>CM053789.1:700444810-701644810 GCA_028749045.1 Cupressus sempervirens | reverse complement strand
AGTACCTTTCTCTTACCTTTCTGTAAGTTTTTTAAAATCCAGTGTGACCAGATAGAGGGTTGTCATGATACTCTTTCATGATCTTTCTTTTAACTTTGGAATTTGCTGCTAGCAATATTCTTCCTCTGTATAGTATGAGCTCCTCCACAATTTTGATTTCATTATTGGTTATGGTTCCTTCCATGATCTCATTGGTTCTAGGATCTTTAGCATATTCTGCAACAATTTTATTTTTCCAATTACCTGTGATACTAATAATAGTATTCAATTGTCCTTGCCTGGATAAAGCATTAGCTACCACATTATGGGTTCCTTTGACATACTCAATATCAAAGTTATAAGCTTGGATTTTACTTGTCCATTTTTGCTGGCGATCATTAAGATCTTTTTGACTCATGAAGAATCTTAGGCTATTGTGATCTATTTTAATATTGAAACTTCCACATACTAGGTATTGCCTGAATTTTGCCAATGCGTGTATGATAGCTAACATTTCCTTATCATAAATTGAGTAGTGTCTTTCTGTCTTAGAAATTTTTTAGCTTTCGAAAGCAATAGGGTGTTTTTTTTGCATAAGCATAGCCCCAATTCCTTCACCAAAAGCATCACATTGTAATTCAAAAGGTTGTGTAAAATCTGGGACAGCTAAGACTGGGCAAGAACTCATTCTTCCCTTTAATTCTTCAAAAGCCTCTTGTGCTACCTCATTCCATCTGAAATTTCCTTTCTTTTTCAAGTCTATCAATGGGAATGTTAATTTTGAAAAATTCTTCACAAACCATCTATAGTAGCTACATAGTCCCAAGAACCCTCTGAGTTGAGTTAGAGTTTTGGGTTTTGGCCATTCCCTTATTGCTTTAATCTTTTCCTCATCCACGCTTACACCCTTGGCACTGATTTTATGACCGAGATATAGAATTTCTTCTAATCCAAATTCACACTTTGATGCTTTTGCAAATAGGGATTCAGATTCCAATATTCTCAGGACTTCATCAATGTGTTTGAGATGTTCTACCCATATTTTTCTATAGATAAGGAGGTCATCAAAGAAAATAAGAAGGAATTTCCTATGTTGTTTTCAGAATATATGATTCATACATGATTGGAAGGTGGCTGGAGAATTAGTCAGGCCAAAGGGTAGAACTAGAAACTCAAAATGCTCGTAATGACATCTAAATGTCGTCTTGGGAACATCCTCCTTCCTCATTTTGATTTGATGGTATCCAAAACGTAAATCAATTTTAGAGAAATATACTGCTCCATGAAGTTCATCTATGAGTTCATCCACCCTAGGAATGGGATAGTGATTTTTTATAGTCTTCTTATTTAGCGCTCAATAATCTATACACATCCTCATTGTCCCATCTTTCTTTTTCACAAGTACTACTGGTGATGCAAAGGGACTAGAGCTGGGTTGAATGTGTCCCATTGCTAAGAGTTCTTGAATGGCCTTTTCAATTTCATCCTTATATTTTTGAGGATGTTGGTAAGGGGTGGTGATCACTGGTTTAGCATCTTTTACCAATTCTATAATGTGTTCAAATCCTCTTTTGGGAGGTAATCCTGGGGGAATCTCTTCAAATACTCTTTGATGTTTCTTAATGATAGGTTCAATGTCAATATGGATTATGGATTCTTGTGGAGTTGATTTATTTAATACTAAACATTGTGCAATCCATTCTCCCTGATCATGTCGTAGTATTCTTTCTATTCTTTTGCAAGAAACCAATTTCGCGAAATCATCAAGTTTCCTTCCAATGTTATTTCTTCCCCATTGTGCTCAAAATGGATTTTTAGGTTTGGAAGGTCAAACCTAAAACATCCCAGAGAAAATATCCATGGACTACCTAGAATTATATCTAAGTCTAGTGGAACCACATGTAGGTCTTCTCTGATGGTGTGCTTTCTTCCTAAAGTGATTTCTTGTTGTGGAATCACTTTTGTGCAACGTACCAATGATCATGTGGCTTGAACAGTAGTAAAGCCTTTAAACTTCTCAATTTTTAATTTCATTCTATTAACCACTCTTTTATTAATGTAGTTATGGGATGCTTCACTAACCACCAGTGCAATGACTTTCTGTCCATTAAGGGTGCATCTAATTCTTAAGACCCTATTTTTGGAGGGTTGAGTCATAGTGGCTATTACTCCGTATTATTCCCCCTCTGCTTCTTCTTCATTGCCTTTGTCACATTTTTCCTTTTTGCTCACCCTTTCTTCCTCATCATCCTCTTCTATTCTTTGGATGCGGCCTTTTTTCCCACATCCGTGTCCGAGCACCCAGTCTATTCCACACTTTCTACAAGTGTTCTTTTTGCAGCTATGGCCTAGCTCCCACGGTTCTTGGCATTTAAAGCATAAATTGTTTTTATTTAATTCCTCTCGTTCCTTAGTTGGAATGAACTTTTTGTAGGATTTATCTTTTTTGTGATTTTTAATAGTGGGCTTATTCCATGATTTGTTGCTCATGTTTGAGACTTCCAACCTCAATGCCATTTCAAAAGCGCCATCTAAGGATGAAGGTTTTAAGGCACTTACTAGACCTTTTAGTGAATCTTTCAACCCTTCTATGAACAAGTAGGTAAAGCATTCATCATCTACTCCTATGACATGGACAGAGATCCTTTGGAATTCTTTAATATAATCTTCTATTGTTCCTTGCTACCTTAATTGAGTTAATTTCTTAGAGTTTTCTTAAGGATGATTCCTATCAAATCTCTTAATGAGTTTTTGAGAAAATTATTCATAGGAAGTAATATTTTGGTGTCCTTGGGTGACAAGGCCATGATGCCACCAATCATGAGTTGTGCCTTCTAAGTGAAGGATTGCGAATCGAAGTGCATCTTCCTCTGTCATGGGAATTAGGGTGAGATAGGTGTTCAATTTTTGTAGCCATGCGCATGCCGTAAGTTTTTTCTAATCCATCAAAATTTGGAAGTGTCACTTTATTTACTTTACTTCTAAAATCTTGATTCTGATGTCTTCTTTTCTTTCCTATGACTTTCTTTCCTGTTGGCTTCACAGAATTCCCTGAATGTTACTAACTCCCTGATTTCTGGTTCAAGATTGGCATAAGCTCTAGCATTTTCAATAGCAGTATTGATTGTTTGACCTTCTTCTTCCATTGAGGGGCCTTCCTTGGGTAAGAAAGGAGGTTTGGGTACTTGAGATGGCATAGCTCCATTATTTTCTGAGTGATTTGAACTTATGTCCCTCCCATTAGAATTATTATTTTTAAGATTGTTTATGGAATTTCTCATGTTTTGCAGTGTTTGAAGAAGTGCTTGATTTGATCTTTCTATTTGCTCTGCTAAGGTTTGGTTTGTCTGTTCCATAACATTCCTAATTTCATTGGATAATTGCTCACTCATTTTTGCTCCTCTTGTTATTTACTATATTTTCAGGATGGCAGGATCAGGCTTTGATACCAATTGTAATGACCCCTTTTTAATTCTTTGACCTGTTATTCAAAATTTAGTATAATTTTAGGAAGTCATTCTAGTTAACATGCCTTAGATCCTTATTAATATTCAAATGGAGGGATTGAGAAATATAATTTGATTAGTTTAATTGATTTATAAAGTTTCACTCTATAGCATTAGACAAACTACTCTCTTCGAGCTATGACTATCTGGAGATGGTAGATTGACGGTGCAAAGGGCACATGAAACAAGCTACAAGCGGCTCCCTAGAGGATACCGTCAAGTGCTCGAATTTACTCCGCCTCTCCCTCCACCCACTCCCTGTCTGAAGATGTCATAGTTCAGATGAGAACAAAGCTTCCTGGGCTATAGTTTGAAATACATTTTTAATGGTAATCTTTCAAATTATTGTTAAATGTAATAATATTCCTTTATTATCATAGTTATTCACACATGATTATTATATGAAATATTCATCATTGTGTGCATAACAATATGCATCCATACGCTCTCTCTCTCTCTCTCTCTCTCTCTCTCTCTCTCTCTCTCTATATATATATATATATATATAGTAAGGTACATTTAAATATTTGTATTAATCTAGTTTCATGCTATATATATCGATTAGGGTAGATATTATGAAAAGAAAAAACTTATATATAATTATGTGATACGTAAATCCCTAATTCGTAATGGGTGAGGCCGTTACCAATATTCATAATAATATATATCTAATACTAATGTTTGCTTATAACCAAAATGCCATCAAGATTTGGTGTCGTACTTATTGCAGGCAGTGGACAGTCCACGATACAGTGTGGGTACACGCTGGAATGACCAGTATTTCGTGTGTCGAGCAAGGTATAGGTGACGTAAGTTATGATGACTTTCCTTCCATTTCGCTGGACTTCTCTATTCTATTCCCTCCTAACCTAACCCTAAAGTAATACATATTTATGTTGCTGGATAGTCACGTAGGTATAGTCATGTCTCAATAGTTTATTTTAACTTCCCTTATTTGTATAATTCAACGCATTGTAATTAAAGAATTCTTTATAATCATTTGTAAGTTGTAAAAATTAATAATAATTAATTGATTAGGTTTTCTTTCCAAAATTGTTAATAATAATTAATTTATTGAACATAGATAATACTTGTAACAATAATGTTAATATATTAATGTAAAGTTTTAGTGTATAATAATATTTATATTGTGAATGTTCATATGGAATTCGGAGATTATGGATCTGGTATTTTATTACCACTTGTATGACATTTAATCAAAGTAATTCAAAAAATAATTTCATTTAAAGAGGCAAATTGATTATATTAATTTTGTAAATCCTTGAACTAAATACATAATATAGAAACATATTAATCCAAGTTCATCACAATGGTTTGTAGACCTTTTTCTTCCAAAAATGCTGGGACATCATTGGTTTAGACTATGCAAGGCTATCAAAGCTACAAGAAATGGAGGTTTATTATTATCTCAGATTTATTTTACATTCTTGACCCTAATACCTAAAACTGAGAATCCAGAAAATCCAGGTGATTTCATACCAATAGCTTTGTGCAATACCATATATAAAATCTTCTCCAAAATCCTATCCAATCATTTAAAACCCTTGTTACCCAAACTTATATCTAAAGAATAGACTGGTTTCATTCTGGACTGAAATATTCTAGATGGTATTTTAATCATCCAAGAAACTATCCACTCAGCCATTAAGAATAAAACTCCAAGTATGTTTATGAAACTAGACATTCAAAGGCATATGATATGGTTGATTGGAGATTTCTTTGTAAAACTTTAGAAACCTTTGGTTTCTCTCGGCAATGGATCAACCTTATATTTCAGTGCATCTCTACCTCTAAAATCTCCATTCTAATCAACGAAACTCCTGGAGGTTTTTTTGAAACTCCAAGAGGCTTAAGGCAAGGAGATCCCTTATCTCCTTTCCTTTTTATCATTATGGCTGAAGCATTTGGGAGATCCTTTTCTAAAGCCCATAAAGAAGGAAAGATTAATGGTATTTTTGTCATAGATAACAT
The DNA here is from genome assembly GCA_028749045.1 of Cupressus sempervirens. Lineage (NCBI taxonomy): Eukaryota > Viridiplantae > Streptophyta > Pinopsida > Cupressales > Cupressaceae > Cupressus > Cupressus sempervirens. Next base: position 701,639,333 of record CM053789.1, on the reverse strand, counting down.
TCCCAACATAACTCATGAACAATATGTTGATGTTACGATTCTCCAAAGTGAAAGCTTAGTTTCAAAAGCCCTCAATATTCAATCTATAATACAACTTTATTTGGAAGCTTCAGGTTAGAGGATCAATGCGGCCAAGTCCAAGATCTTTTTTATCAATACTAATCCAAAGGTGGAAAAACAGATATGTAACGTCATCGATTTCAAAAAAGATAATTTCCCATGTAAATATTTAGGAATTGAATTAGAAAATGGAAATAAACACAATAAATTTTGGAGCCAAGTCTTAAATAAATTGGATTCAAAAATTGGAGGATGGAAGGATAAATAGTTAACTAAAGCTAGGAAAATCACCAAAATTAGAGCAGTTCTATCAGCTATGTCCATTTACCCTTTATCTTGTCTTCCTCTTCCCAAGCCAATCAATAATAAGTTAGAAGCAAAGCTTGGGAACTTCCTATGGAAAGAATATGAGGAAGATAAAAAGTTTTCTCTAATTAAATGGGATAAGATTAGTAAACCAAAGGATTTGGAGGTTTAGGCATCAAGAAATTAAATTGGCAAAATGAAGCTCTAGGCGCTAAATTAACTTGGAGGCTCTCCAAGGAACAAGATCATAAATGGGCTAAGATCTTGTATAACAAATATCTTAGTGCTAATGACCCCCTCCCTATCTTCATAATGAAAACTCTCCCCAAAGGTTTAGACAGTTGGAACTTTATAGCAAAAAGTAGATCACTCATTACTAAATATCTCTCGTGGTACATAGGCAATGGACAAGAAGCTCTATTCTGGGAAGATTCTTGGGATGGCTACCCCCCCATAGATTCTCTAGGATTTCTATAAAATAGTAAAGATCTTCTTATTAGTCTCTAGGGAACCAAAGTTAGTGACTATAAGACCCTTGTGTCGACAAACGAAGGATATAAGTGGATATGGAAACCTATAGATAATTTAAATTTAGATCTAGCAGCCAAAGAATTATTCAGGAATATTATCTACAAAAGGAGAATCAAGCAAGCTCCTAAGGAAGATAAATTAATTTGGGCAACAACAAAAGAAGGTAAGTATAGTGTTAAAGAGGGATAAAAATCAATTATTAATTCTTAGAGATGGGAAGAGGCTAATATCCCTCTTAGTCTTTGTTGGGATGCCTCTTGTCTACCCAAGGTAGGATTCTTCCTTTGGTTAGCCTTTCAAGGAAAGATCCTTACTACTGACAGGCTACAAAAAAGAGGTATCTAGGGATCATCTAGATGTGTTCTCTATGAAAAAGTAAGTGAAGAGGCAGACCACCTATTATATAATTGCCCTTTCGCTCAATTATGTTGGGAATGGCTTAGACAAAGGATGATCCGAACCTCCACTCTAACTAAAATATTCAAGGCCCTCTTGGTAGGATGGCCTAAAGGTCAAAAACATGGGATCTATGGTAAACTATGGAACATCAGCCCATCCATTCTCATTTGGGAAATAGGGAAAGAAAGAAATAGAAGAATTTTCCACAATCAAGAAATGCAAGCAACCAATCTCACCAGAAAAGTTGAAGCTAGCATAATAGAAACTCTCAATTCTCATATCAGGAAATATCAATTCAAAGAAGGGTCCTTCTTCTCTTGGGATAGTCAAATTAAAGACAAATGGGTTAATCTGATTAATCATCCTCAACTATATTCTATTAGGAATCTAGCAGCTAGACAGAACTACAATTGGAAACCTCCTCCCCTGGTCTAGGTTAAACTTAATTTTGATGGTGCTTCTTGAGGCAATCCAAGACAAGTAGGTATTGGATGTATCATTAATAATGAGGAAGGAAAGTGGATTATCAAAAGAGCTAGGCACATTAAACCCACTACCAATAATCTAGCTGAATTAGAAGCTCTCCTTGAACGCATCAAATTATCTCTAAAATCAGGTTTATCTAAGGTAATTATAGAAGGAGACTCCCAGATTGTCATCAATGCCCTGAGGAAAAGGTCAACACCTAATTGGGTCTTAAATTCTAGACTAGAAGAGATTCTTAATTTCTTAGATAAATTAAAAGGATATCAATTAACACATATTTTTAGAGAAGGCAATTCTAAAGCAGATAAATTAGCTAATAAGGGAGCAGAAATTCTCAATCTTATCAAAGTCAATAAGGATTCTATCACTAATTTAGCTCCTATGTAAGAATTTTAGATGATTTCAAGTATAGACCTCTTCGCTTCTTCCTTAAGATCTCTTAGTGCTTTGCACTTACAAGTATCATATATTCCTTCCTGAGATTTCCTTTCTTTATGAGCTCCATAAGTTCTTTCCTCTTAATGTATAATCCTTACCCAGAGCCTTTATTGCATTGTTATAAGTTTATTAACATAGTTATCCTTAGACCCTTTTATACTTTAGAGGTGTGACTCATATCCTTATAAATTCTAGAACCTTCCCCTTCCAGACTCTTCAATGATCTCCTATTTAGCTTACCTTTCGCATCTGTCATTTTTCAAACCAAGATGGATTGAAACATATGCATTTTTCACATGGCGGAGGTGAGGACTATGGCATTCAGAGGTAAAATCAAACCAGAAAGATGGAATAGAGTCTTGAACTAGGTTGATGATATGTCTAGGTTATCCATGAGCAGAGCCCTAGGAGAAGGTATGTTTGATTATGACTTTACATGACAAACAAATAGTGATATTATCGGAGCCTTTATTGGTTGTCTAGCTAGGGCAAGAATTGGTAAATGGGAAATGCTAAAATTATGCATTACTATGTTTGATCCGGTCTAGTGCTATGGGCTGGAAGAAGCCATAATGAGTCTGGATGACAAAGCTAGGGTTCCCCTACCTAAAATATACATTGCTTATCCTTCAGGCAGCCTTGAAATTGCAATAGTACCTAAGCGCTCGGCCCTGGCCATTAGGGATAACCTAGGTTTTTGTCGTGTTTGGCCCAAAATGGAGGCTAGCATTAACTTTATATTAAGATGGAGAGGAATAATGGTCGATCTTGATGTGGCATGGCTTTCGAATTATCTTAATGTTTTCAATTCCTATATCAAACCTAGCATTGACCTGAATAATTTGAAGGATCTGGACTTCTATATGCCCAATTTGGAAAAAACAAGCAAAGAACGAAATTCACTTCTCTTCCCTCCAAACTTCCAGTCAGATGACTCTAAAAAAATCAATGAAGTCATTATGGTGTTTAATAAATAGAAATAATTTGTCTACCAAGATACAATTTTGGTTATTATAGGGCTTTAGTGTTCTTGGGCCAGTTAGCATTATAGTTGTTCTCTTCATACAGGGGCTAATGACCATTTTGTGTTGGTTTATTTTATAGGAGTATTAGCAGATATTATAAATTTAATAATGGGTTAGTTTCAGTAGTTTTTTGTTGCAGACATCTCCTAGAAACAACTGAACCTTTTATCTTTGATGTTATTTATTTAGTTCTGTTGGTTTGTTTCATTTTAACTGGTATATTTAAAGCATTTTCATCTAGAGGTTTTTGTTATCTTAGTAGTCTTCCCTTCGGTTGTATGGTTTAATTTGTAAGCTATGTTTTTTCTTTCCTCACTCAGCTCTAGATCATCATTTGCTCTGTTTTACTTTTCCTCTTCCTCCCTTTATGAAAGATTTGGTGGTTAGCGGATCATGTAGATATCTATATATATATATATATATATATAAAGTATACTCACTTGTATATATAGACCAAGCTTAGCATATATACATAGGCATATACTTATGAATATAGTTCAATGTGATCCCCTGTGCATAACTAATCATGTTGATATATATTTGTAAGTATACTCATGTATATTATGATCAAGCTTTTAATATATACACAGGTCTATATTTATGTATATAGTTCTATGTGACCACCTACTCTTTGGTTCCTTCCTCCTCTCTTCTTTCCATCTTCCTTCTTTTCTTTTCTCATCCTTCTTATGGCTCAGGGTGATAGTTTTATGGTTTTCTCAGTTCTGGGTGGCCTCTTGGTGTTGCCTCAAGTATATATATTTATTTTATAGCTTTATATTATTGTTCTTCCTGAAGTAAGTATATTGGATCTCATTCTTTTTAACCTCCTCCTAGCATATTTTAGTAAATCATTAATCAACACTTAATTAACTGCTCTATTTAATATTTTTAGTTTGATCTTAATACATTATTTAAGTTTGAATTTCTTTTATTAATTGATAAAGAATGAGTTCAGGACTTTAGATGGCTTGATAACATGGATTATAGTCTTCTTTTTTGCATCAAATTTGTTCTCTATGATCTACTTTTAATCTTATATGATGGTGAATCTCCTCTTAGCCTTATATGGTAAGTTGTAGGCACTATAGCTAGGCATTATTCTCTTATGCATTAATGCTTAGTCTTGCAGTTTTTGTTTCCTCTGCAAAGATTTTCTGACCTCTCAATATACTTTTGGTACTAGTGTGTTTTAACTAGATATCTCATGCTCTTCAGTCAGTCTTTTGAGAATTGTCCTTTTATTGGAATTTAGAGCTTGTCTTTTCTCATGAATATTGATAGGTATATCTCTAAAATACCTTTAGACAGTTTGCATCCCATCTTACTTGGCTAACCATTCTAATAAGGTATCCCTTTCTAGCATTTTTTCTATCTCGAATTTGTTGTTGATTATAGGTTAGAGTAAAGATGGTGTAAGAAGGCTTTCCTCCACCCACATTGGAACTACTTTCTCCAAATAGTATTTTGAGATCTTTTCAATGTCACAAGTGTAACTAGTATTAAATCCTTTTGAAGGATTAATTTGTAATCTTATTATGAAATGGTTTAAGTTCTGTTACTAATTTGGGGTATGCCCCAGTTTTGGATGTATATGTTAGGACTTATGTCTCGGGCAAGATTGGAGGTTTTCTTCCCTGTTCTTTCCTACCAGTGCCTGTTTGAATGGAGGATTTGTAAAATTATTTTTATCAATAAAATATATCAAAAGGCTTAGGCCGTTCACTAATCAAAATAAATAAATAAATAATAAAATTGTTTACTTTCCCTTATTAATTTTCAAAGCATTTTTAATATAATATTTATTAACTTAAGTAATAATATTATTTAGCATTTATTTTTAAAAAATGATCTTCTAAATATATTATTATTGAATTAATTAAATATTATTACGTTCTCAAAATATATTATAATTTTCTCGTTAAATTTAATTCTTTTTATTTAATTAATTTTCCAATTAATTAAATATAATTAAATATTGAAAATATCATAACAATTTTTCATTAAATTAAGTCATTAATTTAATCTTTTAGTTAGACTTAATTAATAGAAAGATCACCAAAGACCTATAAGACGAAATACGAAAACCCATCATAAAAATACCACGTACAAGATCAAACTCTAGGGTTGTAATCACGAATTTACGTCGTATGATGCATTTGGAAGGGTAATCATCTCAGATACTTGTCCTACTTTGCTAGGACAAATGGGTTTAAAGGTTTAGGATTTGGACTCAAGAATTTATCTCCTCTCTCTTACCATTGAGATAATGCAATAGGGTACGCTCATCCTGGAAATTCAGGAAAGTCGATACTTGGTAACTACAATCTGCATAAAATCCATGCATGTACAAACACATATATACTAAACTAAATAGGTAATGATAGGAAGTGGTGCATCATGTAGATCCCGACTAGTAGGTGACTATGACTCCCTTCCTTAACCACATCAGAAACATCATACATAAAGAAAATATGCATGCACACCATACACATGCAGTATGGGGTAAGTATCCAAAAGAAAACACGTATAATAATCCATCTAACTAATCATCATCAAATAACTAAAATCATTGTAATAATCATCATCATGCATACATGAGGTAAATAGTACCAAGTAGTCTCATCATAAAATCAACCAAGTGTGAAACAATATTTTATAATATGAAAGATAATGCTACTAATCATCAAGCATGAAACTGACCTAAAAGAGTTCGACAATAATAACAAAATGCAAACTAGGGGCAAGCACTACAGAGTTAGTCTCCTTACCCCTAAACACCCTATCATTTCTTTCCTTCCACGCTCCTCGATAAAGAAAAGGGAAGATGAAATCCCAAAGCTTCATAATCAAAAAATTACAAGTGGGAGACTTTCATCCTTTAAAGAACTCTTGAATAGTGAGGGGGGAGACCCAAACCAAATCCAATGAACCACATATCCTTTATTATAACCTTCTAGTATAAGAATAGTGAATAGTTAGATGATTAATCGACTCTTCTACTTCCTTGCAGAGATAGCTTCTATTAATAAAATTCATACCTTTCTTCATCAAATTATTAGTGGTTAGAATTTTATCCTGCAAAAGAGTCCAGAAAAAATGTTTAACTTTAGGGCTCATTCCTTTATACCAAGCTTTAGCCTAGCAAGGTGACTGATAATCCTCAAAAGCATTGGTATACAAAGAAGACATAGAGAACAACCCTTTCAAATTGTATTTCTAAATTAAAGTATCCTCCTCTTGAATTAAAAAGACAACATTTAGGATTTTTTTGAGATCATTGAGATTAATATCCACTTTATTGAGGTTAACCCATTTATCCTCTTCCCAATAATAATCAACAAAGACCCCAATCAAGTTCTTGCATTGATCGATAAATCCATTCCACCTCTGATCAAAACTGAGAGTATGATCAAGAATCCAAATATCATCCCAAAAATTAATAGTCCTTCCATTTGACTCCTTTATTTATAATTTGCTTATTTTTCTAAACATGTTTCCAAATTTCAGAACATCCTTGGGAAACCTCATTACTAAGGAAGAGGTTGAACCCAATATTCTCCCTATTATATTTATCATTCCAAATGTCTCTCCATTCTCCCTCCTCTTTATGCCATCACCAAATAAGCTTGACAAGAAGAGATTCATTCATATTTGTTACCCTTCTAAGACCAAGACCTCCTTTATTGATAGGCATGTAGACTTTATCCCAAGCAATTAAAGCCATTCTTTTCTTATTTTCCATACTTGTCCATAAGAATTATTTTTGAATTTCCATATATGTATGTTGACTTGGTATGTGGTGTTGCTATTGGATGACTGTTCTTTCAACTTTGGTTATCTTTTTTTTTTAGTAGTTTGTGTTACCCTTGAGGTAGATTTGGCTATTAGGATTCCTTGGGTAGGAATGTTTGGTGGTTTGATTAGTTGTACGTGTATCATTCATTATCTTTCCTGCATTGTGGGAGTAGAAGCCTAACTAGGTAACCACGTGATCGGGAGGTAGTGACTTCTTACCATTTGGGTCTCCCTCAGATTTATAGATGTTGAATGGTCGATGATGTAGTTGTACCTTTATTATTCTTATCTTTGTCTTGGAGACTTTTATTCAATTGATGTATTTATATGTTATCATGTATCTTTTATTTTGATGTACTTATATCTATTCTTGCCTATCCTATGACATGTGTAGTGGATGTTATCCATTAGATGTATTTCATTGTATCATTTGTAGTCATGTATTTTCTTTTGAGATTAATATGTTATATTTTTGTGATTATGGATATTGTACTTAAATTTTTTTTTTTAAATGATAAAAAAATATTAAACGTGACTCAACATGAATGAACCCTTGAGGAAGGAAATTCATATTGTAATTACATGCGTAAATGTTGTGTTTTTGTATATTGCTTCTGCATTGTTCCTTTGATGTTGTATAAACTTTAGAAAATAAATAGTTCAATAAACTTTGTAAGAAATTGGATTTATTTCTTTTGGGTTCCCAAGCGGGGCGTTACACAACTCACGTTCCAATCAACCTAATCACCCCTAAATCCAAAATTCAAAGGAACTTTCTACAAAAAATGTCATTTGACTTTTTCATTAGCTTTTTTTCATGTCAATTTTGATGAACACGACCCTCTCCTTAGAGGTTGCAATAAAATGAGTGACCTTTGTAGAAATCAACATCCCATCAAGAACTTGTCTACGGACAAAAAATCCATAATGCTTATTAGAGATCAAATCCCCAAAACACACCTTGCATCTTTCAATAATAAGTTTAGTGATGATAAAGGTAGATAACCAATTATGTTGGAAATAAATACTAAATTTTAAGTGAATATTAAAATATTATATATATTTAATCTAAGAATAAAAAACCTTCCAATGGCTTTAGGAGCAACATAATTCTACCTTGCAAGGAAACAAATAAGGAAATGCAATCTATTCTAATGGAACAATTCACTCACCAAGTGGGCCCTCTTGGATGAGTGAATAGAAAAGACAATCAAGATAAAAGATTTAAACTTGAACTATGCATTCTATTTGTTCATGGTGAAAGAGTACACTTAATTGAATATAGTATCTCACTTAGGTGCTACGAAAATCAACTTATTCTATTCTTCTTCCAACTAACTGTGTTGAAGGCTACAATAGTCATTATTTAAAGGAAATTACAACTACTTCCAAAATCAAAGATCACTCCATTAATGAGGATCAGTTACATACTCATAAAGTTTGAAACACAAACATCATTAACCATGAATAAATCCTCTAGGAATATAGCAAATTGTAGAAGCTATATTCATGCACTACAACAACAAAAAGAAATGAATGATTCACTCTGCTTGCAATGGTTTAGCAATTTAGTTGACTTTGAATTTAGGGTTGAGGTGTTAATCTTTGAATATCTATGACAATTACTTGCAAAATAATCAATGTGCACACAATTTCCACATACATATATTTATTTTCATCATCAATATTAGAGAAAAGGTGTAGAGTTCAAATTACCACTCTTGCAAATCCTATGGCTATAGGAGGAAAACTACCCAAAACATAACATAGATGGGGAAACATTTATCAACATGTAACATTACTTAATTATACCATTTATGTCCATAGATTCAAGCAAATATAGCATATTTAAATTATCCATACTTCTACTTCATGTCTTAACATATATGTATAACATATGCATAAAAACATAAGTTTATCTACTTAAAACCATAAAGTCATGATTGTTTTTGCAAGATGAATATTTGAAAATAAGATAAAAAGAACTTAGAATGATGGCCTTTTGGAGGCCCATCAATGGAAAGCAAGATCAGCTTGATTATTAAGAATCCATTTTATGTTTAGTCCTTAGAAATATCAACTAGTTATTTAAGAGTTTGATCACAAATGATATGACTAATAATTAAATGTAATTGTCAATTGTATATTTAATTTTTTTTTTTTTTTAAATTGGTAAATGACCAAGGCCTTGATTATTTTATTAATACAAAGATAAAAAGTACATCAACAATCTCCATTCAAACGGGCACTAGTAGGAAAGAACGGAGAAGAAAACCTCCAGTCTAGCCTAGGACAAGCATCCTTTATTATTACAGCTTAAAAGGGGCATACCCCAATCAGACACCTCTAATTTACAATATCAAATTTGATTTATAGGATTAGGGAAATGCCCTAGATAGTTACATTAAATCATTGATAATTGGAACATATACTTTAATTAGCAGGAGCAGCCATGAAACTTCAAGAAGGAAAACAGATGCCTTGTGCCAATATTTTCCCAATTTGCTAAAAATTTACCTATTTATAATCTACACAATAAAGCATGTTAGTATCAAATAATAAATTTAATAATAAACATCCTCCTTAAGTTGAGACCAGATAATCCTAATATGAAAATCTTCCAAAAATAAACCATAATCAGTTGACCACCTTGCCAAATAATTGTAGAAAAAATATTAATCAAAATAATTAATCTCCTTATCATATCTTATAAACCATTATAACCAAGATAATCAAAAAGATAATCAACTAATAATCTACCTAGTGACCAAGAGACCAATAAAACAAGCTCTTATCCAAGGAAATACGTGACAAGATCTCAAGCCTATTAAATTCACCAAGAGAAGACATACTACAAATTAGATCTAGATTGGTGCATCAATGGAAACATATGGATGTCTTAAACCTACAAACTAATCTTAAACATACATATCACATCCAAATTAAAACTCACCCAAACATACACTAAAGCCTAACCATAAGAAAAATATCACATCTCAGAAACTTTGTCTCCTTAAGTTAATAACATACCATCTATTGGACATAATAGCTAAATTAAGAGTCTACATTAGATATTCAAACAACATATTAAACCATATAATGCAAATCTTGAACTATCCCATTCAATGAAGGTGTTCTCTGTATAAATGGATCAAAATACCCATATCCATCAAATTACTAAATTACATCTCACCATGCCTCATGCAAACATCAAACTCAGTCAAAGAATGCTAGAAGCACCCAAATTAAGGAGCCAACATTATAAAGGACATTAAGAGCCAAAATGTGGGATGAATTATCCAATTGGTAGGCAGACCAACATAAACCAGTAAAGGACCAGCTCAAAACAAAATATATTCTAAAGACAACAATCATCATACAATCATTTGCCATCTACAACTATCAAATGGAGATTCATCCAAAAAATATCTATGAAGTCACAGATTAGAATAGGAGCCCGAACCGTATGACAAACTATAAAAGGGTACCACAAATCTAGATAAAGATTTTAATATAATGAAACCATTCTCATACACCCTTATACACCAAAATAAGTGGGAGCTAACAATAATTAATAACTCTGTTAATCTATCCAAGTATTGTACAAAATAATCTCTGCAAGATAATATCAAACAAATATGGGATCTACACATACCAAAAAATGTTAACAAAGCTATCCATATATCATGTAACAAATTGTCCTTACAAAGTCTTGTTTGAAACAGAGAGTCTATTGTTCTATACAGAAGTATATAATCACAAACCTTCTATCATATATTACCTACTAAATATAGTGATAAATTCAATTCTAAATGAAACTTAGTATAAGGCTATACAGAAAATGCGCATCCTAACCCCTAATTAATCTGAACGATACAAAATTTGAACATGTTAACCTGGAGAACCAACAAACTACCCTACTTCTAGTATACCATTATGACATCAGGGATGTCATTAGGGTTTTCTACATGGTAGTTAGGGGGAAATTCAAAATCAAATTTAGCCCTACTTGTCTTTTCCGCATTTGGAGTGGAGAACTTTAGGGCATCCAGATCTTCAAATGTAACCCCTTGCTAGATGGAAGCATTAAATGCTTTCAGGTAATTGATTAACCAGTCTTTATTTTCATCCTCCACTATGCCCCTCCAACGGAGAAGAAATTGGATGTTGGCCTCCATTTTGGGTCACTCTCTATAGAAGGCATAATTCTCCCAAATAAACAAGGATGGACGGTGGAAAGTAACTTCCAGTTCTAGTGATCCCCACCAGAGTTCCATATACCTCTCTAGCAATGGAATCCTCAGCTTCCATCAATATTGCAAACTGCTTGTTCTAAACCCTTTCTCTATGTGGGATCAAAGATACTACAATAGAGACTGATGATAGCATCAGAATTCACCTTTGCCCTTGACATACATCCTCTAAAGGAGCCAATTATGTTGCTATGGGTTCTCCACGTATACTTATAATTGAAGACACCCTCCCCAATTACTCTGCTCACTACAATTCTATACATGCCATCCATAGGGTTCAGAATCTAGTTCCAATGTTCAGGTTTGATGTTGCCACAAAAAGCCATGGTATGAGATTCTGAAGTATGAAAAACATAGACATTTGAATCCATACTCGCCGAACACAATCAAATAGAGACCAGAGAAAATGACCCCAATAAAAGCCAAAAAGAACCCTCTAGAGTCTAGGATGTCCTAACCTCATCTAGCTGACGATTACAAACCTAATCATAGGAAACTTCCAAAAAAACAATACCAAAATCACGAACTCATAACAAAGATTAAAAGACAGTGAGCCACTACTCCTAATGATGGAAAAAGGATATGATTACCAATTATCCTAGACCCAAAGCACCGACATAAAAAGCTAATGGGATCAACACCAAAGGGGAACCTCCCCATACCAAGCCCAAATACAAAATACAATAATAGAATATCATAGGAGATAATAAAAAGGAAAATGAAAAAAGGCCTATGTGGTCTAACACACTAGGAAGATAATTGAACTATATATTATTATAAACCTAAAAAATTAACCTCGTTTGTTCCTTTATTAGCTATCCAATCTACTTTTTGATTGCCTTCTCAAAAAATATGACATATTTAAATTTCTTCGATACAATCTAAGAGCATGAGAACTTCACTTAATTTTGAATTCATGACCCAATCAGGGGTGACACACTTCCTAATTGCATTTAGGATAATCTGAGAGTCACCTTCTATGATGACCCTAGACAAACCTAAATCGATGCATAACTACAAACCTTTGTCCAATGCTTCTAGTTCTGCTAGGTTATTAGAGGTAGGAGAAATTGACATCGCCTACTTCACTACCCACTTACCAGTGTCATTGTTAATTATACAACCAATTCCTACCACACCAGGATTACCTCTTGCTACTTTTTCAAAATTGAGTTTAAACCATCTGTAAGGGGGAGGTTCCCATTTGCACCTAGCCCTAGCCTCCTTGCTTTTCTTAAGATATACTAGAGGCAGATTAATCAAGTTGGACCAATTCTTCTTCATAAGACCATCCCAATCAGAGAAAGATCCCTACTCTTTCATGGATTTCCTAAGATGGGAATTAATCATTTCCACTATACTAGCCTCTATTTTTAATAATAATTATTTTAATTTCATTTTGATTTCACGAAAAATGCGATGGTTTCTCTCTTTCTAGATCTCCCATGCCACAATAGAAGGGCATATATTCCATAGTTTATTATAAACACCATTAACCATGCTTGTAGGCAAGGCAATAAGGAAATTTAGGAAACATTTCAACATAGGTTTTGACCACCCTAATTAGAGCTAAAGCCAATTCCAACATGCCTAGGCATATGGGAAACTATATAAAAGATGATCCATATCTTCGCTAATATGTTTACATAACACACACCAAGAAGGACCAATAACACCAAATTTGGATAATATGTTAGCTGTTAGGATTCTATTTTGGAAAACAAGCCACAAAAAGAATCCGGCCTTAGGGAGACAAGCCACATCACAACAAAATTTGAGGGAAATTTCGACTTGATTCCAACTTTGAGAATGGACCAAAGCTTTATATCCATTTTTCACACTGTATTTTCCACCATTAGAACCAGCCCAAATAACTTCAACTTTCCTTTTAGATTACTTAATCTTCTTATCTGTCAAAATCTTCTCAAAAGCCTTGATTGATATAGGGTCTAAACCTAACCCTTCCAAAGATCTCCAAACCCATTGATAGGAGCCTTTCAAATACATTTTGATCTTATAATCCTTGACTTTATCACTCCATAATGAGACCAATTTTTCTTTGAAATTCTTAGGGAAGGGATAGGAAGAAATTGGGGGGAGTCCATCCCAGGATTCCTCCCAAAATAAGGATTTATCACCCAAACCCACGTCCCAGGTGAGGAACTTGCTTACTAAATGCACACATTTTGTCATAAAATTCTAGCACTCTGACCTTTTAGGAAAATTTTCCATTTTGAATATTGACAGAGGGTCAATTGGATTAAGATATTTGTTGTAAAATATCTTAGCCCATTTATGATCTCTTTCATTATAAAGACGCCAAATTAATTTTGCACCTAAAGCTTCATTTTGCCATTGAAGGTTCTTTATCCCTAAATCCCCAAATTCCTTAGGTTTACAAATATTCTCCCATTTAATAAGAACCAATTTTTTATCTTCTTCACAATCTTTCCAAAGAAAATCTCTAAGTTTTGCTTCGAATTTTGAAAGCATATTCTTAGAAAGGGGAAGATAGGAAAGAGGAAAGGTCGGAATGGATGATAAGACTGAACTAATTTTAGTAGTCTTTCCTACCTTTGAAAGCAACTTATCTTTCCAGTTACCTATCCTCGCATCCAGCTTGACAAAAGTATTCTGCCAAACCTGACTAGATTTCGAACCCTTCTCTAGAGCAATACCTAAGTAATTACACAAAAATTGTCCTTTTTTATAATCCATTATCTTACAAATCAAATCTTCCATTTTAGTTTTAATATTTAAAAAATATATCTCAAATTTGAGTTCATTCACCTTTTGACCTGAAGCATCCATATATGACTTAATGATGGCCTTACGTCCCAATGCCTTAGAAGTTGTACTCTTGCCTGGCAGAATTGTATCATCTACATATTGTTGATGCATGATATTAGGCATATTTCTAGTAACAGTAATACTAGAAATTTTCTAGTTTTGATAGGCATCTGAAACTGGTCTCCCAAAAGCTTCTGCCATAATGATGAAGAGGGAAGGAGATAATGGGTCTCCTTGTCTTCTACCTCTTGATATTTCAAAAAAACCTTCGGGCGACCCATTAATAAGAATAGAAATCTTGGGAGTGGAAATGAATTTAAAAACGAGATTAAACCATTGATGAGAGAATCCAAATGCTTCGAGGACCTTGCAGGGGAAATGCCAATCAACCATATCATAAGCCTTTTGAATATCCAATTTCATAAACATGCATGCCTCTTTTTTTTTTTTTAAGCAGAATGAATAGTTTTTTGGATTGTAAGAATGCCATCCAAAATGGATCTACCAGGGACAAAACCTGTTTGTTCCTTTGAAATTAACTTTAGAAGGAAACCTTTAAGCCTATTTGCCAGAATCTTGGAGAAGATTTTATAAACCGTATTGCATAATGCGATAGGCTAGAAATCCCTCGGAGTCTCGACCCCATTCTTTTCAGGGATCAGAGTGAGAAAGGAGTAATTAATCTCTGATAACAGAGCTCCTCCATTCCTTGAAGCTTCAATGGCTTTCCATAGATCTTCCCCAATAATATCTCAACATTTCTGAAAGAAGAAGGCCTGAAAGCCATCTAGTCCTAGAGATTTATCCAGATTCATATTAAAGACTACCGATCTCACTTCTTCCAAAGTGATCGATTTATTTAACATCTTATTATGCTTAGGTGAAATTAATTTTGGGATAAATCTAAGCAATTTCACTTGAGCCTCTCTATTAGACCCTTCATAATTATTTAATATTTCCTAAAAATGGGCTATGAAAGTATCTACTATTTCCTTTGGTTTTTCAATCTATATACCCAAGTGATTTTTAATACTCATTATTTTACTCTTTGATCTATTATATAGAGTGGAATTATGAAAGAATTTTGTATTCCTATCTCCCTCATCTAGCCATTTTTCTCATGATTTCTGTCTCCAAAAAAATTCTTCTTTGGAAAGAATATCCTCCTATTTAGCGAGGAGTTCTTTTTCTAAAAAAAAACTTTCATTGGTCATACCTTTCTTAATAATTTTTAGATTCAGATTTTTTAATTTATCTTCTATCTCCATTTTTTCTTTAAAGATATTATTGAAATGTTCTTTATTCCATCTTAGGATCCTTTCTTTTAACATTTTTAGTTTAGAAACGAAGATAAACATCTTAGAGCCTTCGAATTTAGTTTGTACCCACCAATCTCTAATATTCTTAATGAGATTAGGATCTTGGAACCACATCTTTTCACATTTAAATGGATTCCTAACAGGTTTCGAAGGCTCACTAAATTCAAAACTAACAGGAAAATGGTTAGATCTCACGATCAACAGGATAGAAGATTGGAAATTTAAATTATAATAATCTATATTTCCTATTATAAAAAACCTATCTAGTTTTTCAGTAATGTACGCAAAATCCTTCCATGTATAAATTCCATGATTCGTTGCAATATCTATCATATTATGTTTATCAAACCATGCTTTAAAAGCTAAAGATGATTGAGAGAGATGTTGAATACCTCCTGCTTTTTCTTCTAGGTTTAAAATAGTATTAAAATCACCTCCTACTAAAATGGATTTTTCCTTAAAGTTATAAATGAAAGAGTTAATTTCATCCCAAACAACCTTTTTCCCTAATAGACTATTTGGACCATATACATTAATTAAAATAAATTGCAAATTTGATTTAAGACTTTGAACACTTACATTGATCCAATTGCTACTATATTCAAGATAATGTGTGGCTACCTTCCTAGAATTGCAAATTAAACCTAGACCCCCTGACACACCTACAGACTCCTGAAAGATGGAACCCTAGAGACCTAGCATCTTATTTAGTTTAAAACCTTCTGTCTTATTTAGCTTTGTTTCCTGAACTAAAATAATTTATGAATCAAAAGTTTTCATATTTTGTTTCAATAACCTCTTTTTACTAGGGGCATTTAGGCCCCTAGCATTCCATGTGGCGATCCTCATGATTCCCTGGGAAGGCACTTCCCCTTCTCGTTATTCAATAGATGGTCAATCTTTTGTTGTTTTCTACAAAGTCCATCTGCCTCCCTGAGTTCCTTCGAAGATTTCCTGCCTCTTTTTCCTTTTATTCTACCATATTTTGGTGAACTCAAACCTTCTTGATTCATCTGGATCTCGAGCTGCTGTAAATTATTTTGTGGATGTTGAATAGTAGATATTTTGTAGCCACTTTGTCCTTCCAATTCTTCAGTTTCGAGTACAACTTGTATATTTAATTATTATGTTATATAATTACAAGTTTATGTTTGAAAAGGAAAAAAAAAATTGCAAAATGGTTAATTTGGCACAAATATATGATGTTGCATCATGCTTTTGTGTACTTTTTAGGCATGACATGATCAACCATGGATTGCTAGGCTTGAAACCAACTTGCTCTCATGTACATTTATAAATTATTTTATTTTATCCCACTTGCTAATTCCATTTTCTATCATGTTGCCAAATAATTTTCTAAACAAAGGATTTATACTCATGGCCTTATAATTGGAGGGATTGTTGATGATATTGCTCTTGAAAAGAGGCATCATTATGCTAGTTGTCCATTCTTTAAGAATCTACTATTGAATGATGTTGTTGAATATATTCATGATATGTGGAGCAAGAGTTTTCATATCCCAAATTAAATAACATGCTTGTAGCTTAACCAAATCTTTAGCCTTTCAACATCCAATTTCTTAATACCCATTTCGATTTCTTATATGGTAAAACATTTTGTAGTGATGTTCACCATGGATGAGGTATCAACCTTAAACTCTACTCATAAAAGTGTCTACAAAATCAAACTATCAAGTAGCAATCATTTCTTTCGTTCCTTTCTTTCTTAGCTAAAGCTTCAAAAAAAAAAGCTTAAGGATATTTTATCAATTAATATTAACTCTTTTGACCTTATGATATTGAAATCAACTTTAAAAATAAAAATTGTAAACCTTGATATATTATTTTTCTTGTTTAATTTTTTATAATTCTCATTTTTAAAACTCTCTTTCACCTCTTGTATATTAAAAAATGCCTCCTGAATTAAACTTGTTAATTAAGTCATGAAATTCATGGAAGGGAATTAAACAAGAGACCAATGCGTCAAAGTTCCTGCCAAATAGAAGAAGGAATGGATGAAAATAAATAAGAAATAAGGGAATAGATGAGGAGAAATACCTCGAAATTATGTATACAAATAATTTTATATATCTTTTTTCCAATAAAATAATTAGCTTATCTTAAATTAATTTAAATATAATATATAATATTTATATTCAATAATTTATAATTAGATGATAAACTTTTAATGTGGGATTGCCCTTGTACTTTTTACTCGAAAAATTTGTCTCACGTCGTGAAACTACTTTAGAAGCCACAAAACAACCTTTAGAAACCTGTAAAACTATTTTGCTACATGTTAAGAAAATGAAGTCCAACATATATATATATATATATATATATATATATATATAATTTTATTTGGAAAAACTCATCTTATCTATTTTTAATGAGTAAAATAATTATTACTAATTATATTTTTTATTAATCAATTTGAAAATTAAAATAAAAAATAACATTGTATAAAAATATAATAGAATGGATAAAATTAATAATATAAAATCTAAAATTATTGTTTTTAGGTAAAAAAAGATATGGATATTTTTTGATAAATTATATTATAAAAAGTTTATTTCTACTTTAATTTAATTGTTCTTTTAGCAATTAACAATAATAATAATAATGAATTAAAATAATTATTACCATTTTTTCTATTAATTAAAAATAATAATATTCTTGAATGAATAAAACAAAAAATATATAAATGCACAAATAACATTAAAAGATAACAAGTAAAGAGAAAGGATAACCAAGACAAATCCCTGAACCAAGCGGAAGCTCTTAGAAAGGTGTGGTTCAGGAGAAAGTAGTAGAAGGAAAGATTCCAGGGGAAGAAGTTTTTGGAGAGAGAGATAAGACGGAGACCCCATTGGAACACAAAACTTTAGAAGGAAACAAAGTTTATGAGGAGGAGGCACAACACAAGGTTTTACTGACAAATAACAATAGGGTCTTGATAGATATCGAGACTAATCCCAAAATCACCACTCAGGTGGGAGGAGTGAATAATGTGGTTGGCAATACAGATGTGGCTATGGCCACAGGGAGGAATACCAACAAGGAGACCATAGTGGTGGAAACTAACAAAGCATCAAGCATCCCTAACTCTTAGGATGAGGTTCTTGTGGAGGTGTTGGGATAGCCTCTTACACAGGAATCAAACTTAAACACAAGCAAAGGGGTTTCCCCTACATCGATCAACAAATTTCTCGAGAGGGTTTCTGCCACCACTCCTGGGCATGTCTCCTGGATGGAGGCTCTCTTTGATAGCTACAAGGAAGCCAATGAAGGACCTTAGATTTCATTCAAGAAAAAGAAAAAGAAAAATAGCAAGGACCCCTCGCCAGTCTCGCCTGCAACAACGAGGAGCGGGGTAAAAGCTGACACTGGAAGCAAATCCATTACTCCAAGTAGGAAGAACAATCATCAGATCAAAAAGGAAGAAACAAGGAGGAATATTTTGGATGAGACCCAAAGAAACATCCAGGAAACATGTAGCCAAAATAAATCATGAAGATCATCTCCTAGAACATTCGTGGACTCAATGGAATCCACAAATAGGAAATTGTTAGGAATATGATTAGGGATCATAGGCTAGAGTTATTTTTGATTCAAGAAACTAAAATGAAGAAGGAGAAAGTTGAAAAGATATTTTTTAGTAAAGGAATGAAGAACACAACTACAAACTCTTATGGGGCTTCTGGAGGCCTGTTAGTAATCTCGAAGGAAACCTTTGAAGCTGACATCATCTTTGACAAAGGTAATATTTTGCTCATGCATTTCTTTAATCCTAAGGAATTGGTTAGTTGGTTTCTCATGAACATCTATGCCCCTAATACTAAGAATAGCATAAGAATCTTTTGGAAAAAAATCTGTGATTTGGTGGCCCGGATGGGAGAACCAAAGGGCATCATTATGGGTGATTTCAATACCCCTCTCTTGGCCTTAGAGGATTTAGGTGGGCTCCCACCTAATGTGGATAGTAGGCAACATTTGGCTGACATGGTAAGGGATCTTGCCCTTCTGGATGTTGATCTCAGGGGAGGCAAATTTACCTAGTCCAACAGGAGAATCGACATGGAGTGCATTTAGGTGAGATTAGATAGGGCCCTCATCACTTTGGATTAGATGAACCATTTTCATTGCAAGCTCTCGTCTATATTGCATCTTGGATTGGATAATTCTCTGATCTCTCTTACCTTAGATACCATCAATAGAAAGAAGGCTTTCCCCTTTAGATTTAAGAAGATGTGGTCTGCTCACCCTGGCCTATTTGACAAAATTAAGGAGTAGTGGGGTATACAGGTTGAAGGAACTGCCATGTTTAAGGTGGCCAAGAAACTTAGATTCATTAAAATGGAGATTCAAAAATGGAAAAAAATGGACTTTGATAATAGTTTTTAAGCTAAAGAGTGAATTTTGGACTTGGGCCTTACTAAGGTGTAAGAAGAGATTTAGATTGGGGTATATGATGATATTAGGATGAATTCTGAGAGGGATATTCTTGCTGAGCTTCACAACATTGCGGGGAAAGAGGAAATGTTTTGGAGGCAGAGGTCTAGGTTAGTATGGCTCAAGGAAGGGGACAAAAACTCAAGATTCTTCCACCTGTTCGCTTTGAAGCACAGGGCCGCCAACAAAATTTATGAGATTAAAAAGGGGAATGATATTATTAGGGAAGATAATGAGATAGCGGAGGAAGCTATCAAGTACTTTTCTTCCATCCTTGCTAAAGACCTTAACTTGGAAGAAGAGGACCAGAATGTTATTCTTAATGCCATTCCTAGTGTGATCGATGATGCTCAAAATGGGCCTCTAGTGGCCATCCCAAAGTTAGAAGAAATTAAGGAGGCGGTGTTTGCATTGCCAGCTAAGAAGGCCCCTGGCCTTGATGGTTTTCCCTTCCAGATATATTGGGAGGTTATTCAACTTGATCTAGTCAAATTTGTTCAGGAAATTTTTGCAAAGGTTTTAACTAACAGAGTTATCAAATTACTTTTGAAGATTATTGCACCTCAGCAATTGGGATTTGTCCTTGGCAGAAAAATCTTGGACTCCATCATTGAGGTTCATGAAGTGATCCACTCCATTGATGTTGCCATATAGGAGGGTTTTCTTCTTAAACTTGAACTTTCTAAGGCCTATGACAGGGTGGACTAGGGGTTCTTGGACAAAATTATAGAAGCTTTTGGTTTTAATGCCAGAGTGAGAAAGATTATTTCTCAATTGGTTTCTTACCCCTCCTTTGTGGTCATGGTTAATGGGACCCCCACTGACTTCTTCAAATCTTCCAAGGGGCTTTAGCAGGGAGATCATCTCTCACCTATCCTTTTCATCATCCTGGATGAAGGTTTGGGTAGGCTTATCCATTTCAAAAGAAGTAGAGGGGATTTAGTGGGCCTGAAACCTTCCTTTGGTCCCTTGGTCTTCACCCACCAAAAATTCATGGATGACACCATTTTGGGGGGGAGAGGCCTCAGTGAGAGAAGCTAGAAATGTGAAGAGCATCCTCAATATTTATTCCAATGCCACTGGGCAACTCATCAACTGGAACAAGAGCTCGATGTTCTTTTTTAACACCCTAGTGGATAGACAGAGGAAAATTGCTAACATTCTGGGTTGCAATGTTGGCACCCTTCCTTCCATTTATTTGGGTCTCCCCTTGGGGTCCAAACCTTCTGACAACTTTTAGAATAATCTCATTGACAGATTCAATAGGAAGCTGGTGGGATGGAAAGGTATCACTCTAAGTCAGGCTAGCAAAGTGATGTTGATTAAATCTTCTTTGTAGAATCTGCCTACTTATGCTTTAAGCCTCTTCTCTATCCCTTCTAAGGTGGCTGATAATCTAGAAGCAATATAGAAGAATTTTATATGGTCAGGCATCGAAGACAACAAGAAATGCCCTTTGGTGGCTTGGGAGAACATTTGCAAATCAAAGAAGCTAGGAGACTGGGGATCAGAAATTTGAAACAATTCAATAAAGCCCTTCAAGTGAAATAGATTTAGAGGCTTTTCAAAACTAATGGGGAATGGAGAGATATTTTGAAGTTTAAGTATGCAGCTAACATCAATTTTATATAGTTTATTAGTAGGGATCTTGACCCAAGGGGCTCTAACATTTGGAATGGCTTTTTAAGAATGAAGAGCTTAGCTTTTGAGAAAGCTAAATAGAAACTGGGTAATGGAGAAGATATTAATTTCTAGATTATGCTCCAAAACCACATTCTTACAGTGCACAACCTTACCAAGAGGAGGAATGCGATGCCCAACAAATGCATTCTGTGCAAAATTCATAGTGAGAGTGTTGAACATCTCTTTATCCATTGCCATTTCATCAGAACTATCTAGTCTCTTTTCCTCTCTTATTTCAATATGACCTGGTGCTTTCCTTCCAACATTTTGGGGCTCTTTGAACAATGGAACCATGGGTTGTTAGGGGGTGATATCATGTTCATGTGGAATTGGACCTTACCCCATGTGTGTTGGGGGGATTGGAAAGAGTAGAACAACATAATTTTTAGGGAGAAGGAAACTAAGGCAGACGTTGTTTACCACAAATGCCTTAATGCTATGCTAGAAAACTACATCGATATAAAAGGCCCTATCCCCTTTCTCAGCACAAAGGGTAGGGATAAAAATAAGAGGGAAGATTGCAAATACTTTTTCCTGAGGGATGGCATAGAGCTAATTTTGATGGGGCAACCAAAGGCAACCTGAGAAAGGCAGGGGTGGGAGGCATCATCTGAAATGCATATGGTAAAGGGATCGCTATGGTCTCTGCCCCTCTAGGAATTAAAACTAATCATCATGTAGAGGCGATTGTGGCTCATCAAACAATTAAACTGGCTAGAGATATGGGAGTTAAATATCTTTGGCTGGAAGGAGATTCAAAAAATATTATACATTGCCTTAATGTGAAGAACAAGCCAACATGGACAATAACAAATATCATTGAAGAATGAATCCAACAGCTTAAGACCTTTGAAAAAACTTATGTGGCTCATGAGTATCGAGAAGCTAATCATGTGGCAGATAGGTTGGCATATTAGGCAGTCAAGAACAATGAAGTGGCTAAGTGGACAGATGGGTATAATTGCCCATTAGATATTAATCAGCTGATTGAAAGAGAAAGGATCTTGGGTAGATTGGGAATCATAAAAGGTCCCTTATGATTGTTTATGAGTTATGGGGAATGTGCAAAACTATGATGTGTAAGTACGACAACACTTGTACTTCTCACACCAACAATATCCATCAACTTACTTTGAGGATCTATTTTGGGCAGAAAGTACACAAGGTGAAAGGAAGCTTCAAGAAAATGACTAGTGCCAAAGATATTCCAGCTTTGAAGGGCATCAATAATAGAAATAGAGATTGCACAGAGGAAGACATCATTGGGGGGGAA
This sequence comes from Cupressus sempervirens, assembly GCA_028749045.1. NCBI lineage: Eukaryota > Viridiplantae > Streptophyta > Pinopsida > Cupressales > Cupressaceae > Cupressus > Cupressus sempervirens. Next base: position 701,616,520 of record CM053789.1, on the reverse strand, counting down.
AGACACTTGAGGGAACTAGAGGACGAAGCTCAAAAGTGTCGAAGACGCTCTAAGGTGTGGAGCATTTTGAAAAAGGAGAAGTCACAAATTTGATAGAATGACTCCATGGTTGGAAACCCTCAATTACCCAGAGTATGGTAAAGAGTTGGAATGAGGGAATTGTTAAAATTGATGGGGTGGATTTCATGGTGATGAAGGATGTTATCTCTGCTGTGATCGACATTCCCATTATGGGAAAGAAATTCTACAAAGACAGAAAGATTTCGAGACAGGCGGTGGTTGATTTCACCAAGGATTTAGGAGGAAAAAAGTCGTTGGTGAAGAAGGGTACTTACTATCTGCTGAGCTCCATTAAATTGCTATGGAGGTCTGTGCTGCGGGTTATTATCAAGTACATCTCCCTCGACACTAGATTCAACCCCCTTTGCACCTACCATTTCATGCTTCTCAACCATTTTAGGTATGGGGCGAAGATATCTATTCCCTTCTACCTCTACTCTTCTATTAATGAAAAAATTAATGATTATAAGGGGAAGCATTCTAACAACCCTGGCTTCCATGAGGGGCTTTTGTTGTTAATCTACAAATTTTTTAAGGCTAGGTCTATGGGGAAACAAATTAACAATAGGAAGGAGGGCAAGAAGGGTAGAGGGGACTTGGATGAGTCAAGAGAGGACTATATGCCTTTTGATACTGAGGACAGCCTTGAGATGCACTCGGACTCGAAGGAGGATGAGTCCCCACAACACAACTCTAGTAAAAGAATCATTAATACAGAGAGGAAGGAGAAAATAGCACTAGCCGTACCTAAATAGGGCTTTGACATATCTCTAGACAGTGACTATAATGAAAGGGCCGAGGGAAGGTAACAGGAGAAAGCCCCTTTAAATTATGTAATGTATAGAACCTTGGTCCTGGGCTAGACTAGAGGTTTTCTTTCTTCGTTCATTCCTACCAGTGCTTGTTTGAATGGAGATGATGTAATTCCTTTATTTTGTTTCATAAATTTTTATAGGGCTATGATTTTTTATCGATAAAAAATCAAAAAATCAAAATAAAAAAAAAAGTATAATTTTTATTAAATAAAAATACTAAAATAAAAATAAATAATAATAACACATCCAAATCTCTAAAATGCTAAATAAAATAGATTTGTATTAATTGAAAAAATATATTTTTAATTTTAATTTGGTAATAAAACTTAAAAATTATTATCTTTATTTTAATAATTAAAATAATCAATATAAATAATCTATTTTATTAAAATAAAATAAAATTAGAATAAGTAATATAAGACTCATAATTATCTAAAATAATAAAAAAATATTAAAAAAAAATCTATTTTTAATTATTTTAAACTTTCATAAAAACTATCCATAAATCTTGTCATGTGTTGAACTTATGCCTCTAAATATAGGGCCAGAGTATTCAAATAACCACAAATTTGAGTAGAATCCCATACTAAAAGGTATTTGACATATTTGTATGAATCAAGGTCAAATGGTATTTTTAATTGTTAGTATTTTGGTAGTTGTCTATTTTGTATAGTGTTAAATATCAACTGTCCATTCAATATATTGATTATTGCTAAAATGGAACAACCATTGCAAGCACTGATATTAAGGATTTATGAGTTTGTATTTCAAGGCCCTTTGAATAGACCCAAAATATTTTGTCAAAGACAACTTGTCACCTGGTAATATCTACATGTGTTTTAGATTGTAATCATTTTTTGGTTTACTGTGTGATATGATTTTAGGTTCAAATCAGTCCCTTGAAGAATTTTGCAATTGTTTTGAATTTAGTTTTGGTAAGTAATTATTACATGAATGGTTTTTTTTTGTGTACTAACCTTTACTTTCCTTGCTTTTTAAATATTTTGATCAATATTTAATGACTTTGTATACAAAATGTTTCATTAGCATCTCTATGATTGATATCAACACTAGATTGTTATAGACAATTGGTTTATTTAAGTTAATTTCGATAAGAATTATTTTTCTAAAAATTAGAGCCTTTAAGCAGTGTTACTATGATTTTCTTTTTTTATTAGATTTGCATGTTTGCAATTATATAAAAGAGATTCTGGTCGTTAGTCATCAAAACATTTTTCATGCTTCCTTTAGGATAAAGCGGAGGTTCTATGTCCAAGATTGGATAACAACATGTGGGAAGGGTTCACTCGATAGTTCTCAAAATATTAAACCATAAAGAGAACAACTTCGAAACATGAAAGAACACTTGGGGTTATGCTTGAAATCAATTTTTTTAACCCAATAGTTTGTCACTTCTAATCATCAGGTTTCTTATGAACAAAGTAAAGAGTGTTGAAGCTTTTAAAGGAAAATCACACTTGCCTCAATACAACTATGACAAATGGTAACAGAGACAAAAGGCTTTGTCATAGAGGCATCCTCTAATGTTACAATGAAGGAGAATGGACTTGATGCTCCTTACAAATTTGATAAGCAAGATAACACATGGTGGTTTTCCCTGAAATTTTCACTAGTCAAGCAGGTTGAGATACCTTTCATTTTCTTGTTTCTTGAGTTATTGGGTCAATCAGCCATGACAATAATTTGTGACAGAGTAACCTATCTATTAGACAACTTTGTTTTCCACGCCATCACTATAGAAGCTAAGAAAACTCTTTGATTTGGTCAAATGATGTACGCAATAGGAATTACCTGAATAATTTGTTCTATCTTACACAATTGGACATATAGGTTGTTAAGTTAAAAACATGTACAAAATTGCCTATCGACTATTGCCTTGTACCCCATGACGCAAGTGCTATTATAAAATGTCTATTATGATAATTATAATTATCATCTCAAATTTAAAATAATGAGATAGTGTTTATGTGTGCCACATGGATAAATGTTGAAGTGTTTAGTATTCAATTTTTTTGGGGACATACAAACTAGAAGAATTGCATTTGAGTTTTTAACTTCTGCTAATTGAAAAAAATAAATTAAATGAAGACAAGAAAAGGGAGCAAATAAAATCAAACTATGAATAAGTTAGTTGTCAATATAATATTGCATGGACACAAAACAGAAAATAAAATGGCACGCTGAATGCAAATTGCAGTTTTTACGCTCGAAGGTTCTCTGTCGTTCAAAAGCGACAGTATCGTTTGGAATGCCCATCTGCACACGCTAGCATATAAATTCGACGTCGGTGTGTAATAGAAGATCTGAAAGCACGATCTACAGATACGTCTGATTTCGATTCAGTTCGCATTAATTTTTCTACTGAAAATGGTTACCATAGAGCCTGCCCGCGACGATGCCAACGAAAATGTAAACGCCTCAAAACCAACCACCAGTGAAGAGTACTCGGATAATGGAAAACTTAACGGCCATTTGCAGTCAGAGGTTAACACGATTAATGATGCAGAAACCGCCGGCCATATGGACAATAGGGAGGGCGAAGGGTGGGAAACTGCCAGTGAAGGTGAAAATGAGGACGAAATTCCTTCTGTATCTGAGAATTACGAGGATGCCATGACAGAGGAGCAGCAGAAACAGGTCTTTTTTCACATTTGTGATTTTGATTTAGCTTATGTTAAAATAATGGTCTTTTACCTATATAAGCTCAGAATGTTGAAACTCTAAAACTTGAATATTACATTTTTTTTTCTTCTCTATATTTTTTTGGGTTTCAAAACCGTGTTATTTCGAATACCATCTGCCCATTTTCTCCCATTTCTTAATATATTCAGAAGCATCCCCTGAATTGTTCATCATTTACTGGAACTGGCATTTATAATTTCCAAAGTTGCCATATTCCTTTTCGCAAAATCAGTGCAAAAGTTAATGCTTCCGATCAATGTCTTTTAACAATAGATTGGGCTTTGATTTCGAGGGAGGCAAACAAACCCTAGAAATTACATGAGAGCAGAGAATATTTTAATGCTCAAATGTAGGACTGGTTTGGAATGCTCTTTCTGGGTACCTTATTTTGACCTGAGACTTTTCTACAACTTTAAATCTCTGTAGGTTTTGTTTACCACATGATTATAGAAACAACGTCAGCTTCTTTTGGAACTAGGCAAATAACACAGGCAGCAAGAAGGCAGCCTTTGATTTCAGAATTTCCATATTGATATATGGACCTCCAAAGAAGGGAATAGGAATTAAATTCTGAATTCCGCAACAGGGCACCTGTGCTATGTACTTCAAATTGATAATTGAATTACTCTCATAGAGATACCATAGTTTGTTGCGGAGTTACTTTCTTCATGTCTGCACTATGAACTTTCACAAAAAAGATAGAGATATCTATTAAATCTTTAAGAATTGCACCCAGGATTATGTTATTCATGTCTAATTGCCTTCATCGTAGCTTTTTGTGAGTGAAGTGGTACTCAATGCACATGAATACCATCTGGGAAAGTTTCACAAGATATCTTCTAGAAACAACTGTAGTTGGGGAGAAATATTTCTGATAGTTATAGTTAATTTACATTAATTCCTTAGGAATCACATCTGCATTTGAAACAGTGAATCTTAAACATACAATTATTCTCAGGAAATAATTTATATTTCAACAGTGAATAGCAAGGGGTTGGTTCCATGTAAAACAAAGATTTCTTTTAAGACTAGGTTACTATGTCTCAGGGTTCTAGGTAGTTGGTTAGTTCGCAGTTTGGGTGGACGAATAATCCACCCAAAACTGCATAAGTTTTATCCTTAAAGCAATTTATATATCTTAGTTTTTGGATTTCTTAATGAGATTTGGTTGCAGTTATCACCTCTTTCCTGATTAGTAGTAGTTCTTTTAGTTTTAGATAAGAACTAGGTTTAGTGTGAGATGTCAAGGTATCCTATATTGCCTTCAAAGAAGTCCACAGTTATGAGACATTCTACTTCTCTGAATATGTCCTCTTGAACTTTAGTAGTGTATTTGGGGGTTCATGTTTATAGATGTCATGTAGTTATGGCAACTAGCCAAGTAAGTCTATATTTGAAAAGTTAACCATCACTCCGCTGTCAAGAATTGACAGCTTGCATTTCCACTTATTAAATGACTGAGAGACAACCTTATGCAGAATACTTTCAGTATTTCATTACTTAATTGAGAAGGATATTATTTATGAGGTCTCCCTTGTTTTTGATTTCATGCCTTCAGTTTTTGTCTCTTTGTTTGTCAAATTATCCCGAGTGAACTTATTAATGGTTAAGATGTACGTGTTTGATCATATTGTTGGAAATTTTATGCTGAGGCCTTAGGTTATTGATTCTCATTTGAAGGAAGCATGTCCGAACCAAAACTTCATTATGTTACAAATTCCAAAGATATTGATCTGCTGCTAGATTCCCATTTAGTGCAATGTTTATGTACATGAGAGCATACAAAGGTCAGTAGAAGTTGAAACAAGATGCCATGAATACAAGGAGTTAAGAAAAATTGATATAAATATTAGTGTAGTTTGTTTGAAGAAGTTGATGAAAATTACAATATGTATATCGTGCTGGCAGATTTGAATGAGTATAGTTATGTGTGCTGGTTTAACTCTCTATTTTGGGTTAATTTGTGGCTTACACCATCTTCTATTGTGGTATCGTTGCTACAAATATCAGTCTATTTTGGTTGAAGAAGTTGATGCAGGCTACAATATTTATATCATGTTGCCAGATTGGAACAAGTACAGCTATGAATGTTGGTTAAATTCTCAATTTTATTTTCATTTGTGAATTTACCATCTTCTATTGTGGTATCATTGCCTGACTTACTATGTGAGCTAATTTATTGAAGATTGCAGAACCAACTTTTGTAGTCTGAGTAGAAGTCTGTGGATGATATGATTTTGTTGTATGTTAATGAAAATAATAAATGTGGTAGGTGAGGTTTTGTCCAATTTATATAGAATATTTTTAGTTCTTGAATTTTGTAGTTCTAGGAGAATGAAACTGCCATTGACAAACTAATATATACTACATATGGTGTTTGAAGATCTGTAAAAATTCTATCATGTCTACCATTGTGGATCAATATTTTTTGCTAGCCTGTTAAAGGCTGGCTAGTTAAATGTATACTTTTTAATGGATGGATAGTTACATCAATACTTAGCTTACAGTCACCAAATTGTATTGTATCATGCTTTTGCAACATTGAAACTTTGTGCGGGTATTGTTTTGGAGAATTTGGACCCCTGTTAAACTACATATTGAGAATTGTAATTGTTGGGAGGATATATTGGATTGAATCATGGGGCAACATGCATAAAATTATAGACACCCGCTGTGGGATGACAGGTGTCCTTGGCCGCCACTTGCCATTTTTAATTGGTACAATTGTAGTTAAAATAGCATGGGAGGGTAAAGGAAAAAGAATAACAAACTGGATGGGATTCATTATGTGATATCATAAAACCTTGATTGCTTGGAGTGGGTGTGGTGATAAGCAAGATGAGCTTCTGCTCCCTTTTGCATCTGTTCTTATGGGGCCAGTTGCATGAATTTTCTTTGTGTTGTTTCACACTTTTACAGGTTTCCAATTTTGGTTATGTTCAGATTAGAATTGTATTTTGGCTGTACAATCAATAAACTGCCTTAAGGCTTGATTGCTGGGGTTGTGTGGCTTATGCAATAGTATTTGGGGCATGATTTTAAGCATGTGTATGATTAGGTCTGTTTTATTTCATAGTAAATAAATACAATAACAAATGACCCTTCAATCAAATAGATTATATATTTAATAGAAGAGTTCAAATCTTTCACTTTTATGATCTTCTCAATGATAGTACGTGGTTGAGGTGGAGCTTGCATTTGGATTTATGATTGTTTTAGATATATTGGACTTAAGCAAAGGCTGGGTCAAGAAGGTAAGGGATTGAATTGCTTCATCAAATAACATTGTATTGGGTAATGAAAGTTCATCTGTAGTAAAGAGAAATGCCGCATTATAAGCTGGATGATGATATGATGTTAACTAATGTTCTGTTTGTATTATACAAAAGGGGAGCTTGCTTCTGGTCAGTTAGACAATGAGACAAAATTACAAGTTGAAATTAAATGTTGGCAGGTGTTTGATAGTAGGCAAGTTGAACTATATGAAGTCTGGTTGGAGCACCCAGTCAAGGATTATCCAATCTTGCAACCTAACAAACAATTCCATAGAGGAACTCAATTTTATGCAAATAACAACCATGCACTTTATATTGATTTACAGTTATGGAGACATACAACATGAGGATGTAACCTTCATAGATATATTGGCACAACTACGTACAAGTTACCAAATTATCAATTGATATTACAATACATTGCCTTTGATATCCTGTAGAATTGCAAGCTTAAACTCTTGAAATTAAATTGTATATTTTCCTATTTTAATTGTCTTTCTTTTCAATTATCACAAGTGGTGCTTATATATGAGTCATAGTTTTAGAAATGATTTGCAGTAGTTGCAAGGTGGTGCAAAGCTCAATTTGAGATGCATTGTGTAGTTGGCTGATGTGTTGCTAACAATCTTTTGGAGTAGATGTATTAATGAACATACTGTGAACCTCTTTTGGCCAATGTTTTGAGAATGTAACCAATAGTTTCTGCAAAGCTCGCAAGGTTGTCCCAGAATGGAAATAGTGAATTGAGTGAAAGTTGTAATTTCTATTAGTGAATTGGGAATTTTGATACGTGTTGGCTGTGAAAACCCCAATTGTGATCATCCAATGATGACTAGAACATTATTCTAAACTCACAAATGAAAAAAAAAAGTGTAAGATGATGCACTTGGTAATGCAATATTCCTCTTACACCTTGGATGCTTTTACATTCAACACCTAAGGTAATTTGAAAAGTGCGTTTATTATTATCTAGCAGCAAAGGAGTATTAAAATAATCTGTGTTGGCCTTAAAAATGTGCAATGAATCGAGTTTGTTATTTTCTAGCACCAAAAGAATATCAGTTCAATCTCCATTGGCGTTAAAAATGTGCAATGAATCTTCAATCTACCTTCCATTTCACCTAATATTTTTCATACTGTTGGTTTCTTGTACTTTTCCCTAGACTATTTGAAACTCATTCAATTTCTTCTTTCTATTGCTGCAGTATTTGCTTTTTCATTTTTATCTCTATTTTGACTTCATTTGGTTCTCCCTTGTTATACATGTATAAATTTGCATCATTGAACAGTGGTGATCCCAATCTCCAAACAACTCGACCTGATATGCATTTTACCAAAATCAATTCTTTTGACAATTTTGAGATAATAAAACTTCTTAATTTTCAGCTTATTGTATGAACCAATTGGAATTTTTTATCTAATGAGATATGCCATCACTTAATCTTCAACTGTGAACTCCTCCTTATGTCATATTTTCTCGTTAGGATTGTCCTTATATCATAGTTGCCAAAATAGTGATATAGTGATAGGAAAGGTGAATTTTGGTACCAATACATTGTATGTATGTATGTATTTATGTGTGTGTATATATATATATGTATGTATGTATACATGTTTATAATTATAATTTATGTGTAAACTAATTCGCAAGATTCAGCGGACACTAAGTTTGAAGTTCGAATATTGCTGAATTTGAAACTTTCCTGAAATATTCGATTAAAATCACTAAAAAATTGTATGCAAAAAATGGAATGGATTTTTATTGCATTAAAAAATTAGAAATTTCTATATTGATGATCTTGCAATCATTTGTAGGGTTTTTGGATAATCTTTTTCTATAAATCGTCATTGTAGAACCTTATAAACGCACAAAAATTGCCAGTCGCTCTACAATTTGAGTGAGTTTGAGGAGAATTGGCAACTTGAATCTGTAATTTCAGTGTGTTTTGAGTTTGACAAGTGAATCTGCAACGTCTGCAACTTCCGTTGCCCTTGCAAGTTGCGTCTGCAACTTTTAACTCAACTTTTGCTTGTGCCCACACTGCGACGTGTGAGGTATCGGGAGAGTTAAAAGTTTTAGGATTTTTTTAGGTTTCTTTTAATATTTAGTTATAGTTTTATTAAATCTATGATTTTAGAAAACTATTTTAAAATACAAAATTTAGAAAATTAATTAGAGAACAATTTTAAATTAGTAATTTGTTATCTAATACTATTAGAAAATTAAATCTCTTATTAAGAGATAATAATGGTTATTAAGAGATAATAATTGGTAATTGTTTTAATCACAATTTCTTTTTAACCATATAATAGTTTGTAGTGGTTACCTAATATTTGTTTAAAAAAACCTAAAATTTAAAATATCGATATATTATTAATTTTTTAATATCGTAGTTCTTTAAATTTTAAAATATTAGAGTTTATAGTTAATTAGATATATCTTAATATTTTTATTTTGTTTTGTTTTATAACTTTTTATTAAAATTTGATAAATAAATAAAATTATATTTTATTATGTTTTATAAATGCATATTTCAAATAATGTAATTATAAAAGTGTTAAATGTTGAACTCTAACATGTTTAATTTAAATTTAATGTTAATATGTAATTTAACATTGGTTTATTTTACATTAATATATTTAAATTATGTTTTAATTTATTGAATTATTTTGTTTTAAAGTTTAAATAATTAATAATTTTTCATTTGAACAATGTTTAGTTAATGTTTTAGATATAATATATTATCTTATTTTTAATTCTACAGATTGTAATATGGCTCTCAACAAATCAGCCTCGGAGGCATGGAAACATGTGTCTCATAATGGTGCTAATAAAGCTTAGTGTAACTTGTGTCCAAAAGTTACTATTGAAAGTTTAAGTTTAACAAGGGTCATCGATCACTTGCTTGGTATTATGACGGGTAAAGTTGGAGGTGTTACTGCATGTCTAGGTGACCCAAGAGCTCAGATCTATTTTAGAGAAAGAGCATTCATCTTCTATTGCTGAAAAGATGAAGAAGGCACAAAAGAAACAAAGAATTGAAGATGTTGTCGTTAGATTCACATCTACTATTTCTTCATCTTCATCTCTACCTCAAGTAGTAAATGCATCAAAAGAGAGTGGAACATTGAACAACTTTTGGAAACCACTTGAGAAACAATTGGATGATTTATTGGCTGATTTATTCTATACAAGTGTGATTCCGTTCAATGTAGCTAGAAATTTTCTTTTTCGTGCTACATTTCAAAAGGTTGGAGAGTTTGGCAAAGGGTAGATACCTCCCTTTTTGAGGCTTTGAGGACAACTCTCTTAGAGGATAGAGTGACTGAGAAATTAGCTGTGGTCAAAGCCTCTTGGAAGGCAACATGTTGCACTATATTGAGTGATGGATGGTTAAATATGTGTCGAAGGCCATTGATCAATGTTTTACGGGCTTGTCCTGAAGGGGTTGTCTTCTTGAAGGTTATTGGCACTTTGAATAGAAAAAACTTCTGAATATATATTTCAGATATTAGAGAAAGCAATTCTTGAAGTAGGGGTTGCAAATGTGGTTCTAGTGGTTATTGATAGAGCAGCAAATTGTGTGGGAGCTGTGAAGCTGATTGTAGGGAAGTACCTACAAATTTATTGGAGTCCATGTGCAACTCATTGTTTGGATTTGTTGCATCATGACTTGGCAAAATTTCCTTGGATACATGAAGCAATTCACAGAGGAAGAGCAGTTGCGAATTTCATACGAAATCATTGTCTCACAATGAGTCTTTACAGGCAACATGCATCTAGGGAGTTGTTGAGGCCTTGTGATACAATATTTGCTTCATTTTATATCACTTTGAAAAGAGTGGTTGAAGAGAAAGCAGCTTTGACATTTGTAATTTGTTCCAATTAGTGGGAAAATTCTACACTTTCTAAAAGTGCCAAGGGGAAGATCATAGAGCCAATTGTTTTAAATAGCAGCTTTTGGGAAAGTGGGGCAAAGGTCTTAAATATATGCGAGCCAATTGTTGACTGTATGGTTGATGGTGACACTCCTTGCCCTGGAATGCTTTATGAAAGCATGGATTGTTGCAAGGAAGCTATTCAGAAAGCATTAAATAATGTAGAAGCAGAGTACATAGAGCTATGGTAGACTGTTGATTCCAGATGGAGAATGATGCACACTCCTTTACATGCAACAACTTGCTATTTGGAGCCTAAACTATTTCACATTGATAGACAAGGTGATGCTGAAATTATGGAAAGGTTTTATGAAGCCATTAGTAGGTTTGAACTAGATCCATCAATTACATCTCTAATTAGAGAACAATGTTGGAAATACAGGAAAGCGGAAGGGATGTTTGGAATAGGAGCAGCCAAATATGATATGACACGAGATGAGGTACCTGGTTATAGATGGTGGATGAGCTATGGGGTAGAAACCCCTGAACTTCAGCGATTTGTCATTTGAATATTGAGTCAAGGAGCAAGTTCATCAGCTTGTGAGAGAAATTGGAGTTGCTTTGACCACATCCATTCCAAAAAGAGGAACAAGTTGTTCTTTGAAAAGTTGGGAGATCTTGTCTATGTTCGCAGCAATTATAAATTGCTCATGAACAAATCAGCAAATGAGTCATCTTCACAAAAAGCGAGCTTTAGAAGACATAGTAGTAGCAGACATAGATGAGCCTGACTTTTTTTGATGAGGAATTGGGTAGTGATATTGATGATGATGCTACACCATATGAGCCAAGTACTCTTGATGACTTAGAGCTTTTTTGAAGTTATGAAGTCTTGACTTTTGATTGTAACTTTGCGAAGAAAACATATCTTTGCTATTGTGATTTCACATGTTTCTTATGTTTTGTACTTTATAAATGTGTCATCATGCTTATAAAGTTGTCAAATCTATCAAGTAATTTTAACTATTTTGATAATTTATGGGATATATTGCATATATTTAAAAATAATTAAAATTATACAAGGCGAATTTAATTTAATTTTTTTTCCGAATTTTTACTCTTCTTGAACATCATTCGAATTTTAATTTTATACTTGCCAAACTCGAATTTGAATTTGAACCTTGTGACTTTGTGTGTAAATATACAAACACATGCATATATATTATATATCTGTATGTTTATCATATATATTAAATGTGATATAAATATGTCTATATATAATGCATATATGTTTGTATATCACATATATTATATATGATAGAAATACACACACAAACACACACATACACATATATGTTAAAGTAATATCCTAATATTTAGTATAATGGTCGTGTAAGTAACTTTCCTGTAAGTTAGTTTAATTTTTAGGAACTTTTTGTTCTTGAAGTTGTTAACTTAGTAACTTTCTATACTATCTTTATTTTTTGATTGTTTCCATTATGAAAAGATCTTGTAATTGCTTATTTATGAAGTTTTTGTATTCTTTGTTTAGTATTGAATATAAATAGATTATCATTCCATAGTATTAGAGCAGAGGTTGGTTTTTAGCAAATGATTCCAATACAATTCATGTTTGAATTACCAAATTTCAAGGAAATTTCTATGAGGCTTTTGTCTAATTTCTGGAAACATCTTTGAAATCGTCCTCCTCTGCCCTATTGTTGGTTTTTTTTGCTCTCAAATCTTTTGTTCAATTTCTCTTTTATATTTAGTGCCAACAGATATGCTTCTTTTTCTGTCTCGGTAGGCTCTTTCTGGATAGTCCCTTCAATCCTTGGATGTTTCTTGCAACCTTGCTTTTCATAATGTGCAGTCTTTTATAAATTTCTTCAATAAATTTCTTAACAATTTTCTACCTTTGCCTCATTTTATTCAACAACTCAAAACTCATAATTAATAGGTACAAATGAAATCTTTAGTTTTGTCACCATTACATCCCTTTTTGTTGTTTTTCCTTCTCTTATTTTTTTCTTTTTCAATTGTGCTTCTTTCCACTAAAGAACAACATATCCTTTCAACCTAGTTTTGGCAACCTAAACCTCTTAGGGTCTACCATATCTTCATAATCAAAATATTCTTCTATATCATTCATCTAATTAATCATTTTTAAGATTCAAATTACTAGAATAATTAGCAATATGAAATTAAGGTCTTCTATTGAGATTGGAGATAGCTTTTAACATTTTTCATCTGATCCGTTTCTTTTTCCTTTTGATCTTCCATATCTTGTTAGGCTCTTGGTACATTTTTCTCTTTTAGTTTCTTCATCATTGCTTTAATTATCTCTAGGGTTATGACCTTTTCTTCTGTGGCAGCTAGTCTGATCTTTATTATTCTCATTACTTCACACATTTCTAAGTTTCTTCCATCCCTCTAGCAATGTCAACAACTCGTTGCCCTTTTTGCAAAAGCATCTTGTATTGGATCCGATGAAAACTACCTTAGTGTAACATGCTAAACCTAACTGCCAAATAATAGCAACAATTAACGGACAATTCATAGGAAATATTTTTTTATCATTCAATCAACATTAATTGAAAGTAGCTACTTTGATTTTCACATGAACATTGATAAGTGAAAGTTTGTTTAACTAGCTACAAGTAAAAGATACTTCAGCAAATACATTCTTCAAACTACCTTCAGGGGAAAAGGGGTTGATTAACAATGGATTACTAATAAAGCTGAAAGAAATTTAATAACTAATTTAACTAACAATTCAGAAACCATAGAACCTGATAAGATGGAATCATTTGATCACATTTCTTTCTTTGCAATTGCTCCTAAATGACCTTCAAAAAAGAGAGAGAGAGAATCATCAGAGGTTTTACCTCTGAACCATTGACCATTTAGTCTCCTGCACAACTTCCTTTCAGAAGTAGCACGACCCTACATGAGAGATACAAAAACAGGTCCAATATTTATTGCCATCTGAGACTTGGTGTTTAGAACCCACTATCTATCTTAGTCAATCATGCCCTATAGACTTTGTTTCTATGAGAATGACCTTCCTAGCTAGTCAATGCCCTACAGATTAAAGTGACTGATGGTTACTACACCGTTGCACAGTTTTATTAATGTAAGCACTATACTTCCTGCTATCAGTACACCACCATGCTCGTACATTGAGTCCTGTGACTCATTCTGTCTCCCCTATCCTTGACGGATTTACTGTCCAACTTGGCAATAATGGTCCAATGACCTTAGAGTGGTAATGCACTGGCATAAGCAGAACTTATATGGTTTCCATGGTTCATGACCTATCCTTCCCAGCAGTTCACAGTTGTTATAAAACTTTAAAGTATGATTGAAATTTTATAGTCCTTTCTATTTTCCCTTCCTAGGATGTGTCCCTTGCAAAATCTGAATTCAATTTTTCTGATTATTTACTTGAGAATTTCTTCAAACACTTGGCATACCAAGGGATATTTATTGTTATGACTTTCAGATTGCTTTCACCTATGCTTTGTCCAAAACAACACAATAGAAAATGTTTTTCAAAGACTTGTAAACATCTAAAACTGAACTCGGATGAAGATGCAATTGTTTGGCCTTTTCCAAGTGTGTATATGTAAGATCCTATATTGATATTCTCCCAAACTTTCATAAACACCATTCAGAATACAACCTGACTGCTTATGCAATAAACTTTCAAACTTGACCAGCAAATGAACAATAAATGCATATAGAAAACCTCATAAATTTCTATTGTATTATAATATTCAGTAATACAATAGCATGACCAACAAAGCTCTTTCAAACTCTTCAAATATGTTATTGCATTATACATCAACAATACAATAACGAACTATCAAAAATCCAATCTTAAACACAATATTACAGTTAGATTGGAAAACTAAGAAAGAACCTGTAAGCACATGCGAGGCACCTGGCGTGACCTCTTCATGGACAATGGGGTTGCGTCCACTGTTTATGGGCACGACGGTTTCCGTCCTCAGCCTGGATGAAAGCTGAAGCTTTCCAAATAACTCTCCAAGAGAGAAAATGAAGTTTGAATCATAAACCAAGCATGCTAAAAAATGAATGAGACTTTCTTTTTTAATGCTCAACAGTGACTCTTTAGATTCCCCATTCCGTCGTTCGTCTTATTTCCCTTTTGTCACCTTTTCCCCTTTTTAATATAAAAAGACTTCAAAAAAAAAAAGCAATTCTAATTTAACTTCGAAGTCACTTTAAATAATTTTATAAGTTGGACTTGTAATTTTCTAATGTCCCCAAAAAGGGAGATTACAATCCTCCCTCCTTGAGATTGCTTGTCCTTAAACAATCAGTACCAAGATCCCATATAAGTTTGTAGGGAGCTCTATAGCCCAATTTGAAAACACATCCTACCACACTATGAAGCAAGGTGTTTAAATGCAACTCACCTCTCAACTAGATCCCTGGATCTCATGTTAATCTGGGAAGTACCATTGCGTTTGTAGGTTGTGTGACTCTGATCATAACTGCATCAAATCTCAAGCTGTGTAGTAATACAACAAAACCCTCAAAATGCCACTTATACATCCCATCAGTACCTGGATCCAAAACCATTCTATCAATATGATCCTGGGAGGAGTAGTGGATGTCTAACAACCTATCATCCTGGATCAACCAATTGAACAAACAAATTATCCAACCAAAACTGCAAAAATGCATGAAGTTTGTCTTATATGTCCACCATGTATCCCTGTTATAAACTGGACCAGAAATACAGAAGGTGACGCTGCTATCACTGTGCCCCTATACTAGAGGGTAGCCATCCCATAAGGTGTGTGTGTCAAGATGAAGAATTTCTATGAATCAACCTGCAACTCGCTAATCTTAAGAGGCTGGACCAAATCTGAAAAAATAATAGCAGAGCCAATGTAATAACCATTGATAGTTGAAGTATGCATAAAGATAAAATCACTGACTAACAAATAAATTGCTGCCATCTCATGAAGACTTGGTGATATTTCTCTAGGTAATCGGTAGAAATTATCAGTATACATTATGGACAATTCTGAATTTTTAGCATCACCTAGAGTATCATCACTCATATCAACATCTCCATCAATGAAATGATCACCATCAAGTGAAACTTCCAAGTCATTTTTACTTGTTTCATTCCTACCCGTGTGACATTGTGTAGATATATAACTGTTGTCATAAAAATCAGAGTTCTAATTGTTCATTTTTTGCTGGTCGTTAAGATATTTCTCAACATAATGAGCCTTATATAGATAGGGTGAAGTGGGAATACTAAGTTCACCTTCATCGGCACCAAGGTTATGAATCTCTTCTACCATTTATAAGATTTCCTTGGCTCTAGAATTAAGACTATCTTCCATAGGAGTGGCTGTCACAAAAATCTAATTTTCAGTGTGGTATAAGGAGTAGTGTGTCATACTCAATTGAAGACAAAGTTCATCTATCTACCTTTCTTTGTCATCAGCATGTTTGATGGCCATATCCCTGTCTTTGAGCAGCTTTGAATAATCTGATTTGATTCTTGCCAGTGCCCCCTTTAGAGTGTGAGGAAGTGCACTGTTAATTCCATTAATTATTTCCTTCTCCTTTTCATCACTTTTAACTTCCCGTATGGTTTCCTTAATGTTTTTATGGGTGCTATCAAAATCCACTAAGGCAGCGATGATCATATCATTTGATACTTTCAGTTTATTCTCCAAATTATACGCTCCAACATCATCATCTAGAAATGAAATTTTTAATTGGTCTTTTTATTCAACCCCTATAGTAACATCATCTTGCTCTAGTTCTTGAATGCTAGATTCATCTTCTTTTTCAGCTGCACCAACTTCATGATTTTCCTCCATCTCCAAATGTATTGTCTCCTCAACTATTATGTCATTGTCTCCACATAATTCATCCTCATGGAGAGACTTAGTTTCAGCTTTATGATCACCATAATGTTTGTCAATAAAAACCTCCAATTCACCAAATAAGATGCTAGAATAATCCTTATCATCATCTGTAGCGGGTTCCCCCTCATAGTCCTCCATATGTTGAAGCTGGACTAATGAAACCTCAACTTCCCCAACACTGATCTACACTTCTTGAGCTTACTCTTCCTCGTTCTCTTCACAAAATGACCAAGAGACCAAGATTGCTTGCAATTAAAACAAATCTGCTCTTTCCTCATTTGATTTGTGCTCGTTTTTGGTGATCTTGTAACCTGTATGCCCATAAATATCAACTCTATCTGTTGTATGATTCTGAAACCTTTCTAATTTATGCTCAATTAACTCTTTCGCGAGTTCATAAGCTGTGAATGAGAGTTTATGTTCACCTCTCAAAATGGCCCACAAATCTGATTCAATTTGCTTACATATGTCATCATCCTTGTCTAATTGTTTTAATGCAAGTCCTCACATTATCTGGATTCTGGATGATGCACTCTAATTTTTTTTTTAAGAGAAATTAAAAAAATTGGTAAATCATCTCCTCACAGCCAATATCAAACATGGGAATAAAAGATCTTGTTTTTGCCATGAGTTCTAGAATCTTTACCTTCTTACCACAATTAGGGTTTTTGTCATCATGTTACCCATATAGGCTGTCCACAAGCAGCTGTAATACCTTTTCCAATGTGCTATCATTATAAGGAGCAGTAAGAGTAGTTATTTTGATGATTTCACTAAGACAAGTAGCAACCATTACCCTCACCTCTTCACACGGATGCTCCATTAACTTGGGCTGGAATAAGGCAGCCATTGACGGCTATAATGACCAATTTAGTAGCCTCCAATCAGACTGATCCCTTTTGGCTAAATACAAATCAACTTCTTCCAACTTAGTGACAAGCCCATCAAGTGATCTCATTGATTCAAATTGCAATTCACTGATATACAAACCATTCCCTAGTTCTTTTTCTTTCTGCAAATCTCTCAGCTGTTCATCATTAAATTCTCTTGAGAAAACATCGTTTCAAGTTTTCCATTGAATTTTTTGGTACTTATTTACTGATGAGCCCCCTTGCAATTTTCCAAACAATATTTCCTCTGTAGAGTTTTTCTTTGGCCACTTTAATTAGTAGGAACTTCATTGAACAGTTTGCTTGCAATGTCTGATTCAATATACAGAACAACAGAGATAATTGTCCAATCTGATCCAAAATTATTATCACCTTCAATTGTTGGGTGGACAGTTTACTTAAGTCCCAACTTCTACATGATTGATCCAAACTGCTAATATATTACCAACAAAGGTCATAAATAATAATCTCCGCACACCTGTGACTGATTGGCTGTTTGAATATCAACCCTAATAGTAGCACGGGAAATTCTGGAAATATGCAGCAGAGTTTCTTCTTCTTCAGAAATAACCCCAACACTGCACAACTTGAAAAGACTTGAATGGTGCCATAACTAATTCTCTAAAACACTAAAGCTTTAACTCTAGTTGATCAAAGTTCAAACCAGCTGGACAAATTTAGGCTCAATAATCATTATGCACTGGCTGTTCGGAATGCACAAAATCTTCTTCAACTGAGTTCCCCTCTGATTACTTTACTTCTAAATGTTCTCTCAGCCCCCAATTGATTTTAAACAACAATTTGGGACGACTCTGATCACGTAAGAAGATATAAATTTTAGGTGGGCAAGGTCCTTGTTCCACATATTTTAATATATTTGTTGCCTAAATTCTTGGAATGGAATTTACATTATAAATGTTGGCTCAAACCTCAATATTTTCCCTTAGATATACCAAGTCCTACTAATAATTGCCCAGACTGTTAAAAATGTACTATCGTTGCGTTTTACTGGCTCGCACCTTTGACTTTCTTCCAAAGCGTTGAACTTCTGGCTTTGTCTACATGAATAAACGCGTTATCAATATCTCATTTAGAACTATCGATTACGACTTATATTTTCCAATATATATGCTACCTTCCAATCTATAAGTCTGACATTAAAAATTTTGTGGCAGAAGTGTTCAAAGGTAATTCCATATAAATATCATATGCTCTGCGGTATCTTGGGATGTATTTTATTGTGCAACAAACTCTGCTAAATTTCGTGGGATCCTCCCACTATCTTTCCGCGACATTCTTACACGTTTAAAATTCTGCCACAAACTCCGTTTTGCGGAAAATTCTCTCACCATTTTCTTTTGATGATATTGTAGTATTGGTAGCTATACTGTAGTCGTAGGCAATAGTAACAATTTCAAAGATATTCAAAAGAAACAATTATACCTGCTCTGTAAAAATTCCCTAATACAGAGTTTTCCTTCGTTACGGTTGTTGGCAATTTTGTATTGCTCTGCAACGGCCAACTCATTAAAGGTTCAAGGGAAGAGTTAATCTCTCCAGCAATGCTTGTGTTAGACATATTTATTCAAACTCTCTTTGTAATGGTTTTACCCACCATTGTTAGATACGTTATACAACAGGAATCTCCAAACATATTTGAAATTTTCGCTTGTATAGTTTGAATGGTTGTTGTATGCTGACTTCTAATCTTCGATGGCATTCAAAATTCTCCGAATGGTTCTTTCACGCACAACTCAGGAATCTTAACTGCAACCCATGTAATATGCTCGTAGAGCAACAAGTGAACTATATGCACTATGCGATCATGTGTTAATCCTACACCTTGCAACTCCAACGCCAATAATTATAAAAAGAACATTGGCCTGTTTATTGAGAGGAATGAACAAGAGTTTATGTAATTCTTGACTTTCACAACTAATAACTTCACAATCTGTGTGTGTGCTCAACACTCTTGCAACTCCAACGTCGATAATTATAAAAAGAACATTGGCTTGTGTATTGAGAGGAATGAACAAGAGTTTATGTAATTCCTGACTTTCACAACTAATAACTTCACAATCTGTGTGTATGTTCAACACTTTGTACACAAAAACTTATTAACTCACAAGAAACTATTATCTCAAAAGAATTTCCAGAATTTCCGTTACACCTTGTCACTGGTGGTACTAAGAATCATCATCCGTTACAATTTCCGTACCATAGAGCGGTCCAACCACATGAATGTTTTGATGATTTGTACCCAATATGATTACCTCTATGTTGTTCAATGAGCTAAATATGACTTGTTCCAAACCCTAGGGATACCCGTTGAATGAATGAATAAACAATTTTAATAACATCCGCTAGGCCAAAGAAGCCTATGGGACCATAAGGGTGCCAATATAAATAAATTAAAAAAGAAACATTAGGCCTTTTGGAGTTGTTTATCTAATTCTGCCCTTCGACAGTGAATATTGACCAGTAAATTTGCTGTCTTGGCCAACTGCTCTTCCTCAAAAAGAGTATCTAACTTGCCATTTGCTAGAATATCCCGATAGTTATAGCGGATTTCATTTATGCTGGACATTCCATGAGATAGTGACTCTTGGTCTCAACCTCCCTTGTGTTATAAAACTGACATATTCTCTCCTCCCATTCTTCCTTGGGTATTGTCCATCTGCCCGTTTTGTATCTCAAATGATGGGAGCCCGTCCTAAGTTGTGCAATGAGCATCTTAGCTCTCCATTTGATATTTGCTCCTATGTATGCTTTCTTCTCATGGGCTCTTGTTGGGTTGAAGTCTTTAATATAATAGTCTTTTTTGCGCCCGTTTTGTTTTGACCATATGCAGTGCATGAATTTTACCTTCTCCAATTTATTTATCTCAGCGTTGTTATTCAGGCATTCATGTATACTGATATTCTATTTTTCTATCCATTTAACATTTTGTTTCATCCACGTGTTCTTTCTTCTATCCAATCTCTTTTCCATCCTCGTATACTTTTTGCTCTACAAGTTTCCTAGCTAAGCTTGTTGTTGAAATCGACCCCAAGGTACTTGTACTCGTCCACCATCTCTAATGGGTTCCCATTGAAAAGAAAAGTGTTTTGCTGCCTCTTGTTTCTTTTCAAAGAGAAAATCATCACCTTGGTTTTGCTAGTGTTCACCTGCATCCTGACCACCTAGCAAAAGACCTCAAGTGCCTTCAAGTGCTTTTTCAGACCATCCATAGTTTTATCAATCAAAATGAGGTCATCCACATAAAGAAGCAACCTAATCACATACTTAGCCAACTGGACCCCATCGCCATTGTTCGTCTAGACATTCTTCTAACTTGTCCATCTATAACTCAAACAAGGTAGGTGAAAGGGGGCACCCTTGTTTGACACCTACATCGCTGCCAAAGCTATCTGACATCCCTTTCATAGTTCTTATTTTAGCAATGACCTGCTCATATAATCAATGTGTTGAGGTCCTAAGTTCAGTGGGAATTTTCAGCTCTTCCATTCTAAGGCAAAGTTTGTCCCTTGGCACCGTGTGAAAAGCCTTTTTAACGTCGACAAAGCAGCAAAAGGCCTCTTTGCCCGGTGCATTCCAAATCTTTTCAACCAAGAATCTTAGCGTTACCCCATGATCAACAGTGGAGTGTTTTGGTCTGAAACCCGCCTGCCTCTTAAGCTCTTTTACCTTCTGATTCAAGCCACTTGCTGATCTTTCTTTCTACCACGCTACCAAAGAGTTTTCCCAAGAGGGGGTTAATCATAATAGTTCGATAGTTTGACGGATTATTTATGTTCTCACTTTTATGGAGAGGGATAACCATGCTAGTTGTCCAGTTTTCAGGAAACCCTTTATAATGACATCATTAAAGATGTGGTAAATATGAGGAACCAAGATATCGCTGCCCCATTTTAGATGTTCAACAGCTTGCAGCCTGTCAATGTCTTGGGCCTTACCCCCGCCAGCTTCTTTATGCCTTGGAGGATCTCCTCCATAGTAAAAAGCTCCTTTGTAGCCTTTATTATCAGAGGCTTATGCTTGTTTTTTTTGCGCTCATATAACGTCGTTGCATATGGAAGCCACTAGGTCCCTGTGATATTGTTAACTATCTGTTTTCTCTTTTGTTGCAGTTCCTTCCAGAATTTCTCGGGGTTTTGCTTGCCTAAGGTGATCAGCTCCAATCTTCTCATTCTCACATAAGCCTCTTTTTAACCTTTTAACAGATCAACTTTCCCTTAGCCCACTTGCATTCTTCATCGAACCACCAATTTGTTGGGAAAGTATTTTTTGCCTCTTTCTTGGGCTTGCTTCTTTTACACTTCTCTAATGCCTTAAGAATTATAGGAACTAAGGCACCTTTGCTAACCTTTTGCTGATCTGTAATTTGTATCTCTTCTTTTGGGGCCCCAACTCATGCTTCTAAGGGTATCATTAAATAATTTCTGATTTTCTTTACTCATTATAAATTTTCCATGTGAGAACCCTTTCTTTTGTTTAAACCGTTTTTCTTCTCTTTGCTGCTCCTTCAAAAAGGCCAATTTTAAGAAAATTGGATTGTGGTCCGACCTTAGCTCAAAATTGGGCACTCTCTTATTTCCATCACTCTGACTCTTTTGGTGTGAGCTTGCAAGCAAATAACATAGTCCACAACGCTTTGCCCATTATAAGTTTTGCATGTAATGTCTCTGTGATTTTCAGCCATATGTACTGTTTGTGTGGGCTTCTTTCTCTATGTTGATGCATCTGTCCCAAGCCTTTTTAAACAAAATGGTGATACCACCATGCTCTTTGCCACTCTCTGTTCTTTCTTCCAGATTGAATTTTTTTTTGTAACCTTCGAACTTAGGCACTCTACACCCATCATGTTCATGAGTTTCCATGAGCAAGATAAGTCTTTACCTCTAGCTATGGGCACTAAACCAGGTCCTCTTCTCCATGGGTAACCTCTATAGTTCCAACTAATTATATCTAAGTATTCCTAGGGGGACGGAGTTCCTATTTCTTATTTTTTGTTCTTTCGTTGATTTGGGCTTTAACATTTTTCAACCATGCCCACTTTTCATCCTCCCTTGCTGACTTTACCTTTTCCCATTCTTTTCTTCTTTCTTCTTGCTGAAAAATGGTAAGATTTTCATCAACATATATCTATGTTGCACGGGTACCTCCCCCCCCCCCTCCGGACCACGTACCGGTTTGAACCAGTTCGTGGTTCTGGTCCGGTTCGACTTGGGTTCGTTTTTGGAGGCCTGGTTCGATCTGGTTCGAACCAGGGTTCGAACCCAAGAGAACCACATATAAAATTTCGGACCAGGGTTCGAACCTAGGAGAACCACATATACATTTTCCACGTTACAACATGTTTTAATTTAATTTATGTTGATACATCTTGGGTCTAGGTTGGTAGGCATTACAATGCCACAGTTTTTTAGTGTTGAGTAATCCCTAGCTGTAAAACACTTTCTATTTGAATCAAAATGCTACTAAATTTGAGACACCCACAAGAGAAGATGCTCAACATGTGGCGACCACCATGACCAATTTCGAGGAATTTCAGGGCCTATTTGAGTAGCAATATAAATTTTTCAAACACTAAACAATAAACAACGTTTTATTGGGAAATGTTGCCCTACAAAAGAAAGTTACGGTCACATGAATATGGTCAGGTGGGGCAGCTACTTACCACATTGTCTATCACTGTTTGGCTGATTATTTCTCCTCTAGGTATATTAAAAATTGTATTAAAGAATATTGAATTTGGGACGTCAGATTGTGTTATCCAAAGGCCTCCATGAATGGTCTTTTTCTAGTTTACTGTTGTTGATCAGTGCTTGGGAGATTGTGCCCAAAGAGATTGAAGAATATTCAGCTGGTCAAAGGGATTTACCTTCTGCAAGCTAGATCTAATTAGTTTTTAACCACGTTCAATCGATTATGTTAATCATAATAAGAGTTTGGTAAATAAATTTATGAAAAGAAGAAATCTTTATTAAAACTTACTGTTGATATGCATAAACTAATCAGATACAGTTATGAATTTTTTAAATGAAAGGGAAGAGATCTAGTTGCTAGGGGTTCCAATGATTGCTGTGGTTTGCTACTATATTGTTTATGCTGTTTTAAAGTTTTTTGTTGTTCAAATGTGTTTATGCTACTATGCTACATTCTAATTCTAACTCATGCTTCGTAAAGATGTATATATATATATATTTAAATTTTTTTTTTTTTTTTTTTAACATGTTTTTGTACTAACGAACCCAAACGAACCCAAACCCCTTTTCAAAATTTTGTCGAACCAGCAAACCGGTTCTCGAACCCGAACCCGGAACTGAACCGCGAACCGGCAACTTAGACATATATGCGTGTGCCTTTGAGGAGGCCCCTACTCCTAAGTATCATATTCTTATCTTCAATGCTCTTCAAAAATACCCTTACATGTTTGTTTCTGCTATCTCTTGTCCATTTCCCAATTCTTTGTGCTTGTTGGATAATTCCGCGCCACTCTAAATGGTCCATAAGGAAATCCCTTATCAAATCTTTTGTGTTCTCCTTTTCGCCATAGTTATTTAACCCTTTGATGATGATATTTGCTGCTTTATTGTTTCTATCTTTTTCCTCTCGAATCTGCCTCTTTACTTGCTTTTCAATGAGGTCAATTGGTGTGTTTGACGGTCCTTTCACTACTTGGGTCCATGATTTGACCTCTTCTATCTATTCTCTAAGCTGGTTTTTCTTTAACTCCATGTTTGCCAATGCAGATTGTATTTCTTTAATTTGCGGGTCATCACTTCCACCCTCCGTTACTTTGGATCCTGCTGCTGTTTTATTTCCTCCATTTCTCGTCTTGATAGAATCAATTCATATTCCCCCTTTTCCATATTGAATTGCAGTTTTTGATCCTGTTCTCTGAGTGATTTGTTTTCACGTGTTAACTTCTTGATGACTGCCTTTATCTTATTATCCTCTGCCTGACTTCTTGTTTCTAAAGCCTGGATCCTCTCTTTTATGAACATCAACTCATTAATAAACAGATCCGGACACCATGTTAGGGGTGTAGAAGCTGGATTGTATGTGCTCGTGTTACTATTTTCTCCTATTTCAAATGTGTTTGTTGTATGAGGTTTCACCCCAAAATCCACGGAGAGGGATTCAATATTTATAGTTTCCTTTCCCTTACTTTGCTTCTGCTTGTCTTGCTCAACCATTTCTAAAACTTTCAACATAGTCCTTGGACGTATTACTGTTAGTTTCCCCCTCCTTACATATTTAGCTTGATGGATCTTCCTACACTTTAGGATTTGTTTGTATTGTTTTGTGTTGACATACACACATATTGTTTTGCATTAATACCCATATTGTTAAGTCTGTTTTCTGTTGTCAAGTCTGTTTTCTATATTTTAACTACAAAAGGGTTAATACTAGAGGATTCTCATTGCCTTAATCCTCTTGAACCAAAATTTCCCCCTTTTTTTACTTTGTGTCGAGATTGATTGTAGGCAAGTGTTTGGGTATAGGAAGGCGAGTTGAAGCGAAATTGATGAGAAAATGAATATCCGCTAAACTTGGAATTTCTACCAATGGAATCCGCCAACTTCAAGAATTCCACCACACCATTTTTTTAAAATTTGAAGCAAGAGTTGAAGATGAGGGATGCCACTTAGGGAGAGATTTAATGATAACAAGAGAAAAGTTTGAACAAATTATGGAAAAAGGCAAAATCATATTTGGTGGAAATCCTCCAACCAGAGGATTCCTATAACATGCTAATTTTTTCCATCTCTAATTAAACAATAAAATATCAATAAACGATACATTACTATTCCTATTAGATGAATGAGAGACATTTATAAAAACTACTTTATGTATTCAAATGAAAGGGATCAACGGTTATAATAGATTAACAAATCCTAGTCCATTGAAAGAGAGTAACTGATTTAATGATATTAACCAACCGACATATATTCAATTGAAAGAGTAAATACATAAAAGTAAACTACTCGTTAAAAAGAAGATAACCTGAATGCAACTCATATCTCTATCTTGTGCAAGCAAGTCTTGGCATTTGGTGGAGAGGAGAAGCATTGTTAAGGGCTTAACCTCCCAGCAGCAAACCCTTAAGTATTCCCACACAATCTCAATTGAGAAAGACCCTTTCTACTCGGGATTAGGCATGGGACGCCCCTATCCTGCGATTGTGTTAAGAGTGTTGGCTAGGCAGCCGTCTAGGCTATGGAGTTCTTCCCATCAACCCATCTATCCAGCTGCTAGCAACCTTGACCTTTAGTGATCACGGCAGCAATCATGCCACTAAACCTAGCCTGGTGTGGGATTTAAATGGACATTGTGCATGATCACCCACCATTTGACTTGACAACAAGATTCGTACCACTTGATCACCATGAGCTGACTCAGTCTATAATATTTGTTTAAGTTCATTAATTGTTTATTATATAACTGATTACTTCCTCTTATCTTGCACTTGTAACTCATTGTTCATTTACTATCAGCTCTCACTCTTCATCTCGACCTTGTTGGTCATCCTTGATGAATCTCAATATGGCTGTCTATATCCTTGAACAATCACTGTCTATCACATTCAATCACTTTTTGCCCAACTTGGGCTTATGACATATCTACATAATGATTTTATGTTATTTATTATCAGTTTCCTTAACTCACTGAGATTGCTTCCTGTTATCTTAGAGGCATGTTGAACATGCCTTTGTATAAATATTGTACGAGGTTAGAGATCCTTCCAATTCTGATTTTAGTTGTGAAAGAACAATCATAACAATATGCAATAATTAATTTTGATCCTTATGAATGCAATAATCTTATGCAAACAAGGCATTCAATTCAGAGCTAGTCCATCTGGCTCTATCTTATATATATCAATGTTTCTTTCCGAATACCAAACTAGAACTTTTAGAGCCCTTTAAAAGATAACATAATTCCAAGAAATATTTAGAAAGAACACACGACCTGATAGAGGTATTATCACCCCCAAGTGCTAATGAAAACTGGATTGCTTGGTGTGGCTGCTTGCTTGTAAGATTCTAGCAACATTGGTACAAATGAGTCACGGTCGAGGAGCACGCTGATTATCACAAGTGCAAACCCACGACACATAGGTGCAATAGAAAAAGGCCAATGAGATATGAATGCTAATAACACTGAGATACACGACTTTGAATGTGTAGTTTACAACATAGCTTATGTAGAATGAAATTGCTATGGCAATTATGGTGCATGACACTGCATGAACAAATTCGCAACAGACTAATATGAAATAATATTGCGGATATGGAGCGCGGAACTATGAATGAATGTTGTAAAAGTAAAAGAAATCACAAAAAAGATAGCATATGCGAATGCCCCTAGTGATATATAATGAATCTCATAAAGGAGAGATTGTCTTCTTGCTCTCGGAGCTTGCTCGGTTAAGAGCAAGATAAGAAAGGTGGCAACATCATGAGTTACATTCAAGAACCTCTAAAACAACCAATAACACATGTGGCTATTTCAAAAAGAAAGAAAATATCAAATAGGCTATTGGAAAATAAAGGGGGGCCGATGACATAAAATAGTATTGTTAAAACATTGCCAAAGTTTGAAATAATAATAAAACATTGAGATAAGATGGAAATAATATTTTTACTCCTTATGTTTATCATCATGATACTATATATTATCATTTTTCTTAGTTCATCTCATGCTCAAGTTAAAACATTTATTAACTTATTAAATGTGTCGACCCGGTTAGCTCAAGGTGATCACTTCGTATACCCTTGTTTGCCTAGTCTAGTTTTCTCCTTGACCAAGGTGGTTTAGTACCCATACCTATTAGCTCAATGGTAGGTTGTGCCCTCATGCCCTTCCTTCTCTGGCAATGCTTCCCCCCTTCATCGTGTTCCTGCAAAAGAAGTTTATCAAGGTAATAACATATTTCCAAATTGTTTGATCAAAATCAAATATTCATGTTAGATAAACCATTTCCCATTCACATAACATCATAATGAAAACCATTATTCCAAGTTGACATGAAATTGTAATGAATAATCAACAGTTCCATTTCATATGTAAACATAACGATTAACTCAACTTGGCATGAAGTCACAACAGCTATAAGGAATATTTTATAATTAAACAAAAATAAGGATGTAACAATTCCCACCACAATAATCCTCCAGACTTGGAATTTACCGTTTCCCTTTAGCCTTATTTAAATTGTGTAGAATGATAGACAAATCAAATCGACAGATTGGAGAGGAATGAATTTTAACACTAAGTGACTGAAATTGGGATGAATTTTATCATGCTTGGTGGAAATCCTCTCTCCAGAGGATTCCCTTTGTAGAAATCCACTTGCCTTAGGATTTCCGGCTGAAAACTTTTTCTTCAAAGTATCTTGAAATACCCAAGACATTGGTCGTTGCAAGAAGATAGAAAGGCATAGTCTTGAATAAGAGAAATCCATTTTGTTTATTATTAATGTGAATTAATTTTCAGATTTCTTTTGCAAACTTAATGAAGTCTTTTTTTAATCTTTGCAAGGAGAAAGATTTAGATGATGTCAGGGATGAGCTCGAGACTTCAAGAGGAGAACCAAGTAGATGCTACAAGAAGATGGCTCAAGCCTAAGGACTCAAGTGATAAGGAAAGATTCATGTTCAAGCTACCAACCGGCAAATTCAGATTGGAATCAAGAGGAAAAATCAGGAAAGCATAGAAGATCCAACTACACGAGGATATGTGCAAGGAAAATATAGAAAGATCAAGTTAATGGATTCATGAAGATGCAAGTGATTAAAGTCAATTACATGAGGAAAATTCAAAGGATGGAGAACATCTCAGATGTTGAGAGATACTTTTGTAGTTGTAACAAACACCTTCTACGAGAGAAAACTCCAAGCACAAGATAAGGATGATGAGGTGGCATTTGTTTCTCTCCAATTAGAAAAATTTCAATTTCAAGCACATTTAATTACAACATACCAAGTGTCTATTTTTATCATTGGTTGGAAAAATCATTGTAATTTTCTTATTGGCCCATGAATTGGCCCCTTCATGTAATTGGTTATAAATTTAGCAACCCTAATTAGGGTTTGTGGGAAGAAATCTCGACCCTTGATCTTGAGTCAATCTTGGCCCTTGCTTGTACTATAAAAGGCCAAAGCCTTCTCATTTGTAATTCATTAGCTTAGAGATTGGAAGTAGTGGAGGATTAGGAGATTAGAGTAGGCTAGGTAAGGGAGAGACTTGCTGAAGTTGTCGCTATAATGCTTGTCAAAGTAAATTATAATTCATTGTTGGTTCTTCATGGTGGATTACTTAATATTGCTTTGTAGTTTTGCATGGTTTCCTCAATCTTTCACTTGGAGTAGCTTTCTGTTCATTTTGAAGTAGTGTAGTTGAATGTAAGTTGTTGTGGATGTTAATTTGATCGACTCGAACGAATTGGGGTCACTAGCCTTTTGTTGATGGTAGGAGTGCCTTATGTGTTAAGATGATAGTTGAATGCATTTAACTTTAATTCTTTGTGGAATCTTAGTTTGCATCCACTTGATGGGATTGGAGAGGATATATTGATTTGAAAACCATTTGATTGTTCCTTAGAAGCCTGCACTAGGTGGGTGGAACTGCTGGTGAGATTACATCTAGTAGAGTCCAAGTAATCCACGATTCCTTGCATTCGTAGTTAGGAGTAGAAATTAGCCAATTTAAGTTTGGGTTGAAGTGGAAAGGTTTGAAGATCAAAATTATATTTTTGTTGCACATTGTAAAGCCAAATCTATAAGAGAAAGAGTTGATATCCATTGAATAAATAGCGTAAGTCATCATAAAATTGAGTGAAATCCACGATGAAGAAATAACCTTGCAGTCGTAAGTCATCATAAAATTGAGTGAAATCCACGATGAAGAAAGAACCTTGAAGTCATTTCATGATCTTACTTTGCAAGCTTAGCATGAGAGATGACCTTATATCAAAAGAGAATTGAGTGTTTGGTGTTTCTAGACTCTAGTCGAAGCATTAATTATTTGATTCTGCATATTGTAGTGGAACAAAACCACATCAATAGGAAGAAAAGTCAAGTTGTTCCAAAAAAGTCTCATCAAGACTAGGAAGATTCCCAATCAACGAAGAAACAATTGATGAAGAAGACTCGAGAACATCCTCCAAACTGGAAACTCAAGCATGTCCTATAAAAGTAGAACGAGAAGCCAAGGCAGATAGACTTGAAATGACTGCAGTCAAGGAGGAATCCCTATAATAAGGTCCATGGATGAAATCCTACTAAGCAACACAAACTAAATGCATTCACAAAATATAGTGCCAACATCTTTGAATAAGACACCTTAACAATCCATAGATGTTTTTAGAATGAACTTCATTAAAACTTAATGCACTAGGCTTTCAAAGGCCACCCAGGTTGTTGAATAGGTATAGAAAATTGCTATCACTAGATTAGTATATGAGAAATACAGAGTGACTAAAATACAATAGACTTGGTTCCTTTCACTCCAACGATAGACTCTTCTCGAGTGAAAACACTAGACTCCTCTGTGCAGTCGAAACTTAATGGTGATAGGTGTTGAAATGCAAAGGATCGTTGCTAACGTATTTGCACTGCTAAAGATAAGGAATGTTTCAATCACATAATTGTTATTGTTCTCTAGATCTTGCTTTGTATTTATTGATTTCAATACTTGCAAGAATGAATTCATTTGATATAAATAATATATGATAGGGTATGTGGGTGAATGGTCATGACCATTCACCCTTATATCTTAACATAGATTAGTTAACAATAACAATTGCTAATGCAGATTGGTTAACATTACACCAATTCATTATTGTGTACAACTCACAAATAATACTTGCATGAATGATAATGCCAAATAAGGATCAACGTTTCTAGTCAAACTGATAATGATATGAGATAAACAATGGTTGACATCTACAACCATGCTGATAATAATATGAACACGTGAACTTTTATCAAGAAAACGACATCAAACTTATGTATTGACAATATTTATATATACATATCAATATGTAAGTCATATTGATATCTATATATGCATTCAGTTCAGATTTGTTATTCATAGTGTTTGTTTGACTGAAGCTACATACTTTAACAATAGGCTTGAGCCAGCATGAAGTTAATGTCCTTGCAAGTATCTGCACTCGTGGTGATGATTGAAGACTACTTAGACATCCTCTGAGCTTGAGATGCTATGGCCTAACTGCCTCCTTCCTTACGAAATGTTCCTACTATACCGTTGTCCCTGCCTTGTGTACATATTTGATTCATTCAAAGTGCTTAGCCCGTGCGCCAAATCTTGGGCTTCAACTCTCCCAAACAACCCATTTCCTCGTTTAAATGGTAGAAAGTGTGAGCTCTGTGCAGCACTTCAAACTCGAAATGCTTTTTGTTGTTTACTGTGATCAATTAAACCTCCACACTTAAGGTGAGACTCTCGAGCATCTAAGCCTGCTGCTTCCTGTTAATGAACTCCAATATTCTCCACCCCAACTGAGCACTGCTACTATCAAAAAATACTCCAGTCTCGGTAACGCTCCAGGCTTTCTTGATTTCTTGAGCCACACAACCATACTTGGCTAGCCCTTGAACAACAGATCCAATCGACTCAAGGCAAAAAGAACCTCAATGTCAACAAGGATAAGAACGAACACATTAACAGCAGTTCAATGATCCCCGTAATACAGAGAGCATTAAATGAGTGTAAGAGAACAAGAACAAAGAAGCATATTGCAAGCACTTTTCCGGCTAACCCATGATATGACGAAGAATGCAAGGCTGCAAAAAGGGGCCTTAAAGGGAAAAGGGAAAACAAGGCAATTACACGTGAATACAAACAACTGATTAAACTCAAAAAGATGAATATGTGGCTAATTGAAGAAAAGAGTTAATCAAGCTAGGAAAGCATAACCCTAAAGGTTTTTGGAGGGAGTTACAAAAAGGTAAAAAACAAGTTGAAAACAAAATCATAGATTCTCAATGGTTGGAATAGGCAAAGAGTCTTTATGAAAGACGAGAAGGGGAAGTAAATCTTCCCACGATCAGCAGCTCGGTTGCATTATTCTCAGATGAAGACATTAATTTGGGGATAAAGAGACTTGCGAGTGGCAAGGCTCAGGATATTGATGGTTTGCAGGCTGAATTTCTTAAGTGGGGGACAGATTTGTTGACCCCACACATCAAGAACATTTTTAATAGGGTCACTCAAGGCAGCTTTCCCACTGAATGTACAATCAGCGTAGTTACCCACCTCCATAAAAGTGGAGATGTCAACAATCCTTCCAACTACCGAACCATTATGGTGAACCCTCTCTTAGGCAAGCTTTACGGGAGTATGTTAGAGCATAGAATTAGCGGTTGGGCAGAAAAAAAGGGAAAAGAGCCAAGGGGCAGGCAGGTTTCAGACACAAACACTAAAACCATTGATCATTGCATTACTTTGCAATACCTCATTGAGAGAGTATGGGAGAAATAGGGAGAAGAAGCTTTTTTCTGCTTTGTTGACTTTAGGAAAGCCTTCGACACTGTACCCAGGGACAAACTATGAAGAGACTAGAGGAATTGGAGGTTCCAATAGAGTACAGAGTTGCTCTCTATAAGCTTTATGACCAGGTTAAAGCAAAAATCAGAACCAAAGAACACATGTCAGAGTGCTTTGGCAGCGACATAGGGCTCAAAAAAGGCTACCCCCTTTCCCCCACCTTTTTTGGTCTTTATATTGACAAGCTAGAAGAATGGTTAAATAGAGCCAATGGAGAGGGAATTCCAGCTAGCGAAATATGTGATTAGGTTGCTTCTTTATGCCAATGATCTTATACTCATTGCTAATACAACCCAGGGACTAAAGGAACATCTGAGGAATTTAGAAACATTTTGTATGGAGGTGGGGATGGAAGTCAACACATCAAAGACCAAGATCATGGTCTTTTCCTTGAAGAAAAGAAAACAACCACTTACTTTCATATTCAAAGGTAAAGCCTTAGAAATTGTAGAAGAAATTATGTATCTGGGGATAGACTTCCACTACCGACTAGGTTGGGAGATATGCAGATAAAAAAGAATACAAGGTGGGTGGAAGGCCTCATACCTTCTACAGAACATATGCAGAAAAGCAGAGTTATGGGATTGGAAAACTAGAAAAACCCTCTTTGGGCTGCTAGTGATTCGGGTTGTTCTTTATGGCAGCGAAGTTTGGGGGAGTAGCATTTCAAACCACAAATGGTGGCAAATCGAAAGAATACAAAAGCATTTCATCACCGCTAACCTTAAAGTCAAGTCAACGGTCGCGTATGAAATTCTTTGGGCGGAAGCAGGCATGTTTCCGGTAGAGACCACGACACTTATTCGTCTGCTGAGCTTCCTAAAAAAGTAGATAAAATGGATATGCATTGCTGGCCTAAAATGGTGGTTGACGAGGAGTTTGACTTTCGAAAGAAGACATGGAAGAAACAAAATAGCAAATGGTTCAACAAGTGGAACATCGACTACCAGGAATTCCTAGAATCCAATCTAGAAATTAAAAAATGGGTGGTAGAAAAAATCAGATCTGCCATGTGGACAAATCAGTTAGGTAGAAAAAAGACTCATTCTATCAAAGAATTTAATCCCACATGCGATCCCGGTGGCAAAGAATACTTAGGGGCTGAGATCAGAGGAAAAGCTAAAATTCTAATTGCCCAACTGAGGTGTGGATCACACCGGTTGAGATGTGAAGCGGGCAAATGGGAGGTTCCTAAAGAAGAGTGGAAGGACAGAATTTGTAGGTTTTGCAAAGATGGAGTGGTAGAAATGGAAGGGCACTATGTGAAAGATTGCACCGCATACGAGGACATTCGAAACCAGCACAAGGACACTTTATAGGGGACCAACATAAAAGAACTTTTTGAAGGGGCAAGACTCCAAAAGGGGGCAATCTTACTTATGTAGATTCACAACAAAAGGGACAACATGGAAAAAGCATAGTAATTTAACTAAGGGTGGTTCCATAGACTGTGGGTCTTGTGGACATCATTAAAAACTTTACTTTCATTTCATTTCATTTCGTATTCTTTGTTTTATTTGGTTTAACTTCATTAATATATATTTATAACTTAAACTTTAAACTTGGAAACACACACACATATTTGTTAATATGTAATTTATTAAATGCGAAGAAAAGAGGTAAAAGAAGCATTTCATAAATTCTTTCTTAAATATTTTAAAATCAGAGGGGGACAGTAGTGTCCTCCTTCCCCAAGAATTGCTTGACCTCAAGCAATTTCAGAGCTAGATGAAGCCAAATCTGTTCATTCTCCCAAGTCACATCTTCCATTGGTAAATCTTTCCATTTTACTATGTACTCTTTAATTAGCCCCTTCTTGAGAGTCTGCTCCCTGGTGTCAATGATTGCTTTTGGAATCAAAATCAATTTCCCTTCTTCAATGGTGGTAAGATGGCTGATGTAATTAAATTATCCCTGGGTGCCTTCTTGAGCCAAGA
Source organism: Cupressus sempervirens (assembly GCA_028749045.1). NCBI lineage: Eukaryota > Viridiplantae > Streptophyta > Pinopsida > Cupressales > Cupressaceae > Cupressus > Cupressus sempervirens. The sequence continues at coordinate 701,582,454 of CM053789.1, read as the reverse complement.
TACATGAAGACATTTTTTATCTTGCTGCTTGCAGGAAGCTCCAACTTATAGGCAACTTCTCCAATCCGCTTAATCACTTGGTAAGGCCCGTAAAATCTCAACTTAAGCTTCTTAGCTCCACACTTCTTGAGAGAAGATTGCCGGTAAGGCTGTATCCTTAAGTTCACGAAGTCATTAGTCTTGAATTATCTTTCCACTTTGTGCTGATTTGCATACTGTTATTGTTGGTTTTGAGTTTGTTGGATGTTCTCTTTCAATGATTTCACAATGTCCTTGCTCTGCTGTAATAAATCTGCAACTTTGGGTACCCTACTATCCGTCAAAACCAAGTCTCTTTCGTAGCAATAGAGAGCCATGTAAGGCGACATCTTGATGGATATATGATAGGTAGAATTGTAACAAGACACGCTGATGTACAACCACTTCAACCATGCCCTTCTACTGTCCTGAAACAAAATTCTTTAAGTAACCTTCCAGCCATTTGTTGACAATTTCAGTTTGACCATCCATTTGAGGATGATAACTACTGCTGGGAGTGAGGTTAGTTCCACACAATCTAAACAGTTTTTGCCAAAACAAACTCATAAAATTATTATCTGTCACTCACTATGTTTCGGGCAGCCCATGAAATTTGAACATTTATTTAAAAATAAATCTGCTACTTGTACTGATGTATATGTAGCTGAAATGGCAAAGAAATGTGCAAATTTAGTCAATCTATCAACCACAACATAGATGCAATTTTTACCTTGGACAGCTGGTAGGCCTGTTATGAAATCCATAGAAATACTCTCCCATTTTGATTTGGTATGGGTAAGGGCTGTAATAGACCGGCTGGGAATGTGTTTTAATGTTTGTTTTGTTGACATATTGGACATTCTTGTACAAACCTTTGAGCTTCAAGCTTTAGTCCTTTCCAACTGAATCTTTCTCTAATTTGCTTGTATGTTTTAAAGAAACCAGGATGACCAGCCATAGGAGCATTATGAAATGACTTCAAAAGCTTAGATTTGAACTTGGAATTAGGCAATAAGAAAATTTTGTCCTTATGAAGTATCAACTCATTTTGCACCTTATATCTTTCATCACGTTTTTTAACCTTCAAGTAGGTTTGAAGCCCAATCACCTTTACCATATTCAGCTATAATCTCCTTCCAATCAGCTGTTATCTCCACCAAAGAACATAAATGAGGTCTTCTAGACAAGGCATCATCCACAACATTTCTTTTTCCCTTCACATATACAATGTCAAAGTCATATGCTTGCAATTTCTTCATCCATTTTTGTTGTCTTTCACTTAAGTCTTGTTGGTTTAAGAAGCATTTGAGGCTATTGTGACTAATTTTAACAGTGAACTTTTGACTCAATATTGCCTGAACTTGGCAAGAGCATGCATATTGCCAACATCTCTTTGTCATAAATTGAATAGCTCTTTTCTGGACCCCTCAACCTCCTACTTTCAAAAGCAATAGAATGTTTATCTTGGGTTAGGACAACACCAATCCCTTCACCCAATGCGTCACACTCTAGCTCAGATGGTTTAGTGAAATGAGGTATTGGTAGCACGAGGCATGAACTCACTTGATTCTTGAACTGATCAAAACATTTGTGCCTCATTGGACCATGCAAAGGCTCCCTTTTTAGTCAAATCAGTTGATGGGGAAGCCACCTATAAAAAACCTTTAACAAATCTTCTATAAAATCCACACAAACCAAATAAACCTTTCAGTTGTGATAATTTGGTAGGAGGAGGCTAGTCCATGATTGCCTTAATTTTTTCAAGATCAACACTAACTCCCTTGGAACAAATGATGTGACCATGGAACACCAGTTTTGTTAAACCAAAATTACACAGACTTCCCTTGCAAATAAAGATTCTTTCTCCAAAATACTAAGCATTTCCTCTAAATGTTTCAAATGCTCTTCTCAATTTTACCATATATAAAAATGTCATAAAAAAATATCGAAACAAACTTATGGAGCTGCTTGGTGAAAATTTGGTTCGTACAAGATTGAAAGGTGGCTGGTGCATTAATCATCCCAAAAGGCATGACTAGGAATTCGTAGTGCCCTTAATTATACTAACCGCTGTCTTCTCCACGTCTTTTTCTCGTACTTTGATTTGATGGTACTCGGATCTCAAGTCTATCTTTGAAAAGAAGCAAGCTCCATGCAGCTCATCAATACTCATCAATGCAAGGGACAGGGTACCGATTCTTAATTGTTCGCTTGTTTAAGGCTATATAGACGATACACATGCATATGATTTCATCTTTCTTTTTCACTAAGACTAGAAAAGAAGCAAAGGAAATCTTGCTTGGCGTTATGCGACCCATTTCCAACAACTCTTTGATTGCCTTCTCTATTTCATCTTTATGCCTGTTGGAGTGCCTATAAGGGGTGGTTATGACTGGTTTAACACTTTCCTCCAATTCTATTATGTGCTCAATGCTTCTATCTGGTGGAATACCATGTGGAATGTCACTAAAGACCTTGCTGTACTTATCCAACACCACCTTAATGTCAGGCTGATAACTCTTATTTTGTTGTCTCGAATCAGGTGGTGTGATAACACACTTGTTTGCCCACTTCACTTGATCATGCCTTGTTAATCTATCCATTCTTTTGAAGGAAACTATCTTAGGACTACCACTTGTCATCCCCTTAAGGAGAAACTTCTTTCCATGGACTTCAAATTTTATTTCGATTGTTTACAAATTCATTCTAAATTCACCAAGTGAACGTAACCATTGGATGCCAAGCACCGCATCAGTGTCTCCAATAGTAACCACGTAGAAATCATCCTCCAATTCATACTCTCCTAGTTGAATGCATAGTATTGATATCTTACGTGTGCACATGATTGTGAATCCATCAACAATCATTACTCTAAATCCTTCACATTCTTTAGTCCTTAAATCTCTTCCTGCTACTACTCTATCTATGAAATTGTGTGTTGCACCAATTTCTATTAGTGTGATTTTTTGCTTTCCACACAACACCTCTAATTCTAAATGACCCAATTTTCTGCAAGCTTGTTAATTGTGCTATGCAACTCTTCCTCTCATGTGCTCCTTTTGACTCATCCAATGTAGAATCTTCTTCACTAGAGCTTGATTCAGTCTGCTGTTCTGAATTTTTAGATCTTGTTTCAGGGGCTGTAAAATAGTCCAACTACTTCACCTTTGCCTTCAATGCACACTAATGAGTTGGGTCCCAAGGTTCCCTGCATTGGAAACATAATTTCTTCTTTTTCAGCTCATTTAGTTGCTTATCATCTAATCTTGTCTGTGATTTCTTGGATTGATCTGCATCCTTATATGATTGTTTTTTGTCTTTCTCCCTCTTGTGATGGAGGTTCCTTGGAAAGTGTTTACTTCTTGAAGTTGATGCTTCCGTTTCCCTTGCCTTTTTAATAGCATCCTACAAGTTAACTGGGTTCAAAGCCTTAACCTGACCTCTCAAGGGCTCCATTAACCCGTCAATGATGAGTACCACCCTCTTTCTCTCTAAAATATTCTTCACTGAAACTGATTTTTTTGGAAATCTGAAACGAAATTCTCTATTGTTCCCCATTGCTTTAATTGTGCCAACTCTTTGAAGTGAAGCTCAGGATCTTTCTTGTGAAAATGATCAATAAGTTTCTTAGTAAATTCAGCATAAGACACAATCTGATCATGGCCCAAGGTAATTAATCCATGATACCACCAATCTTGAGCACTCCCTTCCTAATGCAAGGTTGCGTATTTTATTGCTAAATCCTTTGTCATTTATTTGAGTTGGAAAAAGGTATCCAATTTCTCAACCCATGATCTTGCTGTAATTTTTCTTGACCCATCAAATTATGGTATGATCACTTTGCCCACTCTTCTCTGCAAATCCTGATTTTGATACCTTTTGCCATTTGCCCTTTGCCATTAGGAGTTGAGAATCTGCTCCTAATGCTTGCCAATCAGCCCACACCTGCCTATGAAATTCATGGTCTGTTCGCTCATTTCCTGTTGGTATATATTATTAGTTTGGTTGAAGGTAGGCATTAATGGCCTAAAGTGAATTGTACACCCAGAGTTTCCTTGCTGTCCTTGCACATTTGAGGTTGAACTTTGCCCCCTATTTCCATTGTTTCCTTGGTTAGTGATGTTGTCATGGTTCACATTATTTGCATGCTGTTGTACTGGCTGTGTGAGAATCTGAGTCATTTGCTAACGCAAGGGATGGTGGGCAGGAGGACTCCTGGCTAGAGTTACACACGGAAGTCAACACAAATATGAATGAAACTCCAATTTTATAATGAATCCAATGTAGATTTGCTGAGACAATCTTCTTTACATGTGCCAGGCATAAGGCCTACTTGGTTGCAGGCTACAGCCATATACATTCCTTTCACAATTGCAAGCTTACAAGCTAGGGCTTGCATAGCCAAATTCGCATTATCTATCTTCTACTTGCCTGGTCACTACTTACCGCCTCTACTTTAATCCTAGATCTCAAATATATAGCCATCAAGACCATAAGTCGGCTTGACAGATACAATTATCACAAAATATAGGTCCTGTCCTAAAGGGAAATCAGTGACCTCACAGTTAAGAAAATTAACATCCGTGGGATCAAAGATAGGTCCACACGTGATCCAAGAAGAGATCACCAAGGCCGCAGAAAGCCTTCAAATCACAAAAACCTCGCAAAAAAAAAAAAACTACATTACTCGACATGCCAAGAAATGAACACGCCACAAGAAACGAGAAAGGATAACTCTTCGGCGAGATCTAATGAAGTGTTGCAAACACAAGAGAGTGATACACAATAGGTCCTCATCAGGTAACCAGCTGCACAGGAGGAAATAACATGAACAAGGGCCATTCCTTGAACAAGAGACATGAACAAAAACTGGAAATAGTTATAGTTGATGCAAGATTGCTAAAGAACCCAAGATGCTCTTGCATCATATCTTTTCTTTTTTGAGGTATTTATCCTTTACTGGAGATGAGTCCTTATCATGTGTTTTGGTTGATGCAAGATTGCCAAAGAACCCAAGATGCTCCTGCATCATTTTCTGTTGAGATTGTGCCATTATGTTCATCATTTTCCCATTGGGTCCTTGTCAATTCTCCTAAAGTATTCTCAATTCCACTAGTGTTTGTGGCATCCCTGTCTATTATTTCTATCTGGAAAGTAGATTGCCCAATCTCTGGCTGCTGGTCCAAATTGGAGCTTGATCTATTCCTCCAAATATAATGTTGTAATGGAGGCATAACATTCAGTTTATCCCAAGAGCTTAAAAAGCTCTTATACCACTATAATAAGCTCCCTGTATTTAAACTTCAGAATTTTTTAACACAGATGAAATCCTACTAAGCAACACAAACTAAATGTATTCACAAAATACAGTGCCAACATCTTTCAATAGGACACCTTAGCAGTTCATAAATGTTTTCCAGAACGAACTTCATTAAAACTTAATGTACTAAGCTTTCAAAGGCCACCCAGGTTGTCCAACAGTTATAGAAAACTGCTATCACCAGATCGGAATACAAGAAACTGTTATATGAGAAATACAGAGTGACTGAAACACAATAGATTCCGTAGCTTTCATTCCAATGATAGACTCTTCTCCAGTCAGAATGCTAGACTCCTCTGTGCAGTCGTAACTTAAATGGTGATAGGCTTGAGCCAGCATGAAGTTAATGTCTCTGCAAGTATCTGCACTCGCGGTGATGACTGAAGACTACTTGGATGTCCTTTGAGCTTGAGATTCTGTGGCCTGACTGCCTAATTACTCACAAAATACTCCTGCTATACCGTCGTCCCTGCCTTGTGTACATATTCGATTCATCCTAAGCGCTTAGCCCGTGTGCCAAATCCTGGGACTTCAACTCTCTCCCAAACAATCCAATTCTTCATTGTTTAAACAGTAGAAAGTGGGAGCTATGTGCAGCTCTTCAAACTCAAATTGCTCTCTGTTGTTTACTGTGATCAATTAAACCTCCACTTTTAAGATGAGATTCCCGAGCGTCTGATCCTGCTCTTTAATGATACGAAAGTCTTCTTTGGTGAACACACTGAGTTTTGCTTGCTATGTCCATTATTGTTTATGGTGGTCTCCCTGTGCATCACAGAATGCCAAAGAAGACTATGGTTGGCCAAGCCCCAGTCGTGCAGAGGTTGGCTCAATCCACTAGCATGCAATTCTTGTCGAATACAGACTGACAGTATTTCCTGCAGATTATGTAGATGGTATCTCTGAGTCGCCTGATTCCTCCCTTGCCAACGACCTTTCCGGAACGCGCGCACACACACACACCCACACATGCACACGCGCACGCGCACATGTATGTGCGCGCACACACACACATTTGATAATATGTAATTTATTAAATGCAAAGAAAAGAGGTAAAAGAAGCATTTAATACATTCTTTCCCGATTATTTTCAAATTAGAGGGGGACATTACAATCCTTAGAGCAGCTAGAGCCTTAAAGCAAAACAATATACAAGCCCCACCACAAATATTTTTTCTGGCCAATAACCAAGTTAATAGGTAGCTATGATTTCAGGAAAGCATAAAATAAATTTGTTATTGAAATCTCTATCCTGCAACTTTGGCGCTGTATCCTTAACACGGGCGTGTCTTGGAGAACAAAAAATGAATTTGTTAAAAAGACTTAAGAAAACCTTTCAAAAACAAACATTGAGTATCGACTTGGCAGAAAATGGATTGGACATTTCCTACAGCAGTAGGGAGCTCCCCAGAACAAGTGCATGGTGGCACCGAGTTTTTATGTGCAACCTGATAAATGCCCATGAGCACAATATAGAAAATTGCTTCAGAGAGCATCTTTTTGATACTCAGACATTGCTACAGGTCTAGTTGGAAGCAGCAGGGACTTTAGTGGCTTTGGCTTGCCTGGCTCGTTTAATAAAATAGTATATCATATTTTTTCTTCAACAACAGGTAGTTGATATTCTTTCATGATTTTTAGTTTTGCAGCAAATTACAAGATGCTTTCTATTTATTACAATGCCTTCTGATATCCTTTCGCATTCATATTTTGCAGCAAAGGACAATATTTTTTTTCAATTTATTATAACGACTTTGGATATTGTTTCATGATTTTTAATCTTGCAGCAGATGACAATATTTTTCCATCTTATTACGAGGCCTTTTGATGTTCTTTCATGATTTTTCAGATGACAATATATTTTCATCTTATAGATTTGTTACAATTTCATATTCTTTTATGATGTTTAATTTTGTAGCTAGTGACATGATTTTTTCATCTTATTACAATGCTTTCAGAATTCAGTCCTCTTTTCCTATTCGATAATTCTCATATGATATAATCCAGTATCCGAAAACTTTTCCTCTTACCGGATGCAATCCCCACTTACCCACAATAAAGTCACTGTTAGTATTTTGCATTGAAAAAAGCATCAAAAGAAGATTTGTGTTGTTGTGATCAAATCTGTTGGGTTTGCTATTGTGGCAGATCATGGACCTGGGCTTTTAAAAGGTTTTCTAAGGTGTCCGCAAGAGGCCAACAATGCCTTTTTTTGTAACTACAATTCTTCCTAAATTAATTTCAAGTTTGTTTCAACTTCAGGTTTTCATTTTGCTTCCTTAATAATGTTTGTTTGCATAGTATCTCTTTTCTAGTGTAATTGAAGGATGGTGCATCTTGATGCATGAATCTAATACGTATAAGATATGATCTGACAACCATCTATCCATACATGGTGGCGGGAGAAGCCACCCACATACTACAGTTCCCCTCACTCGGCCCCTACTATTTTATGGGAAATTGGGTGGGTGGTATGAGCATTAATGATATAGATCCTAGAAACAATATTGGTTTCAGGTAAAACTCCATGTCTTAAACATTGTCTTCATTGTGAATATGAAATTTTGACCAATTGTGCACGAGATTCCCAAGATGTTGGAAAATGTATTAACTGTTTCAAATGGGTGAAACTGCTGTAGCACATTTTGCATGTCTGCAGTTTAAATATCCCTTTGGTGAATTTTCCTCTTAGTTTTGTGATAGTGTGTGACTAAAGCATAATTTTCAGTAGATATTTGCCCATATAAAAGTCGAAATAGTTGACATAATTGTAGAGTTGTTTACTATTTTTTTACTTCATGGAACAGAGGTCATTAGAGCAAGCGAGCGCTGCAAAAGCTGAAGGCAATCAATTGTTTGGAGCAGGGGAATATGAAGCGGCATTGGTGCAATATGCAAATGCATTAGAAATTGCTCCAGATCTTCCGATGGCAAATGAGATTCGTTCTGTCTGTTATGCCAATCGTGGAATTTGTTATTACAAATTGGTATGTACTGCAAATCCTTTTAGCAGAGATTTATAGAGCCTGTTTTATTTGAATTATTGCAGGATCAGTTGAAGTAGAGATACTTTAAAATTCATTCAGTTGCCTTACAAATATGTTTGAGTTGCTTATTTCACTCAGAGATGCAAATGTTCTTCATCATAGGGGCCAAGATCACTTTACTTTTTAATTAAGTCTATTGATAACTTTAATTGGGGTTGTCAGTTAGGTCCAGGAAACCTAGCCAATGTCCGAATGTTGTGTGGCAATCATCTTCTACTATCAATTTACTCAAGGAAAATTTGGTTTGTCTGTGGGGATCAGTAGGGAGGAAGATTATCATTGAGTGCTTATATGGATATAATTTAGAAACATGCTAGAACAGGAAGAAGTGTTACTGGAAGACTCTTTGAATTTGATTTCCCGGTTACTTGATATTATGTGTCTTAGAATTTTGTGTCGGTAAATTTTAAAATTGGCCCTTGGAAACTAGAAGTGTATTGTCTTCACTGTTCTATTCTTCGAAATTGTCCTAATTTCTATGGTGGTTAGCAACTTTAGCAAAGGGGGCTAAAAAGACCAGCATGCATACATTGTACTTATCAACCTTGTTGAACTTCTAGATATCACTTTATGCTTTTAATATTTTTTTTTGATCAATAATATGCCAAAGCCTGTATAAATTTTAGTAATGATGTTAAATTTTGCACCTCCATTCGGAGTGGCACTGGTAGGAAACAGTGGAGGAAATAGAACCTCTGGTCTGCCGAGATCCTTTATGGGATCAGAAAACAAATAATTGGAAAGTTTCTCATTTGTTCCTTACAAGTGGTCATTAAGATCCCATCTCTGTTTCCAACTTTTTCACAATTACATTTGTTTATAATTCTATCCGGAACTACAAGGCAAAGCATTTAAATTTTTTTGGTGGGTTGCCTTCCTTCCAAAGCCTCTTCTGTAATCATGTCCTTTCTGACCCTGTTGCCCAGAGACCCCTTCATGCATGGCATCTGATTGAACTTCATCATTGGCTCTTATCCATTAAGTCACTTGCAAGTACTCTTTCCCTTTCATTCAGCCAAGATCATGTTAGTATCCACAGATATAGAGGGAAAAGTGAAAAATCAAAATCAGATTGTTTCAGACAAATCATATTCTTGTTTAATAAACTATCTAACCAGATGTGTTGAGAAGAGGGTACACGAATAAGTAACATAAAAGTCAAGATAGCATGGGAGAATTAAATCCCCAAGACCTGTTCACCATCGTCTGCTTTAAGCATCAGTAAATAGGTGCATGCATATGTCCATAGTCATATCTGTAAGTGGACAGTTACTGACAATTTTTCTTGTTTAGCCTTACTGTTTGTGCCCACCTATACCTATCAGCATAGGCATAAATATGAACCTTCCCTGTTAATCTTTTATCAATAACCCTTCAGTTTGTATGCAAGTAAAAGAGAAATCATACAATATGCAACTTGATCATCAACATTCCTAAGCCAAAATAGAGGTGTCCCACAGTCCTTTACTCATGTTCATTATGCCGAGAAGTCAAGGGTCTTGTTGTTTATACCATTTTAAACACACACGCACACACATACATTATCCTTGTAAACTTTCCAGTTATGTCTTTTTGTTCAACATTCTCTTAATTATGAAATGTGTCTGAGCATTGTATCTACAACCATCGTACCATCTGAAGTAATCAAAGGCTTAAAGTAAAGTGTTTCTATAACCTTATTAAGTTAGTAAACTTATGAATCTGATAAAGAACCATTCAGATCTAATAGTTATTACTTCCCATATTCTATCCTCAATCCCATTCAAAGCCGAATGTATTTACATTGCATAATTACCACTTCACTTTACATACAATAGACCCATCTCTCTCTCTCTCTCTCTCTATATATATATATATATATCATTGAATCTGATAAAGAATCATTCAGATCTAATAGTTTTTACTTCCCATATTCTATCCTCAATCCCATTCAAAGCTGAATGTATTTACATTGCATAATTACCACTTCACTTTACATACAATAGGCCCATCTCTCTCTCTCTCTCTCTATATATATATATATATAATATTAATATATATGTGTGTGTGTTGTATATAAACAGAGAATCAATTAGATAGATTACTCGAGAAGTGTCTAAGTATACATTCACTCGCAATAGAGCGGATAACCCATTTGAGATGTAAAGAAGTCAATTTCCATATTAATCTACAACCGGGAAGACTATCCCATTTAAGCAATGCAAATAGAACAAAGATCCATCCAAAGATATAGTGCATACATATGTCTAGCCATGAGAGTGAGATAACAGCCATGACAAACTTAGTACCTGCTTTTCCAGCAAAAGCTGAATGTATTTACATTGCATAATTAACACTTCCCTTCACATACAATAGACCCTTCCCTTTGGCATAATACACAGAACACAGCAGTGACCCAGGTTTGGGCGAGAAGCTCTTCATATTATTTGAGGTAAAATGTCACGTCTGAAATAGCCTCCTTGATTTCCAGTTTATACTGCCTACATGTACTGCTATATTGTGGAGTATAGTTTTGGAATAGGACAGAAGGGATTACCAGTCGGATATGGTTATTAGTGGGAGCCACGTATGAACTCAATGTGGTTGGGCTGTGACATATCAGAACCGACACGCATTTACAGTGGTATCATCTGCAAGCCGCCATTGTCCAGACAGAAGGACAGGTGTTGTTATTTGCAGTGAAGAGACCCCCGCACATCCATAGTCTTCATCATTATCTGCAGGTAACAAAAGTCTGTGAGTAGCTGTGTTACAGTCGGGACTGGTAACAGTGACAGCTGATAACTGACTCATTGCACTCAATAAATGACGGTGGACATTGGATTCATATACAACTCAGTCGACTCCCAGCAAGGTGTCTCATCTTGAAATCGGGTCTGTACCAGATAAAACTCAGTTTGTAACTTCACCTTCAATACGTTGATTTCTTATTATATGCAGTGACAGTCGTGTTATGCATAAGTGTTTTAAGACTTGGGTCTACTGTCATAAAATATTAAATGTACTGTTCTCGTTTGATGACAAGTTTTCATTGATTATCATAATTAGTTCACAACTGAGTGTGGCTAAATAACATGGTAATAGTACTGTGGTAGATTGCTTGATAGACTTGCTTTATTGACAACTGTTGACGTAATTCCTGGTAAGTTTTAAATCCATTGTTTCTTATCAAATCCGACAAAGAACATTACAGTGGTATCAGAGCCACAGGTCTTGCCATCTTGTGGGTTAAACAGGAAGAAAATGTCAGCGGGGTATGAAGAAAAAACCTTATAATTTCAGTCACCTCCAACCAGAACAAGCAGGGTCTTCTGAACAATTTGATATTGAAGACAGCTATAAAATGGATGAGGAATTGATTTTTGGAACAGCTGAACAAACTAAACAGGTTGACCATTTTGAATAGGTAGAACTGATAAACAACATTGAAATGGCACGTAATGAAATTGAATTGGACAGGGATGTTAGGGAGACATTGCGGGCTATTAGAGATGGGCAGAATAACATAGCGGATGCTCGTCAGCAACTTGCAGTTAACATACAACAATTAGCCCAGGTTAACAGGAGAGCTTTGAGCCATCACAGTGGTGGTAGTAGTGAGTGTAGCTGGGTCACCGCAAGCTGTTAGGGCTCCCGCACGAAACATTGACATACCTTTAATGCCCTTTTTTAATGCAAAGGAAGAGGCAACTCCACCAACAACCCCAAATTTACTACCGGACAATGTTATGGCAATGTATGATGAATGAGATTTGTTTTCCGATCCTATTAAACAAAATTTGATCTTTGTCTAGTACCTGAATAAGGAAAGGGAGTCAAATAGACAGCAGCAGGATAGGAGACCTAAAGCACCAAACAGAGACCTAAAACATGCTATGAACAAATTATCTCTCTACTTTTGATGGCAGCAGTAAGACATCTGTGAGAGCTTGGATTCACAAGCTAGATACGTACCTAACTCTTAAACCTATGTCAGAGATAGAAGCCATTAGGTTTGCTACAATGCACTTAGAGGGAGCATTGTACAATTGGTGGCATCACGGGTTGGTTACCCAGGATCATGGTCTCATTACATCAAATGTGACTTTCAGCTCTAAGCTGATTACTCGTTTTGAAAGGAAGGATATAGAGGTCTATTACAGGGATTTGGCATAGTTAGGATAGAGCGGATCTCTAGATGATTTTATTGACGAGTTTCAGCGGATCTCAATGATGGTTCTCGATATGACAGAACAGTGTAAGGTAATGTTGTTCATTGAGGGTTTGTAGGATAGATATAGAGGTTTGGTTAAGGTACTTAAACCAAACACTCTAGATGATGCTATTAAGATTGCTCACGATCTAGAGTCACCCTCTTCGATATTACAGCCTCCTAAGAAGGCGTATAAGGGGACCTCTTCATTCCAAAAAAACAAAAATCAGCATAAGGCTACACCTCCTAGGATGGACTTTGAGACACGAAATGAACTTAGGAGGAAGAAGCTATGCTTCACTTGCAGAGAGCCATGGACGCTGGATCATAGATGCCTTGGCAAGGGCAAGATACATTATGTAGAGGTACTTTCAGAGGAGGAGGAGGAGCAGCAGGAGGGTAGCGATGTTGAGGGCAGTGATGAGGAGGAAAACAAGGATCAACCACCTAGAGGGAAGAAGAAGACGGGTACCCAGGAGCAACCTCTTATCATAGCATCACTTTTTAGTGATCCCATAGGTAACCCCTTTTGTTTGAAAAGAATTGTTAGGGGACAACGTATTATTTGTCTCTTGGATACAGGTGCCTCTCATAACTTCATAAGCTCACAATGGGTTACCAAGAGAAATTTATAGATTGATGACATACTTGAGTTTGAGGTTAGGGTGGCAGGAGGTGAGAGATCGAGATGTTCAGGGAAGGTGTTAGGACTTCTGATTCATTTTGGTGATTTCCTTCTTGAGGCAGATTTTTATGTGGTGGATTTAGAGGGACTAGATGCCATGTTGGAGAGATAGTGGTTACAGACCATAGGCAGATATATCGTTGACCATGAGAAGATGCAGTTGGAGTTCTTACAGGATGGCTGACAGGTGGTCCTCAAGGCTATGCCAGAAGGGGAGCCTAGGTTAATAACAGCTCACAGGATGGAAGCCATTTTGAGGCACGATGATATCGAGTGGGCAACACAGTGTTTCATCTCTTCTAAGGAAACATAAGATACATGACAGTAGTACCATTGTGACATCCAGACGGTGCTTGACAAACATAGGAGGGTATTTGAGGATTTACCCCCAGGTATTCCGCTAGATAGAGGGTTTGAGCATATCAATGAGCTAGAGGGCGCCAAACTCGTCATTACCACTCCTTATCGTCACCCTAGGCATTACAAGGAAGAGATAGAGAAGACGATTAAGGAACTGTTAGATATGGGACATATCAGGCCTAGCTCCAGCCCTTTTGCCTCTTCAGCGGTGTTGGTTAAAAGGAAGGATGGCACCCTTCGGATGGGTATTGATTACTGTGCCCTTAATCAGAGGACTATTAAAAATAGGTATTTGATTCTCTGCATTGATGAGTTACTGGATGAGCTTCATGTAGTTGTTTATTTCTCGAAGATAGATCTTTGATCAGGATACCATTAGATACAAGTCTGAGAGGAGGATACCATTTGATAAGGAAATGCTGGCCATAATGCACGCTTTAGTCAAGTTTAGACAGGACTTGGTAGGAAGTAAGTTCACAGTAAAGACTGATCATAACAGCTTGCGTTACTTTCTGGAACAGGAGTTGAATGAAAGACAACAAAAATGGGCCAACAAGATTGAAGGGTATGATATTGACATTGAATATGTCAAAGGGAAAAATAATACATTTGTTGATGCACTTTCTAGGAGACCCCTAATGATGAGTGTTGTGCTATTTTTTTGAGATTTCAGCAGATTGGAGGTCCCAACTGTTAGTGAGTATTCTAAAAATACTCATGCTTTTCAGATTATGGATGGTCTACTTTAGGTTGATCGGTACAACCGTACAAGGTAATGAATGATATTATATATTATAAGGATAGAATATACCTAGTACCAGAATCTAAACTTAAAATGAATATTATGCGCACTATATATGATGCACCTTTAGCGGGTCACCCAGGTTTTTTCAAAACCTATAGGTAGATTAGAGAGAGATTCTCATGGACGGGGCTAAAAGATAATGTATTGCAGCATGTTAGAGAGTGCTAGACTTGTCAGCTGAACAAGTCAGAATAGGGCTTCCCGACAGGTTTACTTCAGCCTCTCCCTATTCCAACTCAGAGGTGGGAGAGTATCTCCATGGATTTTATTACAGGGTTGCTGAGGGTCTAGGGTAGGGACTGCATTCTTGTCGTGGTAGACAAATTGACTAAGTTCAGCTATTGCATTCTTTGCTATTGCAGCGGATTGGTCAGCCTCTCAGGTTTTTCGTTTTCATGGATTACCCAGGACTATTGTGAGTGATAGGGACATCAGGTTTCTCAGTATCTTTTGGTAGGTACAGAGTTGACACCCAGTACTAGCTATCACCCACAGACGGATGGTCAGACTGAAATAGTGAAGGAAGGGTATTTGAGAAACTACATTGCAGGTCAGCAAAGAGCTTGGGTTAAATGGTTGTATTTGGGGTAGTACTGCTATAACTCCACATATCATATGTCTATTCGGATGACTCCTTTCCGCGCTCTTTATGGCTACGAACCTCTCTTTCATTGATTTGGCTTTTCAGGACAGCAGGGCTCCCTTAGCCAAAGATTGGGTCCAAGATCAACAGGATATTCTTAGAGCTCTTAGAGATAATGTTTAGCAAGCGCAGAACCAACTTAAGTTATATGTTGATCGACATTGTACGGGGTGGAGCTTCGAGATAGGTGACATGGTTTATCTTCATCTCCAACCATATAGATAGAGCTCCCTGAAGAACAATGGGTCAGAAAAGCTTAAGCCCAGATTTTTTGGACCTTATTGCATTACCAAGAGGGTTGGTGAGGTTGCTTATGAGTTGGATTTACTTGGTGACAGTTGAATCCACAATGTGTTTCACGTCTCATGCCTCAAGAAGGAAATTGGTCAACAGGTTGTACTATCAGAGGGTTTGCCTCCACTTGACGAGGAGGGTAGACTTGTATTGGAGCTAACAGAGGTGATTGGGACTAGGGAAAAGAAGCTGTGAAACATATCTATCAGAGAATATCTAGTCCGTTGGAAGGATTTACCGTATGAAGATGCCACTTGGGAAGGTGAGTCTATTTTACTACATCCAGCATTGAGACTACTTGAGGGCAAGCAATCTCGAGAAGGGAGGACTGTCATGTCCCCTCTTTCGCACTAGTTCTTTTGGCTCCTGGTTAATCTATCTCCACATCCGGATAGATTAATGACATTACCAGTAAGGATGCCTGCCAGTCACAAGGGAAGATTTGTCTTAAGTTCGTCATTTAATGTCTTAAGGTACTTTAATAAAGCTACTTCATGTTTTATTAAGACATTCACTTTATAAAGTGACTTAAGTGACTAGAAGACGAAATTGGTGTTTTATCCCACATCTCTTATTCCAACACTCTTCTCTCACTTCGAGGTTATAAAAAAGAGGCTCAGTCTTGGGAATGACACAATGAATGAATAAATGAAAACTCTTCAAATCCTAATGGTTGCTTAATTTGTGGCTGGATTCCTCCTAAGGATGAAATCCCTTATGGAAGGTTGGTGAGGCTAGACACAAACCTAGCAATCACACATCATATTTGCAGGATTAAAGTTTGATCTTGAGGTTTTCAGTGTATGAACGAAGTTGAAGATAGACAGAAGGTGGGTTTGGCATAATACACAGAACACAGCAGTGACCCAGGTTTGGGCGAGAAGCTCTTCATATTATTCGAGGTAAAACATCACGTCTGAAATAGCCTCCTTGATTTCCAGTTTATACTGCCTACATGTACTGCTATATTGTGGAGTATAGTTCTAGAATACGACAGAAGGGATTACCAATCGGATATGGTTATTTGTGGGAGCCACATATGAACTCAGTGTGTTGGGGCCACGACATATCAGAACTAGCACACATTTACAGTGGTATCATTTGCAAGCCGCCATTGTCCAGACAGAAGGACGGGTGTTGTTATTTGTAGTGAAGAGACCCCCGCACATCCATAGTCTTCAGCATTATCTGCAGGTAACGAAAGTCTGTGAGCAGCTGTGTTACAGTTGAGACTGGTAATAGTGGCAGCCGATAATTGATTCATTGCACTGAATAAATGATGATGGACGTTGGATTCATATACAACTCAGTCGACTCCCAGCAAGGCGTCTCATCTTGAAATCGTGTTTGTACCAAATAAAACTCATTCTGTAACTTCACCTTCAGTACGTTGATTTCTTATTATATGTAGTGACAGTCGTGTTATGCATAAGTGTTTTAAGACTTGGGTCTACTATAATAAAATATTAAATGTATTGTTCTCGTTTGATGACAAGATTTTATTGATTATCATAATTAGTTCACAGCTGAGTGTGGTTAAATAACAAGGTAATAGTACTATGGTAGATTGCTTGATAGACTTGCTTTATCGACAACTGTTTGACATAATTCCTGTAAGTTTTAAATCCATTGTTTCTTATCAAATCTGACAAAGAACATTACATCAGGCCTATTGCCAATCAAAAATAAAATAAAATAAAATATTACTATTAGAATTATTAATTTAATGTATAATATAATAATTATATATATTTAGATTAATAATCTTAATATTGTATTCAATTTTGTCGGATTTGAGGATTGTCCTGAAGGAGCATCCAACTTTGTATCTTGGAAATTTAGAATAATACTAGTCGTAAAAGAACATGAGTTAAAATCATTTGTGGAGAAAGAAACTTCTATATCTATTGAAGACAATGAAAAACGCCATTGCTTTGTATTAATATTTTGAAAAGTCTTGGCCTTTGGGCCTATTGCCAATAAAAAATGAAATAAAATGTTAATATTAAAATTATTGTTGTAATGCATAATATAATTATTTCACATATTTAGATTAATAATTGTAATATCATATTCAGTTTTGTCTGATTTGAGGATCGTCTTGAAGGAGCATCCAACTTTGTATCCTTGAAATTTAGAATAATACTAGCCCTAAAAGAACAGGAGTTAGAATCATTTGTGGAGAAGAAACTTCTATACCTATTGAAGACAATAAAAATGTCAATAAAAGCCATGAAGATATTAGTGGATGCTGTAAAGGATCATATAGTTCTAATTATATCAAAATTATATATTGTATACGACATATTTACAACCTTAGAGAACATGCATGAGATAAATAAATACAAGTAGAGCTCATGCAATGAAACAACAATCCATTATGTCAAAATGAACAAAGGAGAAACTATTACATCATACTTCATGAGAATAACATAGTTAGGAGATTAGTTATCCACTATTGGCCACACAATTGACAACAATGAATTAACAATGCTAGCCGTCAATGGACTTCTTATATTCTAGGAGTCTTTCATACAAGGGGTAAGTGCTCAATCTAAACTTCCTAAGTTTGATCATTTGAAAACCGAACGCATTCAGCAAGAGTTGATGAAACGCCCCGTTAGGGAACCCAGAAGGACAAGGCTAAATTCTACTAATTAGAGAGAATATATATTTTTGAACATCTTTTACTTGCTTTGTTTACCTAATTATAGATGTTAGAGTCGTAATAGGTTGTCTAACATGAAGAGTTTTTTTAAAGCCAAAAATGATGTTTTCTCTAATTTACTACATTTGGATTATGGTTATGTTTATGCTGGTACGTTTTTCTACCAATCCTTTCTCACATGACATAAAATTTATAGAGGAAGTGAAAGAATACATGTCTTACTCTTTCCTATGCCATTCTCAAGTATTATACAAATCAAAACTATTAGGATAAAAGCCTACTGTCATGCACAAAAATTTGAACAAGACACACACACGCATACATAACTATTCAATGCTAATATATTTCCCTTTGCATCTTCTACATAGCTTGAATTGAAGCAATAGTTAAGTGATGAAAACATTTAATAGTCGTCTCTGGCTTTTATGTTTAGGATGTTGTTTACAAATGAGAATGTACTATCAAGGAACAAGCTTCTTGGGATTGATTCAGAGGCACGAGCAACAATTCACACCCAAGATATCAATTGTGTTTATATATATTTAATCATTTTTAAAGAAACATTTAAAGTAAAATGTATTCACAACATTGAATTTTCTCTTCTAATATTGTAATCACATTTGAATCTTTACAACAAATCAAGATACATAAATGAAGATCTACATGTGATCTTTACAATACAAATCTTTTACAAATAATAATTCATCTTGATAACTTCAACAAAGAATGAAATCTCCCAAACTTTTCTTCAACACAAATCCATATGAAATTTGTAGAAAACAACATTGAAAACCATGGAGACCTCACCTCTCAACCTAGGTTTCTATGAGACCACCCACCAAGCTTGGAGAACAAAGACCAACTGGGTAACAATCAAGCACAAACACAAATACAACAATTAAAGGATACAACATTTAACACCCTTTTGAACTTACACAATAGGTTACCCTAGCAACTAATAGAATGGGTGAAAGTGTGCCTAAAACCCTAAGGAGAAGCCAAATATAGAAAACCAAATTTGCCTTCAAAAGGCACACAAAAGAAATACCAACTCTCACAAAACTTTGACAACGTATTGGCACATGAAGCCCATACTTCATGCTTATCCCTCTTCCTTCTAGGGAAGAGACTCTGCACTTATGGGAAAGGCCCAACTAACCCCTTCACCCTAAGGCCATTGCCCTCCCAAGTGTGAGTGATGTCCTTCCGCACCCATAACATCATACTCTCAAAATCAAAGTAAAAAGAAGGCAATAGAAATTCATCCACACCTAGCAACACATCATGGATAATGAACAATACACATGATTTACACAACTCTTATACAGGAAAAACAATATAGTATATAATTCCTAAAACATGGCAAAAGCTCCAACCTTTCTCCAAGCTATAACAAATGAAGTGATTTGAGAAGAACCCTCTATCCTTCCTTGATGCAATCTCCAAACCGGAAAATCTCTAAAACTAGAGAGTAGGTGAATGATAACTCTATTTTCAAATTCCCCTTTAATAGGAAACTATACTCCTTTTTCTCCATCATGAAAGAGAACAATCACTTTAACTCCACGTAAGTTTCCCTATTTGATTGGAACTCCAACTTACTGAAGATAAGGTGGAAAGTTGGGCAAGACTTATTCCATTTTTGCAATACTTGAAAAATGAGATTTTAAAAGGGTTAGAAAATTGATTTAAACTAATGTAAAGTCAAAATTAAGGCCCTAACATATAGTATTAACATGTAGGTAACTTAGTTTCACTAAAAGAACACCCTAGGACTCTAATAAAGCCCTTTAAAGTCCCCTAAACTTGAAGTCCTAATTTATTCTAATTAGAGCCTTCATTAGACAATATTATGCAATAGGATATAACTTAAACATTTCTAATTGGTTAAAATTTAGGTTGGGTGTCTTTTGCCAATATCTCGATCTGACTTGCCACTTAAACACCATAGTAACATGAGGACGCAACACCCCCCCTTTTGTGCCACGCACTGGGGACTTGGATGCACCAAAGACTTGGGGACTCTGTTCCCCCGTCCCCAACGACGCCACTAGATTCCACCACCTCCATCAAGGATGAGGGGACGTCCCGATGTTAACTAATTGCTGATTTGACTATTTATGCTCAATGTTCAAGGTTCCATTTTAATGCAATGTTGAAGTATTTACTCTTTTACATCTTTATATCTTATATTGCAATACATCTTATCATAACTAGCATTTTAAGTACCATATGTATAGTATATACGACTCCCTTGGTCCCCCGCCGTCGTCCCCCCACTGTCCCCAAATTAAGGCCACTCTGTCCCCTAATCTTGGAAACTTGTCCCCCCGTCCCCTAGGGTGGTGTAAATATGTTAAACACATAACAACACAAGTGCCAAGTGACGCTATAAATATACACTTAACATTACGAGTTGCAAATCAATTTTGACAAAATGAATCTAATCTAAAACACTCATTCACATTGCGTTCACAAAGTAAAATACTTAACAACGAGGTTAAGATCTCTTCATTAGATCTAACTTTGGCATTCTCAGTTAATACAAAGGTATAGTCTTCATTCTCCGTTTTACCATGGTTATTTCCTGCACACTCAAACCACATATCAATAGTCCAAGATAAATAAATCATATGCATATATAAATCCTAAATCAATTTTATATTCATAATTGAATCAAAACATAAAGCATTTCTCAATCGAAATTCAAATAATATTTTTCCATTTCTAAACCATTGTGTGCATATATAACATAATCAAACTAAACATGATACGACCATTTGCAACATTTCATGACTGTCAAATATATAATCCATCTAACCCTTGCATTCAAACATAATTTCATACTCCTCAATAAAATAATCAACGAAGTACATGAATATAAATAATCATCAAGCATCATCAATAAGTTCTAACATCATAAATAATCACCGTAAAAATAAAGTGTACCATAGTATCAAATAGTCTAAATAACAATCCAAAATAAGTCCAACATCTAACAAGGTCTAAAAATATAAAGTATCTAAAATGTAAATAAACTACTATGCTATACTATGATGGGCCAGGGTGAGGCTTCACACCTACCTTGGATCTGATGTAAGACTAGGGATCAGCTGAACCCTTCCTGAGCGCTAAACAAAGTAAATCCTCGTATGTAACTCTCCTCTAAGTGGATTCTCTTGTTTGATCTTCTGGCTGCTCCCTTCCCATTCCATTCTTGGGAAAACTCATATTTATAGGCAACTAGGATGGTTGCATTTATTGTAGCCGTTGCAACCAGCAATCCTACTTTCTCTTTTCCATTGCTCTCACATTCTTTATCATGTTAGTATGAGGGGTGGAATCTGAGACCTTTTGTTTGTGAGGGAGCCCCAAGTTACCATTAAGGTAAATGAGTTTCTTATGTATCCCACCTTACTTAGATATATTTATATAAGAGTAAATGCTTCATATTGTTGATTTCTTAGGATCGATTACAGATGTAATTGCATTGCCATTTTGGTATATGCTTTTCAAATGCATCAATATCCTCTTATATATATTGCGAATGACACATGGAGAGACATGTCTCCTCATGAGACATGTCTATCCATTATAATTAATAAAATAACAAATTAAATATAATATCTCATATATATATATATATATACACTATAGTCTCATAGGTTTAACCGACTGAAGCTACCAAACATCAACACTCCCTCTTAGCTAGGGAGGATAAACAAGAACATGAACAACATATTACCTCAATGTAAAAAATGGTTTCTAGAATTTCAACTCATTTGATATCCTGTTTTATTGAATGCCAACTCATTTAGTACATGTCAACTCATTTAACATTTGAAAGTCAACTCATTTGACTTTGAATATCAACTCATTTGATATTAGGATGCCAACTCTTTTGACATTCACTAGGTGCGTTTGAGTAATGGCCTCCTAAATGTCAAGTTGCAAGATATTCACCAAGTACTGTGAGTAATGGCCTCATAAAGTCAACTTATTTGACATTCACCAAGTACTCTGTGTAATGGCCTCCTGAACATGAATTTGCATACCATTCACCATGTACTCAAAGTGTTTATAAGGTATGTTCACTCACATTCTCATAATGTGTACCATATAAACATCCACCATGCAAAGTATAATCTATCATGATCTACATAGACATCATAAGATATCCATCATAATAGATTAAGTAATTGAAAGATCATCACCTTTCAATGACTTCTGCAAATACAAGTGATAATCATTTGGAAGTTGTCACTTCCTCATGATATACACAGGTAGGCCCATATATTTCTGAGGAATAGAATCACAATCCTCTTGACTGCTATAATTTTATTAATTACTGGAGAATCCATCTTCAATATGGTCTAGTCCTTTTTAATCAATACATCCAAGATCACTGAAGATTAACGAAATCATCTCCTCTGTCTGCTCCCTCTCTTTCAATGTTGCATTTATTGAAATGTCAGGCTCCTTTTGAATACCAATCTCCCTCCGAATTTGAAATCAATCTTCCTTTTCGTACAATAACATTCTTCGAGGAAAAGATCAAGGCACATAATTCTTATAATAATAATAATAAAAATACCTTTAATAATTATTCTCAATAATAATAAGAACATTAAAACTTGATACTATACTTAATTCATAATTAATTTTAATCCTATATATATATATGATTTGAGTTAACTACATCTAATATACTTGTACTTTAACCAATAAGGATATATCTTATATCATATGCAAATCGAGCACCCTAATATGTACGAGGTAAAGCCTATCTTTCCGGGTTGACCGAGATTGGCATCCTTGAGGAAATTACCACTTGTCATTTTGTTCCTCTTGCTCGATTTTTGGTGATCCGCCCCAAACTTCAGTGTTTATTATATGGTCTTGTACTATCCATGTACTAATCTCCTTATTTATCCAAGTAAGCAACAACCAATCTTTTGTGGAATTAATTTCTCGTGATCAAGGTGAGGCACAATTCATCTTCATTTTTCTCATATCCATGGGTGATGTGTGCTGTAGGGATAATTGACTTACCCAATCCTTAGCTTCTCGCGATAGTTCTATGATCTTTATTTCATCTGCCAAGGTTTAGGAGAGGTTTGATAATTTTGAGGTGACCAACTACTATGAAGGGTGGCACTATGAGCATGCTGAGTTGTGTAGTACATAAGAAATTTAGAAGCGGCATTACTTGGCCACTTGGATCATGCCTGGTCTTACATAAGAGAGTGAACCATTTAGAGTTCCTCACCACATTGTAACTTCCAAACTCACCTTTAAGCAATTTCCATGCACGATGTATTACGATGAGTGGTTATTCTGAAGATTCTTATGTACACCATCATAGCCTAATGTCATTCTACGTACTCTGCTCTGGTACCCAAATAGAGCATGGCCCAAATGGGTGACTCGAACTTGCAAACGGCGTCTCTTCTACAAAATTTGGAGTCCATTCATCGTTTCTAATCTCAGTCATGAAACCGTTCATCTAGTTGTGTATTCATTGAGGTTTCGTCTCTTCCTCAACATGTAGGCTCCAACCACCATTCAGAGAGGATCCCTCTGAAGCTGAGAGTTATTTTGGTGAGCCGTAAAAGTATATGCTTCAAAAGTACAAGTTGTATCTGCAACATAAGTATGGGTCGTATCTGTGCCCTTTCTCTAGTCTTCATTCGATTTACATCTGCAACTAGGCTCTGATACCATGCTGATTTCTTAGGATCGATTGCAGATGTAATTGCATTGCCATTTTGGTATATGCTTTTCAAATGCATCAATATCCTCTTATATATATTGCGAATGACATATGGAGAGACATGTCTATCCATTATAATTAATAAAATAACAAATTAAATATAATATCTCACACACATATATATATATATATATATATATATATATATATATATATATATATATATATATATATATATATATATATATATATATATATATATATATATATACTATAGTCTCAGGTTTAACCGACTGAAGCTACCAAACATCAACACATGTTTTAAATATATATTTTCCTTGTTGATCATAGTGGGTCTTATGTCACTATTCTTATAAGCCCTAGGACTTCCCATGGTCACCAGAGGCTCTTAGATCCTATGTGTTAGTCTTGAAGTGATATTGTATGTTTCTTTTGAATGTTTTCATATGTATTAATGATGGAAATTGGATTTTTATGTGATATATTTATCATCTTATGGTGTTCTCAAACCATTAAGTTTTGTAATGAGTTGTTGTCTCCTAGTTGTGGCTTGAATACCCTAGATGGTAATGTAAATATTTTGGGGTGAACGTAAGAATGTGATACTTAATAGGTTTTCTGTTAATGTTCTTGGTGAAAATATTGTGGAATAGGGTTAAGTGTCCTAGGTGAGTGACTCATCATAGGTGTTGGGACTCGGTCTCTTGAGGATCCTATGTAGTAGAGACCAAGGTCCTAAATAGGCTGGCTCTACATGTGAGTTCATAATCAATTGAAAACATTAATTAAACAAATGGGTTATTAGGGGTTTGGGTTAACACATTAATCAAGATAAGAGATTTTTGAGACACACTTATCCTGTTAGAGTACTGGGACCACATGTCATTCTATATAAGGCTTGGATGCAACAGGGTGACAAAGGTTGAGGAGGTTGATCCCAACATTAAGGAAAGTGTGATAAGGCCGCATATACCCTATTGGAGTAATGGGACCATATATCATTTTGTATAAGGCCTAGATGCGGCAAGGTGAGAAAGGTTCAAGAGCTTAATCCCAACAATCGAGGGGTATGTGATGACACTCACCTAGTTGCATTCTAAGCCCTCACTCTAGTTTTGTTGCCTCTGGAAGACCGTGTGAATGTTTTACCTTGTGTGTTGAATGTTTGGTTGGGTGAACCCTATACCTTATATTTCCTTAGAACCCACGTGGATCATGGCCTCATCTCCTAGCTTAGGGGAGTAGACCATTTATGGTTCCACACAGTTGGGTTGTCAAATATTTCTGAGGCACGGTTCGTGTTTCATGGATGGCTCTATGTGGGTCTTTGTCGAGTAGTTGTGGAAGATTATCTTTTGGGATTTTGAAGTCTTAATGATGCATTCTTTTGGAACAAATCTTTGCGATGTATCGTAATATGAACTCTTGAAAGTGGTTTTAAGATTATATTTATATGTATTATGAATTGAAAAGCTATGTAAAAGGGAGAAGGGGTATCTCGAGGAGTAATAAAGGGAAATGTGAACATGTTGTATTATTTCAGAAAGTTGATGAAGCAGTGATGATGTTTTGACATTTATAATTCTTACATTTATGAGAAAGTGATGGTATTAATAATATGTTATGAAGAATCTTGTGCCTTACCAAAAAGATCTCATAAAGAAAATGGTAGAATAAAAGCAATTAGTGAATGAGATGTAGTTAGTAAACATGTATAGTTAAAAGCTTAAACCTACTTAATGAATCATTAGAATATATCTTTAAATAAATGCAATTAATTTACAAGGCCTTGAACATTAGTTTCTAAATTGGAAATGGTAAAAGAATTAAGTTGAAGTTGTATACATCACTTGGAAATCAGTAATCAAAATGAATAGGAAAGACTAACTAAATTTGGTCTCTTAACCTAACTCCGATAAGGATGACTATATTAACATAGATAAAAGTGACTAAGTTATACTTGAGATCTAAGTTAGAAAGTGGTTGTTCTTATCCTCAATTTCTATAATAGAATTAATAGAAATTGAGGTAAATGCTGAACAAACTAAGAAAAGATAATCGGGTAAAAATATATGTAAAGTTTAGTCAAAGACACTTTTATTGTATAAGTAATTAAATTTTAATAATTAAATGACAAACAAGTGAACAAAGATTCAAGTTATCTATAGTTATGAGCTATTTGTTAATTTGAATTAAACCTTAAGAATTAGAAACTAGATACTGTTGTTAAAGAATGACCTTAGGGAACCTGTTAGGACTCTTACATCTAAAGTTAGGTAAACAAAGAAAGCAAAATTAAATCAATAAAAAAATATGTTTCACTAAACTTAGTAGCTTTTATCCTTGTCCTTCCGAGTTCCCTGGTGGGGCATTATAGTCTAGGCTTGTTACTATAGAGGAATTGGGTTAAAGTCTCAAAATGAAGATATTCAAGTCCTAAACTTGCATTCTCACAAAAAAGGAAAGAAAAGTAAATTCAAGAGGAAGAAAGGAAAGGATTCAAGTGGAAAACACTCATTCAAAAGGAGGGAGTTATGTAAAGTATAGTGGTTTAGATGTGACAAATTTGGTCATCTTGTAATGAAGTGTCCAGCCAGGCCTAAACCTCAAGCTTCCATAGCTGAAGTGAGCAGAGTGAGCTCGGATAAGGACTCTGAAAGACTTGTTTTTTATTCAGCCCTATCATGTCAAGTAATTACCAACCTTAATACTTGGGTCATAGACAATGGAGCATCTTGTCACATAAAAGGATTTGAGGAACACTTAGATAGCCTAGTGGAAGACTTAAACGAGGAAGTCACATTGGGGATGATTCTAATTATCCTATGAAAGTAGTTGGAACTTGCACTATACAATTACATCAGGCATCTCTCTCAAGTTGGCAGGTGTATTATTTGTAGCAAGTATCAAACGTAAGTTGATTTCCATTTCAGCCTTTGAAGACAAAGGATATCGAATTACTTTCATGGATGGTAAAGTTCTAGCTTGGTCGAAGAATTCAAACACCAACAGAGCTCACACTATAGGAATTCGACATGGATGCGTATATAAACTTTGCATCTTTCCTTCTCAAGTCTCAATTCATGAAACCTCAAATACATGTGAGATTTGGATAGAAGACTTGGACATCTTCACTTTCGTGCTCTTCGTTCAATGGAGAAAATGGTAACATGTTTACCTAAAACAACAATAGGAGGGAACTTGCAAAGGGTGTGCTTTGGGAAAGAACACCAAAGGCATATTTCATGGTAGTGAAAATAGATCTAAAGATGTATTAGAATTTGTTCATTCAGATCTATGTGGACCTATGGTAGTAACTTACTTAGGAGGATTTTTGTACTATGTTATTTTTTGTAAATGACTATTCTAGGAAAACATGGATATATTTTCTGAAGTTTAAAAAGTCGGATGAGGTCCTTATGAGATTAAAAGAATTCAAGGCTCTAGTAGAAAATATATTTGGTAAAAGAATCAAAGTCCTAAGATTAGATAATGAGGGGAATACATCTCTAATAAATTCAAAACCTTTTTCAAATAATGTTGAGATTAAGAGGGAGTTTACCATTCTTTACAACCCTCAACAAAATGGGGTGGCATAAAGGACAAATAGGACAATTGTTGAAGCAGCCAAACCATGATGCATAACCAAAACCTTAATACCTCCCTTTGGGCTGAAGCCGCTAATATTGCAGTTTACATTCAAAATAGATATCCCCACTCCCATTTGGATAGCAAAATCCGTGAAGAAGCATTTACAAAAATAAAACTTGATATAAGCCACTTAAGGATCTTTGGCTGTCCCATTTATATTCACGTACCCAAAGAAAAGAGATCCAAACTAGAACCCTTAGGGAAAAGGGAATATTTGTTGGCTACAATGAAACATGTAAAGCCTATAGGATTTACATCCTTGGACAATAATTAATTGAGCTAAGAAGAGATGTAATTTTTGAAGATTATATTGCATTTAAAAGATCCAAAGATGCTCGTGAAATGGATATTGAAAGATGATTCAAGAAGCTGAAAGTTATGCAACCCCAAAAGGAACTTTCAGAGAAAGAAAAAGACCTCATAGGTACTCCAATTATGTTGCCTTTATGAGTGAAATTATCAAATTAAAACCTTTTAATGTCGAGGAAGCTCCTAAACATCAAGTTTGGAAAGATGCAATGACAAAAGAATATCAATCTATTATTTAAAATGATGTGTGGGACATTGTACCTAGACCAAAGGATAAATCAATGGTTTCATCTAAATGACTTCATCAAAATCAAACATGCTGTAGACGACAATATTAAAAAGTATGAAGCAATATTTGTTGCCAGAGGCTTTTCTCAAAAGAAAGGAATTGACTATGAAGAAACTTTTCCTCCATTTGCTCAATATAACACTGTCAAGACCCTGATTGCTATTGCCGCATCAAAAGGATGTGAAGACTTCTTTTCTTATTGGTATAATAGAAGAGGAAGTCTACCTAGAGTAACTTGAAGGATTTGTTGTCCATAATAGTGGTTCTCATGTTTGCAGATTAAAGAAAGCCCTATATGGTCTTAAACAAGCTCCTCGAGCCTGGTATTAGAGGATGGACAACTATCTTTGAGGACTAGGGTATTCTAAAAATGATGCAGAT
Organism: Cupressus sempervirens; assembly: GCA_028749045.1. Taxonomy (NCBI): domain Eukaryota; kingdom Viridiplantae; phylum Streptophyta; class Pinopsida; order Cupressales; family Cupressaceae; genus Cupressus; species Cupressus sempervirens. Next base: position 701,554,058 of record CM053789.1, on the reverse strand, counting down.
CTGAACCTTTACTTCAAGGTAATAAATGGTTACATGTTGATTTTCATTCTTTATGTTGATGACTACTAATTACAGGAGAAGACAATCTTCTCATCACTAACCGTAAACAAGATCTAGCGTCTGAATTTGATATGGACTTGGGTCTTCTACACTATTTTCTTGGTTTAGAAGTATGGCAACAGGATGATGGTATTATCCTAAATCAAGGAAAATATGCTATTGATATTTTGAAAAGGTTCTGGATGGATTGTAAACCAATGTCGACATCTATAGAGACAAATCTACATAAGCTTAAAGAAGCAACAACCAACTCAAAAGCAACAGATTTCACACTCTACTGATAGATGATTGGATCCTTGATGTACTTGGTCAACACCATTCCAGATATTTTTTATGCAACAAATGAACTCCGTTAGTTCTTGTGTGAACCAAGAGTTACACTTAGTTGCAGTAAAACACATTCTGAGATACTTATGAGGCACATTCAAAAATGGCTTAAGATATAATAATGACTTAAATCTACATGGATATATTGACTCAGATTGGGCAAGGAGCATAGTTGATTGTAAGAGCATCTAGGATCAGCTAGATCTCTTGGTTTAGTAGGAAGCAATCTTCAGTAGCACAAAATTCCACAGAAGCCGAATATGTCACAACATCATGGGGAGCTCAAGAAGTTGTCTAGTTGAGAAAACTACTTCTGGGACTGTTTGGACAATCCTTGGACCCCACTATCATTCACTGTGATAACCAAAGTTGTATAAAGCTTTCAAGTTTTCAACAAATCTAGTATTTTATGGCAGGTCAAAGCATACTGAAATTCCCTACTATCATGTTAGAGGAATTTTATGTAGTTGCGATATACTAACACAAATGAACAAACAACAAACATTCTCACCAAGCCTCTCTCTAAAACATATGTGAAATATTTTAGAGTTAAGCTTGGCATGATAAAAATGTAATCTGAATTGAGATTGAGTCTCATCAATATTAATATATTCTAAAAGATGTTTAAGAGTGTAGACTCTTTTGTCATGTGTTTGATTCATGACTTGATGGGCACCTTTGAACATCATTGAAAGGTGACAACTTTTCAATGACGAACACATGTAATTTTTGGTTGTTATTGTGTGGTGACAACCTTACAATAATCAAATCTTACTATCATGATGGATATCATGTAAATTGATCTTTGTGGATATGTCATGATAATTCATATCTCTTAAGTAAATTAACTAAGTGGTAGATACCATAAGAATTGATATTTATGGATAGCTTCAATAAGTTATTTTACTGAGATACTTCATGGTGGATATTGTGTGTTATAATATCCGTGGATATGCCACAAGCAGATATCCTTATGGTAGGCATCATAAGACATGATGCCTGTGCACATACCATAATGGATATTGTGAGTATGGTGAATACCATGTGACCTGATATTCGTGGACATGCCATTTCTCCCTATATTATTATGAGGTAATATTGTTATGGTGGATATCATGAGATCTGATATCTGTGGACATGCCATAACTTTTGATATCATATTGAGATGATATCTTTACAACTCTTATGCTGATTTATTGTGTTCTCATCTAGATAGTAATCATCCTCCCTAGCTAAGAGGGAGTGTTAATGATTTGTAGCTTCGGTTGGATTACTCCAATCGATGAAATCGGCCTTGAACATTTAATATGTCCTCCTGTATTATACTCAAAATTTCTTATGAGTGTTGTTAACATAATACATTATTAGTAATTCTTAAGTTAACACTTCTCTGTGTTTGTGTGTTGTTAAATTAAAAATTACTAATCATTTGGTTAATACTATATCATAACTTGTGTGTGTGTGTGTGTGTGTGTGTTGTTAAATTAAAAATTAGTAATCATTTGGTTAATACTATATCATAACTTGTGCCAATATTGAGTATCGACTATCTTAATTGAGTAGATCATTACTGTATCGATTATGTGTAATCAATAAAGATTGTCATTCTGTGCATTTGTATCAAGTTACTATATCTTACATTGTCGTTGATAATGAGTATTGACTTTATCTTTCATATCAGTTGATGCATATCATTGACTTTGCTTATTACACATCGCATTAATAAACTGTGATAATACATAATCAGTATAAAGCAGCGAAACATATTTTATGATTCAGCACCACTATTGTGGTTGAGACATGCCTCGCATAGAGACATGTCTCCACTACATTATATTTATATTGAACGGCAATGAGTCTTGAAAAATACAGAATTATATAGTGCAATTACAAGATACAGCAGCAATATAATATATACCCTCTGAAGTGGCAGAAAATTATTATACTTAAGATCAATTTGTTCTTTCATCATAGTTCTGCAACATTATATTATTACTGACATTAAGAACATTATAAATCAAGAATAAATCATATTGAGTCTTATTGTAGTTGCACTATTGTGAAATTGAGATTAACATACATTTTGAAATAAAATTAAATTTTTTTCTACAATCTAAATCTGATCTATATTTAATAATAGCAGGGATTCTGTCTCTCCACCTATAGACACTTTTGAATCTGATGATTACAAAGCAAGCGACAATTTGAAGTGCTGAAGGGAGTAAAATATATGGATTACTATATGGTTGTTAGAATGTGTTTAATTATTGCAGCTTATTGCTTTGTAGTCAAGACATTCCCTGCTCTTGTGATTGTGCTGAGTGCTGATATGATATGCCTGTTGAGATCTGACAACATATTGTTGATTCTTTTTTATGAATTTGATGGGATTATAATTGTTTATCTATCTTGTTGTGGGTATGACGTGGTCTATTTGACACATCCATATTGTAGCCTTTTTTGGCTTTTGGTAATACTTAATAGATTATTAATTTTAAAAAAGAGGTGGTTTGATCGTCCAAGGTAGTAATTCTTAGAGCCCAAGATATCTCATATAATAGTTGCCTGATAGAGTTGCTAGAGAAATTGGCACAGGTGTTGTTTTCAAAGAAGTGTTTTCAAGGCCTGTGTGTGATGTCTAGGAGTTTTTGTTGTTTGTGGTGCCTTTTTCTATTGGAGTTCCTCTAGAAGTTTAAAATAATTATCAAGCGCTCAGAATGCAAGAAGATCCAAAAAATTTGCAGATGATATGATTATAAAGTTTCAGTTACTAATAGGCAGTTAAACTAGATGTTTTTTGTTTGAATGTATAGTAGGGCATTGAATGCAAAGCTCCATTTGACAACAGGAGGATAAAGCTTAGTTGCAACTTGCAAGTGACAAAAATAATCAAACCAAGAAGGCTTATCAGAACAAGCAGCCTGAAACTCAAACACCATATATGACAAATTGCACGATAATATTATGTCAAGATTGATTTTATTTGCTAAAGAACTAGCCTATTAGGTCAGAAGAAAATCCTAAAAGCATTTTTTGACCACTCTGCTATGGTCACAATTGCAGCACATTAGTATGGATAATATATGTTGGATCTTCTTTGGGACTTAGATTCAGATTGTTAGTAATATTTTTAAAGCTATTTTGAGATGCACACAATCTGGAATAATCCATGTATGTAAACCATTGAATGCATTATACAACATGATGCTCATTTTTGCAGTGAGTGACATTAAGATGGTAGTTTTTTTGTTCTTTGACATGCAAGGAATCGTGTTTCCTTCATGTTATTTTAGCATATCAAAGTAACCCTTTCAAAATCTTCATACATAGGTGTACAAATCCACTAACTAAATTAGATATGGGATGCAAGTGTAAACTGTAAAGTTGTTGCTTTTGTTTTTAAAAGAATGGTTTTGCATATGAACTGGCACTGTGTGGCACAAGACAATTTCATAGGTTTTTATGGCATTGTATATTCATGACATCTTATAGTTTATGAATTGGCTGATTCGGTTTGCTAAGGAACCGTTATATGTACATGGCTGGAATTGAGTTTGCTTCATGTGCAGATGGCAATTTTTAAGTTCAAAAGCACAAATCTAATAGTATTGAATATATCTATCTTAATTTAAATGATTGAAGCAATATTGTATAAGTACTGCTATTAAGAGCAAAGAAAAATCTAATTAAGTTCTTTTAATCAGTAGAGGAAATGAACAGTTCAGCAAACTAGTATTAGTGATGTGGTGCAACTGCTGAAAGTCTAAAACAGATTTTAGGAAATGTGGACCAGAAATATCAGACAATACTAATTTTACATAACATGAGATTGCAGATAAAGAAAATTTGTATGGTTCTTGCAAGGGATTTATAGGTTGGAAAAGAAAATTTCAGAACATTGCTTGTGCAATCTTGAGGTGTGATTAGAACCTAAAACAGTTTAAAATTGACAAGAGTTAATTGGCATCTTTATGAAAAGTGCATCTGTAAGCATAGCTAGAGGAGTTGACAGGATAGAATTGCATTTGCAGAAATACAATCAAAATGGATTACTAGTTTCTAATCATCAACTTTGAAGGTGGAGGGTATATTATTGCAAGGCGTAAACATGTCATGTAACTTGTTTCTTGTGTTATTCACTATTCTAGTATTTAGTATTTGACAATATGACGATATATAGTACATCAAGGATTCTGTCAACTTATGCAGTCATGGTAGTTTGAGTTGTATAGGATTAGTTCTTCCCAATATCATGTATTTGAAGGATAAATATGATTTAACTGTTCAAATTTACTGAATGTGACTGCAGAATAAATATGAGGAAACAATAAAGGAGAGTACAAAAGCACTGGATTTAAATCCACAATACATGAAGGCACTAATTAGAAGGGGAGAGGCCCATGAAAAACTCGAACATTTTGAGGAGGCTATTGCAGGTACCTTGTTTAAGAACATATGCTACACACAAGTGTTTAACTTCTATATTTGAAAGTTTAACAGTTTTCTCCTGTGTTGCTTCAGATATGAAGAAAGTGCTGGAGTTAGATGGTTCAAATGAACAGGCAAAAAGGACAATTATTCGTTTAGAGCCACTAGCGGCAGAGAAGCGTGAGAAGCTTAAGGAGGAGATGATAGGTATTTCAAATCTTTGTCCTCTTATAGAATCCAAGGGAAATGTAATGCCCCTTCCTAATTTTCTGTAGAATCACAGTTACAACAAATTAGGTCAGGGTTATGTCTTACCAAGCAAAATATTTCTTAAATTAGTGCAATCGTGGATCCAAATCGTACAATCATAACATAAGAAACATGCACATATGTATAAATCATATAATTATTCTTAGGATTAGTCCACAACACGAGATTCATAGAATATCTATAGCATCATTGCAAACAGAATTGAGAAGAAACATGATGTGTCTGCCTGAAGCCATCCCACACCAAGCCCAAGACAGAGCGTTGGCTCACTTGGCTCCGATGGCCAGTGACATGGGCATCTACCCAAGGTCCCTACCTAGTGGGCTGCTTGTATTTGCTTTCCCTATCCATGCTTCATCTCTTAAGATTTAGTAGCTTTTTTATAGAGTCTGAGGGAGGTTTGTAATAAAGGTCCCTTGATTCCCTTATCTAAGCCCAAGAGTGGAAGTTTGGCCCTCTTGGCTCTAGGGGCAAGCAAAATGGAGGTCCATCTGAAGTCCCTACCTAGATGGCAATCCTCATTGTTCCTCTTTCCCTTATGCCTTCTTCCTTCTATAATAATGGAAGTTCACAAGCAGATTATTGATACATACCTCTATATGAAATCATAGTAAACATATATAATATTGAAGACAATTGATTTACAATAATGCATAGGCCATGATATACCACAAGAGCCATTATTCAAATTATTAGACACTGGTTATAAGAAGTCTGAAGCAGATTAGTAACAGTCGATCCTGAGCATGTGTCTTTTGTTTGTACCCTACTGATTTTGATTATTGTTCCTTGTTTTCTGATTGGTGCACTACTTCTATCTGCTTGAAGGATTTGATCTGCCTATAATGATTCTTGAATTCCTTTGTCTGCTTGAATAAATCAATGACTGGATTCCTTGCATACTTTCATATTTTATTGAGAAGACATCCCTTTGAAAAGAGATACCCATTTAAGGGTCACGTCTCCTTATTCCTTGCCTTAACATTCAAATCAGATCTGAACATCTGGTTATAGTCTATAAATAAATGCTGCTTCCTTTCATTTCCTTCCTCTTTTCTCCCCTATCTAATTCAATTTGTCCTCCCTCTTATAACTTAAAGAGAGGAGTCACAACCCTTCATCATCTCTGCCCTTTGGAATGGTCACAAACTTCATAGTCATCACCCTTTGAAAGAGCCATAACCTTTCATTGCTAATGCCCTCTGAGAGATTCACAACCCTTCACAATCGTCACCTTTGAAAGAGTCACAACCCTTCATCATCACTTTCCTATTTCCTTCCCAGTCTTCCTGTTTATCCTAAATTATTTTTTATGATCCATTCTTTCTACCTTCCTTGTTTGATGATCTCCCCCCAAATAAATGCTTTCCCTTTTATATTTGGGAGCTACAACTCTTCATGTCGTGTCTTTTGACCATTCATTTACTTTAATTTAACTTTAATATTATAATCATAATATAATTTTTTTACTATTTAACTTTATTGTTTTTTATTACTATATCCTATTTCAGAGAGGGGACATTACAGGAAATTCAAATAGCTATTTTTTGGCCATAATTGAACTTCTACATTTATTTTTTTGAAAATTAAATTGACTGAAACATATTAGATGCAAGGAGTCATGCATGAATAATGGACTTCATACTTTAATATTAAGACTTGGACTTGGCAGAAAAGCTGATTTTTACTTGGACTCTGGTGGACATTTAGTCTATTCTCAAAAATATAAAAGAAATTTAAAAATAAGAGAATTTAGGATTTCTTTTAGTATTATATTCCATTATCAGTTCAATTTCAAATGTACACAATCTAATCAGTTAGATATATCATACACAGGTTTACAAAAGACAAAATAATAGCAATAATCGAAATTGATCTTCAAGTTTGAAAGCTGGTGGTGTATAAATGTTGCTCTGATATGTTAAACTTGTTTTCTTATTCCCAATATATATATTTAGAAAGCCATGTAGGTGGAATTAACAAAAAAAATACATGAAAAATATACTAATGGTTGAGAGGAGCCACTCCTTCCAACATAAGCTATAGAATGTTGCACCTTGTGGTGAAAATATTGCGAGATATCACGAGTCACTTCTGTGAATGAGAATATCGCCCACTGAATCAGCACCGTATTTTCCAAATATTGCAAAGATTTTTTAGCTAAAAATTCACAAAGTTGTGTGATATTCTGATATTAAAATTAGTGGTTAAAAAAAATAAAGTCAGATACATAATACACTGTTTGTATTCAGGGTTTACATTAATATTTTGTGTTTCAATGGAGGGAAAGAAGGCCACGACCACAACCTATGACGAGAAAGATTTTGTATACATTGCCATTGCTGTGCCATGAAAACTGAGCAGCTGTTGCCATTTGCCTTTTCTGTGAAAACTGAAAACGACAGGTTCACCATTTATGCATGCAGAGCAATAAAATATTTGCTGTTTGCACCCAGTCACTACAGGGTTACAACATTGAGTGATACTTAAGATAGATTGTATCAAGCGATGGTTTTTTTTTAAACTTAAAACTAAATAAAAACAAGCCACCTATTGTAAATACTAGACGTTAGCAATTATTAGTTTATTTTTTAAAACTATTAAAATACACATTGTTATGATTTTAATAATATTCTACTAAAATTATTTATTGCTGTAAAAATTTAAAATAAATTTATGGCATTAATTTTATATGAATGTGCATACACACACTTTTCCAAAAATATTGTTTGACAATGTTGTCAAGTTATTACTGAGTTGTTCCCAATTCTTTTCGGTCCCGAGTTTTAAATTGTTTTGGGTTGCTGAGCTTTTTCAGAGTCCTAGTTTTTCAATTATACTATTTTATGTACATCAAAGAGGCAGCTACTGCCATTCTATCCATGTAAGAGGTAGCAATAAGCTTATCTTGAACAATTTCAACGATTCTCACTTTATGGGCTTGCTCCTCCTTTCCCATTGTTGCAAACTTTACCTCACAATTAGCTCAATCAGCCCATATATGACACACTTTGTAAATGACAAAATCATCATACTTGGTGGTCTAGTCAGATATTGGTTCATACTCTAAACCAAAGTAATGAGAATTGGAATTGGATCGGAATCGGCAAGGCCGAATCGAATTGCAAATCGGCCGTGAATCAGCAAATTAAAAAAACCCTTGAAATTTATTGATTAACTTATATCATAAACCCTTTATTGCTGATTTGATTAACCGATTCACAAAAAATCTTTTGGCTTGAATCGAATCGCCGAATCACGTGAATCGCCGTGATTCTCATTACTATGCTCTAAACTCATCAAGGGGAAGTTCTTCATTCAGTGCTATGATCTTTTTGTGGTGAAGACGCAGGTTGTAAGACATCTACAGGGTCATTAGCTGCTGGCATTAGAAATCTTTTTCAGCTTTCTGCAGCTTATGTCCTTGAACTAACTTCCAATTGTATCACAAACTTAGGCACTATATGGCTGGCTTAAGTATAAGATGACACTTCTGTGAAGATTGGAGACCTAAGTGCTAAATATTTCTCACCATTTATCTATTATGAATAAATTAAAACCTAAGAGATTTACAGATAACAAAAGTTCAATCTTTAATTATAAAAAATGGAAGATTGAAATCAATGCTGAGACCTCTTATAAACTCCTTGTTAATTTGAGTTCATAACAAATGGAAGGTTGGGTTAAGGAAGTATGCTATGCTATTTTTTCATGTTTTTTCTCTGATATGCTATTTTGGCTCAGTCTATTCCGTTGCATACGTAACCCATTGTTGACTTTTCTCCAATAATTGCATGAGGAAGAGAGATGAACAATTCAGTGATCTATAAAATGTTAAATAGTTAAAAGATTATCTCTATGCTTCAAATCTTAAGTTGAAAATGAATAAAAAATAAAAAAATATCAGAGGAAAGATAAGAACTTTTGAATACTTGTCATCGTCGATGATGTCAAAGGAAATGTTTGCCAAGGAAAAATGATCATACTGCTGAAGCAAATTGAATGCGAAAGGCCACAGAATGCTCCCCTCCAAATACAGGACTTTTCCTTTTGCTCTGCAAAGGCTTTGGACTGGAGCTATGAACCAGTGGGGTCAGAGTTGAGGACCCCATACCCGTGATGATATTGGCTAAAACCAAGGTATGTGTAAAGTTTTATGTTATGTTGTGATCTTGATTGGTGTAAATCTCAATTTTATTAGTCTTGAATTTGAAGATGTTTAGATACTGTTATTGATTACTAGATTGCTGTTGAAGAATGAGTTTCTTGAACTGGATATATGTAGATTTTATGTATTATAATCTGCAAGTCTGAAGGTAAGATTACCGCTGTTATTGATCTACCTCTTACTGCAGATTATAATCATATTATATATATGTGACCTGAGCAGTGAAGAGACGTGATGAAGAATCACGTATCAAACTAAATATGCACCCCACGTACCTGGGACAGGTCACGACCTTTTAACATATTAATAATATATCATAATCTTCGGTGGTAAATGGTTTATAATGCCAATGACAGTATTAATATACTGGTCTTACTTACGTGAGTAATAATGTTGTTATCGGCAGATCACAATATAGTGAGCTATTGACAATGAATAATCATGAACTGATTACGTTATATAAACTAATCAAAATTATATATATATATGTGTGTGTGTGTGTGTGTGTGTGTGTGTATAATATTATATGTATATATAAATATATATAATTACGTAATCAGTTTAAAGTTTGTTTGAAAATAATCACAAGAAATTATAAATTCAATTTCACATAGGCTAACATTCTTAACACTCCCTCTTTAGCAATGGAAATTGAATTACACAAAAAACATATAATCAACATTATGTTTTAGACTAAGGGAGAGAAGGAAAAGAAAAAACATAATGGATTTTCATGGTGTCCGGCTATCGCCCAAAAGACCCGTGAAGGTTATCATTGTGTCCGGCAGGATCCGGCCCAAAGAACAAGGATAACCCAAACTTTCAAGACAATGGGTTTTCATGGTATTCGGCTATTGCCCAAAAAAAAGATCCATGAAGGTTATCAATGTGTCCGGCAAAATTCAGCCCAAAAGATAACAACAATTTCAACCATTGTTTGAAAATAGATCAACTAAAATAAAGTCGTCACTTTATCATAGGATCAGAGCACATGAAAGGTCGTCACCTTTCTCAAGAAAAGTCGTCACTTTTCACAATACAAGCTTGCAAGCAAAAATTAGAAAATAATTTGTATTCATGAATAACAAATTCATTTACAACAATATCATACCAAGTTTTTCTCGAAGTACACAATTTTCAACTTCGCAAGAGGTTTGGTGAAAATATCAGCATTCTGTTCATTTGTATTGATATAACTCAATTTAATGATATCTCTGCCAACCATGTCTCTTATGTAGTGATAGGGAGTCTCAATATGCTTAGATCGATTGTGGAAAATTGGATTTTCCGATAGCTTGATACAACTTTGATTATCACAATGGATCACAGTTGGTTTTAGAGGTTTTCCAAATAGCCCAAATAGAAGTTTTCTTAACCAAACTGCTTCACGTGCTCCCATGGAAGCAGCTACATACTCGGTTTCGGTAGATTTTAAGGCAACAACTAGTTGTTTTCTGCGAACCAAGATACCATCGCTGACCCAAGGTTGAAGCAACAACCTGTAGTGCTCTTGTGGTTAGAGGAACATCCTGCCCAATCTGAATCAGTATATCCTTCCAAATTTATCTCAACCTTGTCATATTTTAGTCCAAAACCAATAGATCCTCGTAAATATCTTAATATATGTTTTGCAGCCATAAGATGGATCTTCTTGGGTTTACACATGAAGTGACTAAGAACATTTGTAGCATAGCATATATTGGGTCTGGAATTCACAAGATACATAAGGGATCCAATTATTTGTCTGAAGAGAGTAGGATCAATGTCCTCAGATTTTGATGCTTCTTCTTTTAGCTTGTGTAAGTTTGTTTCCATTGGGGTAGATAAGGGCTTACTATCCATTATTCCAAATCTGGTCAGAATATCTTGAGTATACTTTCTTTGATGTAAGAAAATGTAGTCTTCTTTCTGATTAACTTCTAATGCCAAGAAGTAATGTAGTAACCCTAAATCTTTCATTTCAAATTCAGCTATCAGATCTTGCTTACATTTTTCAATTAATTTATCATCACCTGTTATCAACAAGTCATCAACATAGAGAACAAGTATTACCATTCCATCACTGGTGGTTTTGAAGTATATGTTAGAATCAGCTTCATTTTTTGAGTATCCGAGTTTGGAAAGGTAGTTATCTATCCTTTCATACCAAGCTCGAGGAGCCTATTTGAGACCATAGAGTGCTTTCTTGAGTTTACATACATATAAATTTTTATCTTTTATGATGAACCCTTTAGGTTGTTCTATGTAGACTTCTTCATTAATGACCCCATTTAGGAAAGCAGTTTTTACATCCATTTGATGAATCTTCCAACCTTTTGACGCTGCAATTGCAATAATTGTTCTTACAGAAATGTAACGAGCTACTGGTGCAAAGGTTTCTTCATAGTCAATGCCAACTTTTTGGGAGAATCCTCGAGCAACAAATCTAGCTTTGTGTTTTTCAAAACTTCCATCAGCAGCATATTTGATTTTGTATAACCATTTTGAAGATACAACTGTTTTGTCGTTAGGCCTAGGAACAATATCCCAAACATCGTTCTGAATTATGGAATTGTATTCTTCTACCATGGCATCTTTCCACTCTTGTGACATTAGGGCTTCTACAGCTGTAGATGGTTCGATTTTGTTTATCTCAGTTATAAGAGCAGTATAACATGATTGATTTCGAGTTCTCTTGTTTTCTTTTGAGATCTCATCTGGTTCCACATTGTTTTTTTCAAGCATCTTCCTTGCCCATAATGGTCTTTTCTTTCCATTAGTTATATTTGGTTCTCTCTCTTCAGGTGTATGCTCCCTCTGATTTTCAGTTTGTCTAATTTCCTCATCATCAGGGATTGGTTCATCTTCTGTGCTAGTTGAAAGTTTTAAAGCAGAATCCTCTTCAAAAGTTACATCTCTACTTATTTCAACTGATCTTTGTCCAGGAATGTAGTTTCTATAACCCTTGGAATTTTCACAATATCCTATGAATATACCTCTCTTCCCAGAAGGTTCAAGCTTAGTCCTCTTTTCTTTGGGTATGTGAATGTATACTGGACATCCGAATATTCTAAGATGACTTAGATCTGGTTTGATCCCTGAGAAGACTTCTTCAGGTGTGGTTTTCTTTAGAAATGAATGTGGACATCTGTTTTGAATATATACTGCAGTCTTAGAAGCTTCTGCCCAAAATGAGGCATGCATATTCTGATCATGTAACATAGCTTTTGCAGCTTCAATAATGGTTCTATTTTTTCTTTCTGCGACTCCATTTTGTTGAGGATTATAAGGTATTGTATACTCCCTCTTAATCCAAACAGAATTACAAAAACTTTTGAAGATGTCAGATATATATTCTCCTCCATTGTCTGATCTTAATGTTTTAATCCTTTTGCTTGTCTGATTTTCTACTAATGCTCTGAAGGTTTTTAATTTTGATAGAACTTCATTTGATTCTTTGACTTTCAAGAAATAGATCCAAGTCTTCCTAGAAAAGTCATCAATAAAGGATATGTAATAAAGGAAACCTCCTAGAGAAGGTGTGGGCATGGGTCCACAAAGGTCTGAATGAACTAGTTCCAAAACTGATTTTGACCTATGTTCACTAGAGGGAAAAGGTTTTTTTATGATTTTCCCTAGAGCACACCCTTTGCAGGTTCCTCTATGAGATGAGTCTAGTTTAGGAGTACCAAAAGTTATCTTATCTAAATTAGGAAGTGAACTAAACCCAATGTGCCTAAGTCGTCTATGCCATAATTCGTTAACATTGGATGTTTCAAGACTAAGAGCTTGAGTTTGAATGTTACTTAATCTATATAATGTTCCAAATCTGGACCCTATGATAATAGCATTTTTCATATTTGAGTTATTATGCCAATATAGTACTTTGTCTTTGTTGAAGGTGACATGATATCCATCATTTGTTATCTTAGAGATAGAAATAAGGTTCCTTTTTATGCCTGGTACAAATAAGACATCTCTAAGATTAAGTGTAGTTCCATCCTTTAATTTTATAGAACATGTCCCAATACCTTTTACAAGATAGGTAGAATTGTCTCCAATAGTAACTCCTTCAGTGATATGAGTTCCAAATGTATCAAACATATCTCTAAATCCGGATATGTGACGGGATGCACCACTGTCTACAATACAAGCTTCTTTATTTGAATTTACTTCACTTGAAAGTGCAGAATAGTATAGTTGATTTTCATCTTCCTTTGTTTCAGCAAGGGAGGCTAGAATTTTTTCTCTTTCTGGACAGTTTCTGAATGTGTCCTATTTTCTCACACTTAAAACACTTAACATGAGAATGGTCTTTCTTAAACTTCTTTTTATTATTATTATTGAATTTCTTCTTCCTTTTGTTTGAGATAGTGTGAAGAGCTTGATTTTCTTCCTCTTGATTTGAAGTGATCCCTCTGGAGATTAGCTTTGATTCTTCTGCTATGCATTCATTTTTCAATTGATCAAAAGTAGGAATAGAGGGTCTGCTTACAACTTGTATGAAAGTATCCCAAGACATTGGAAGCCCTCTCAGAGCTATTAATGAGAGTTCTTGATCATCAATTTTGTTTCCAATGGAAGATAATTGTTTTTTTGTTTCATAGATTTTCTCAAAATAAGAGTGAATAGAATCTCCTTTTTCCATTTTAGTATTCAATAATTTGGATTTTAAGGTGATTAGTCTACTTGAGTTATTTATCTCAAATGTATTTTTTATGGTCTTGAATACTTCATATGCACTTTTGATCTCTGATATGGAAGGAAGGATGTGATCTTTAACTTAATCAACAATGATTTTCCTTGCCTTGTTATTTCGCCTTTTCTAGGTGAGTTTTTCGGTTTCATCTTGAGGTATTGGAATATCTTTTTCAATGTATTCTTCAAGTTCCAGTTCTTCCAAAATTGTAATAATACGGGTTTTCCAAGAGGAGAAGTTTGATGCACCTTCAAGTCTGTCTTCCACCCTCACATTATTTGCCATTATTTCTTCTTCCTTAAAAAATTGAGATTTCTCTACCAATTTGGCTCAGATACCATGTAAAATTTTATGTTATGTTGTGATCTTGATTGGTGTAAATCTCAATTTTATTAGTCTTGAATTTGAAGATGTTTAGATACTGTTATTGATTACTAGATTGCTGTTGAAGAATGAGTTTCTTGAACTGGATATATGTAGATTTTATGTATTATAATCTGCAAGTCTGAAGGTAAGATTACCGCTGTTATTGATCTACCTCTTACTGCAGATTATAATCATATTATATATATGTGACTTGAGCAGTGAAGAGACGTGATGAAGAATTACGTATCAAACTAAATATGCACCCCATGTACTTGGGACAGGTCACGACCTTTTAACATATTAATAATATATCATAATCTTCGGTGGTAAATGGTTTATAATGCCAACGACAGTATTAATATACTGGTCTTACTTACGTGAGTAATAATGTTGTTATCGGCAGATCACAATAGACTGAGCTGTTGACAATGAATAATCATGAACTGATTACGTTATATAAACTAATCACAATTATATATATATATATATATATATATATATAATGTTGTTATCGGCAGATCACAATATAGTGAGCTATCGACAATGAATAATCATGAACTGATTACGTTATATAAACTAATCACAATTATATATATATATCATTATAATATTTTATATATATATATATATATATATATATATATATATATATATATATATATATATATATATATATATAATAGTAATAATGATATATATATATGTGTGTGTGTGTGTGTAATATTATATGTATATATAAATATATATAATTACGTAATCAGTTTAAAGTTTGT
The DNA here is from genome assembly GCA_028749045.1 of Cupressus sempervirens. Classification (NCBI taxonomy): domain Eukaryota; kingdom Viridiplantae; phylum Streptophyta; class Pinopsida; order Cupressales; family Cupressaceae; genus Cupressus; species Cupressus sempervirens. The sequence goes on along the minus strand of CM053789.1, from coordinate 701,538,988 downwards.
TTGAAAATAATCATAAGAAATTATAAATTCAATTTCACATAGGCTAACATTCTTAACAGTATGAACCTTTTTAGATTGGTCTCATGCTGATGTATATTATTCACTCCATCTATTATCGTTATAATTCGCTAGCTGGTCTCCTTATCTCTACAAGGTATATTACCTAACTAGTTTCTTATTAAGTCCTAATCACACTTACATATGATTTCTTAAGTCATTTCCGTTTGTGTCTCATATCATAGATTTAAGACACTTGTCATGATTGTCATGTCCTAGGATTTCCTAATTGTATATCCTACTAGTTTAAGTATGCTTCTAATGAATTCTCTAGCTTTTTTTTTGATAGGTAATGAATCCTCTAGCTTTATCACAGTTGCATTTGCATCTCTTTTGTGTGGAAAAATGTTTTGGCGGTAGGTGATCCTTGGGCAATTATGGGGTTGATAAACTCTTACATTGTAATAGAGCTATAGATTTGATAATATCTTTCCTTTTTTTTGAAGAAGATTGGCCAAAATATTTCAGACAGTGCATCTTGGTTCAAAAAAGACCTCTTGGTCGTGCTTGCAAGGCCCAAAACCCTTAAATTTATATAAGACATGATAATTTGATAATTTCTTATGATCATTTTGGTCCCTACAGTTTTGTACAACTATATCATTGTAGTACTGCCTTATGCCATAACTGCATGTTTAGGAGTTAAGGAATATTTCTTTGTACCTCTTGCATCATGCCTGCACTACTAAAGTTTGATTTTTAAAAAGATTTAAAAAAAAAAAAATTATAGTTGTCAGTGCAGAGTGGATGTTAATACCATGCCACATATGCTTTTTGTGCTTTTTAATGCCCTATATAGCAATTTTTTACAAAAAAATTGATAACTCGTGCATACAACATTGGATTTTTTGCAAACAGATTATTGGAAAGCTGGTTAGATAGGTATGTAGCTATCAATTTGTTTTTTCCCTAATTTTTTCCAGATATTTGTAATTTCAAATAAACATTAAACAACACTTAATGATGACTTAGGCCCCATTAAAGTCATAAACTTAATATTTCCCTTCTAAATACTTGATGCCAAAACTACTTCCTATTGAATTGACTTTAACAACGTTACTACATGTGCTGCTTCAAATCCACTTTCACTTAGGATAACAAATAAATAGGCCCCCATATCATCATGTTCATTTAATGCACTAAGTCAATTGGCCCCATTTACTTAAAACTATATATAATAACTATTAATAAATAATTTTAATAAAGAATACTTTATTAATACTTGAGCCAATAAACTTATTCGACCTAATCAACTGATGAAGTCTGCTAATACCAAGCCTAGGTGCACTGCCAAAAATAGCTTCACGGGCATAATTTGTTAAGTTTTTAGCCCAGAAAATAATGATAAACAACAATACAAAAGAGAAAAATTAATACACAAAAGACTCAAAGCATCCTTGGAAAAGCCTCCAACTAGAGGGAAATACCCTGCCACACCAGCAAAATATAACTTTTATTGATTAAGAAAATGTTGAAGTACAAGGCTTTCACTTGACTTATTTACAAGACACCAAGCAATCACATAAATAGATTGCATTTAGATTCTTCATCTTACACACGGAGGTCTCTTCAAATCCTAAATGCAAGACGCTTTATATTTCTATATGCATGCCTCTTTACATGTTGTATGACACGTCTTTTTACATAATATTATCTTAAACATTATCACAAATGTCTCTTTCAGCTGAACATGACCATAATGGTCAGAAAAAGCATATTTCTATTTTATAAATCAGAGATTAAGATCTCTATTGCAGCTACAATCTTCAACATAATTGACTTACTATAAATAGTAAGTCACTCAAACTGAACCAACTGACGAATGAGTCAATCGCTATGCATGCCATGAGTCTAGGTGCCCCTTCTAGATATAGCATCTCCTTAATATGACTTACTATAAATAATAAGTCTCTGAATAACTGCTGTAGTCAATGATACTAAATCTCAATGATACTAAATCTCAAGCCTGTCACCAAATTGTTCAGGTGCCCTGCTATAGATACAAACCCTGACTTTTCCAAAATAGACACTTTTTAATAATTAGTAAGTCTGCCAAACTGATCCAAACGAAGAGCAATCATGATTATCCGTGACCTCTGGAGTGGGAATTGGTCACTGGTTTTGCCAACTGAGAACCTCTAACCATCTAACTTAGCTTACAAGGACTGCCAATAGGCTAGTTCATACTAAAATCCAAGGTGAGCTAAAATGGAGACATTACAATGCATTCAAAGATGTTTTCCATTCAACCAATGATGATGACTGCACATCTTATGTGAGTATTGATGCTTATGTTGGTTCGGGTGAAATGGTCCCTACATATGGTACGTGTCGTCCTTGGGACGGATCTACTTTTGAGCATAATATTGTTCCTACTTCATCTATACAGATGGGCATGAATTTATAACATTGGTATATGTAATCAGAACAGTCAGTTACTCCTTGTGAGTCTAATTTTTCTCACACTTGCAAGCTCACATAATTTGGGGAAACAATTGAAAGTTACTGAAGATAAAACTGTTGCAGCTTTAATGCATTTTAAATTTTAATGATGGATATGGGGTGATTGAAAAGCATCCTCGCGAGGTACAACTAGAGAAGGAACATGTTGGTTATCAAAATCGCTAGTTAGAAACCTACGAGCCTTGCTTGCTCGATGCTGGGTATCTAACCGATTTTGGCCAACTTGACAGGATTGATTCAAATCCCCTGCGCTTTTGGTTCCGCTGGACCAAGGCCTGTTTACCCAAATCCTGGATGCCAAAACTTGGATCCAAGATACTTTATAGCGGATTATAACATAGAAACAACCTCATCAACTGGCAAGTGTTCAAGGAAAAATTCTGGATTGCAATTAATAACTTCAAACTTTGATTACTTTATTAGAATTGTATGCTGCTGAAAAGAATTTTTTTAGAACGAATTATTAGATGAAATCAAATCCTCACAGAAAGAAGATAAAGAAATGCCAGCATTAGATTCAATATTTATGAGTAGATTTATGATCAGTGCCAAATTCTAATTCGGTAGTAGAGTCAAACATATATTTTTTACATACAACTTTATGATATTGATGATATAATATTTGTTGATAACTCACTGATTACGATGCCACATATTGTTAGACTTCAGCGTATTCAGATTAGTCTATTATGCTTTAACCATCATGCGGTCACAATAGATACAAGTAATGGGAAAGAAATTATATTCTGCACTATTTTTATTTGTCAAATCTGAATAACAATGAACAATTTAATGTACTTATTGAATCAATAAATCATAAACAAATGAACAACAAAACCATAAAGGACGAGAAATATCTGTTCCAACTCTAAAACAAATAAAAATTCTTACTGACTTTATTGTTGGACAGATTGTATTGAAGACACTCAACCTTTTGATGCTCTATTCAACACACTTCGGTCCACACAATGCCTGGAAATAATACTCAAAAAATCCGAATCTTTTTTGCTTTGTCCAAATCTCCAACTCCTCCTTTAGAGTGAATTTAAATGTATGCCTGAGAATAGATAGCTGCTGTCGTTTTTTTTAAGAGCAATAAAAAGTATCTCTTCAGCTTTTCTTTACATATATTTATAGAGTATGAAAAGGGCAATCAGTTGCCTCCCAAATAACGCACCTTTTCATAAATACAACTAACCACTGCATAAAGACAAAATCCCCTAATTAAAATGGTCATTGGTTATACTTGTTGAAACCGATTACTTTTGATAACATATTTGAAAATTAAAAGAAGCCTGTGCAATGCGCTGGATGATAATTCATCAACATAGACGCATATCATGATCTTCCTTCCACCTTTGACACGCGCATGAAGCCGAAATAGGGAGCAAACCCAGGACGCTGACTCATCATTGAAACACAGGCGAATTCATTCTTATTCCATGTTTGCGCTCATAATTGCTGGCACTGGTCCGGCTATTGACCATCCATGGTGAACTTTCACAAGCCTCTGATTGCCAGTTCGATGTGTTCTTGAAACGAGGGCACGTGGAATGTATAATAATATTAGAACGAGTATCCCTGCCGCAAGGAGGTTCTGATATTTTCCCACGCACTCGGCCCCATTCATATAGTGACTTCTGGACGCGAGATGCAGAATATTTTTTATATGAATGTCACTGCTGCAGAAAAACTCCCGTATTCTCCCACAGATTCAACCACATCTCCAGACCTGCAACAAAAGTAACCATACATTACATATCAATAAATTTGTAAAATTAATAATAAATGACACCTAGCGGCTCTGTTGGAATGTGAACGCCAAGACCCTCGTGATTGTAGAACGTAAAACATAGAGGGAAACAGGCGCGGGCACCAAAATATCCTTCGAAGTTCGGCATTCGAAACTGATGTTTTTATTCACATCTGAATAAATGGATGCCCCTGAATCAGAACATAATAATAAATTTCTGGTAACAACTCATCACCACATGCATTGACCTTTTCACATTGTCTTATCCGATAAATTTGTGATCTGTTCTCCTTTAGAGGAATAATGTTAATTTTCTTTTCTGTTACAAGAATGGGAAGTCAATCACCATGCTTATCATCACTTCTTTGGTGTTGTTTATGACTGCTGTCAACAGTGTGCACATACTTTTCAAATTTTGAATGAAACAAATAATCACTAGAATAATCAGAATCCTTTCCCTATCGAGATGTTGCATCTAAAAGTTGTCAAAATATGCAGCCCAGAGACCATATATTAATTGCGGAAGTATAATCTCCATGTGACATTATAACCTCTGGAGCCTGATAATTTCGTGTTAACAACCACAGATGTACAGCATCTTCGTGATCTTGGGTAATGTCTTCTTGTGCAGCCTTATTTTGATCAAGCATAGCCTCTGAACCTGATTTTGTTGTCATGATCATCACACCAGGCACTCTCAGGTCTATATTCAGCATTCGACGATGCAAAACACTGTCTTCCAGACTGCTTAGTATCCAATTCATCAAGAGAACAATGAGCTATTTCATTTTTCTCTTCTTTCAAACATATCTCAACAGAAGAAGAAGTTGCATTTGCTTGGACATCAGAATCAGATCTTGTACTTTCAGGAAGAACTAATTTCCTAGAATCTTGAGATGGTAGCTTCAACATCATTCTTTTCCCAGACCTAGCATACTTGTTGGATTCCTCATTATTATCAGTTTCTCCATCATTATTATCTTCAACATGTGCAGGTACTGAAGAATCAGACCTTTATTCTTCAGATTGACTGGAGCATTCCTTTGGGCATAAGTTCTTTGTAATTGTCCTCTACAATCCCTCCAGTCACAACATTAGGTAGATGTACTGGGAACAATGGAGCATCTGCAGGTGCTGCATTGGAAATACCCAAGTGGTCCTTGAGAACTCAGTTGTCAAAATCTCCATCACGTCTCCATAAATCAGGCATCATCTAAACAGCACCATGCACACTTGCACAATGTTTAGTTGCATGTTACTAGAATAACGGTGAATAAGCATGTGCTTTTGCCATGAAAAGTTTGTAGTTCTTTAACTGTTCTCAGCCTTCGCAAATCTTTACCATAAAAGGGGCATTGCTTATCTGTTCCTAGTGTGCACATTTACTTTGTTCTGCACAAAGAGAGCAGTGAGAGGAAGTGGTGGAGAAGCTGTCGCTGCAACACTACTGAGTGCACCTCCACCTTTTGAATGATCGTCCATTTTGGTGATAATGACAGCTCTCACTGAAACACTCTGCTTTAAATGCTTGTGCCTGATCTGAGCAGGATCTGAAAATTCTCTCTTTGGTATGATATTTGGGACTCTAAAATTTGGAAAATTTTAGAGTTCCATTAGTGGCTCTTTCTGGGGACGTATGCTTCTTGTGAGCATAGCGAGATCTCAGCTATCTCTCGAGGAGCAGACCTGCCAAAAGACTAGGAGTAATCAGCTCATGGAATAATACAATATAGACATCAATAGCAAAATTAAATAAAACTACAAAGAAAAAGAAAAGCAAATAGTACTCCCCTGTACATGCTTACTGAAAGAATGGCTTGAGGTACTGCCCATGGACCGGAAAATCTTGAATATGACCATCTGTATCCTACAAGAAATAAGATTGTTCTCCAGCTTTATCAAAAACTATAAATGGTCGGAGCCATAAAGCTTCGAACTTACCATGCTTTCCTTTGTCCTGATCCTTAGCGTTCCACTTCAAGACCCAATCACCTGCCATAAAAGATCGTTTAGAAGATTTGTTGTCTTGAAGGAACTTGACCTGTTGCTGCATGATAATGGATTTCACCGTAATTACATTGTGAGATATGCACATTCTTTTTCATTCAGCCCACCAATTGATGACTTGGTGCTTTGAATGTTACATATGATTGGGGTGGATGAGTGGTATGAGATGCATTTTCCCGTGGCAAAAGAAACTTTATTTTGGAGGCCTTCCTGTTTGCTTCACCTGTGTTGTCACCATTTTGAGATACAAGTTAGAGAGGCAGTGTTGTGGCAGTTGGACATTCCATATGTAATCAGTTTGGAGCAACGTCTTACAAGTAGTGGGAAAGTGGATGGCTTTTGTACATCTGGGATCTAGGTGGAGCATTCCCATGGGTAGACGTGTTTTAGGATGCTCATTTTGGTTGACTTATGCAGATATGTCCATTCTGCCATTCTTGGGATGTATTTTGGTCCTCAGATGTGGGATCGAGGATTTTTCATGATTAATGGTGTATTTACCAGGGTATTGTGAGATGACAATATGGTTAACTAGTAATTTTAGAGTGGTGCAGGAGATTGGCAGAACAATATTTTTGAAATTGATATGGGATCCTATGGGGTACAGTGAATAATTGCATATAGACAAGCAATGTTGGGACATGAGGACTGTAATGTCGCCATTTTTGGGTCCTCTAGCAGTATATTTATTGCTGACATTTTAAGTTTGTGTCAGTGTGATTCAACGAGTGTTTTGATATTTCAAATGAGCTTGAATGGTTTAGAGGAGTTAAATGATGTTTTTTGATGTTATGTATGGCTTTGGTTTGGGCTCAAGATTTTTGGAGAGTCTATTTTTGGGAAGTCACCCAGTCCAGCTTGTTTATGTTTAATATTTGGGATTACTACTGTGCTGTCAAATTTCAATTCCAATGCTTTCAGTCATTTTCACAAGTTGGGTGTACTATTGGCTTTAATATTTAATTAAATTTACTAAGATTTCCATTTTAATAAAAATTGTCTAATCAGTAATGAGTACCCTAGTGCTATAGCTCATAGGATCCAAGATGAGAAGTTTTAAATCTTGGGCACCTATAATAGGGACGGTGTGCCAATTTATCATTATATTAATGAAAAAGGTAAAATTTGGGGCAAGTAGGTGTTTGAATTAACAAAATAACTCTATTATAATGTCAACTTTAAATTATAAGATAAAGTTGCTTTTGGAGAGAAAATAAAATAAAAGTGAGTTTTAATCCCACATTGAGAGTGGAAGGTCACCAATGGCTTGGAAGTCTTTATAAAGGAGCCTCATCCTCAAGAATATGTTATATGGAGAGTTTATTTGTTTTCACTCATTTTGAAGAGCTTTCTATTGTATCATCTTCTAGGACAAAAGCCCTTGGAGATTTTGTGTGACTTGGACGAAAACCCAAGACCACTTAGGGTGGCATTTATCATAGAATTTCATTGGAGCTACATTGAATTTCATAAAAGGTTTGAAGCTATATTGTACCTTAGATTTTCAGATCAATATGGAGGCATTCACTAGTGACATTGTAACTCGAAGAGTTAGGGTTTCAAACCCTAACATTAGCACGATTCACAAAGGAAGGAAGCAACTAGATCGAAGGAGGTTTTTCACGCATATGCTGGTAGACAGTGTTTGGTTGGCATTCTAGTTTTCAGAACAGACCTTGGGAACAACCCGTCTACGTTTTGATTAGCGTTTTCATCCCATTTAGCACAGCCTTGCATATCTCATTTAAGAAATCTCTAGCACTGTCATTAGGTGCTACTCTTGGAGCTGATTTATATGTCATTTGACTGTAATACACCTTGCTTGTTTGGAGGGATGGGTTCGTCCAGCTAGCGTATGTTTATCAACATCTTTTTGGCATACTTAATGAGACTTGAAGGACTGAAATATATAACCGTACTATACGGAGTTTGATTCAGCAAGTTCAGATATTCTCATTATTGTTTTGTAATCTGCATATTTGTTATATCTGCAATCACTGTCATTTCATTATGTATATGTTTTCTCCTAAAATATTGTGAGGGCAACACTGTTTCCATGAAATATGAAGGTTGTTGATTGTGGACGGCATAATATTAATTGTTTATGCATTTCTATATGAATTGGCAATAGTTACAAACACCCAAAACATCAACAATAATCAGATATCAGATAACAGAGGGTTATGTGCTGTTGAAAATGATAGCATTGGTCAGATAATTATGAATGACGATTATCAATATAATGATATAATTATATAAATGTATATATATCAATATACATTGTTTATATTGATATATATACACATACATATTTAAATGTTGAAACTAATATTATTATGTTGATCTTATTTGTGAAACTAATTATCATCTATAAATAGATTGACTTATCATTTATTTTGTTCCGAGTATAATCTTGATTTTTCGGTCTGCATCATGATCGATTTTGATTAAACATTATCGTTGCAATATGTAAGTATCAATGTTAAATCGATAGATATAAATATAACATTGACCAATAATTAGATTCAAATCTGATTAGCATTGTGATAATGCCGATAAACTATTGGGCTTAATAGAAATGATTTATCTGTTTTGAAATGGTGCATATCTATTACCATTGATAATGGATTAGTATGTTTATTCGTGGATAGACATGTCTCTCCATCACAATGCTGATAAACTATTGGGCTTAATAGAAATGATTGTCTGTTTTGAAATGGTGCATATTTATTACCACTGATAATGGATTAGTATGTTTGTTCATGGATAGACATGTCTCTCCACATGGAGAGACATGTCTATCCAGCAATAATTATAATGGATAGACATGTCTCTCCATGTCTCATTCGCAATATATATAAGAGGAGAATCGAGATTGATGCATTTGAAAAGTATATACCAAAATGGCAATGCAACTACATTTGCAGCGATCACCGAAAACCTAACAACTTGCACTAATGGATTTCGGTACTTGTCTACATTCAATCTGCATTGGATTATATATAAATGAATGAAGAGGTGTATTGGTGGATAGACATGTCTCTCTGATCTGCATTGGATTATATATAAATGAATGAAGAGGTGTATTGCTGGATAGACATGTCTCTCCACATGGAGAGACATGTCTATCCAGCAATACACCTCTTCATTCATTTATATATAATCCAATGCAGATCAGAGAGACATTTCTATCCACCAATACACCTCTTCATTCATTTATATATAATCCAATGCAGATTGAATGTAGACAAGTACCGAAATCCATTAGTGCAAGTTGTTAGGTTTTCGGTGATCGCTGCAAATGTAGTTGCATTGCCATTTTGGTATATACTTTTCAAATGCATCAATCTCGATTCTCCTCTTATATATATTGCGAATGAGACATGGAGAGACATGTCTATCCATTATAATTAATAACAAATTATATAATATCTCATATATTTAAAAAAAAAAAAAAAAAAAAAAAAAATATATATATATATATATATATATATATATATATATATATGTATATGTGTATGTATGTATGTATGTATGTATGTATATTTATACTATAATTTCATAGGTTTAACCAACTGAAGCTACCAAACATCAACACTCCCTCTTAGCTAGGGAGGATAAACAAGAATATGAACATATTACCTTAATGAAAGAAATGGTTTTAGGAATGTCAACTCATTTGACTTTGAATATTAACTCATTTGATATTTGAATGCCAACTCTTTTGACATTCATGAATGTCACTAGGTGCTGAAATGTTCAATAGGTATGCACATTCGCATTCTCATAATGCATACCATATAAACATCCACCATGCAAAGTATAATCTATCATGATTTGCATATACATCGTAAGATATCCATCATAAAAGATTAAGTTATTGAAAGATCGTCACCTTTCAATAACTTCTGCAAATACAAGTGATGATCATTTGGAAGGCGTCACTTCCTCATGATGTACGCAGGGGGTAGCCCCAAATAGTGAAATATCCCAAATGGATATCGACCGCATTTCTTTCTCAAGATAATATTCGGAACTTAAACATAGGCAGATGTATTACGGAACAACAATAGAAACCAGTAGATTTTCATAAAATACCTTAAAACAGGTTATTGCATTATACAACAATACAATAATTATTTATTCAAGGTCCAATCTTAAACACAATTTTACAATCAGATTGGAATGCTAAGAGAAGAACTTGTAAGCGCATGCAAGACACTTGAAGTGACGTCTCCACGGACAATGGGTTTGCGTCCACTGTTTGCCGGCATGAGGGGCTACGTCCTCACACTGGTTGAAATAACTCTCGCAAGAGAGAACTGAAATCTGAATCATAAACCAAACATACCAAATGAATGAGCCTCTTCCCCTTTTATCCTCATAGCTGTGACTCTTCGGCTCACTTCTTGGCTTTTCGTCTTATCTCCCCTTGTCATTTTTAGCCCAAATTGACCTTTTATAATTTGAATCCACGCTTTTAAAGTCAATTTAAATATTATATGAATGTCTTTAAATTTTCTAATGTCCCAAAAAGGGGACATTACAAATAGTCATGAACTGTATTCATGAATCATAGTTCTATTGACTGCTACAGTATATCGATTACTAGAGAATCCATCTCAGCAGTCTACTCCCTCTTAATCAATACATCTGAGATCACTAAAGGTTGACAGAACCATATCCTCTATCTGCTCCCTCTCTTTCAAGATTGCATCTATTGAAATGTCAGTCTCCTTTTGAATCTCAATCTCCGTCTTCCTACAAGAACATTCACAGAGGAAAAGATCAAAGGCAAATATAACTCTTATAGTAAAAAATCACCTTTAATAATTATTCATAATAATAATGTTATTATATTTTAACTATAAGAACATTAGAAATTTGATTTCAATAATCATTATTTATATTGATAATCTATTATAAATTTTCTAATATTATATATATATGTACAAATTCATCCCTTTCTATATATATAATGATTTTTCTTGTATTAATATAAATACCTTATCATTATTATTTATCCAATTTGTCCCCATGTATTATATATATATATATATATATATATATATATATATATATATATTGATAAGAACATAATCAATATCTACTTACCTAAAACATCATATCTACCTACCTTTGCTTTAAGCACCTATCTGATGGTTTGAGCACCTATCTCCAAATCTCAATCATCCAACTTGCCCAATGACGTGGCTTACAATAATGTTGCTCGATGATGGTTTTAATATTTTTCTTTTGGTAGAACATTAGCCTTCCTTGAAATTGCTTTACCTTTGTTAAAAGCTAATTTTATATTGAAAGCAATGTACTTTGACAAGTGCTCCGCATCAGTAACTATAAAAGTAACCCTAATATCTTTTCTATTTCATAGGCTGTGATACTATCTTTTCTTTAGATGTGAGATCCGGTCATGACGAGTGTCAAGTGGGACTGCTCTTGCAATTTACATTTTGATAAACAATAATATAGGTCAGGAAGGACTGCAAGGTGAGCCACATGTGGTATTTACCAAGCATAGCAAATAACATTGGTTGAGTTGGGGAGTGGAGACGTAAATGAAGCAACTTCAGAACTATTGAAGCTGGTGAGCACTACCCAAGCTATCATCTCAGATTAACTGATCGCTTTCCTTCCATTTTGGACCAGCCCCACTATGCTTCCATCTTCTTTAACCTCAAGTAATTTCCAAACCCTATCTAAGTACAATAAACTATCAGCTTCATCATTTTGAAATGTATGGTTACTTATCATGCTCAAGAAATATAGCATGTCTCAATAGTTTGCTGCAGATCAGGTGATGATGGCGGGCCAATCCAGAGACCTCATGGTTTGTGGGGGATTGCATATGCAAAGAACGTAAATTGCAATGCGGAGTACACATTATTTGAAAACTTCAATATCCAAAGAAGCCAAATGTTTATCCGCTGGTTCCATTGTCAAAATCCTTCTTATTTCTTCCTCCAAAATACATTTGCAGTCTGGCTTTGATACCATGTTAGGTTTTCAGTGATTGCTGCAAATGTAGTTGCATTGCTATTTTGGTATATGCTTTTCAAATGCATCAATCTCCTCATATATATTGTGATTGAGACATGGAGAGAAATATCTCCTCATGAGACATGTGTATCCATTATAATTAATAACAAATTATGTAATATCTCATATATTAAATATTATATATATATATATATATATATATATATATATATATGTATGTATGTATGTATGTATGTATGTATAGTCTCATAGGTTTAACCGACTGAAGCTACCAAACATCAACATGGGTCATAAGCATTCGATTTATACATTCAGAAAGTTGTTCTTCAATCTGCGATAACTGAAACTGTATCATATCAAGAGTGTTTATATTGTGAAAAATATTATTGCTTTCCCATTCTGATTCTAGTTTGCAATAGATCTATTCAACGTCAACATGGTATCAAAGCCACTTGGTCTCAAGGATCTTTCAAAAGATTGAAATTGAATGGCTTGCCGTTAAACTTGAAGTTATGAACATTTGCAGCATGGGTGATAATTGAAGAATGGAATAAGTGAAGTCTAGCCATCAGTCACTTTGTTTGACAAGTAGGAGCTTTGCGAATCAAAGGAGCTTGGTTTGTATAGATGGAATCGCAATCAAATGACCTGCTGCCTCCCTATGAACAATGTCGCTTGGTAGTTGGGGATCTCCTCACCAGATTGCAGCCACATGAGTCTGCACGTTGATCAGATCAATGTCGATGTGGATTTCAACAATACTGCAGATTGGAGGAAAGAGATGACAATCTTCCCATTATAAGTTACTCAAGTCATACTGCTTGAAGTCTAACGAGGGCTCGGATTAGTGTGCTATTGTTATGCTCTCTGGACAAATTTGTCGGGCGAGAAAATTTTCTGTATCGAGCTCGATGTGACTGCTGAGATGGGAGGATACTTTTAATGTTTCTGAATTCTCATCGTTCAGCTATCGTCAATGTCAAATCGTTCTTGTGTGAATGCTTTGTTACGGTGATTTGACTCAAGGAAATGCCAACTAGGAGCTCGGGAAACTATTTTGACAATTTCCTCCTGTATTTAGATAGCATGTTTTCTTTAGATGGATAGCACCAAATTGAGTTTGAAAATCAATATAGGTGAGTGGATTGACTAGCAATTGATGATTGGCATAGCATTGTTGGGGCCCCTACAAAGCGCAATAGCCCCAATCACATCATTCCATATTTCTGGCTACAATCAGTTTTTTGGTAGACGATGCAGCTTCATAAAACTCTTTGAAGGCCCATGTATCTAAGGTGTATTATTTTCTTGGAGGGATGATGGCTCTATATTTCTTTGTGATTCAACCATGTCATGTTATGTGTCCTCGCGCCACCAGAAGGTAACTTTACCTACTAAAGGAACAATGATGCAACGACCCTCATGATATTCACGATATGAGATAATGTAGTATGTTGTGAGTGTTGAGGTGATGCTATCAACTATGGATAGTTCTTGTTAAGATATTGAGCAAATGTCATATCACAAATTTACTGGTACTGTGAAGTTCCAAAACCATAAAGTGGCTTCTCTGAATACATATTGTACTTTGATATTTGGCAAAGTATTGAAGTTTCAATACTTGGACACCATAATGTTAAATTCCATGTTCTTTCTGAGCATAATTACTACTTTTGAGAGGTTCTGTTTATATTGGCAGCATACTGCATATTAGTATGGCTCATTGATCAAACATTGTATCAAACTACTGATATTGATTGCATTTTGGAGTACAATTCATAACTGCTTCGATGAGAGGTTGGGCTGAATATACATTGGGCGTTACGATTCATGACCAACATTGCAACTCCAAGCTCTGTCTTGATCTTCATTCATCTTGTTGTTTAGATGTGATTCTTTTCTTGGGGGTAGTGTTGCTTGGATAGAGATGGGCGATACCATTTAGAGGGAGTTTGGCACATCCGTCATAGGTAAACTTGAAGTCGAGAGGTTGATGTGTCATGTCCCCTCTTTTGCGCTAGTTCTTTTGGCGCCTGGTTAATCTATCTCCACATCCGGATAGATTAACAGCATTACCAATAAGGATTCCTGCCAGTCACAAGAGAAGACTTGTCTTAAGTTCGTCATTCAATGTATTAAAGTACATTAATAAAGTTACTTTATGTTTTAATAAGGCATTCACTTTATAAAGTGACTTAAGTGACTAGAAGACGAAATTGGTGTTTTATCCCACATTTCTTATTCCAACACTTTTCCCTCACTTCGAGATTATAAAGACGAGACTTCATTTTGGGAAAGAGCACACGAGATTTTATGAACTCAATATTTAGAAACTCTAGTTGCTTAAATGTGACTGAGCAAACTCAAGGACGAAAACCCTTGAGAAATCAGAAGCTGGACATAGTCCCAATCTTCTTGTGATATCTACATCAGATTGGAATTCAGGTTGGCACTTTCAAATAACAGTGGGAAAACAACTGATTGGTGGAAGCAGGACTCTACAGATTGTCGGCTTTGGAAGATAGTCAGATTTGGTGATTGAAGCCAACAGGCCCTTGATAGCACACGGGCCAATTTCTTTAACAATGGAATTGGACGACAAGGAAGAACTCATCCCTTCACATTACACAACAATGTAGGAGTTACAGATGTGGTAGCACTAGGGCGTAGTAATTGGGAAGGAACTGTATTTGCTCTTGGCTTCCGTTATAGAACCTTATCACAAAACCATTCCATCAGGGATAGCAGGTCGGGAGTCACAGTGGTGTTAACTAGCGGAGTCGGGTGAACTGTAGAGGTGACGACATATATATTAGCTAGAAGATGGACACATTCACAGGATAATTAGAGACGCAATTACCATTCCATCGAGTCATATATCAAACCTTACGTCAACTACGGTGTGGAGTAAGTACAAACGACTGGTAAAATATAGATGTCAGACAACATCTAAGTCAGAGTAGCTGTGCATGGGCACTGGACGAGCATACAAGCAGATTCATTTTCCCATATTGATGTTCGTACTGTAGACGGACCTAGATGTTATCTACACAACTCATCACCAGGTTTCTATATGTTTTCCTATATATATTTGACACAGAACTTGACTTTAGCATATTGTAAATCTGCTATTTGTTATTGATCTAAATAATGTACTTGGTTACACTGTTGAACTTTTGAAAACACCATCTAGGACTTATTGAATGCATGTTTTCATAAGTTTATAATAGTCTTTTCTTATCATTATGGGAGCAATCAGCATAATGGCATAACAGTAGTAAGTTGTTGAGGAATTGCTTACGTGATAATTGTTTGACGAAATCCCTATTAGTTCAAATTCAATTATTTAAATCCAAATCCAGTAGAGAATATTACATGATGCATGTGCCTTGTGCTTCAAGAAGAGAGCCACATTAGCATGAATGTCTAGAATAGCCAAACCTCGAGACAAATCCATAGTATATTACATTCACTCATGTCACTATGGAATCAAACAAGTACATTTGTGTATGGGAATTTTCTCTTGTGAACAATGTTGTGATTATTAACTAATAAATCATGTGCTTGATGTTGAGTCTCTTGGAACAAGATATTTTCCATGATTGGAGTATATGAACAGGGCATGCCTCCGTGACAGAGGGAGCAACTTAAGGATCTGCATCAGTTAACATCTAACAATATTGATTCAGAGCGAGTGGACCATGTCGAGATGGTTTCCCTAACATTCAGTTGAGGTACATTATCATTAAAGAACAACAACCGACATCCTCACCAAGGATCATGCTAGAGAGAAGTTTTGTGTACTTCTACAATAAGATTGATAAGTTGGAGAATGAGGCCTTAGCTAGAAAGGAATTTCAAAATCAGTGGTCTATTATGTATCATTACATATTCTTCCCTTTGAGTGAAAAGTTTGAGGTGAAAGCTAGTGTTTCCAGCCTCTGATATGCTTCATGGTGGATGTCACGAGTCCGTGACTTCATTGGTTCCATGATTAATGGGCCCTTGTGCATATCATTGAGAGGTGACGATCTTTCAATGATGTACACTTGTTATAATGAATACTATTTTAAGATGACAACTTTACAATAGTTTAACCTTAGTATAATGATGGATATCCATGGACATGTCACAATAGTTCATCTCTTAGGCCCCGTTTGGTTGGGGAAGATGAATTTCTCTCATAACCAGGTTATCTGATAACCAGGCTTTCGAAAACCTGGTTATGTATTTTAGGAAGATGGTTGGACCGTTTGGTTGACACGGAAGATGAATTTTCAAATCCATATTTTGCGTTTGGTTGCCAGTTTAGAAATTGGAATTGGAACGGAATATGACTGGGAATATCTTTTTCTTGCGTTTGGTTGTTCATTTTCAAATTGGAATTGGAATTTGATGTAATTTTTTTTAATCTTATTTAATTAGTGAAACACAAGGATCATAATGAGTAAAGTATTAATATTTATGAGTTAATTTATTTATAATTAGACTACATTATTATTATTTTTTATTCTTGAATATTCCCAGTTTTATTTTGTTAGTCAAGAATAAATAAAATGATTATTATTTTTTATTTTAATTCTATTTAATAGCAAAGAAAAGTAAAAAATAATCATACTTGCAATCATTTGTACAAAGTTATTTTTTGTCCCATTGTTGGAAATTGTGATCATATATATTATATATTTTTGAAAAATTATGTAAGACAAATTTATCGTCGACTTGAATTTATTGTCAAGTTCATCTTAACTTCATAATTGTCGAACTCGAACTCAAACTCGAACCTGGTGACTTAGCCGCTAAATATGTGTGTGTTTGTGTCCTTCCTCTATCCCTCCCTGTGTTTGTGTTCATCCACGTGATTTGGTAGAAGGATTGGACACAATAAATGTTGTTTATGCAAATGAATTATTGCCTACACTATATGAGAATTCTCGCATCTCTTAGGACCAGTTGCCGACACAGAGAGGGATTGTGAGGTGTGTTGTGGCTCTTGGTCGGTATCTTCTGAATCCATTGGCCATGGTTGCAACATTATATAGTCTTGGCAAAGAAATATTATCATTGAAGCTTCACTCACTGGAACATTTCCTTACTCCAGATGAAAAGTATGAAGCTGTTGAGCAGGTAATGGTTACAACAACCAACTGTAGAGGCTATGAAGCGACTTGTCTTTATAAATGCTATTGGTTTTTTTAAGGGTTAGAGGGAATGGACAAGCAGCGTCCAGAAACCATGTTATGGATCCATTGGATGATACTAGAATTCATCCTAAGTCATATGAACTTGCCAAAAAAATGGCTAAGGACATATATTGTGAAGAAGCTGGACATGATATAGATGATATGGATGAGGAAACACAAGAAATGACTGTTGAGCATGTCAAAAAATATCCTGATCTGTTAAATGCCCTTGATATTGATGAATATGCTAGAAGTGTGGAGCAATGGACACCCAATAAAAAGCAGGAAACCCTTGCTGACATAAAGAGTGAATTGTTACATGGATTTTAGGATTTGAGATCACCATATAAAGAGCCATCCCAGGATGAGGAATTTTATCTGCTGAGTGGAGAAAATGAAGAGACCCTGTCAGTGGGAAAAATTGTCCAACCAACAACCCGCAGAGTCCAAAATCATCGTATAATTTGTGATCTGGAATCAGGCTTGACAGGAATAATATTGAAAGAGGAGCTTTCTGATGATCTAGATATAGATCCTGTAGAAAAAATTGCAGAAGGCAACATCCTTACCTGTTGGGTGAAAACTATGACAAAAGTGAAGTACCTACTTAACTTGCAAAGAGAGTTCACTGAAGAATGATAACTATCAGGGTGAACAGGATAAGGATAAGGAGGTTAAGGATCCATATTTTGTGGAAGAGGATTCCATTTCACGAAGTGAACAAGAGAATGAAACCATTAAGTTCCTAGCAGATAAAGAGCCAGGGGAGAGTATTATCCGTCCAAGCTTGAAAGGGCCTACTCACTTGATTCTAACACTGAACATATTCAATGGAGTTTATGCACACAAGGATATTGTGGAGGGAGGAAAAGACCAAAAGGATTTTGCTAGCTATCTTCGACTTGGAAAATACTTTCAAGTGGGGAGGAGACATTTGAAGATCTTGATGAGGTCATAGACAGATATATATTCAAGAGAGGATAAGATATTTCGGTATTTTGTTCTATTGTTTGGTGAGTCATAAAACACACATCAACAGACACCTTTCTACAGATGCAGAAACACACAAGCTCCTCTCTCTCTTTCTCTCTCGCTCTCTCCCTCCGTCCCTCCGTCCCCCCTTCCTATCCCGCACTCTTTGCCCCTCTATGTATCTCTCCCTTTTAATAAATTTATTAAGTTAGTTAATTATTCAATAAAATATGCAACTAAAATTTTACGTGAAATATTATATAGGAAAAAATATACCATTTTATATTCACAGACATTAAACATTTGATGATAACTTTAACAAGAAAAATGATGCTTTGTCAATAATTGCTCTTAAAAAATGTGAAATTTTGGCAACATAGATTTTACATGCAATTTTAAAAAAAAAGATCATGAAAATCATTAATCATATAAATCATATTTTAACATCATGAAATTCTGATAATGAATTTCACATAATTACTACAATATGAAAACTTGCTAACTTGATAGAACAATATCCATGATTTGAATGGTGGTGTGAAAACACACCATTAAATATGAAAACACTGAGAAATCCACGATCTATGCCCTTATGCCCCACATTCGACGGCAACCCTCTCATGCTGCTCAATCTTCCCATTACTGTCTGTATTGTTAGATGGTCAATCTTGCATATATGAACTAAACATGCTTGAAAAATTAAAACCTGATTATTTTTTTAATTTAATACACCAAGGAGTGGCATCAAAAATATTGATCGTTTACAAACACAGTAAACAATCATCAGATAGCTCATTTTTTATCAGCATGTGTGGTCTTGCAATATCAACAAATCAAGAGCAATAAAAAAATTCAAGAGAAAGACACTTTATCAATACCGTTGACAATCTTGTCAAGAAGCACATACATAGGAAACCAAATTGTGGAAAAAAAAAACAAGAAATTTTAAAAATATCCAAGCAAATTAGGAATATACATATAACATGGGACAGAATCATGATTGTACAATCATCTACCAGAAATCCTCAATACTTTTGATAATCTTGTCAACGAGAACATACATAGGAAATCAAATAGGCACAAAAAGACAAAAAATAAAAACATATGCAAGCAAATTAGGACTATAGATATAACATAGGACAGAATCATGAACTATACAATCATCTAGCAAATCACATTTCTATATGCTTTCAAGTTCTACAATTGAGCATTCATCATTTGCCACTCCTTGCGTATTCCACATATGTATGGTTCAAATATAACTCTAATTAACAATGTAATGAACAACTATACCAAATGTTTACGAGATCATAAACTACGTGTTGTGAGAGATCAATGCAATACCATTAAACAAAACCAACTAACCATTTGGAATTATTTCACATGCCAATCGTGTGAATGCCAATGAGATGAACAACTAAACTATGTATTGACCAATGCCAATCATGTCAATGAAATGAATGACTAAACTATGCATAGATCAAGTATGTATACATACGTACATACATATGCACAAACATACATACATACGCACATACATACATACATACACATATACATATATACATGCTTAGCAAAATAGTAAAAATGTGCTTAGTAATGATTTCCAATATAGTGTTGTGACAGATCAATGCAATACCATTACACAAAGCCAATTAACCATCTGGAATGACTTCACATGCCAATCGTGTGAATGCCAATGAAATGAACAACTATCCTGCATATTGACCAATGCCAATCATGTCAATAAAATGGATGACTAAACTATGCATAGATCAAGTTTGTATACATACGTACATACATGTGTGTACATGCATATGCACATACATACATACATACACATATACATACATACATGCTTAGCAAAATAGTAAAAATGTGCTCAGTAATGAGTTCCAGTATAGTGTTGTGAGAGATCAATGCAATGCATAGATCAAGTATGTATACATGCGTACATACATGTGTGTACATACATACGCACATACATACGTACGTACATACATACATGTGTGTACATACATACTGTTTGTTTCAAATCTGTTTAGCAAAATAGTCAATATGTGCTCACTAATGAATTCCAGTATAGTGCTGTGACAGATCAATACCAGTGAAATGGACAACTAAACTTTGTAATAGTTTCTTGCGAGTAATGAGTTCTAGTATAGTGCTGCGAGAGATGAATGCAATACCATATAAATAGAGCCAAGTCATAAACTATGTATAGATCAATGGCAATCATGGCTTTTATCTAGACATAATCAATGTGCTCAATATGTGCTCAATAATGAAATTTACAAGTATATCACTAGCTTTTATCTATACATAGCTGACCTATACATAGTTTATCATGGTTCTATTTCTATCTGCTATCTGCTTAGCATAGTCAATAGATGTGGTAACTATTTGTTTCAAATCTATTTAGCAAAATAGTCAATATGTGCTCACTAATAAATTCCACTATGGTGCTGTGAGAGATCAATACCAGTGAAATGAACAACTAAACTTTGTAACAGTGTCTGGCTGTTTGTGTCAAATCTGTTTAGCAAAACAGTCAATATGTGCTCAATAATGAATTCCAGTATGTGCTCATGTGATTACTTGTATATGTCATAATGCCAATCATCATAGCAAAACATGACAATCATGCTTTTATCTATACATAGTTGACCTATTCAAATATGTTTAGCAAAACAATCCAATATATGCTGTAATAGTTTGTTTAGAACCTGTTTAACAAAATAGTAAATATATGCTCACTAATGACTTCCAGTATAGTGCTGTGAGAGATCAATGCAATACCATTAATCAAAGTGAATCATGCCAATGAAATGAACAACTAAACTATGGATATATCAAGTATGTATAGATCCATGCAAAATCATTCAACATACTTATGAGGTCATAAACTATGTACAGATCAATGCAATACCATTAAACACAGCCAACTCATAAACTATGTATGGATACATGGAAGATCAATGACAATCATGGCTTTTATCTATACATAGTTGACATATACATAGTTTATCATGGTTCAAATCTGTTTAGCAAAACAGTCCAATACATGCTGTAACAGTTTGTTTAGAATCTGTTTAACAAAATAGTAAATATATGCTCACTAATGACTTCCAGTATAGTGCTGTGAGAGATCAATGCAATACCATTAATCAAAGTGAATCATGCCAATGAAATGAACAACTAAACTATGGATATATCAAGTATGTATAGATCCATGCAAAATCATTCAACATACTTATGAGGTCATAAACTATGTACAGATCAATGCAATACCATTAAACACAACCAACTCATAAACTATGTATGGATACATGGAAGATCAATGACAATCATGGCTTTTATCTATACATAGTTGACATATACATAGTTTATCATGGTTCAAATCTGTTTAGCAAAACAGTCCAATACATGCTGTAACAGTTTGTTTAGAATTTGTTTAACAAAATAGTAAATATATGCTCACTAATGACTTCTAGTATAGTGCTGTGAGAGATCAATGCAATACCATTAATCAAAGTGAATCATGCCAATGAAATGAACAACTAAACTATGGATATATCAAGTATGTATAGATCCATGCAAAATCATTCAACATACTTATGAGGTCATAAACTATGTACAGATCAATGCAATACCATTAAACGCAGCCAACTCATAAACTATGTATGGATACATGGAAGATCAATGACAATCATGGCTTTTATCTATACATAGTTGACATATACATAATTTATCATGGTTCAAATCTGTTTAGCAAAACAGTCCAATACATGCTGTAATAGTTTGTTTAAAATCTGTTTAACAAAATAGTAAATATATGCTCACTAATGACTTCCAGTATAGTGCTGTGAGAGATCACTAATTAAATAGTCAAAATGTGCTCAATAATGAGTTCCAATATAGTGATGTGAGATCAATATAGTTTCAGTTAGTGCTATTAGAGATTAATGCAAAAACCATTGAATAGAGTAATCATGCAGCATAAGTCATTGCAATCCAGTTAGTAGCTGAAATAGCTAAATGGTACCAAATGTCATTGCAATCCACTCCACTCTCTCCACCTCATCCATCATCAAGAACCCTTTGGCTCTTTCACGTTGAAGCACGAAGGTATCATGTGCTTTCACGAAAATTGCTCGACTCAGTTCAGGGACAGCTTTGAGAGCAGTATATGCAGCAGTCAAAATATTATCATCTTCAGATTTATCCACTTTTACAATCTGAGGCTTAATGAGGCCATCTTTCAGTTCCTTCATAGTTTCGCATATCACATCCAATGATGTAGCCAAAGATGTCTTCTTCCTCTTTCCCCTCCTTGATGATGATGGTGGAGGAGTCCCTCTAGCACTTGCACTCGACTGATTGGAATGATATAACTCTTCATCAATATCTGGTTGGCTGTCAAGAGGTGTACCACAATTGGTATCATCCTCATCAAGCACATTAAATGCATTGTTCATAGGGTGCCCTTCTTTAGCATCAAGGGGCGTTGTAGATGCGAACCCTTCAGCAATGTCATTACCGACAATTACAGCCAACTCATTGAAATATTGGAAAGGTGACCTCTTATACGTTTTTGCATTTTTGAATTCTCTCCTCTACATGTAAGCATTAATAGATGGATTAGGTTGTAAGTTTTTCATTATTAAAATAAGAAGGGAAAATTTCTTCAATGAAAAGAGTACAAAGATATCCTACCTTCAAAAGGTCATCCCACACTGAATCCTCAGCATCCACAGTTTGAGTTTCTTCATTTCAAGCTAACCCACTTTTATTTTTCAAGTCCTTCATTACTTTATATCCTACTTTCCATGTTTTCAGCTTATTCTTAAAATGATCTCGTGACAGATTCGAGTTCATCATTGCATTGAATGTCCTCTCTATCGCAGTCCACGCCTCTTTTTTAAACCCACCTTCACCTTTCCGTCCGAGATGGACTTGTTCGAAGAGCAAGTCTAAAAACTTGTGTTCCATCGATTTTGTCCACATTTTCTTCTTTGAAGAAGAAGATTTGTTGCTCATAGCGAGGGATCCATCTATATTACTCGAAGTAATGGGAGAACACATCTGGTTCACATGATTAGATCCGTCTATGCTCATCATGAGCTCGGTATATGCCATTGTGTACTCCTTCCTGTATTTCATTTAAATTTGAAGGTGAAAATTTTTAACTATCAATTTGTAATACGTCATAATGGAACGAGGCTAACATATTGAATAGGTAACGATTTAAAGTAATCATACGACTGAAATTGAAAGTTATTGCTCTTTAAATTTAAATGGAATGCAGCAAGCAGTGACATCAGAAAAATAGGATTTTCAACGAATTCGTTGTTCTCTTCTTACTAGTGGGTTTATGATCTTCATCATTTGGTACTCCTTGCTGTATTTCATTTAAAATTGAAGACGATAAACTTTAAATATCATTTTTTAATACATCCTAATGCAATGAGGCTAACATTTAATAAACTTGAAAGCATTTAACTGAAGATGATACACATTTTAAGCAATAATTGATGATAACACATCAACATCAAAAAAACTACCAGTAAGACAAAATGGTGATATCAATGGCAAGTAAATAGTCATGAGCCCCATTATGAAGCATGTTATTGTACTTTCTCAATGCAAAGATGTATAATAATTGTGCTTTCTTGTATTTAAAACAATGTAGTCTATATTTCAAGTTGGATTGTGTATTGTAGATATGAGCAACAATTTTTGTACATAATGTAGGTGTGAAATTGAAAGTTAATGTTCTTTTTATTTAATTAGAATGTAGCAAAGACTGATATCAGAATAACGAAATCACACACCATCATTGTATATGCATACATCAATTTAATCATATAAAGCACATTGCCTTCTAATAAATCATTTATTCTCGAGATCAATAATCTTCCCACATCCTATTTGCTATATCTTCTTGAAATTGGGCCCACTCATTTCTATCCTCCTGAGACAACCCATATGTCTCAAGCAGTGGTACCTCTATCCCATCACGATCATCTTCCTCTTCAATAGCTTCTTTCGATGGAAGGCCATCCTCTATCGTAATGAAATTGTGAAGTATGCAACATGCTAAAACAATATAGGATTGTGTCATGATATCATAAGACGTTGCATGTCTTAAGATTGGAAAACGCTGCTTCAGAATACCAAATGTACGTTCTATTGCATTTCTAAGAGAGGAGTATTGATGGTTGAACAACTCATGTGCAGAGTTTATTGGGTTTTTTCTTGACCACTCTTTCAAGTGGTAGCGTGTACACCGATAAGGAGCGAGAAATCCAGGTGCATTTGGATATCCAGCATCCACGAGATAATATTTTCCTACATAAAGAAAGTATATTGTCAATACTTGAACCATTTAGCATAACCTTGAGTATATTAAAATGTGATTTGGCTTACCAGGGGGAACTACAAGTGGATCTGATCTGGATAGAGCTGAGGCTAGAACACGGCTATCTGCAGTAGAGCCTTCCCAACCAGCAAGGCAATACTGAAACTTACAATCAAAGGAGCAGACACCCATAACATTTTGCGATAGATTCCC
Source organism: Cupressus sempervirens (assembly GCA_028749045.1). Lineage (NCBI taxonomy): Eukaryota > Viridiplantae > Streptophyta > Pinopsida > Cupressales > Cupressaceae > Cupressus > Cupressus sempervirens. The sequence goes on along the minus strand of CM053789.1, from coordinate 701,513,961 downwards.
TTTTCTATCACGATATTTACCTTGTATGTCGACATCGACTTGCATTGGAATATGGGTTCCATCGATGGCTCCAATGCAATCCTGTGGGATATGATACACTGATCAAATGTATGCTCAAGTAATAATAAGATAAAGACAACATTCTAGACAGTAAACTTGTAACAATGTGTGATTTACCTTGAAGAATGGTTCAAAACGATCCTTCCCACTAATTTCAGGAGGAGTGCCTGGACTAGGTGGTATGAAGTAATCTTTGTGAAGCGCTAAGACAACCATCAAAACCTTGTGGAAGTACGGATTGACTGTCTCTCCTGAGTGCCCAAAGTTATGGGCAATCTTGCAGTTCCTTAGATTGTGCCCAAGGGGGTGGAGGAACATCACTAGTTGTTCCTCTAACTTCAAGTGGATCGTATCTCTCAAGCTTCTTTTCAGCCTCAGAATATGAGCTAGAGAAAAGAAGGCTGCCCTACTCATCCGAATCTGATCATGACAATCCACCTCATTCGAATGAATAATGTCTCTACAAAAGGAATTTCCTTTTCTTATTTGTTTACCCATTTGACTGCCTTCTCGGGCTACCAGTACTTTGGCTATGCCAACAAAAGCAAAAAGAATTGTGAGAATGCGGGTGTATGTGGTCTTCCTAACTATGCTTCCTTGGACCTCTATACTCTCCATAGGATCCATCAGTGACCTGAAAGGTGGACAATTTAAACACTATCAGTTATGAGATATTAACTATCACCTATCGAGATACAACATGATTATTTGCTAGCCTCATTGCATTAAGAAGTCAATTATTTATTCAAATACAGCAAGGAGTACTAACTACTGAGGATCATAAGCCCATAAAGAACAAATTACAATAATGTGTCATTATACTTCATGTAATCTATCTATACCAATGAAAGCATAATACTGATTCCATTAGTCTATATGTATACACACATGTATGTATGCATGTACGTATACACACACATGTATGCATGTATGTACATACACACACACATGTATGTATGCATGTACGTACGTACACACACATGTATGTATGTGTGTATGTACATACACACACATGAATGAATGTATGTATGTATGCATGTATGTACGTACACACACATGTATGCATGTATGTACGTACACACACACATGTATGTATGCATGTATGTACGTACACACACATGTATGTATGTATGCATGTACACACATGTATAAATGTACAAACACATGTATGTATGTACACACACACATGTACAAACTATAACCTGAATTTGGGCTTTTATGAATGTGTTTTAATAAACCGTCGAGTCCGCTGAAACTAAGGCTCGTCTTTTAGAAGATGAAAAGTAGCATTGTTGGCAATGGGAATAGAGTTTCTTTCTGCATTGATCTATACATAGTTTGAAATCATGGCTTTTATCTATACATAGTTTATGACCTCATAAGTATGTTGAATGATTTTGCATGGATCAATACATACTTGATATATCCATAGTTTAGTTGTTCATTTCATTGGCATGATTCACTTTGATTAATGGTATTGCATTGATCTCTCACAGCACTATACTGGAACTCATTGGACTATTTTGCTAAACAGATTTGAACCATGATAAACTATGTATAGGTCAACTATGTATAGATAAAAGCATGATTGCCATGTTTTGCTATTATGATTGGCACTATAATATATACAGGTAATCACATGATCACATATTGGAATTCATTATTGAGCACATATTGATTATGTATAGATAAAAGCCATGATTGCCATTGATCTATACATAGTTGATCCATACATAGTTTATGACTTGGCTCTATTTAATGGTATTGCATTCATCTCTCACAGTAGTATACTATAACTCATTACTGGCAAGAAACTGTTACAAAGTTTAGTTGTTCATTTCACTGGTATTGATCTCTCACAACACTATACTGGAAGTCATTAGTGAGCATATATTGACTATTTTGTCAAACAAATTCTAAACAAACTGTTACAGCATATATTGGATTGTTTTGCTAAACAGATTTGAACTATAATAAACTACGTATAGGTCAACTATGTATAGATAAAAGCCATGATTGCCATGTTTTGCTTGATTGGCACTATGATATATACAGGTAATCACATGAGCACATACTGGAATTCATTATTAAGCACATATTGAGCACATATTGATTATGTATAGATAAAAGCCATGATTGCCATTGATCTATACATAGTTGATCCATACATAGTTTATGACTTGACTCTATTTAATGGTATTGCATTCATCTCTCACAGCAGTATACTAGAACTCATTACTGGCAAGAAACAGTTAGAAAGTTTAGTTATTCATTTCACTGGTATTGATCTCTCACAGCACTATACTGGAATTTATTAGTGAGCACAAGTTTATGACTTGGCTCTATTTAATGGTATTGCATTCATCTCTCACAACAGCATACTAGAACTCATTACTGGCAAGAAATTGTTACAAAGTTTGGTTGTTCATTTCACTGGTATTGATCTCTCACAGCACTATAGTGGAATTTATTAGTGAGCACATATTGACTATTTTGCTAAATAGATTTGAAACAAACAGCCAGAAACTGTTACAAAGTTTAATTGTTCATTTCACTGGTATTGATCTCTCATAGCACTATACTCGAATTTATTAGTGAGCACATATTGACTATTTTAAAAACAGATTTGAAACAAACAGTTGCCACATATATTGACTAAATTGCTAAGCAGATAGTAGATAGAAATAGAACCATGATAAACTATGTATAGGTCAGCTATGTATAGATAAAGGCTATTGATATACTTGTAAATTTCATTGCTGAGTGCAAAAAATTAAAAACTTTAACTATGATATATACAAGTAATCAGAGTTAAACATACTGGGACTCATTCCTGAGCATATATTTTAACTAGTTTTCTAAGCAGACCTGCAACACGCAGTTACGTTTGAATGAACAAAAAAAACCTAAAAAAATCTAGTATGCAAAGGTGGGTGTGAGAAGAGAACCGTTTAAAGCCGCCGCCGCTGTTCAAAGCGGAGAAGAGAAATCGCAGAAAATGCCACGGCCACAGGAAACCCAACAAACCCAGAAAATGCCACGGCCACAGAAAAGCCACAAACCCAGCAAACAACGACAACCCAACAAATGCAGCAAACCAGAAACCCTCGCCTTCGCACAACAGAGCATGAAAACAACACAACCGTCGTCTTCCAAAAACCTAAGGCGGATTCGGCGGACTTGACGATTTATTCAAACGCATTCATAAAAACCCAAAACCTGGTTTTCATTTCAACTTCCACCTATTTCCTGGAAGAAGTTTCTTCCAATTTTTGAGCGAAATTGGCAAACGAAACCCGAAACTGGGTTATGCGTTTGATGAACCAAACGCCACCGTTTTCCTCCATAACCTGGTTTTGGCACTGGAAACCCTATTTCGCGCCCGGTCTTCCCGTAACCAAACGAGGCCTTAAGCTTTATTAACTGAGTGGTGAGTAACCATGATAAGTTATATCACTAAGATATTTCATGGTGGATATTATGTGACGTAATATCCTTGGATATGCCATGAGCAAATATTCTTTTGGTAGGCATCATCTGATTTGATGTTAGTGTAAAATACCAGAAAGGATATTGTGAGTATAGTGAATATCATGTGACTTGATATTCGTGGACATGCCATTACTCCTGATGTCATTATGAGGTGACATCATTCATGATGCATATCATGTGACTTGATAACCATGGACATGTCATGAAAATTAATATCTCTTGGACATTTTGGTAGATACATGAGACTTGATATCATTATGATCTTTAAGAGATAATCATGGTGGATATTGTATCCAAGGATATAAAATTATTTATTATGGTAGACATCATGAGACTTGATGTTAGTGCACATAACATAATATGGATTTTTGTGCAATGAAGAATGTCATGTGACTTGATATTCTAAACATATCATTGCTTCTGATTATTACGATATTAGATAGTTTCTATTTACTTTTGCTTCCATCTTTTTCTAATGGTCACTCTTATTGTAATGTTTCCATAAACTCCTGTTCATTATGGAAACTTTCTTTTTCACTTTACAAGAATGCTTATATTTCCTCTCTCATGTTCGGTATAGAAACATTCTCTTGTACATTGTATATATGGATCTTTGTTTAATAACACATTCTTTGTTTTTACCATAATATGGTATCAAAGCAAATTTCTAGTGTTTATTTTATTTTATTTAAATTACTAGTTCAAAATTTTCAAAATATTTGCCCGAGTGTGTTCAAAATTTACATCATTTTTTTCCCTTCAATCCCGACTAGGGATTCGGCATCCACTTTTTTTGCATTTTTCTTTGTGCAAAATCTGCCCTCTGTTCAAGAACTCTGCAAACTTTTTCAAGTTTTTTAATCCGTCTAATTTTTTTTTGAAAACCCTCAATTCCCATGTCGGATTAATGGATTTTTTGCAGTCCTGGTGGATTTTTGTTGATCTCAATTGGGTTAGTTTCGCTTTTTTCAAGGTGCATTCTTTTGCGTGCCTTGATTTTCGAGCCAACAGAATCAAAATCTGACAGCAGATTTTATCTAGGTTTTTTGAGCTCTTATATAGGTGTTTTCAATTTTTCTGGGTCTTCTATCAATTTTCCTTGAAGTTCATGCCATCTCAGTTTTTCATGCTTTTTCATTGAAAAATGTGCAATGGTATCTTTCACTAGTCTTATGTTGGAAGACAACCAATGATTCAATGGAAAGAACTACAACACTAGGAAGCATTTTCAGTCCACTCCTTTAACAGGGATAAAGGCCAATCTTAGTCATTTGCTCAGTCTTAGAATAGCTCCAAGAAGAAGCAACTACTGCCACAAATTTGGTCGTGTGCTTCAAGATTGCAGGACTCACATTACTTCTGATCAGCGCAAGTAGGATGGATCCCAGCCACAGGCCAACATTGCAGAACATGCTCTCTGAACAACTTGAGGCTGCCTTTTACGCTTTTTGAGGACATGCAAATTTTTGTTTTTTTAAAGATAGATTGACCATTAATGGAGGGTAGTATGATATTAGATAGTTTCTATTTATTCTCTCTTCTTTCTTTTTCTAATGGTTACTCTTTTTGTAATGTTTTCGTAAATTCCTTCTGTTCGTCATGAAAGCTTTCTTTTTCACTCTACAAGAATGTTACTATTTCCTCTCTCCTGTTCGTTATAGGAACATTCTCTTCTATCTTATATATATAGATCTTTGTTTATTAACACATTCATTATTTTACCATAATACTGATATCACGAGTAAGGTGATATTGTTGTGATCTATACTTGGTTAGATTTTTACATTCCATAGCTTACAGGGAGTGTTGAAAATGATAGCTTGAGTTAGATGATTATGAATGATAATTATCAATATAATGATATAAAGATATACATTTATATATATCAGTACACATTGTGTGGATTGATATATATACATACAAATTTAAATATTGAAACTAATATCATTATATTGATTTTATTTGTGAAACTAATTATCATTCATAAATAGATTGAATTATCATTTTTTTTGTTCCAAGTATAATCTGGATTTTGTGGTCTACATCATGATCGATTTTGATTAAATATTATCATTGCAATATATAAGTATTGATGTCAAATCGATTGAGATAAATATAGCATTGACCAATACTCAGACTTGAATCTGATTAGCATTGAGATAATACTGATAAACTTACGGGCTTAATAGAAATGATTATCTGTTTTGAAATGGTGCATATTTATCACCAATAATGGAAGAGTATGTTTATTAATGGAGAACATATAGAGACATGTCTGTCCACCAATACATCTCTTCAATCATTTATATATAATCAAATGCAGATCCAATGTAGACAAGTATTAAAATCCATTAGTCCAAGTCATAAGCATTCAATTTATACATTCAGAAAGTTGTTCCTCTGTCTGAAATAACTGAAGCATTATCAGATCATGAGTATTTATATTTTGAAAATATTATTGCTTTCCCATTCTGATTCTAATCTGCAAGAGATCTATTCAACATTGACATGTGCCAAGTGTGTGACAAAATTTCAAACATCCAAACTTGAGAAAATAGATCAGTATTAGCGGGTGTTCTTACTGTGGTATCAGAGCCTGAACCCTGCAAGCCTACGGTGTGAAATAGACTGCATATAATAGTATTTGGATTGGTTTTCTGTTGGACAAGAAGTTACTTCCAGGGATGGAAATAAGGATGGTAGATACCATCCTTCTTGCCTCACCATCAAAGGAAAAGGTGCCCATCTGGGAGATAATATCAAAGGATCGTATAGAGTTAAGAGAAACACAACAGAACAATTGGAAGTCGCAACATTCAGATGATGTGCATTCAAGGAAAACTAGCCATGGTAAGGTTTCAACTCTATCAACAAGTACAAGGCCTCATCGAAGGCAACCAATGATGTAATTCTGAGCAACTATCTTAACAATTGCACTCTTACTAAGTAGATATATGTGACCTTTTCTTCACACTATTGGCATACCTAATGAGGATCACTATGGTTTGGTATGTACAAATTGATTACAGAGTCAGAGAAGGAAAAAAGAGTCAAAAGATGGCAGTGGGAAAGAAGATGAGCTAAAGTTGCAAGAACTGTTTGTGAAAAAAGATCTATTTTTAAGGGAGTATGGAAAAGAATGCGGAACTGACTACTTGTGACTTGCAGGCTATACTTGGTCAGTGGAAAGATGTTATTGATTGCACAAGTTTCTTGGTAGGAAGCTCAGAGGTAGAGCTATCCTATGCAGCTGATTACACTAGTTCATATGGACATATTGATAGTCCATATGAAGATGTTTTCTGATCAGCTAATACTGATGACTCTACATCTTATGTGAGTATTGATGCTTACGTTGGTTTGGGTGAAATGGTCCCTGCGTATGGTGCGGGTCCTTATCTACTTTTGACCATGTTAAGATATGATAGCGTCAGTCAGAATCCAAGGATATACCAACATTGGCAACTGTATGCACACAGGTGTGCATCTATGTATACCAGTTCACCCTGTGAACTGATATACATGCACACACACATATGCTTAGACATTAAAATTTAACTTGCCATAAATTTCAGTGAGATCATCCTTGCATTACCACTCTTCTGAAAATCTGAGCAATCCTATTTATCTATCTCTTGAATCGGGCTGTAAATCCCTGATCAATATCGATCATGTATGCTACAGAATGGATCAAGTGAATAATCCATCACTCATGACAGATTGGAGGCTGTTAGTGATATTTGTTTAGCATATAATCATGCCTGATAACCATTGGAGGCATTTGTAAAAGGTTCAATAATTATTCATACCCAACTGGGTTTGTTTAACATATTAGACTTTGCCTAAGTGTCTCTTTTAATAGACATACGCTTGAACAGTCGCAACCAATCCCTTATGCCTTCTGGATATATTATATTAGTTGACCGATCAAAAAGAGAAGATCATCAAAATCATAAATGAACTCTCTCTCCTGAGTGTATTTGCAGTATAGTCTCATATTTTAATAGACATTTAGATTTATACCATTGTTATCACATTGAAATAGAAATAAAATCAACACCAACTACTTGCTATTTTTATCTGCAAGACAATACAAAGAATTCAGTATTTTGTCTTCTACATATTGATATTATCAAATCTATAACAGTCTGAAAGTCTGACTATAAGTTTAATTAACATTCACAGACCATAGTGTTGTTCCTACTTCATCTACACAAATGGGCATGGAAAATAGTATTAATAGAATTGGTATGTGTAATGAAGGACAATCAGTTGCTCCATGTGAATCTGATTTCTCTCATACACCTACAAGGTCACATAATTTGGAGGAACAATTGAAAATTATTGAACATAAAATTGTTGCAGCTTTAATGTATTTTGATAACATATATATGGGGTGATTGAATAGCACCATTGGAAGGTACAACTAGAGAAGGAACTATAGGAACTCAATGAGGAATTACTACACTTACTTGTGGTCAAGAAGGGACAAAAACAATGAAGTCAAATTATTTACATATTCTTTCAGATCAAGATCATCTCCTTGATCTTGCAGGTATTTTGTAATAACCCCTCAGGTTATCAAATATTTGACCTAAAACATTGACCAAGTCTTGTAGTAATTTTGTGAAGCCTTTGTGTTGGAAAGTCTGTTATGAATTTCTGAGATCCATTGTGACATAAGTTCAATACAAGTTGCCAGTACTATGCTTGTGAATCCTGTCAAATGCTCATATGGCACCGTCATCTGAATATAGTCTTGAAAGTTGTGTTGGAAAGTCTGTTATGAATTTCTGAGATCCATTGTGACATAAGTTCAATACAAGTTGCCAGTACTATGCTTGCGAATCCTGTCAAACACTCATATGGCACCGACATCTGAATATAGTCTTGCAAGTATGAAAGCATAAATGTCAACACTCCTTATTCAAGTTCAACTCCACTTAACAAATAAGTTTTACACTTGAGCATTAAATCAAACAATTGATATGTCAAATAAGTTCCTCTAGAATAGCATGACTAAATACAACAGAAATTAATCGAGCAGATTTGAGTGAAAACTAATAGTTCACTGTCCATATTACATCAAACATTTCACAGACCACTAAATGAAATCGCTAGCACACCTCGAAGCACTTGGTATAATTCAATTCTTGCTGAAAATGGATGGAATATGAAGTGGACAGACATGGAATCTGTTTGCAAATGTTTCACTACCCACGACTTGTGTTTGCAATGATCTCACAGCTTCCTAGTGGACTCTACTTGCAGTTCTGAGTAATCTTTGGGGACATCCTGTCTTGCTACGAGAGTGTATAAATGCTAGACACCTTGATACACTCCAACAAATTTTGCAAATGCTAAACACCTCTTCAATGTATATTGATGTAGGAGCATCTTGCATCACAAAATAAAATGGGGCATAATTAAAATTTATAAAAAAAATTGTGGAGGAGAGAGAAAGTGATGAAAATTAGAGGAAAAAAAGTATTAAAAAAAATGGAAAAATTGGAGAAAAAGGCTTTTTCATTTACTGAGGTGCATGGGTGGCATTATAGAAGTTAGTGGAAAGTTCCTTATTTCATGTATTTAATGTTTGTTGCAAAGCTAACTTGTGGCTTGAAGGTGTATTTAATGAGAGTGTTTATTTAATGTCTTTTATGCTAGACCGAGTTGTGGCTTGGTTTAGTATAAGTAGAGGGTCTTGTGGGGTCTAGAGTCATTATTCATTCAGCATGGGATTCAACATGGAGGAAGTCAGCTAGAGAGGAGTAACTGAGAAGAGCGAAGTTGAGCAGAGCTAGTAGTTGCGGCTTGGGAAACAAGAAGGTTGCTTGGTAGCTTGAGAGCACAAGTTTAGATTCTTCTTGGGGCTTTCTACCAGATTGCGGATTTGGGCTAGCTAGGGTTTGGATCTTGCAAGATCTTGTAGGGCTTTTGTTGTATTTGCTTATGTATTTGGCCATAGCCCGGAAGGCCTTACAGCTGGGCATGTTGGATGTAAATTTTATGATTCTATTATGAGAATTGATGTTATTTTGGATCTAAATCTCTGTGCTATTGTTTATATTCCGCTATGTAGTTAATTGTTGGGGTTAGCATATCTCCTTTGGGGATTCTCTTGCCTTGTACTGCATCATATATTGTGCCCAACTAGTATATCAGCACTATTAGGCAGATCAGTTCCTTCTTTTGATCTAAAGTTGCACAATACCAAGCCGTATCTCTGTTTTCTTAAGCAATTCCAACCCTTTAATGAAACAGATGCTAGTAATTTCGGACTAAAATTACCCAACTCCAATATTTTGTGTGCCAGACCTTGTTTCCTCAAGTTCGATACCAAAATCTGGCTCAGTTCCAATCACCAGCCAGCAACAGACTAGTATTCAGATATCCATTCTAGCTTCTTATTTTAAATCATGAATGCTTATAAATTCCTACACCAATATGAACTATTTTGACCTTTGAGATGAAGCCAAAACCTAGGACAATATTCACTTGTTCTTTTACAAACTCAGAATGTTGGATCATTGTAGAATTCTCGCCCTCCATTGCTGCAATGAAGATGTTTCTGTAGACACTCTTGGTTTCCACACACAAATTCCAAAACAACTAAAGCAAACTCAAATAACCATAATCAATGATGTCAATTTGCTTTTAGATGCCTTATATACATTTGTAGCATGACACGACTTCCAAGGCTCTAACAATAAGCTTTAAGTCACTTTATTTGCTTGTATCTAAGTTACTGGTTTGGGTTCAGTTCCAAGTTCGAAGTTCGAGAACTGGTTTGCAAGTTCGTCAAAATTTTGGAAAGGGGTCTGGGTTCGTTAGTACAAAACATATAAAAATTATATATGTATATACATATTTATGAAGTATGAGTTAGAATTAGAATGTAGCATAGTAGCATAAACACATTTAAATAACAAAAACACCATAAACTTGTAATCATAGTGATCTTATCATCGTATAGTCATAGTGCTCATACCATAATTTTAATGTTTAAGCATAACAGAATTAAAAGTCTCTCATCTTAATATGGGAGGGTTTGTGGATGAATTAAGCTATAATATTTTCAAAAGGAGAATAGATAGACCACATTATTGTCCTTAATCTTTCGAATGAGTGTAGTTAAATCTGAGTTCTCTCTTTCACAGACTTGCTTCAAACTTATAAATATCATACAAAAATAGCATATAACAAAGATAACATATTTTAACAGATGGTTTACTTTTAGTTCCAGGATAGAGCAGATGACAAAGAAAAGGATTCTAGAGTTTACTCAACGAAATAAACATGCATGCATTACAATCAATAGGGTAAGATCAGTAACCAGCATTGGAAATTTCAAATAACTGATATTGGATGCCTGAGAGTATTTGTAACTTGTAAGCATTCATTTATTCTTTAGTTGGGAATGCTTGAATCTTTAACACAACTTTCAAACAAGAGACATTTAATTCTGTTTTGCTAAAAAAAAACTTTTTTGCCATCCGCAGGGCTCAGACAGCCTGTGGTTCAAACTGGGTTCGAACTTGGTTCAGTTTTTTTGGCCCGGTTCACCTAGGTTTGAACTTGTTTCAAACCAGATCGAACCAGCAGGCAAAAATTGGAACCCTGGTCGAACCAAGATTGAACCGGACTAGAACTTTGAACCAGTTCGAACTTTTGCAGGTCCAGTGGGGGGGAGGAGGTACAAGTGCAACTTAGGCTTTTATTGATGACCTTATATTATGTCATTGATGATGCGTAATTTTTTCCCCCATTAATATAATTGCCCAACTTAATAACATTTTATAAAGTTAAATAATAACTTATAATCATTAACAACTAATATTGTCACATGCCATTACACTTCTAATATTTCATTGAATACTCATTATTTCTCTATCCCATCTAAACTTGGAAGTCAACCATTGTTTCCATTGCGCATCCAACTACGTTGCTGAAAATAGTAAGGGCCCCTCTCTAACAACCATTGACTTACTATGAATGATAAGTCCGTCAATCTAAGCCCAAAAACCATTGCCAAGGTAAAATGCAAAATCTAGCAAAGCATTAGAGTGGAGTGATGCCATTGGTCGCCCAAGTAATTGCGTCTGACGACCCTCTTTCCATATCAATTAGCCTAGGAGGGTTGAGGTAATAGGCTAAACCAATCATATAACATATCATATCAAAAAGGGAACATTACAATCCACCTGCCCTAAAATCGCTTGTCCCCAAGCAATCTCAAAAGCAAAATAACACACTAGTTCACGTAGATCCTAGGGGCAAAACTATGTAGTGCCCATGTTGAAACCAACGAGCTCTTGTAACAACAACACCAGAATAGATGATAGTACCTGCCAAACGAAATTAATACCAGCAATAGGTGTTATAGGAAGAAATAACTCAAACAAAATCAATTCAGAAGGTTGTCAAGGTTTACTTCCCAACACCGTGGAAGGTGAATTGTCATAAATAGTATCTAACACATGCTTTACTGAACTATGCATTTGAAAGAGATCATACACATGAGGATCAAAAGTGAAACTGTAGGCATTCCTCACTAGGTAATCACGGAAAAACTCCTCAGTGAACTGTGTTTGAAATCCCAATGCACTAGAAGGATCCCAAACCCTAAATAGAAGCCTGTCAAGAACATCCTCCGACTTTTGTTGCTCAACCCTGATCTCAACTTCACCATGCCAAAAGTAGGGAAGCTAATCAATGGACCCACCCAAAATACAGCACTAACCTTGTCATCACTCGGGTCCCAAAGCACACTAAACTCACATCCATTTGCTATTTGGAGATACAAATCACTGAAGGTATCTGCAATACCACAATTATCTCTAACCTCTGCTAGACTCCCATGGATGTGTTGAGTATGCAAGTAATTCCCCACCAAAGATGGAGTCAAACACTTACAACTACTGCTCGCATCTAATGAAGATGGTGAGTACCAATCCCACAAATGATGGTACAACCTCAGAGCCAATCCACACTGATGCATCATCAAATCCTCCGTGTGTGGATCAGGAAATAAGTGACGAGGACTTCTCCCTATGTAGTCACCATAAAATGCTCCAACCCCTGTCAAAGGTTGACTGTCATAGTCATAGGATAAAATGGCTGATTTTCTTCCAGGGGAGAGATACAAATCAACATGGTAGCTGACCTTCCAACTAGATGATACTCTATATATGTCCTTGTGAAGAAGATAAGAGTATTGTTGTGAAGTGTCACACAACTCAATGGTGAATCCACCACATCACAAGAGCTGCCAAAAATATACCCTGCATAACCCGTCAATGGACTAACTTCAAGAGAACTTGGTGCAACATGTGGTTCTCTGCTGCTCCGAACCAATGCACTCATCACATCTATATCAACTGCACTTGTAACTATGATGGGTATAGCCACATCCTTAGCCTGTTCACAACCATAATTTGTGGATATATGATCGTCACCAACTGCCACTGTAGAAGATTGTACTATATGTGTAGCTGATGAAGATTATGCCAACCTCAATTCCACAATAGGCTCCTCAATCCATGACTTAGAGTCACAAAGGGCCAATTGTGCCCTCTTTAAGGAGTCCATATTCTCCCCAAGCTCATGAGTAAGTTCATCTTCCTCTTCTTCCTTTCCCTTCAACACATCATAGCAAATCCCACTCGAGAATATAGTCTCTATCAACCAATTACTGTAAATATTTAGGTTTCATTATTCCAATGGCTTCTTGAAGTGCATGAAACTCTGCTAGCGAAAGGCCACTATCACTGTGCTCATCCGTCATAGGTGTACTCCAACTAAAGGTGGCCAACTCCTAATGAGCAATATCAAAATGCTCTATAGCTGTGGCAATCATGCTGTTATTAACCTCAAGTTGTGCAATCAAATGAAGATGACTCAGAAACAAATGACTTCCATGCAAGTATACTAATTTAAAATGTGCACTGTAATATGACGCTATATCTACATCACTCACCTCATGATCAACAACAGCATGTGCTATCATTAGTGCACTCACTGACAGCCAAAGCACTGCTGCTAAGCATCTCAACGGATGAGTCAACTAGTAAGGTAGAAACTGCTGTTTTGACAATCTCTTCGCATTCTTTTGCTTCTGATGCAACTGCAAGTCCTTCCAACTCACGATTCTGGGATTTGATGCCACTAATTTAATTGTGTAACTTATTTTGTTAGGTCTGATTTGAGAAATTAGACTCAATTTGACAGGAATCCTCAACATACAATGCATCATTCGTATCCATTTTTTGAGTATTTTCATGTGACAACTCAATGATAACATTTTGCACATGTAGTCACTGGTGTCTCATGCTTATGCAAGTTACCATTACTGCTGCCATGAAAAGCAGAACTGTTATGGGTTAACTTTTCCATGCACTCTTCGTACTTGGCACTAGTATCATGAGTGCCAATACCTAAGCTCACCCGCATAACACCTTCACATAACTTTCAATTCTTCTTTGCCCTCAAGTGAACAGATGCTGTCATAAAAATTAGGCTTATTATCATGACTGATAACAACCTGTTGAGCACTGATAATGTCCACTTCCTCGTTAAGTCTCACCTTCTTATGACCAGATACAATTTGCTTGTCATTTTGTGATCCATCTTTTCTTGTAAATAGATCACAAGTTATCATATGATGTTGTCTCTTTACCAAGCGAATCTTATTGCAAAGACTTGGATGAAAGTCCATGAAATAATAGAAAGATAAATCATTCTTAACATATTGAGGGAGAGGATTCTATTCCTCAAACATGCTAAGTATTACATCCCTTTTGTTTTCCATGACTGAACAACTGCAAGAGCATTGATCACTCAAATATTTGAACGTGTGAGCTCAATGATTTCTATCCTGAGTAGGATGGCGGGAAATGGCTCTGATACCCACTCTAATAACCCCTTGAGTTATCTAATATTTGTTCTAAAACATTCAATGAGTCCTGAAGTAGTTTGGCAAACAACTGTCTTGATAGAGTCTGTTATGAACTTCTGAGATCCTTTGTGACACAATTACAATACAAGTGACCAGTATTATGCATGGAAATCCTGTCAAACACTCATGGGGCACTGAAATCTGAATATAGTCTTGCAAGTATGAAAGCATAAACCTCTACACTTCTTATTAAAATCCACTAAACAAAAGAATTTTACATTTACGCATTAAAATTAAACAATTGATATGTCAAATAAATAGTTCTAGAATAGAATGACTCCATACAACAGCAATTAAACAGGCAGATTTGAGTGAAAATCAACAGTTCGCTGTCCATAGAGGAGACATTATGTCAAACAATAGCAGACCACTCAATGAAATTGCTCACACACCTCCAGAAACTTGGTACAGTTCAATTCTTTCTGAAAAGGGATGGAATATGGAAGTGGAGTGATATGGAATGTGTTTGCAAATGTTTCACAACCCACGACTTGTGTTTGCAATGATCTCACAGCTTCCGAGTGGACTCGACTTGCAATTCTGAGTAATCTTTGGGGATGTTTCATCTTGATACAATAGTGTATAAATGCTAGACACCTTGATACGCTGCCAACAAGTTCTGCACACCCTAAACACCTCTTCAACATATATCGTGCCCAGCTAGTATCCCAATACCACCACTGTTAGGCATATTGATTCCATCTTTTGTCTGTCTGAAGTTGCACAGAACCGAGCCATATTTCTGTTTGCTTCAGCAATTCCAACCCTCTAATGAAACAACTGCTAGTAATTTTGGACCAGAAATCTCCAGCTTCAGTATCCTGTGTGCCTAAGCTTGCTTCCTCAGGTTCGATGCCAAAATCTTCCCCAGTTCCAATTGCCAGCCACTAGCATTCCCTAGTATTCAGATGCATCCATTCTAGTTTCTGATTTTAAACCATGAACACTTCAAAATTCGTACACAAATATGAACTAATTTGACCTGTGAGATGAAGCCAAACCCCAGGACAATCTTCAGCTGTTCTTTCACAACCTCACAATGCTGAATCATTGAAGAATTCTCTCCCTCCAATGCTGCAATGAAGATGTTTCTGCAGAAACCCTTGGTTTCCACACAAATTCCAAGACAATCAAAGAAAAGTCAAATAATTATTATCATTGTGTTTGATTTTCTTTTTGGATGCCAGTTGATATTTTTGTCAGTTCAAGAAGATAGATGTCTCGTGCTTTGTTCATCTGCTCAGATGTTGGCTAGTTGCATGTTTGGTATTTTTTAATAGATAAATACTCTGCCTTGGCTTTGGCTTATTTTACTATATCCTTTTTTAATTCCATTAGAAAGGAAAGCTAATTAAAGAGATATTAAAGGACTCCATTTGAAATTTCATCCCCAGGCTTATCTAGTGAGGTTTGAAATTAAATGTTAAATCAAATGTAATCATACATTCTTTTTTAATTATTTTCTGGTTATGGTATATAAATTGTGTAAAATTGGCTAATAATCATGATATAACATGCAGGAAAGTTGAAAGATCTGGGGAATTCAGTCTTGGGGCGGTTTGGCATGTCTGTTGATAACTTTAAGGCTGTCAAAGACCCAAATACTGGATCATATTCTATTTCATTTCAACGCTGATTTTGTGGACTGGAAGCATGTTTAGGCTCTGTCAATGTCATCCCATTTTTACAAATCTGCTAAAATATCCATATTCTGTGAAGAAACTCATTAACTATCATGGAAACAACTTGCATTTTTCAGCTAGACTTTTATGCACTCAATCTATTTGTATGATAATATTTTTTGTATCTTAATTTTTCTTTATAAATAACTAATAAGCCTATATAAACATGAAGTATGGAGGAGGAGGAATCAAATTGCTTGGTACAATTTATTTGGGTATAAGTATGTCTATAAAAAATACGTTCAAATATATAAAAGAAGCAGGCAATGATAATAAGGACATTTGCATATGTGCCTGTGAGTTGCTGTATACAACGATAGATGGTGAAATGTTCAACTTATTTTTACGCACTTCTTGTAAACAAGCACGCATTGCATGCACATGCATACAAAATTATGTAATTATGTATTAATGTGGAATATAATTTTGATTTTGTAGTCTCATATTCATGTTAAGAGTAACCTCTGTGTTTTTCTGAAATTTAGTTGTGATTTTGTAATTTTATGTTGAAGTCAGAGTAACCTATGTATTTTTCCGAAATTTTATTGTGAGTTTGTGTTCTTATGTTCAAATTAGCTTAAGCTGTATTCTGGGATTATATTTGGTAATTATGCAATTGTTATCCTTCAAGCAAAGTTACCAGTTTGGGGTATACAGTCGGTTATGGGTTTGTTGGTAGTTGGTACTGTAATTTCTACCCAGGTTTGGTAGGTCAGGTATAGCTGTACAAAAATGTAACGTTAAAAATACTAAAATTCAATTAAACCTAGAAAACTTAATTTTATAAATTAAAAGCTGACCAAAATGTAAAAGTTATCAAGTATTAATGACAGTATGACTCTAATTAAGTTTAGATAGTTTTAAATGTTAATATATGATTTTGATTTAAGAACTAGTTTACCTTATTGGTGGAAACATGAAAGAACGTCCCTCTCTCAATGGCAACCCTCCACACCATTGCAGTGTGAATGAAGCTGGAAGATCTGCTCACACCAATCTTGTTGCACCTATATTTTATGCTACCAACATGTATCTTGAAAGAGCTGGGCATTTGGGCACTGTGGTGGAGATTGACTGCATTGGTGAATGACTACTATAACCAGACTGTATACAGTAGATACTGCTAAAAACAAACAATGACCTTTTAAAATAGGCCAAATCTGTTTTTGCAGAACAGGTGCATTTTCTTCAACAATGCTGATTATTGTGGCTGCTTTCTTTTGTATGAATGTCTGGGTGCAACTCAGGTGAACCCATGGATCAAACCCATACTTTTTTGACTAATTTGAGTCCTCTTTCTGGTGAAACTGGTCTCTTAGCCTTGAAGACATGATAACTGATTCTCATTTTCTCATTGTTGAAGACATGATATTGTTTATCTAATATATTAGATATTACAGTTCATCTTTAACTAACTTAGAGAGAGAGAGAGAGAGAGAGAGTCAATAACACCAATAGGACCAGAGTGCTAACAATGCTGAACCTTAGCAGCCACAGACTGAAGCAAATTAGGAGCAATAGCTGCCAAAGACGAGGCACTGTCTCCTGGGGAGATTGGATCAACAAGAGGTGGGCGGATCGATTGGGACGAAGGTCAGAATAGAAGGAACATCACTCATGGTTGGAGACATAATTAGTGGAGGAAAAGTGGCCAACATCATCATTTGCATCCTTCCGCCATGTGGTATCACCCTTACCACGCAAAAGGGCACAATCTATGGTCAGATGACCAATAGACAAGCATTGCCTACATGTAAAGGGGAGACCCTTAAAATCTAGTGATTGGGTCCATGCCTTGTCCTCAACCATGAAATTCACATCACCCAGAAGGGATGTAGAGATGTTAAGGTTGGCCAAAATGCAAGAAAAAGTAGATCTACTCACTTCACATGTGGCCTCATCCACCTCAAAAAATGACCAATAGAGTTGCTTATGGCCTCAAGGCAAGAATTCTTCCAAAAATGAAGGGGAAGATTTGAGAGACAAAGCCACACTGTATGTACATTGAATGGTTTAGTAAGAGGGTTAAAGGAGACTACCCAGGGTTTGGCGGAGATAGTGATTCACCCACATTTACAATTTGCTTAGTATCAAATCACATTCATCCTTAGTAGTAAAAGTAACAATAGAAACCTCTTGCACAAGGAAAGAGCTTGATGTTACTAGAGACTAATGGTTTCCAAGACTTTGAGACATAGGGGTGTAGATCCAAAAGGACCATAAATCAACAAATCTATAAATCAACCCATGATTGCTGGTAGAAATTCACATTTTCCACCATTTTCAGGCTACAAACCATGAAATTAACGTCATCCAAAAGGGAAGTAGAGATGTTAAGGTCAAACAAAATGTGAGCAAAGTAGATCGACTCACTTCACATGTAGCCTCATCCACCCTAGAAAATGACCAATAGAGTTGCTTATGGCCTCAAGGCAATAATTCTCCCAAAAATGAAGGGGAAGATTTGAGAGACAAACCCAAATTGTATGTACATTGAATGGTTTAGTAAGAGGGTTAAAGGAGATTGTCCAAGGTCTGGCGGAGAGAGAGTGATTCACCCACATTAGCAATTCGCCTAGTATCAAATCACATTCATCCTCAGTAGTAAGAGTAACAATAAAAAACCTCTTGCACAAGGAAAGAGCTTGATGTTACTAGAGACATGGTTCAAATATGTACAAACATCTTTTTTTTAATATGAAGTTCATACACAATGCATTGATTACCAATAACCAATACACATGAGCAATAAAACAAGTAACGATCCTAAAATGATTGTGCACAAGCATAAAGTTTCCAAGATGACTACAATATCTTAACAAGAAAGGAATGACACATTCAAGTTGCCACATGAGAATCATGTTGATTCCTAAAATTTGGTTGAGACTGAAATTTCTTAGAATCTCCCAAAATCTA
Source organism: Cupressus sempervirens (assembly GCA_028749045.1). NCBI lineage: Eukaryota > Viridiplantae > Streptophyta > Pinopsida > Cupressales > Cupressaceae > Cupressus > Cupressus sempervirens. The sequence continues at coordinate 701,494,854 of CM053789.1, read as the reverse complement.
AAATCTTTATTATAACTCCAATGAATATGAAACCACTCGCAAGCATCCTAAAATTAAAACATAAAATATAATTTGAGTTTAAGAAAGGTTATACTTTAATGTCACATTTTATGTATCACGTTGGGTCTGAAAAGATTGAATTTCTAGAAAGGTTAAGAAGGAAAAACGTACCCAAATATATAATTACCTTTTGATAGAGCTTTGAGAAGTGTCCCTTGTTTTATTTGCGCTAAAATAGATATACTATAACATTTATAAGATGTGCTAAACTATTGTTCATATGCACTAATTTGTTATTCATATGCAATATTTTGTTGTTGATATGTGTTAATTTGTTGTTCGTATGTGCTAAAATAGAGCTCATATGCACTAAATCAAAGCTCATATGCGCTTATCTGGGAGTCAGTTGCGCTTAAGTGCCCCCAGATTCACAGACAAAGGTTAAAAGCTAAACTACAAGGATCCTCTTAGTCTAACAACGATGTAGGTTTGTCAACACCAACTTTTGACATAAGTAAAAAGGCATCCTCCACACTCGAGGAGTACTGGATAATATAAATTGAAAATATGTTCACTCAAATACATTAGTTACATATAAACACTTATGCTGACCAAACAAAATAAAACTAGAGTACACAAGTGAGATAGTACATCTACAAGGAGTTGTAGTATTGTGAATGTTATAATAATATAATCTTGGATTGCTCAAATATTTGTACACTGATCGCCTATAGTGATTGATCATGCCACTCGACCTTAAGAAACCCTTTGACCCTCCCCACTATGGTTGCGAAGATAAACATATGGCCCAACCTCCTACACAAGGCCATTCATGCAAGAAGGCTTACAACCCAACCATAACACTAGTGCACTTAATGCACAATGAACACATCACAAGGGAATTTAAGATCACACCATAGACATGAGGATATGATTAACATACATCTACTCAAGACCATGCAATACTCCTCCCATCAAGGTCAATTCCACATGAGAGCATCTTGTGAACACATTGTTATATCAAAGTTGGGTACACAACTCATTCATACAAATAATCCAATATCACCAAGGACAAAATGTGAGGTAATTAACATCGCAATTGGAAGGCCACACAATATGACATTAATAACTCATCCATCCATTGACAACACATAATCATGCTATGGCTCGTACTGTCACCATACTATATATATTCAAGACTTGATCACATAAACATAACAAGTTACTCAAACCAAAATGAACTCCCACTCAAAATTAATGATAAATCCATAGGACCATTACTATAATCATTTGTCCCACATCCAACTCAATAGGCCATAATGTAAAGAGAACTTTACCGAATCAATCCACTAATGAAATTTGTTTATATATTATCATAGTTCCATAGAACCAAATCACAACTAAACTCAAAATTGTAACTTTTCCCAAATACCCAATTGGCATAAAAATAGTAATGGAGGCTATCTGCTATTGATGGACCTCCAAAAGCGTTAAATTCTGAACTTGACGAATTGTAAAAGGGAGAAAACCCATTGGCGCACAACCACCCAACACTCCATAAATGCAAATACAATTAAAATTTGGGAGTCCAAAAAAATTTAGGCAACATCTCCCCGTTTAAATCCTTATTTCCAATTTTTCTTCCCATAAATCAAATAACACATCAAAAGAACTTCTATAAAACAAATATATGACTAGAATCCAATCACAAAGAATTTACGATTTTACAAAATTCAAATTGGAAGAGAGCACAAGGATTTGCTACCTCACAAATGAAAAAAAACCATAAACTTATAAGAAATCCAGACTCACATTGAGAATATGCCAAATATGGGCAATCGATAACAAATGCCAAAAGAAATCATCTGACAAAATCCTTCCATTGGAAGCAAATATCAAGTTCTTGAGAGGGTTTTTGAAGAACTTGTGAAGAAGTGGATAAGACCAAAATTAAAAACCACTTTTCCCAAATATCAAGTGACTTGAAAAACTTTGAATATATTATTACTCCCAAATAGAAAATCTCAACAATACTCTTTTAAAATATAAAAGTCCACTCAAAATAAAATCCCAACCTCAATAAATTGCTCAGCAACATTTGTTGGCAATGCCAATAATAATTAATATAATCAATGACTTCACCAATTTAATTAAATATAAATATTATTTAACTCATGTATTGCGATAACCATAATGACCAACAATAATGCACAACACAACCATTGGTATCATCACACAATATAGGGTAGGTGAATGTCACCATGCGATAATTGGTGAGTAGGTATAAACCTTATAACAATTGTTGCCCAATACTAGGAATGACAAATGGGCTAGGGAATGCAATTGGCCTCATGCCTATCCCCAATTTATTGATCATCTAGGATAAAGACACTCAAACCTGTAACTCATGCAAAATGATATTTGGTACTTGTCCATATTAGTACAGTAGTCGAAGCACAAATATAAATGACAAAGAATAAGTGGTGGTGAAGAAGAAATAGGGCATCATGGGGATCTCACGAGCAAGTGATTGTGAGTTCATTCCTCCCCTTACAAGCACATCATGGATATATCATCATAAGCATGTAGCATAAAGCATGTCCATGATCCCAAGACGTCTTCAATAACATCATGTAATTATTTATTGACAGTGCTAGCCAACCACTATATTTAAATAACACAATATATCAAAAGAGATCATCAACCTACATGCTTACTATTTAACTGAGCTAACAATAGCCATCATAGCCCACCAGGGGCAATATGTCGAGTGTCACTAATCATCTACCATAAGATAAAATCTCATCAAGGATCAATGGTTGACATTAACATCATTATCATTAAATGATACCATAAATCATTACATTCATTAACTAATATCAACGTCATCATAAAATCAATCAACAACACTACAAGGCCAAAAATGAAACTACTAGTATAATCTGCTATCATCCATAATTTAACCATCCAAAAAATCAATAAGGATGCATAAATAGATAGATATATAAACATCCTCCCAATATCAAGAGACTGAGTACCAAGCAATCATATAGTGATCAAACACAAAGTATATTTCAGATAAATTATCAAAAACATGTTAACACTAATGAATAATCCAAATCATCAAATTGGCATCATCACAACAGGGCCCAACATGATCAAGTATCACATTGCCATCCAAGGGTCACCTTGCAGATGAGGGAGGCGAAGACCAGGTTTCAATTTTAAATCATCACTTGGGTCGAAAACCCTAATGACAGCCTCAAATAGAATGACAAACGACATATTGGTCTCACGATGAAGCTCTAGAAGATTAGATTTATGTTTTTATGTTCTTGATGAAACTAGTAGCAAGAGGGTGTTGGCCTATGGTACTAAAAGAACATCAGATGTATGTTGACAAAGAATTAACAACACCTAAGTGAGAGTTGAAAAAACCACATAACATTCCATCTCTATCAAAAACCAACTTATAAAGGGTATTAAGCATCCATCTAGTAACATAATCAACCATCCAAAAACAAAACATAATGGTTCGAAAGTTTATAAGATTATAGTAATTAACCATAGTAAAATGTCATGTAGGACCAAAGTCCAGAATTAAACTAAAAATATGAGTATTATCAAAAGTAATAGAGCCCCTAAGGCTATTCGTCAATAAACAGAGAGACCGCATTACTAAACAACATTAGTTCCCACCCAACCTCGTGGACATCAAAATAGTAGCTTGTTCTACATTGAGGAACTTAAATGGTTCCTTGGCATTTTCTTCTCAAGAGACGTAAACTCTAGGGACTTTACTTTGCATGACACACATGGTGGTGGCACAAACATGGATGATTTTAAGGGTGAATTTTCTTATTTCCCTAAAATTATTGTTCAGGATGCCCATCTCTTTGAGTTGTTTGATTGCCTTTTCCAGGTTGTCCATCTCAAGTCTGAGGGATCCAAGCAGGTTGCCACATGCGATACCTATGTTGCCTTTTTCATTTGCCTAAAAAAAACCTCGAGAACAAGCGAAGGGAGGGGGATTCTATAGGGGATGGACACAAGAGGGGGGTTAGTATTAGGGATTGGGGAGGGTGCCTTCACTGGGCTAAGAGTATCTTTGGAGGAAGATTCCTTAGTTTCACTATCGACAGGGTTCACTTGTGTCCATCGAGGAGTCCTCATTGTTACCAAGGTTCCTTATGGATTCCTTTCCCTTTTCTTTAGCTAGCCTACCAGAGCGGTGGGTATGTCACTGCATGTTTTCCTCATCACTATCAATAATATTTAGGGCTTTCTTTTTGGTTTTATTACCAGGGAAGGTGCTTAGGGCTTCCATTTCCTCACACCTTTACTTGATTCTTGGGGTTTCTAGGTTATAATTATTACAAATGGACATAGGGGTCACATTCATGGCATGACCAAAGAATGGGGGGTAGTATTGCATTGATTGGAAATAAGGAGGACATTGGTGGTGGGGGAAGGGCACAAGGCATGGTGGAACTCATATAGGTGGTACATGAGCCCCTAGTGAAGGATTATCGACTTCTTGCTAAGTTTAATAGCTTTGAAACAATCAACAACAATGCTCTCCAATGAATGTAGTACAAAGAAGGGGATGGAAATAAGGTCCTTATGGCAGATGTGGTTAAAAAATCAGAGATGGTAGTAGTGATACACACCGTACCTACTTTCCATGGTGAAATATTTGATGATGACCTTTCACATTTTAGGCTAGAAGTTTAGGAGATGTTCTGCACTGTAATTGCTTTTGTTTCTGACCAACTACTCTTTGAAGTTCTTGAAAATTTGTATTAGACCAGTCGCGTTGGGGGTTTTGCTGGTCTTTTTCCACTTATGCCTAGAAATCTCTAGCCCTGTGGTTTTGACAATCACATCCTCATTCACCTTAAAGCTTAGCCCTTTAACCATGACTCATCTTTTGTTCCAAGAGTTAACAAACTGGTGGGAGACAATTTCCTCATAGCTAGTCATGCTTTCCATGTAAGGAAGAATACCACCATGCTTACAAAAATACATAACCATTGGGTCTGTTTTAAACTCATCTTCAAACTTATATGGTTCAATTTCGTGTCTATCGCCACCCATATTAGCAAAATCCAAAGGACTTGTGGAAATGGCAGAAACCCGTTTGCAGTGATATAAGCAGCCATGGATGCCAAGACTTGTTAAAAAAATCTATGATGAAAACTAGTCTTGAAGCTTCTAAATATTAAGATTTAGCAACACGTGTTGCGTAGGCAGGATAGTGGCTTTTAAACGATGATTAAATCCAAGGCGAACCCAAAATATGTTCGTAATCAATAAAGATTTAAGCTTAAAAGGCTAGCGGTGAAATAATAATTTTGCACGCTTGAGGGTGCCTTCATCCCTTACTCATGAGGAAAAATCTTTTTATAATCTACTAGTACATGCAAAAATTAATATTAACGTGACAACAATTACACATTGTGATTAAAGGTACAAGTAGTGGCCAGCTGGGTATTGGTAAAATAAAAATACAATCTAAAAAAATTCCCATGAAACTGAGGTGAGTGGTGGCCCAACTCAAGACCTCATCATACATAATTGGAGCCCAAAAATCCATTATCCCCCACATAATTAGTAGCGGTCACACATCTGTCGTCAAAGATGTAGCTGCCCACATAAGTGCCTAAATAGAGTGTGATAATGTTGCAGAGGGGAGAGAATCGACTATTGTTGAGGGTAGAATTTGGAGCCATATGTCCTCCAAAAAACAAGTATTGCATCCATTGCCAATTTTCCACCTGATGCTCTTCTCAATAATATTTCTTATCTTAAGGATGTTGTTCCAAAATTTTGAGCCCAGAGGGTTCCCATTCTCTGCAAATAGTTTTCTATAGCTTCTCCTATCCAGATACTTGGCCTCCATGATTGTATACTAGGAAGCAGTCCTTGGATGTTTTGAAGACTGAGGCTCCTGCAGAATTTGGGAAGGAACACCTTATCCCAACTCACAAGAGAGAGTCTCTTATGTTCATCGCTTTGAGACCAGAGTAAGTCACATTGAATTTTTTCAAGTCTATCAACCATGTTCCCCATGATCTTGAAGATGGAGATTAAATAGACTGGGATACCTTGGAGGGATGTCAAGAGTAATTGGAGCTTCCCAACACTGCTCAAGAGATTGCCCTTCCTGGTAGCCAATTTTCTTTGGGTTCACTCTGGAATAGATTACTAATTTTTTTTACTTCTTTGATAGCAAGCAAAAGATCAAGGTAGGTAGTTGAGAGGGTGGTTGAGTGGAGCAAGGATATCCATAATCTTGACCTACATCTTGGGGTTAGTATTAAAGAAAATAATTATGCTCTTATGATAGTTAATATGCTTACCAGAGATATTTGTGTAGTTATTCAAGAGGGATCTCCAAATACGGGCCTCAATAATAGAAGAAATGCCAAAGAAGAAGGTGTCACCGACAAACTATTGTAGAGCCTCGAGGGGAAGAGTAGAGGTTGGTTTAATCCCTTGAATGGAACCATTCTCAACCAGATGGATCATGTCGTAACCTAGAACCTTATCCAAAAAAATAAATAAGGGGAGAGAGGGTCTCCCTATCTAATTCCCTTCACTAACATGAATTTCTTCCCTGGTTTTCCATTGATAATGACAGAGTCTACCATCTCCACACATTCCTTGATAATATTGATGAGTGGTTGATAGAAGTCCACAATTAGGTGAACTTTGTAGAGGAAGAACCAATTGACTTTGTCAGAGGCCTTAGAAATATCCATCTTGAGAGCCCTAATTCCAGTTCTAATATGATCAATAGAATGCAAGATCTCATCCATAGTAATAGGAACATCCATGATTTTCCTTCTTGGAAAAAACTCCTTTTGGTTAGGGTTGATGATTTTACATAGAAGGGGTTTATATTCTGTTAACCAAATCTTGGAGAAAACTTTGTAGAGGGTGTTACAGAGGCTGATTGGTCTAAATTCGTCCATGATAGAAGTGTTATCCATTTTGGGGACTACGACAAGGTAGGTGTTATTTAGCTACTAAATCAAAGGATCTTGCCAGTTCTAATAAAGTCTCTACCAACATGACTAACCTCCACACCAACTCAGTTCTAGTAGACCTAGAAGAAATTTGGGGGGAACCCATTAGGGCCAGGAGATTTCTAAGGACCCATAGCAAATACCTCCTTCTTGAATTTGACCTCATCTAAAACCTTTGGTTAGGAGTACAACATTAGGGAGGTTGGAGAGGAGTTGATTCTACAAGTCCACATTCGCAAAGATACTATCTTTAAAGAGAAGGTTGAAGTACTTAGTCGCCATGTTCCCCAAAAAAGTAGGGTTGGAGTTAATATTACCACCTTCATTATTAAGGTTTTGAATAATATTTCTTTTTTTATTCTTACAAGCAGACATGTGGAAGAAATCAATGTTCCAGCTGACCTTTGCAATCCATTAAATATGGGAATGTTGTTTCTAGTACACTTTTTTTATAGTCAAAATATCCTTCTAGTCTTTCCTCGTAACTTCTTCTTCCTGATGTAAGTCAAGAGAAAGATCACCCGTAGCTATCTTTTGTTGGAGATTGTTTAAAGTGTTAGAGAGGACCTTTTTCCTTTTGAAGATATCTCTTAAATCAATTCTGCTCCAACCTTTAAACATGTCATTGATTTCCATATTTTTAGCCACTTTGAACATGCTCGATCCTTTCACTTGGGTAAGCCAACATTTCCTAATAAACTCTTAGAATTCCTAGTGGGAGGTCCACATGATCTCAAACTTGAAGGGGTTAGAGAAAGGGGTTTGTTGATTGTACCACTTAAGAAGAAGTGGGTTGTGGCCAGAGGTCATTTTGGGGAGAGTAGTGAAGGATGATGCAAGAACTAAGTTTTGAAATTTGGCTAAGGGTAGTCAATAGGGTTGTTATTTATGGAAACATATCACTCATATTAATATGGTGAAACTTTTGGTTAAGTTTGATGAAAGTAAACTTAGAAAAGTGACTAAGTATAAGGTAGGAATACATGATGCATCTTATTCTATTCGACGAGATTCACTAGAAGTACATGAAGTTAAGAGAGCTTAGAGGATTGAAGTACAAAAATCATATCACATATGTGCAAGCCCACAAAAAGAAATGTTGAGTTTTTGATAAGTTATGGGAAGTTTACCAAAGACAGGTTTGACATGAGAGAACAGGGTAAACAATAGAGTATTTGGTATTTTGGTTAAGGAATTGTTTTATTTTGAAAAATAATTACTTGAAAAGGTTGGGATGACATCCTAGATGTTAACCCATACATAGTTGAACCTAATTTGAAGATTTGGTAACATGCAAGGCAACACAAGGCTACCTAAATTAAAAATTTTGGTATAAAGGACTTATATTTTTTTATTAGAAAAGTGTGGCATTGTATTGTAGTGATATTGTGTTTGTATGTGCACTTTGTATGGTTGGTATAGATGCAGATTTGATGCACATAGTAGAGAAGAGAAGTTGTATGATTGTTTTTTCTGAAGAGGAACTACAAGGACTGATCAATTATTGAAGATATCAACAATAGTCAAAAGTTTTTGTATAGATAGCTTGTACAGATGTATATGCATGTTTGTGTGGAAATGAGATTGTTGAAGTAAAGAAGATTGATGCAATTATCATGGAACAATCATTACTTTGTCACTGATGTCAAACCTACTACTTGTTGGTGAAACAATTGCTTACTTTGGTCTGAATGTTATCATTTGTTTGATTGATGAAGAGGATTTGAAAAGAAAGGATAACAAGAGAACCTAGAGAAAGGTTGAGTTATTTAGTGTATAAAAGGAGCACTAAGACCAAGCATGACATTGATGATATAGTGTATTGTTTATCTAAATCCTATAATGAAAGTATACCTAAGAAAAGACTAGAAGGAGGCTAAGTAAAGAAAAGTGTTTGTCAAGCCTAACCGAGAAATTAGTGCAAGACGAGAAAAGTTAGTGCAGGCCAAGCAACAAAATTCAGTATGTGCTGAGTGAAGAAAGTTAGTTTGAGCCGAGAAAGAGAAATCTATTTGGTGCCAAGTGAAGAAAGTTAGTACGTGTCGAGCGTCAAAAAAATATAGTAAGTGTCAAGCATTAAGGAAATGACAGTAGTGACCAAGCAAGGAAGACTCAGTTGATGCCGAGCAACCCAGTGTTGGCCGAGCATTATAAGACTTCTATTGCCAAGTGATGGTAAAATGTGATAGATCGAAGATTTGATGAATCTAATTTGACAATGTTGATTTCTTGAATTGTGTGAAGCATGTGGAAGATTTCTATGATGAGTTGCTGACATAAATTTCAAGAAAAACCATTTTGAGGGAATTCAAAGAGGATTATAGAAGAAGTTTCTAGAAAAGACTAAAATGGAAAAGTGGGTAGATTCATTGAATCTTACCTAACCCTAGAATGGACAATTATGGTTAAGCAAAAAAAGACCTAAATTCTCTATATAGAGAGATAGTAGACCAGAAGCAATAGTTGTCATGTGCGAGAACCTAAGGAAGACAATAAGCCTAGGATGTTGCTTCATATGGTGGTCGAATAGAAGAGTCTGCAATTGGTATGCAAAGCAAGAAGGTTGAAGAGGATGAATTCTTGAAGGGTGAACAAGTTGTCAGAGATGAAGAGGATGAAATCCAAGCAGAATGGAGGATTGAACTAGAGATTTGTAATCTGCAAGTGAGTTGTTATTGTTATCAGATCAAGTCCTGATGTTACTCTCTAACAATTGTATCAGTTTGGATAAATCCTTTGGATTAAGGATGACCAAAAAATCATTAGTAAATCCTTTAACAGGGTGACATTCTAATGGAGTGTTCTAAAGTCTTTTGACAAGAATCACTCCTAATAGGGTGATTGAAATCCTTTAACCAAGTTACATTTAATAGTGTGCATTGTAACCTTTAACAGAGTTGGTTCCTCATAGAGCTCACTTTAAAAGAGTGAAAATTGGTAGCATGTTAGTGGTGGTTTTTCCCAAATTGGGTTTCCACGTAAAATCCTTGCGTCAAAATGTGTGATTGATTTTGTGGTTTTGCATGTTTACATTTCTGCACATTTATTTTGACATAAGACATCAATATGCATATGTTTAATTTATTGAATGGTCAATGCAAGCATAAGGATAATTTGTGGTACTAAAAATTTTTATTTGTACATTTGGACCTCAGATAACTGATTCACCCCTCATTCTCAGTTATTCTTAAGAATTTCAACAATTGGTATTAGAGCACCAAGTGCTCGTGAAGAGAAAGATTGAAGGTACTTAAAGCTAAAGATCAAGATGCACAAAAAGGAGGTGCCCAAGTTAAATAAGGAAAAAATTCTGACATGGAAAAGCTTGATGAAGCTACATCTAGGAGGTCCTGGAGATTATGCACAGTCAACTATCACCATTGAGCATGTTGATCCAGCTGGAGCACCAACTGTTGATCAATTGAAACAAAAGAAAGAACACAATCAACCAATGTTAGAGATTGCATCTATAATGTCTCCTTCTCCATGCTAGCATTAATGGTGACTAGTTGGTCTATCTTCCCATCTGAATAGGCTAACAATATGTGATATAGGATGCTAGCCAATCATAGGTGTTTGGTTTTAGTTGAAGATATTTTTAAATGGGAAATCCTAAGGTTAAAGTCACTTTATTTTATTAAGTTGAAGTTTAAAGTACTTTATTGATTAAAGTCACTTTAGGACAAAATTACTTAAGTGACTAAAAGACAAAATAATCTTTTATCCCACATTGCTAAGAGATTTGTTCTCCCCACACTTCGAGGTGATAAAAGTAAGCTTTGGCATTGGGATTGCCACCATGAATTTTGATATAGTTCAAATAACAAAAAGGTTTCTTAAATGTGAATGGTAGTTTTAAGGACGAAACCCCTTAAAATAGTAAGAGAAGTTGGATGTAACCCCAACTACTCTTAGAGATTACTTACAGGGTGGCAGAGATATTGGAAGAGTGATATGTTATTTTGAATCAGGTCTTCCCAAACATTAAATATCTATTCATATGAAAAGTGGGGAACCATAGGAGTAATCAGGGAAGGAGAACCTATGATAGATAGATAGGTACTGCAATAGTAGGAATTATTAGCTAGAACTCGTAATATCAGTTGTAGAATGATAGCAGGGAAGTTTTAGTTTGGTCGGCTATCATCTACTCTACGTAGTTAGGAAGTAGCTTGGCTTTGAGTGTGGTGGTGGGAATTGCGAGTGAAGCTAGGTGGTGCAAAAGTGTTTGTTGGAAGTAGGAGTTAGTAGGAGAGGGACATCCATAGGCCCAAGACTAACGTCAGAGTATCCACACTCCCGTGACACATGCCCATCATACAATGGTGCTTTTGTATCATACCACAAGGACTATTGTGGGATAGTGACCTGACTAGGGCAGTTCAGTTAGAACTGACATTACAACATTGGGTAGTCATAGTCCACTTCAAGGTGATGGATGATCTCATGTAACTGCAACTTGTATAGTTGAACACCTACTAGGACATTCTACTATGGTGAAACTGGGTCAGTATACTGCATTGTCTAGTGTTGGTGACAAATTATGTTGCGAGTGAAAGATTAACTCCATTGTTTCTTTTGCATATTGGTTTAAGATGGTATGTTATTGTTGAGCTTGAATTTCTTATATCAATGCAATTATGGAGATAGTAAGTTGATGTGTTTAATAACCTTTGTTTTAAAACTTTTTTTAATGGATTATAATCTTAGAAAGAATATTGTGGTAGTATTAGCACATTCAATGTTCAACTCGCACATCAACTGTTTGTTAAAATTTTCCAAGTATAAATTTCATTTCTTCAACCAGATTAAGGGTGGGAATATTATAGTGATATTAGAGCTATAGGTCCTGCCATCTTGTGGGATAAATAGGAAATAAAATGACAACAAGGTATGAGGAAGAAACCTTATAATTTTAGTCACCTCCAACCGGAACAAGAAGGGTCTTCCGAACAGATTGATATTGAGGATAATTATTTAGTGGATGAGGAATTAATTTTTAGAACAAGTGAACAAGATGAATAGACTAAATAGATTGATCAGATTGAACAGGCAAAATAGAAAAACAACATTCAAATGGCATGTAATGAAACTGAACCGGATCGAGAAGTAAGGGAAACATTGTGAGCTATTAGAGATGGGCATAATAATATAGTTGATGCACTTCAACAACTTGCACTTAATATACAAAAATTATCCCTTGTTAACAAGAGTGCTCTAAACCATCACAGTGGAGGTAGTAGTGTAGCGGGATCACCTCGAGCTGTTAGGGCTCCACATGAAACACTGACAGGCCTTTAATGCTAGTTTTTAATGGAGAGGAAGAGGTAGCACCACCATGGCACCAAACTTACTACTAGATAATATTGTTGTAATGTATGATGAAGGGATTTTTTCATAATCCAATTAAACAAAATATGTCCTTTGTCCAATATCTAAATCAGAAAAGGGTGTCAGATAAATAATAGTAGGATAGGAGACCTAGAGCATCAAATAGAGACTTAAAGCATCCTATGAACAAATTATCTCTCCCTACTTTTGATGGTAGTAGTAAGACATCTACGAGATCTTGGATTCACAAGCTAGATACTTGCCTAACACTTAAACCTATATCAAAGACAGAAGCCATTAGATTTTCTACGATGCACTTAGAGGGGGTAGCATATGATTGGTGGCATCAGGGGGTTGGTTACTCAGGACCATGGTCTCGTTACGTTCTATGAGACTTTCAACTCTAAGTTGATTACTTGCTTTGAAAGGAAAGATATTGAGGTCTATTACAGGGATTTGGCACAATTATGATAGGGTGGGTCTCTAGATGATTTCATTGAGAAGTTTCAACGGATCTCGATGATGGTTCCGAACATGTCAGAACAACATAAGGTAATGTTGTTCACCGAGGGTTTACATGATAGATATAAAGGTTTGGTTAAGGTACTTAAACCAAATAGTTTGGATGATTCTATTAAGATTGGACATGAACTAGAGTCACCCTCTTCGATATTACAACCCCCTAAGAAAACGTTTAATGGATCCACTTCATTCAAGAAGAATAGAAAACAACATAAGGCTACACCTCCCAGGATGGACTTTGAGACACGGAATGAACTCAGGAGGAAGAAGCTATGCTTCACTTGCAGAGAGCCATGGACACTAGATTATAGATGCCTTGGCAAAAGAAAGATACATTATTTAGAAGTGATTTCAGAGGAGGATGATGAGAAACAGGAGGGAAGCGATGTTGATGGTAGTGATGAGGAGGAGAACAAGGATTGACCACCTAGAGGGAGGAAGAGGGAAGGTACCCAGGGGCAACCTCCTATTATAGCACCACTTTCTAGTGATCCCACAGGACACCCCTTTCATTTGAAAGGAATTGTTAGAGGACGATGTATTATATGTCTCTTGGATATGAGTGCCTTGCATAACTTAATAAGCTAACAATGGGTTACCAAGAGGAAGTTACAGATTGACGACATACCTAAGTTTGAGGTTAGGGTGGTAGGAGGTGAGAGATTGAGATGCACAAGGAAGGTGTCAAGAATTTTGATTCATTTTGATGATTTCCTTCTTGAGGCATATTTTTATGTGGTGGATTTAGATGGACTAGATGCCATGTTGTGGAGATAGTGGTTACAGACCACAGGTAGATATACAATTGATCACGAGAAGATGTAGTTGGAGTTCTTAAAGGATGGCCAATAGGTGATCCTCAAGGCTATGCCAGAGGGTGAACCCAAGTTGATTTTAGCCCACTAGATGGAAGCCATTATGAGGCATGATGACATGCAGTGGGAAGCACACTATTTTATTTCCTCTAAGGCTACCTTAGACTCAAGACAGCAACTTCATATACATTTAAGGGTTTTTGAGGACATACCTCTAAGTATTCCCCTAGACAAAGGGTTTGAGCATATCATAGAGTTGGAGGAGGGTACCAAATTCATCATCACGACACTATATTTTCATCCCATGAATTATAAGGAGGAGATAGAAAAGATGATTAAGGAGCTTCTAGACATGGCACACATCAGGCCTAGATCTAGTCCCTTTTCTTCTTTAGTGGTATTGGTGAAGAAGAAGGATGACACTCTACAAATGTGTATTGATTACTGTGCTCTCAACAAGAGGACCATCAAGAAAAGGTACCCAATCCCTCACATTGATGAGCTACTAGATGAGTCACACAAGGTAGTTTATTTCTCAAAGATAGATCTCAGATCGGGGTACCATCAAATACGGGTTCATGAGGAGGATGTGCATAAGACAGCCTTTCGATGTCATTATGGTCACTACGAGTACTTAGTTATGCTATTTCGACTCACTAATGCGCCAGCTACATTATAGTCATGTATGAACCCCATTTTTCGTAAGCAGTTGCGAAAGAGCATATTAGTATTTTTTGATGACATATTGATTTTCAGTAGAACTTGGGAGGAGCACTTGCAACATCTAGATGAGGTACGTAGTATCATAGAGGAGCACTCATTGTTTTCTAAGGAGTCCAAGTGTGAGTTCAAGTTGACCAAGATTCTTTACCTTGGTCATGTGATTGGTGTAGATGGGGTGAAGGTACATCAAGAAAAGAATTAGGCAAATTCTAGATTGGCCACCACTGAGGAATGTATCAGAGTTGAGAACACCTAACATGATATCATAGAATATGGCAGCACCTAATCTTAGAAGAAACATGAACAATAGTGCAAGAAGGAATGAGAAAGTAAAAGGAAATAAAGTAGAAAGTCTTTATAAAACATTTTTTAGAGAAGGAAAAACTACAAATACTAAAGTATGGGTTGAAAAGAAAAGATACATCTAAGAGTAAGATGGGAATAGTATCAAGTACTGAACCCCCTACATCAACTTGAACAATCAATGTTACAAGCTTAAAATAGGGGATATTGCATTAGATAATCATTAGATCCCTTGATAGTGGAATCAAGTTATGCACAATTAGTGATAGCTTGGAATGTATGTATTAAGACTATGGTTAAGATGACTAAAAAAGTTCTAGACAAATGTGAGGCAATTGAAGAAACAAAGAATACTAGATTGAAGAACAAATTTTTGAATGTACTCTCTTACACATTTAATTAAGATCCAATTTTGCAAGGATTTAAAGGGTAAAATCAAATCATTTGGTCACCATTTGATTGATTGAGAAAACTAGAGACTTGGCAATAATATTCAAAGGAGATTTGGAGCATTTGGAAGTGATTTGAATAGATTTTCTATAGAAGCCCTAAATTACGAATTAAAGGTATTTAATTGATCCATGAGGTTTTTAATTTATTTAAATTTGAATTTGAATTGTAGCAATGGTAACTCTAGTTTTTTGTGATGTTAAAGAAAGACAAAGGTATCAATTGAAGAATCGTCATTTCTTGCCTTTGGGAGATGATCTCGTGGGAGTATTTTCTCAAATTTTGGATAGGGTTTTGCATGTAGAAGATATTGGTGCATATATTCACTATAAATTTGAAACAATTGGTTATAATGAAATTCATGAAGACATGAGTAAGGTTTACAACAATTATTTAACATTTAAGCAAGGGTATGAACATATAGGTCAGTTGAACATAAAGAAGTACATGTTTTATGAAGAATTTGAACAACTTAAGTGGACGATGGATATTCTTAGCATAATTCATGTTGTAATGTTTTGGACAGGAGATGTACTAGTTATGATCACCAATTATCTAATTCACAGACATATTGGTTTGAGAAATGAGGTTAGTTTACCTATTAATGAAAAGAAGGTCAAAATTTTAGTTGAAGTCAATGCTAAATCAACTTGGGATGGAAGAGGCATGAGATTGAACCAAATTAGGAAAAAAAATGCAAGATTGATCAACAAGATCATTGGCTATAAGATGAAATACAGTTCAATGCTCAATTATGTATCAACTAGGTTTATCCATGTTGCATATAAGATGATTGTTGAGAAGGATAAATTGAATGAGTGTGAAATTATGAGACAACAATTGATAAATTAAATTTAGAGGATAAAGAAGAACAAACACACAACTTTTAGATTTGAATCATTGATAATTCAATTATTCTTTCAAGTCATGGGATGATTCCTTGGTATGCCAAACTATGAGTTGAACTTTGATAAGTGTACAATGGATTTGATTACATATTACTTCAGAAAGTAACCTACTGACAAAATAACAGATGACATAACCAAAATGATGAAATTGTTTTGGTCAAAGATGAAAAAGAGAGTTAGGATTCATGGATTAGTTGTAGAGAAGTACAAGGATGGGATTTTATTTATAGTTGAAACAAATTTTTCATGTATGGAGGCAGTGGAGCCTAGAGTAAAATATATTGATCCTATGGTTTATGAGGTTATAGAAAAAATGATTTATGGATATGCAAAAGTAATTATGTAGTCAAACAAAGATGAATAATACCTTAGATGGGGGAATTATGAAGAAATGTATGTTGAGATAAGAGATCAATTATACAAAAAAGATGATAAAAAAGAGAGTCAACAAAAATATTGATCAGATGCTCCAATATTTTGGAATGGCAAGAGAAGAATTTGAGGAGGCCAAGAAAATAACACTTGAGATAAAGGCTAGTGGGAAGTCAAATATTATTCTTGTTAAACCGCTTGCTATTGATACAACTCCTAGTACCCCTACAACACGAATAGCACCCATAGTCATAGTAGAACAGTCACCATCTGAAGAGGAAGCAAAGATAAGACATGTACAATATACACCTCTAGCAACTACAAGGAGGTCTTCAAGGACTTCACCCATAGAAAAGATACATGTTATACTTAAAACAAAGATAAAGAAAGAGAAAGTAGAAGAGCCACCTAGAAGGACTAAGAGGGTAAAAGAAATGACCAAAGGACCACACCTGAAGAAACCTAAGATTGAGATTTTTTGTAAAGGAAGAAAGAATAAAGAAGTAAAGGATTCAATAGGAAAAATCACTACAATGAGAGGTCAAGTAGCCACACCGCAAGTTCAACCCAAGTCAACTAGTGGAAAGAAGAAAATAAATTATAGAATGAATCAAATGATTGTGGATGATGGAAATTTAGAGCAATTAAAGAAGTATTATGACAATTATGATGCTAGCCAAAAGAGTAATATTGACATACCAATTATTAAGTATATGATTAAGTTTAAGAAACATCTTATCAAATTACGTTGCACTTTTATGGAAGATATATATAGCAGATTGAATACCTCAAGACTTGGATTAGTTGAGTAAGATAAAAAGTTAAGAGAGGCAACTATTCATAAATTTTGTGATATTGAAAATCAAGAACAGAAGGACAAGATACTCAAGAAGCTAAAGTCACTTCTAAAGAACAAAAAGAATAAGAGGCCAATTTTGATTATCAGAGGTCACTGTGATGAGGTTAAAGTAGAAATAGAGGCAGGTGTACATCAAGTACTTAGTGAACTAGGTATCTTACAGAATTCCAAAATAGATGACACACAAATCAAAGACACCACCTTACCTACTAAAGATGCAATTGATGAGCAAGATGAAAGCATGAAAATTGATGGATTTCATATTACTGTTGACACCATTGAAGAACCTTTCAAGGACTAATCAAAATTCAATGTTAGAAATTTGGTCAGTGGAAATGTAGATAACTATACCAGTTATGAGGGAGAAGAAAAAGATAGTAAAGGACACCAAGAAGAGAAAGGAACAAAAGGTCGCCAGGACTTAAATATTTAGTGAAGAGAGGAAACTCCTAAAGGATTTGTCTTGGCCTGTCCATGTCTTCGTATATCAACATTGGCACCTAGTTTTGAGAGTGTGAACTCTCGTCTACATGAACAAAGAAAAGAGGAGGTGAAATGAAACATCATAATCACTTATTTATCATCTTTGGAAGAGAAGAGGGAAGAAGGAAGAAGGAAAGGAAGAGGAAACAAAAGAGAAAGAGGAGGATAAATATCACACAGATGAGAATCCATCACAAAGTGAGGTTGAATAGAGTCAAGAACTTAATAAAGATAAGAGGAGGACATACATAACAAACAAATAGAGATTTTGTAGGCTCTAGCAAAGGAAACTAGTAAAGGCACTCCTAACACATCTCAATCACCATTTGAGACTCTATTTACACCGATATGATTGGTACGGTGCCTAGTTTCATAACTAATGACATGGATATAGAAAATTACATATAGTTAATTGCATTTTCACTTTTAAAGATATAAGAAAATTCAAGTAAGTTGAGCAAGAATGCTGAAACTATTTTAGAGAAGTTAAATGAGAGAATTCAAAGAACAATTCCATTTTTTGTTTAGATCACAGAGAAGGATGTTGAAAGGAAGATGATAAAGTGATTGAGGAATTTTATCAACACTTCTCAACTCTTGAATATGCAAAAAATGTTAAAGCAAAAATAGAAAATGATGCAAATCTCTTCAAGATGATACATGAGAACATTAGTGATGACGTAAATTTTTTGGATGTTTGTATTAAAGAAATGAGATAATTGTATTTCAAAAGGGAAAAAATTATATGTTGAATGTGTCTTAGCACACAAATACGCCCATGCCATTGACAAAGGCATTAAGTACAAAGAGGAAAAACTTAGAAAGATGGAAGAAGGCTTTAAGAAGAATGATGCCAAGGTTACTAAAAATGATCAAAAGATTAGCAAGGCACAATGAGTTGAGTATGTTGAAAAATGATAGGGAGAGAATCTTAAAGATATTCAATCTACTAAGAGACCAATTAACTCCAAAAGTTGTCTTAGTGAAAAGACAGCTAGACACACTTCTTGAGGCTAATTTTTCATATGATAAATTTTCTTATACTGATCTTAATGGAGCAAAATTAGCATGCACTTTGTGGAGTAATAAATATTGTAGATGTAGTAAGAAGTTCATGGCATGTTGAATTTAAAAACCTAAAGAATAAATTTTTGATTGTATGAGTCTTTTGGAAAATAATTTATTTTGAGGGCATAAGAAGGAACCAAAGTTTTGACATGTACATATTTTTTGACTCACCTTTGTCATTGATGTCAAAGGGGGAGTGGTGGACATAAAAATGTGAGTATACTATACATATGCATAATGAACATATTGTAAGGGGCAGTCATAATTTAGATATAATACAATTTAAGGGGGACCAAAGTATTGTATAGTGATGGTGGTATAATTGTTGAATGGTCCACATTTTTTAATTTTGAAATGGCTTTGTGAACACTTCACAATTTTTTTAACTTTGAAGATTTTTCCATACTTAGCCAATTTTTCCCACATGTTGTCATCAATGCCAAAGGGGGGGATTTTTGGAAATTTGGATAAGGGTAGTTGATAGGGTTGTAATTTATGGTAAAATATCACTCATTTTGATATGGAAGAACTTATGGTTAAATTTGATAAAAGTATATGTAGAAAATTGACTGAGTATAAAGCAAAAATACAAGGTACATGCAACTTATTATGTTTGGTGAGTTTCATTGCAAGCACATTAAGCTATGAAAGCTTAGAGGATGGAAGTACATACATAACATCACACATGTGCAAGAACACATAAAGAAATGTTGAGTTTTGGATAAGTTATGGGCAATTTACCAGAGACAAGTTTGATAGGAAAGAACAATGTAAACAATAGAGTATTCGTATTTTGGTTAAGGAATTATTTTTTCTTGCAAAATAATTACTTAACAAGGTTGGGATGACATCCTATATGTTAAACCACATGTGGCAGAATGTAATTTGAAAGTTTTGGTAACATGCAAGGCAACACAAGGCTGACTAAATTAATTTTTTTGGTTTAAAGGACTTATCTTTTTTTATTATCGAAGTGTGACATTGTATTGTAATGATGTAATGTTTGTATGCATACCTTTTACGGTTAGTATAGACATGAATTTTATGCACAAAGCATAATATAGGTGTTGTATGATTATTTTTGTGAAGAGGAACTACAAAGATTGATAGAAGTCAAATGTTTTTGTATCTATCTGTATAGATAGCTTCTACACTTGTATATGCATGTTCAGGAAAAAGGCTCAACTTGTATTTTGTATTGTAGTCACAAATCCTAACAACGTTGACACTTCAAACATGACCTAGTCCTCTAACAAGGACAAATACATTTTATAGATGTAATAGACTTCTAACTAGGTCAATATCTTTCACATGATGCTTTTCATTAGTGGTTCATTTTGTGGCTACCATCCCCACCGAGGTTTTCCCTTGTCCAAGGTTTCCTTAGTTAACAAATAGTAGTGTTAAAATTTTCAGTATGTTATGCTTATGTTTACTTTTTAGTTTGATCATCTATGCAAGTTTAAATATTGTTAATGATATCCATACTTGGGAAAAAGTTTTTGGAACATTGATTCACCCGCCCTCTCAATATTTCCTATTTCTAACACTAAGTCCCAAGAGGGAAAATTCAAAAAAATGTTCTAGCCAGACCCAAAGGTGGAGCCAAAGAAATCAATGTGAAAAAGTCCATTGATAGAAATTAAAATGGAAAGGTCCCCCATGTTGTCAAAGTAGTCATTAATTCCACCATTTTTTCTAAAGGGTACAAGGGAGAATTTAATTCTCCAACAACCATGTAATGATCATTAGGGGGGACTTAAAAATATGAAGTGAGGTTTCTCCATAACTATAATCTCCCATGTCTGGTATTAGGGGCATACACATTTATACTCTGCCATTGGTGAGTTGTGCAGTGAAGAAAATGACCAATGTTTTTTGAGAAAAATATTCATCCCCTTGATAAAAATATTAGAATGATTAGAATAACTAAGGGGGGGTATGAATTAGTTATCCTTAGGTCCATATGTACCAATTCAAGTTTTAACAACTTCAAACAACTTATTCAAACTCATAAATTCACTTGGCCAATATAGCAACTTATCAATAAACCAACTTATTCATCCAACACTTTGTTCTTTGTCTAGTATTGGCTGAATAATAGAAATAAACAATATTAAATAGCATGCATCATCAAAACAACATTCACACAAATATTACACTAGGATTTAATGTGGAATCCCAATTTGGGAAAAACTACCAAGTAGCATTCTACCACTTTTGACTCTTCTATAGTGAGCTTGGTTAAGAGACAACCCTATTAAAGGTTACAAAATACACTATTAAAGGATTTAAATCACTCTATTAGTAGTATCTTGGTTAGAGGTATTTAGATCATTCTATTATAATGTCACCTTGATTTAAGGATTTACAATATGACTGTTAGGTCAACCTTGATTCAATGATTTTATTGCCACAATGGTTAGAAAGTAACAACTAGGTTTGATATGATAAAATACAACTCAATTTGCAAATTTAGATCTCCACTTGACTCATTCCAGATTCATTGATTGATCCTTATCATTGAGCTGCTTGGCAACCCTTCAAGCAATCACACTTCACAAAATCCTCAATTTTCCTCTACTACTCTGCTTCTCATTGGTTATCCACAAATTTTCCAATCAACAACCATAAAACATCTCTTGTGCCTCCTTAAATAAGTAGCTTTGATCTTTTGTTGCTTAAACATCACTGTGGATCTTAGGGTTTGATCATATTCATTGAATATATCCATCATTTTTTCCTTCTTCTCCTTTCTTGAACTTCTAAAAACTTCTCCTTAAATCCTCACCATAGATTTCTTAACAAACTCATTTCATGCATTAAATATGTCAGCTTGTCAATCCTTATCTTTCACGCATTTTGACCAATTCATAATTTCAACTATGTCAGCCTCAAATCTTGATTCTTTCATAAACTAAAAATTTACTGATACTCGGTCATCACTATGTTCTTCAATTTGGTCATTACTAGGTAGCTCAACTTCTATTAATCTATCTCATTCAACTTACACAGGCTCACTCGGCCTTCACTGTGCTCAATCTCTTCTTTAGGTCTCTTCTACATCTTACTCAACCATAACTATCACTTGGCTAATACTATTCTACTTAGCTAACTCTTAATTTCCTTAATCTTTTGCTTCGTCTTCATTGACCTAGTAAAAATATCACTCTGTCAAGCTTGTGTTGTACTCAACTTCTTTTCTTTCATCAAACATCTCTTCCAAAATTTAACTCATCTAACTTCTTCACTTAGTATAATAATCAAACAACACATTATCTTGTCAAATACTAATTGATCAAGTGCCCAATGTAATTCTATCACACTTACTCCTCTTTACTTAACAACTTCACTAGGTCACCTTGTTATCTCTTCTTTTCAAATTCTCTTCATCGATCAATTGATATGGCACTCTATACTATTAGAAAATATCTTACCGATAAGGTTTGATATCAATGACAACATAAAAATTGTTCCAATTGTAGTTTCCAACAATCTCCCTCTTTGGCATTAATGGCAACACCTTTAGTTAACATAAAAATGCAAAAGACTTTCTCATGATGTTCACTATCAGATCCCTCTATGTTCTATGTCAGATCTTCATTAGTATCCTTAGTTTCATTTTGATTCTCATCCATGCAATCTTAGATATGCTCTGTCAACTTTGCTTCTTCTTTACACTTCTCCCTCTAAGATATCAACTGTAGATTCTTCATTGTAATACCAATTGTATTAGCAACTATGATGACTCCCTTATTGATACATCTTCATAATTATTCCTTACACACCTTTAGATATTCATCCTCTCAACTTATTCTCCTTCTTCTTGTAACTAGACGGTAAGTGTCATACTCTTCCTTCTTTGACAACAATACTAGAGACATCATCCACTTTATACACAATATCATATTTGTCATTTTCTGGCTAATTTTGAAATAATCACTCCCTCTTTCAACTTTGATTTTTAGCTCTATCTTTATAGAATTGTCCTTCTTTTCACAACTTTAGGATGCTCCTAAAGTGTGACCTCCTACATCAATTTATAAGATATTTTGATCATAACAATTGATGCAATACTGCATCTCTTCTTATTTTTTCTCAGATAGGGGAATGACCTCTAAATTACCTCTTAGATATACAAATGTATCCATAGGTAATTCCTTTGTGAATATATTAGCTATCTTCTCCTTTGTGTTCACATATTCCAGTCTTACTTCTTTGTCTTGCACAAATTCTCTCAAGTAAAGATACTTGATAGCAATGTGCTTGGTCTTCGTGTGCATTACATGATTCTTGGATATGTTTATAGCACTAGTGTTATCACAATATATCACCATAGGTTTAGTAATCTCTTCCTTCATACCTTCCAACTATTTCTTGATCCATACAATATTTAAACAATTAATTGGTGCAACAATATACTCAGCCTCTATTGTACATTGGGAAATACAATTTTGCTTCTTGCTTGTCCATTAAATCAACTTCTTTCCTAGAAAGAAGTACCTCCACTTGTACTCTTTTTGTCATCAATGTTTCTAGCCTGATCTCATTTGTGTAAACTCTCATCTCAAACTTATCTTTCTTCTTATACCATAAACCATAGTCTTTTGTACCTTTCAAATATCTTAGTATCCTTTTCACAACCATCATGTGATTCTCCCTAGGATTAGTAGAAAATATTGCAACAATTACAACAACTAATCCAATGTTAGGTCTTCCATGAACAACATATTGCAGTTTGCCCATCATTGACCTATACAATGTCTGATTTACTTCAATAGAATCATCATTCTTTGAAAGTTTATATCTAGTAGCCATAGGTGTTCCAACTGGTCTTGAATCTTCCATTCCAAAGGTCTTCAATATATCCTTGATATACTTAGATTATGTAATGTATATACCTCCTTTCATTTGATAAACTTGCAAACTAAAAAAGAATTTAATCTCTCCAAATATTGGCATCTCCAATTCTCTCCATCTCATTAGAAAATGATTTGCACAACAAATCATGTCCTCCAAATATGATATCATGAAAAATATTTTAGCTAGCAATATCTTACTCTCATATTCACTTTGTAAGTACAAATTGCTATTATCATTGGTTCTTGCAAAAAAAAAAAAAATTCACCAAATAAGTATGTAACCTTTCATACCATGCTCTAGGGACTTGTTTCAAACCATTAAATACTTTGTACAACTTACATACCATGTTCTTCTTACTAGAGTCGAAAAATCCTTCAAGTTGTTCAACATAGACTTCCTCTTATAAGATTCCATTCATAAATGCAGACTTGACATCCATTTGATATACCAAACCTTTGTAAGAAACATATGCAAGTAATTTTGTTACTCCTTCCAACCTTGCAATTGGGGAAAATGCCTCTCCATAGTCAATTCCTTCTTCTTGTGCATATCCCTTACAAACTATCTTGCTTTGTTCCTTGTGACTTCACCTCTCTCATTCAGCTTGTTTCTAAATAGCCACTTGGTTCCAATAAAATTATTTTCATTTGGCCTTGGTAAAAATGTCCATGTCTTGTTCTTCTATATTTGATCAATTTTTTCATTCATTTCTTTAATCCAATTCATCTTTAATTGTTTAGGCTCAAACTCACATAGGAAACATGTATCATTCTTCAACTTGCTTCTTCTCATGACTCCTGAATCTTTGTCACCAATGATTTGATCTGGTGTATTGTGTCTTTTGTGTCTTCTCACATATTTTTCCAAGATAGGTTCAAATCTTCTTTCTTGTGGTAGTTCTCTTGGTCCATCTTGCTCATCTTCTTTAGGTATCCCCTTTTGTAACACAACATTGTCTATCTGGTGTTTGATCTCCTCTCTCTAACATTTGACTTCTTCTCTCTCTATAACTTAGCTCCTATTGCCTGATGCTCAATAGCATGTTGAGGCTCAACAAAGCTTGTATGTTGATGCTCGATAGTGCCAATTTGCAGATACTCGGCAATGCCAGTCTGTAGATGCTCAACAATTTCATTCTAAAGATGCTCAATAGTGCCAGTTTGCAAATGCTCAAGAGTCTCCTTCTATGGTTTAGGTAAGGTACTTGATTCTCCTTCATAGATGTAGAAATTTTTTTTGTAATCTTTAGGTTCTTTCTTGCATTCTTCTTCATTTTTTTCTACAAATTCATCAACTCTAACATTTGCACTTTCTACAATTTTGTTAGTGTTATAATTCAAACACTTGTAGCCTTTATTTTAGTGGAATATCCTAAGAATATACCTTCATCACTATTTGCATCAAGTTTTTCTTTCCTTGCATCTTTCAATATGTAACACTTGCTTCCAAAAACTTTGAAATAATTGACATTGGGTGCATAGACATACCAAAGTTCAAAAAGGGTTTTTTTTGTACCTTTCTTGACTTGAACTTGGTTCAATGTATAAACAATAGTACTTACAACTTATCTCTAATACTTTTGTGAAACATTCTTTTTCATCATCAATGTTCTTGCACAATCTATGATTGATTTATTCCTTCTTTCAACTATCCCATTTTGTGGTGGAGTCTCGGGTGCACTCTTTTATCTTTTGATTCCTTTGTCATTGCAGAATGTATTGAACTCCTCATATATGAATTCACCTCCTCTATCTAATCTCAAGCACTTCAATCTTTTACCTATTTCCTTCTCAACTCTAGCTAAATATCTCTTAAACATTTGAAATGCAGTAGATTTTTCTTTAAGAAACATCACAACCATCATTCTAGAGAAACCATCAACAAATAGAATAAAGTACTTGTGACCATAATAGCTTTCACTTCAATAGGACCGCATAAATCAATATGATCCAACTCCGAAATATCATTAGAAGAATAGGTCTTTGTCTTGAAACTAGACTTTGTCATTTTTCCCATTTGACATTGTTTGCCCAAGTCATTTTTGTAACATATACTTGATTTCTGAGGTATTCAAAGTCTTTGTTTGTGTTTTAACATGTTTGTTTTGATTTCTTTTATCTTCTTGATTCCTTCAATCTCTTTCTTTAAGTCACACCCTCATTTCAAGCTATATTGGGACTTAATCAGAGTTGTTAATTAAAAATTATTAAGGTTTAAGTGCATGTGTAATCGAGTTTTAGAACACTGATTTCATATTTTAAATATTAGACCTTATATTTTGATGTTATGTTGCACTTTATTTTTATAACTTAAATCACTTAAGTGCAAATCTTACTTTTTCAACCCATTTACACATGACAAATCAAAATTTTATGTGTAAATATGTAATGGACCCCATAAAGTGAGATTGACTTAAGTAAATCAATTACATATATGCAAAATAGAAACAACTAGTATGTGCAAGTCATTTACACATGTACTTGCACCCAAAAAGTATAATTTCAATTGTTTTTCCTCACTCCAAGAGGAAATCACACTTCTAGAGTTAACTAATGATTGCATATGACATATATTTGAATATGCAATCTGTATTTACCTTCAAAAACCATGATTGACTTGCAAAAACTACTTGTTTTCTATCAAAACAACTTGGTTGGTGGTCTTACATGTATTTTAAATATGCTCTTCATTGTGAAAGCCTTAATTTTCTCCTTTTAATGTAAAATGCAATATATAATTCTCCCTAAAAACTATGACCAACTCTATGATTGGGTTTTTATGGAACAAGGCAACATGTAAATGAGTTTGAAATGTGCGATCTGCATGGAAAGGAAAATATGAAATTCATATCCATCATGTAAATAGGTTGGAAAATCCTAATTTATACTAGGAACATGCATTTCAACATGAACATTGTTTGGAATCTAACAGGGAAAGTGTGATATTGAGGTGTGTGTGTGTGTTGGGGGGGGGGGGGGTGTTGGGGGGGTTGGGCGGGCGGGGGTGAATCAATATCCATAAAAACTCTTCACTTCAACATGAAACATATTTGATATTACCACATAAAAACCCTTATTTAAACATCCATCCCATATCAATGAAACCAATCACATCAACATAATATCATCTCTACCTTCTAACTACATAAATGTAAACTCATAAACACATTAACAAACATATTTGGTAATGTAGAAACCCTCCAAGGTGAAGGTAAAATTGCAATGGGGATGACACCCAAAAAATCTTCACTACTACAACAATAAAGTTGTGCATGTTAAGGCTATAATGATTTGATCACTTCTAGTGATCTACCCTGTGAGGGGTCTACCCTATTAAAGGCTAAAATAAATTCTAGGTTCTACCTTAGTTAAAGGATTTTTACATCACAATGAAGTGAGTACTTTGTTAGGAGATTTACATACGTCTGTTAAAGCTACTTTGTTAAGAGATTTAAACCCTGAAATACATGTTATAATGTTTAGTAGCTGATCCTTTGGCTAGCACTTTAATGCTTGATAAAAAATGTCTTCTATGCAATATAATATCACCTAACTATGATAGATCTCCTCTATCTCTTCTCAAAACTCTTCCCTGTACTGCTTAGTCTCTACACTCTAATTCACCTCCAAAAAAATTCTCTTTGCCTATTCATGCACATTCATCTCATCATTACAAAATTAGGTCATAGACCCTCCTTAAATAGATAATTGGGTGAACCTTCTTGATCCAAATCAACAATCTAGAATCAATCCTTTTGCCACTTAACCTTGCATTTTCCTAATTGGTGGATTGCCTTGCCTAGGGATTAATAATCTCCCTTTGAACGTGTAATCACCTCCTTGATTACTTCCTCAATCTTAAAACATGCTTCTAGCTTGATAAAAATAGTTAACATAGGATTCAATACCATTCCAAACAAAAGTGTTAAACTATATTACTCAACACTTACATCACACTGGCACTTAGCGGAAATTGTTTCGTCCTGTTGTTCCTCAGCGTTAACTATGCTTAGCATGAACTAAATAACTCAACCTTTATATCACTCGAAATCCACTATTAGCTTTGACTAACTCAACATTCACGGGTATCTTTAATAAGCTCAACAATAAAAATATTATTTGGCGACCATTAGCTCACTCGATAGTAACTACTGCTCGGTACATGATTCAGAATATGTACAAGTCCTCATTCCTTAGCCCATCCTATATGGAATGACTCGATCATAGTGATGACCAAATAATTTTTCCTTGTGAATGACTAAGTGTTTGACAATAATAGACAATGTGGCTTAGGGATCAACAAACCATCAATCCATTTGGGTGTGTGAGTTTATATGTGCTTCCTTATTGCATTTACACCATATTTCAAATATGCATTGTGGCTGGTAAACCCCAATTTTCTTATGTGTTTCAACTTCATGTTGTTGCCATTATATTTAACACATAAATCCTCATTTAAAACCCAATTTTGGGTGTTTGGAGGGAAAATGCTAAGAGTTTGGAAAAGCCCAATTTGTCTTTCTATTGCAATTTATTCAACATTTTTAAATATGCAAGTCATTTAGAAAATTGTGATCTACACTAGAAGCTTGTCACTTGCATATTTTTAAATATGCAAATGGGTTGGAAAAGCCAAATTTGCATGATAAATGCAAAATACAATGTGTAATGGGGAATAAAAAGTGCAATCTCCACTTGAGATACTCATTTTCACATCATTTAAATGTGTATAAGAGCTCAAAAAATCTTGATACTAGGGCCAAATGGAAGATTTTTGGAAGATTTTTAATGTTATATGTAAATGCATTTGAAAAACCCAATTTGGAGAATATTTTCATGCCAATTTCCTCTTTGCTCCAATATTTCTCTGTGCTCTCAAAGTAAGTGTAAATCTTTGGTTTTGTTTTCATTTCTTGATCTTGTTTGGTTAAACTTGCAACATCTATCAGATATCTAATATCTTATTGCTTCTCGAGTTAAACAATATGTACTCACACACACACACGTGTGTGTGTGTAGTATTATATTTGATTATTCAAAATGATTTGATCTATTTTTGTACTGATCCAACATTTGTTATGGTGCAACGATCATACTGTGATAGCATCACATATTACATGAATTGTGGATGTGACTATTTTGTCACACACTATTCTCTCATTGTCATGGGTTATATTAATACTCCGTTCACTAATTGTGATAAGATGTTCGTGAATTGCTAGACACCGATTATAATTGAGCTCATGCAATATGTAATCACCGAATGTGATTAGTGTTTAATGGATTGTAACTAAAGTTTGTTAAGGGTCATCTCATGTAGATACATTACCCTATGGGCCCAAAGGGCACGTAGAGTCATATCATTACATGAGACATGACCGTTACATCTCTTATATATATTGAGTGTTATGATCTATTGGAAACACATCCACAATCACATGTTAATACCTGTAATCTACATATAAATATATATTCACTTGCAATCAATAAGAAATGATTAGTAATATTCATTGGGAGATTCAAACACAAGTAAGATATCAAGATTCATGTAAAACATTACATATATGTCTCTATAGTTGAATGAAAACAAAATTGAAGCATTCATAAACATCCAAGTCTATTGTTATCTAGGAATTGAATTGAAAGATAAACTCTACCACTGATCTAAATTCCTTAACATGTTTCACATTTGATTCATTTTTTTTCTCTTTATTTTCCATTTGTTCATTTGCAACCCTAGATAATTTTGTTCTAAGTTGATAAATAAATTGAAAACTCTCACTTTTTGTAATACAAAAATATTCTTCCTCCCAAAAAATAAATTTCTTACAAGATTGAAGGGTTGAAAGTTATCAATTTGTATCAAAGCAAGAGATTTGTTTTTCTTTTCTTTCCTTTGTATTGTAAATACTTTGTGTGCTTATTATTCCTTTATTTTTGGTTTATTTGTGAGGAAAATAATGAAATTTCTCTCAAAGAATGCAAGTATCCATTTACGTTTCCAGCCTTCATATTATTTCCATCTCCAAATTTTCTCAAATATGTAATCAGACTTTAAAACCTCGATTACACATTTACATGAGTTAAAAATCTTCAGTTTTCACCACATGTAAATGCATTCCTAAATCCCAATTTTGGGGAAAAATTTTAAATATGAAATTTTTAATTCATATGCTTTCAAACTACACCTACTTGCATTCTTATCCAAAGAGCCACATTTTTCCCATATGTAATCAACCCCGAAAAAACCCGATTTCAGTCATTTTTGCCTAAAATAGAATTCATACCATTTCCAACCTACCAAAGTGTTCAAAAAGTATATAAATCATTTTTCAAAATATTGAAACCCTCATGGATTCAATCCCATTGGGATTTTCATGTTGCAACTAACTCTTCAAGTCAAGATATGTTAGAATTTATTCAAAGAATAGAGACATCCTATCAAGAAGATGCTTTGAATAAAAAGATTAAATATTTCATTTGGTCTCCACTTTCCCAATAGCTTCCCTATAACTTGAGTTTGTGTGGGAAAGCACCAAGTAATTTGTTTTATAAAATAAAAAAAAATTTTAAAGCCAATTAAAGATGATGACGGGAAAGTTGTAATGAGTTTATATCTGACATCGTTGAGAAAGTTTTCAATGTCGTGATAAATATAGAATGTGTAGATATGATAAAGGAGAACTAAAAACAATTGTAGAATGAGAAAAATCTTGACTACATCAAGTTTTCAAATTACAACTAGCTAATCATCATGAGAATCAAGAGGCTATCAAAAGATACAACACCATGATTATCAAAGGATGCAATCGATCTGATTATAGGAACTCCTAAAAACTTCAACATTTTCATCATTTTTCTCAAAACACGTGTGTAATTAAACTTATACATGCCTCCAACAATGTAATTGAAGAAGTCTTCTTTCTAGTTTGACTTAGTCACAGTGGTTGAGATTCTCCCACCTCTTTCTCCTATTTTCTCTTACTCCTTTCCCATATAAAGTAGTGACCCTCATTGTAAATATTCATCTTTTAATATGCAAGAAAGTTGTGTGAAATTTGTACAAGCATAACTGTGATTTATAGTACAAGTTTGAAAGAGAGGTGAATCAAAGAAACAATTTATTTTAAAGTTGTGCAAGTAAAGAATTCTAGTAATGGGTAAAAGTACAAAGTTGTGTCACCTTTCAGGCTAACATATCAAAACAACTGAATTTGAGTATTTCTATCAAAAAATTAATTTTGTTCAAACATATGATCTAGATAAATTCATTCTAGCTAAGTTATATATGGCCTCACACTTCTCAATTTGAAAATGTCTATTAAATGCATATTTTATACTAGTTTGTATCCAATTACTAAAGAAATAAAATTATTTCAGAAAATTGACATTTTAATAACTCTTACTATTTTTTATAATATTTTTTTAATAACATATAAACACCATTTTATAAAGCTCAAAGTTAATAATATTCTCATATAGAGCTAGCTATAGTATATTGTAATTAAAAAATTCCACAAGCATGTATTTTAACACTCAAAAAGATGTCAATTTTGAGAAATACAAAAATATTTTTAAAAAAATTAATTATATGAAATTCTAGAGGAGAGAGTCCTCTTCGAGAATGTATAATTTTTCTTCTAGTTAGAATAGATTTATTTTGAAAAATATGGTGGGAGATGACAACTATTGATTTCAAGCGAGTTGAAGTTTGAATCATTATAAAAGAGAAAATATAGGTTTAAAGGAAATTTTTATTTTTTATTGTTCTAGCTATATATGTTATCTATAACATAGTTTGAGATTAAAGGGAAATAACTTTATTTCCATATAGTTTTGTGGTGGGAACTAGACCCCTAATTTTCAACATTTTTTAGCAACTAAACAATTATCTTTAAAAAATAGGAAAACATATAAATTTTTATTCAAAATAATTAGTAAAAATTATAATCCTAAATG
Organism: Cupressus sempervirens; assembly: GCA_028749045.1. Classification (NCBI taxonomy): domain Eukaryota; kingdom Viridiplantae; phylum Streptophyta; class Pinopsida; order Cupressales; family Cupressaceae; genus Cupressus; species Cupressus sempervirens. The sequence continues at coordinate 701,463,168 of CM053789.1, read as the reverse complement.
TCACCCATTTCTACACATTTCATTAGTTTACTTAATTTTTAGATTTTGGATAATAATACCAATTTTATGTCATTAAAGGTGAAGAATTATACTTTTATTAGTCTTTTCCTTTACAAAGGGGTGACACATGTTTGTGCTTTTACCCTAATACAAATTGGAAGTTGTGACTAGGAAAACAATTTGTTTAGAAGTTGTGGTAGGAAAACAATTAATCTTTAGTTCATGTTAATCTTGTTTGTATTTGGAGAAAAGTGAGTAGGAAAACAATTTGTTTTGAAGCTATGGTAGGAAGCAATTGTGGTGATATAAATTTGAATTTGTAACTATGGTTTGTATTGTTGTCTTATTTCCACACATATTATTAGAATTAAGTTACTTTCATGTCTTTGTAATAAAGTAACTTATAGACTTAGAGTTTACAAATCATCTACTTTTGGAAGTTTGTGTGCCCTAATAGTAGTGATTTTCTTTGACACAATAGAAGAAATAGACATATCTAGGTTGGTACACTTTCAATCATCATGTGAGTTTATCGATATCACTAATTCCAATTTTAAGATAGAAGTGTAGTTAAGAGATTCATCTTTCCCATTACCCACTTTGTGAGTAAGTTGATTCTTTCATGAAACAAGAAGAAAGAGTATTGATAACACCCTTTAAAAGTGTCTTTAAACTTCTTTCTTACCTTAAGGTGATCCAAGGAACAATAATAAGGGGAAAACATCCTTTTAAGGTAGGAGATACATATAATTTGGGTGTCATACTTAGTAATCGATTCAATTGTCAAATATGAATTTGAAAGAAACCAAAATGGAAAACATAACCTAATGTAAAAACTTCCTCTAGCTAACATTGTCACATGGTATTTTAGCATATATATGTCAAAATGATTCAAATCAATTACAAAGTATTTTTCCTCTTCTTGTTTAAGATTATTTCCTTTTCCTTGACTTTTGTGGCCATTTACTTAGATACTGCACTAGTCTTGTCTGCATGTTTCCCACAAATGAAAATAAAGTTATGATGATGATAACATCCACTATGAACTGGTGAACTAAGAAAATCCAACTTCTATGGTATAGGCATTTTTTTGTTCACATTTTTTGGACATTACACTAGATGTTGATTCATTAAAAATTGTCTACTTAATCTACATTATCACATGTTAGTGGTTAAGTTGACCCACTCCAATATCTACCATTTAGGGTATGATAAATTTTATCTTTATAGAATCTTTATTTCATCTCAACTATACATTGAACTTTGTAAAAGCATAGTTCCATGGAGGAGAGATATACTCTTCTAATTTGAGGTGTACATCTTATGACAATACATTTTCTCATGGTTCTATGTTTGACTAAGTTATTGATGAAACATGCTCATCTCACATTTTTTAATCAATAATGATAACTTCAAATTGTTTAAATATATTCTTCTTGTTTTGATTAAGATAAGTTAGTTCTAAAGGGGTATCAACATTGTACATTCTAGTTGTAATAGCTTAAGGCCCACATACCAACTTAGATGCGACATAAACACTACAAGAAAAGAAAAGAAGCCAAGTCATATCTAACACAACTTGGAACCAAGTTACAAGCACAAAAGGAATCCAAGGACCTTTCCCAAATAATGTTAGACCCTACCCTACTAAGCTTAACACCCTTAATGTGGTGTACAACTAGGAGACTAATTCTACTCAATGTAAAACCCTTAATGTGGTGTGATTAGGAGACAAATTTTGGAAGTATTTTTTTAGAAATTTATGAAGATATGTTATTAACCAACTTAATCCTATGAGAATTGAAGCACCTATCCTGAGAGGGTCCATCCATGGGAGAAAAATAGATAAATATCTAGTTGATAATAAAAGAGGGGTTAAAATCTATTCAAACCAGTAGAAATACATAGAAAGGGCATCAAATGACCCTTTCAAGATCCACTAAGTGGCCAAAATGATGAGACAACCCTAAAGGTATCAGAGCTGATGGTCCTCTCAAAGAAGAAATCTTAATTTCTTGAGAAGATCTAAAATGGGACATTATAGAATAAATAGTGTGAAATGTTATGTTGAAAACTTTGACAACTAGAAACAAGATGAGGAATCATTTCATCTTCTTATGGATTGAATATTGGGTGGTTAGTAATAATAGTGAATTCATCAAGTAAAAAGATCAATTAGAATCTATTACAAAGGTTTAAAGGGGGAATTCCAATTCCAACATGGTTTCTAGAGAAGCTTTATATAGTAAGTTTCAAAGGTAGAATTTATAGAATTTAAGGATCTTGAATTTGCACATGATATATGAGAAAATTTGGAAGTGTTACATGAGGGTGAAAAATACTCTAGGCAGGCCAAGTTACAGAGTTTGAAAGAAATGTTGCAAAGCATGAGGGTGGAGGAAGATGAGACTATTAGACCTTATGTTCAGAGAGTGTCAAATATTTTTATTGGCATCATGAATTTAGGTGGAGTTATTATAGAGGATGTAATCATTGTAAAGATATTGGGATACTTGACACTGATAGATGGCAATAAGATCGTGGAAAATGAGGTTATTCTACCACTCACAAAGGGATTTATATTGGATACTTTGATTGGTAAGTTATCTACATTTGAATCTTCTAGATTACAAGATGGTTTGCTTAAGGTTGATATGCATTTATGGGTACTCTTCATTAGGATATAAAGATGCTAATGAATAATGAGAGTGTTATTCTAAGTGGTAATCATGCATATCTTAGAGAATAAGCTAAGGAATGGGAAGAGATAAAGGAAGAAGAAATGAAACCAGAGGAACTTGAAACACTCATCACCAAAAGAGAATCCACAAGTAAAGATAAGCATGAAGGTAACTGGAGGAACTTGAAACACTCATCACCAAAACAGAATCCACAAGTAAAGATAATCATGAAGGTAAGTTACCTTTAATGTGTTTTTTATGTAATAAGATAGGTCATTTTTCTTCTAGATGTCCTACCAATGTTTGAAATCCTAATCCTAATCCATATAACTATAATTATCCTAAGGAATGTTTTTATGTTAGTGAGGATGCTTTTGATAATGTGTCTAAGAACAATGGGGATGTGATTAATTTTTTTGCTATCAAATATGAAAATATTGTTAATGAAGAAAAATCTTTGTTTCCACACATGGAAAAAAAATTACAAAGGATTATAGATAGTGGATGTTCACATCACATGACAGGTGATAAGGATAAATTTGGGCAGCTTAACAAGTATTATGGAGGTATTTTTATATTTATAGATAATTCTCCTTGTTTGTGTACCATCTTAGAACTGATTCACTCATTATTTAAGACCCTTTAGATTTCATCCTTTAGTGACCTTATGAACCATGGATGGATTCTTTCTTAATCAAATATTTCTCCTATTCTACCAATTTCTTTTAGTTTTTCCAAAGCAGTATCTTAGACCTCAGGATTAGCCTTTTCCATAGGGATTTTGGGTCTGGGGGCTAGTTTTGTCTCAAAGTCTTAAATTTAAAATGGGGTGACCATGTTTGATTGCTTTCTTTTTGCACCTAAAAATTAGTATAAAAGGAAACCTAGGTACCTAATTTTCACATCCAAACTAACAATAAAACAATAAATCACAAGGTGAGCTCAAGCATTTAAGCATTCAAGAAAGAATATTTCCATCAAGCATTCAAGGCATTCAAATATTCAAGGTTCCTTTATGAGCATTTCCTCTTCAAGATCTAGCATTTTGTTGGCCATCAAGGGAGGAGATGTACATTAAGGCATTCATCATCTTCTTAATTGATGCACATTTACATCCATGAGTCCATGATGTGGTTTTGGTAGATCTATTGTATTTGTGGAGATATCCTACATCCATTATCACAAGTTCAACATCTACAACATTCAAACATTAAAAATTCTTATTGACAAGTGTTTCCAAGCACATGGTGAATATTTATATTTTTCTTGATTATATTTGCCCATTTAAATTTAAATTTCAAGGTTGATTTCTCAATCTAGGGCTTGACCAAGGAAATCCCTCATCCACCCAAAAAAAAAAAAAAAAAAGTGTAGTAGAAGGTTAGTAGAATTGCAACTACTAAACTAAAAAACATTCACTAAACCATTTCCAAATAAGTTGGCTCAAATTTGTTATGATTTCCCAAGAACATGGTAACTTCTTCATATAGTATCTAGAATAGGGTGACCTGGTCGACGTCTTCTTATGGCCCTATGAAAGAAACATGTTTTGGGTTTTTGCTTGTGATTGTGAATCCACAGTCAAAAGTTCCCTCACTATCCCAGATCCATGATTTTAAATTTTTTATAATAAAAAAACATATTCCTCTACATACTTTGAGGTGAGTACTTTATCATTTGTTTCATCTTTTTATCTAGACCTATGTTCATATCTTGATTCTTTTGATTGCTTACATTTAGCACCTAGACCTATCTTAAACTTCCCATTTAATCAATTAAATCAATCACACTTTTACAATTACACATCTTTAATCAAAATTACATTGCATTAAAGAGGAATTTCTTATGGACTTCCTTGATGTAATCTAGGTTTAGCATTAGCATCCCTTTATTTCTTGTGTTTTTCTCTTCTAATTGAATTATACTAAAAATTATGTTTGAAAAACCCTCTTTCTCTTGTATTGAATGACTTAGAGTGGAAGTGGTTAGTTACTGAATTCATCTCATCCAATTGACATTGTTAACTCTATTGTTTCCATTCCCCACTAAACATTTTGGTGAGCCCAGCACTTTCCCTCCTTTTGATTTTTTTAGTTAGATTCCTCTCTTTGTCTATCTATTCAATCTTCACTTTGCAATGCACATTTTGATGTAGCTTGTATTTTTTTCTCTCATGTTGCAAAATTTGTTTAAAGAATTTCTCCACCACCTCTACATTTCCTTTTTGATAAAAAAACACATCCTTCTTTAAATTATGTTTCCTTAAAAAAGAAGCAATTTAGTGCATGTGATGTTATTTTTTCCTCTCTTACATCACCTCATAAGAATCTATGAGAGAAAGGAGATGGTTTTAACCTTTCTCTTAATGCTCTTTCTCTTTGTGAAGGATGTCTGAGCAATATTGTTAAAACTTCTCCTAATATAGGCCTTACCTATGGGGAAATTATTTATAAGGATGATTTTTATACCTTCATTCAATTTCTCTCCTTTGGTATTCTTTCTTGGTAGAGATGCTCTTAGCTTCAATGACTCTCCTATTTGGGAGAAACCCTTGTATGATTACATGGATTAATCTCTTCCTAATTAAATAACCTTGCTTAAAAAGGATGATATCATGGTTGACACATCTTTCATATCATTTCAACATGACATACTTGATATTTCTCTTCTACTAAAACATACCTTCCTCTTAGGGATATTTTAGAGAAAGAGGATGAAATTATAAATTATTTTATCAATGTTTCCTTGCTACACACATTTTCTAGGCTATTTTCATTCCATCCCCTTTTGCAGAGACCTTCTCCCTTGGTTCTTTTCTTATTACTTTTTCTTGTGTGGTTCACAATAAGGAACACAAACCTTATTGGGAAAGAAAATACAACTTTTTGTTTTGTAGTTCTTATCCCTCTTATTTTGACTCTGGATGTGATAAGACTCAAGTCTGTTGGGGGGTTGATGATTTCTTTCCTCTTTATTCATAATAATATTTTCTCTTTTGCTCTTTATCTACTATATTGTGAGTTTGAGGAAACTCATACTCCTAATAAAGTGGGGGCTTAATGTATCATCTTAAAATAGACACACTTTCCTTTTAAGACTATTGAGCTCCCTTCTCTTCATAATTCCCTCTTCAGACCATGGATATGCTTATGTTTGCTCTCTTTTCCTCTTCTCTCTTCCATCTTTCTTCCTTATCTCTCTGGCATCTACCCTAGCTCTTTGTGGCACCCAGGACCTATCCTCCTAGAACAAGTCAACCCAGGTTGACATAGTCCTAGACTAGTTCAACCCAGGTCAACCTAATCCCTAACATTTTTGGATCTCGAGTCCAAAAGTCCTCATGGGTTTAATTATTTTATGGTTGTTATTCAGTTGGCCTGTATTGTTTTCCCACTCAAAAATTCATATATAAGGAAACTTGGAGGCTTCATTTTCATATCTCGTCAAGTAATTCATATCTTAAGCATCTCATTATCAAGCTCTTCTCTCTAGTGAATATTTTCAACCTTTTTCATTCAAGGAGTTCAAGTATTCAAGCATTTTTCAAGCATTCAAGTAAGGATATTTTATCTAGCATTAGAGAATCCTTTGTGAAAAATTTCCTCTTCAAAATCTAGCGTATTGTTGGCCATCAAGGGAGGAGATTTGCATTGAAGCATTCATCCTCTTCATTCATGCATATCCATATCCATGACATCATGACAAAGTTATGGTAGGTCCATTGCAAAGAGTGGAGATATCCTACATTCCTAATTCAAGATCTAAATTACATACACATTGGTAAGGTGAATCCTAACATTAATTTTTTTTTCTTTATAGTTCTTTACATTTACATTTCTTATTTACATTTAATTCCTTAACCTAGGGCTAGACCAAGGCAAGCCCTCATCAAACCCCAACCCCCAAACCTTTATTTTCTATGTTGATTTACATGTTGGGAGTGAAAAGGATTACATATTTGGAACCTACAATTCGCAAAATTTTTGGAGTCATCAGTTTTAGAGCCATAGAATACATCGACCTAGTTGTAGGGCATCCTTCCATGTCAACCTAGTCCTTCAGTCTTGGATTCCAGAGATATTTCTAGGTTTTGTTCCTTCCATCATTTCATTCCAAGATTTGTAGATGGAAGTTTAGAAAATATTCAGGTCCAAAAGTTATCAAGTGAAAACATATCTTCCTCTATGCATTTCAAGGTGAGTCTTTTACATTTCATTTCATTTCATATCTTTACCCTATATTTGCATCTTAAGTGGGCTAATTCACCTAGATTAACATTTCCTAAGTAATTAGTTCAATTTTACATTCACATTATCATACTAAGGGCCTAAGAGAGTGTATTTATTGGTATTGCATTCCTCTTTAGAACCCACATTTAATATTAGCACCCTTCTTCCTTTGGTTCCTAGCTAATCTAATTTAGTTCATAAGTGGAATAATACTTAGAAATCCCCCTCTTCCCTCACACACACATATTTGAATGGCTCAGTGTCATTTAAAGTAGAGGCCTACATCCTATTAAAGTACTTCCATCTACCACCAAATATTTTGGTGAACTCGATGTGAACCCCCTATCTTTTTAGTGTTGGATTATTTTGCATATCTTTTTCTCTTGTATTAAATGTTCTTTATTTTGGTTAGATCTCAATAGGTTTTCCTTTTTTATCTCCTCTTTTTATGAGCCTTGTTACATCAAGTCCTACTTATAGCAGTCTTGTTAGGTGAAGCCATAGACTCATGGGTTTGTTTGATGATTCTCATATTTTTTCTCATTATCTTAGTCCTATCATGTAGCATTACTCTTCTTACTCATCTCATGATGAGGATGATGCTTTAAGAGTTCCTCATTTGCAAGTTGATAAGCTTTCTAGTGAATTTGATAAATTGGAAACATGGCTTGCTCAAGAAAAATAGAATCTTGATAGTGTTGTTGTTGTTGTTAGAATCTGAAAAGATTAATAACCCAGAAAACTAGTGCAAAGAGTAAATATCTAAACTATGAATGCAAATGATACAAAATCAAAATAGCATCATAGAGTTAGTCTCCAAGAGAGTAATGCAAATGCTGAAAGCAAAATAGCATTGAGAGGATGCAAAAATAAGAGATTCAAATACAAGCCAGGTAGCATGCTTATATAGGCTAAGAAGAGGGAGGAGGTGGCAACACCAACCAATGAGGAGCAACCATCTATCGGACTAAAGATAGCAAAGTATCTTCCCAAGATAGCTAATGGATGCTCACATGTAGGAAGGTGACACCTCACAACCATTCACCTAATAAGACATGTTTTATTAACCTAAGCGAGATTATTAAAAGTGTAGGAAAAACCTAGCAAAATAGGAAAAATAAAAAACTACACTAACAGTTGTTGTTAAAGCTCTTAAGAAGCTTGTTAATAATGATGACAACAACCTTTCTATCTTGTGTGGTATATGTCACCTTATTAATACTCATGCTAAATATTTGGTAGAATGTGCTCAAGACTTAGGATACCCTCCTCCTTCTTCTACCACATTGAACCTTCTATACCAATTTCTACCACTCTTTCCAACATACCTATATATTCTCCATCTCTTATGACTACTTCCACACAAGTTTCCATTCCTTTAATTTTTAGTCTTCCTAGTCTTTCACTTCCCATGAGTTTTCTTCCTACTTCCATTCCTTGTTCATTACCTTTGCATAATGTGGTTCCTTTTACTTATTCAAACCCCTTACCTATTTCTTCTAATCCTTTCTCAACGTCCTTACATATTCCTTATGCTTCAAATACTTTTCCTAATCCATCTAGCATACCTATGGCTACTAGTGTGTCTTCTGACCCTACTATTAGTACCTTGGTTTAAACCATCTCTTCTTTATGACACCGAATTTCTTATTTAACCCAATATAAGTACAATATTCCTACATGTGTTGTAGTGAATCCCCTTTCCTTAGATATCCTTCATGTTTTTATTCTGCAACATATTGAGATACATAATCTTGAGACTTATAGTGGTAAGGGAGATCTTGTGATTCATGTTAAAACTTTCCAAACTATATGTAGTGATTTTTCTCATGACTATAGGCTTATGGCTAAGTTATTTCCATGCACCTTTAGGGATAGAGACTTGAAATGGTATTTCTATCTACCTACTTATTCTACTGATTCTTTTTAAACTCTTGTTAATGCTTTCAATCAATAGTTTCAGAATAATATTGGTCTACAAGTTTATTTAACTAATTTAATGCATTGTAAGCACAATGCCAAAGAGAAAGTTACTGATTTTATTGGTGGATTTAAACATTTGTATGCTCATATTTCTTATCTTATACCTAATCATGATATTCAAAGCATTTTTATTTCTAATTTACAAAAAGACATTACGGATAAGATTCTCTTTTTTGAGTATACCTCCTTTTCACACCTATGTACAGTGCTTCATTATTACCAGTTACAAGTAAGTCAACTCAAGAGCTCTACTCTGATGGCTCCTATTTCTATGATAAGAGTGATTTCATCATACATTAAAAAAAATCCTCTAAATCTAACAACCTTATCAAACTCAAATATCCACACATAGATGGTGATCAAGTGGCAACTACATCTCGAGGTACAACTAGTTTTTCCTTTGTATTTCATCCTAATCATCAATATATTGACTTATCTGATCCTTTTTTTGAGGTGATGACTAAGTTGATTCACATTCACATCCTTAATCTTCTTCTTATTCATCCTATTTATCCTATTAAACCCTTGCCTAAGTCTTTTGATTCTAATGGTTTCTATCAATATCAATATCAACCAGGTCATGATACTCAAAAGTGTTATGGTTTGAAGAACACTATTCAAAACCTTACTGTTTCTATTGATCCTCAAATTAATCATAAGAATAAGTTTTTTTCACCACCTAATTAGAACTTACAAATTTACACTGATCCTTTTCCTTCACACTTAGTGAATTTCATTAATCAACCTTCTTCTTCTAATTTCCATATTTCTTATGATGAGAAGATAGAAGAATAAAATCATGTGGTTAATGACATTGAGTTAGAGTCTCAACCTCTAATTTCTTCTTCACCTTATCCTCAATAAACACCACTTTTTATTAGCTTTAGTCAGTCTAATATGTTTAAGGCACGTAATGGTCCTCTTTACATCACTAGTAGAGTGGCTCATATTCCTTCTTGTGGTACTTTGGTTGATCCTTCTTCTATTGTGAATGTTATCACTGAAGAACACCTTTTTAATAAAAGGTTACATAGAGATACTTATGATTCATCCCATGTATGGATTCAAACTTGTAATGGTTTTCTTTATCAACCTCAAGGTTCTATCACTTTATCTGTTACTATTTTAGAGAAAAAAAAATTTACTACCTTTGAGGATATTCCTACTTCTAATCAATTTGAAGTTAAGTTTGGTATTCCATGGCTTTCTATCATGCAAGCTATTGCTTCTCCTATTCATAAATGTCTTAAATTTCCTTGTGATGAAGTCATTGTTACTATTAATCATTTTCTTTATAAACCATCACATCCTAGAGATTGTGCTGAAATTAATTTATATTGGCCATCTCATCCTGAAAAACCACCTACTCATCCTAGTCATATTTATAGGAACTATCAACAACATAAAGTAGCTAAGATTATGAAGCTTAGTCTTCCTAAGGATTATTTACCTCTACATGTCTTGCCTACTTTAGCACCCATTTTAATCTAGATATGGAATATACTTTAGATGATAGTAGTGATGATGATTTAATTATTGTAGATAATGATTTACCTAACATGTTTTCTATGTAGCTTACAATCAATCCTAGTAATGAGTATAGTTACTCTCAAATTCCTTGGTTAGAACTCATTTTGATTCCTACTATTACGGATATGGTTCCTCTCGTGAGTCACAATCCTTCCTCTAGCATTTTGGATTGAGGTGGGGGGCACTTGGAACGCTTGACTTGAACTCCATCCATAATGGTAGTTCTTAGTGTTCTTGTTTTGTGTTTCTCCTATGGTGTGCTTCTATTTTATTTTTTTCTTTTTTTTTTTCCTTTAGACGATCCTTGTCACTTTGTTGAGTTCAAGGGGATAAAGTGATCACTCTATCATCTACATTCTTCTATTTGTATCTATCTTCTTCTATATTTCATTCTATTTTATGTTGTGCATGTGCTATTGTTCATACCAGTGGTCTTGTTTAGTCTTCTTGGTCACTTATGATATGGTAGCAATGATTCTTTTTGGTCTCCATATTATTGGTCCAAAAGACTCTTCTTTGTATCTCTTTTGTGTCTTTTCCTCCATTGTGTCATAGTTCTACTCCCTTTGGGGAATGATGATATTTTCATACTTGACATAACATTACATGTTATCATATGATCTTACTAACCCCTTAGTTAGTAAATCCCTTTTGTGCCTTACCTTTTTTTTTGCTTATTTCCCTTGATATATTTCTATTCTTGGGGGCATCTTGTAGTGCAAATGTTCTTTCTTGGATGCATGTATGTTTTCATTAAAGCTATTTCTCATGTTAAGGCATTTGCAATCACTTTAACGTGGGGCCATACACTCCACTCGTCCTTTTTCCATGGAATACAAAAACATATTCTGTGTATAGCTTGGAGTACTTCAACCTTAGTGCTTGGTATGATTTCTAAGGTATACCCAAATATATGCATCATTATTTCATGCCTTTCATCCTCTCTCTTTTTGTTTTTTCCTTTTAAGTTTCCAAAAACTCTGGATAGTTCCTGGGGGCTTGGTCTCTTTTTGGATCTCTCTCTCAACTTGAATAGTTTAGGAGGCCTGATCCTTGTTTTCAACCCCTGTTTTGACTACTAACAGTCTAGAAAGCTTGATCTTGATCCCATAAGGACACATACATCCCTATGCCTAGATTGCCTTTTGATTCTTCTTTTTTGGGACATGGAATTTCCTTAAAGTTGAATCCCTTGATGGACTGATTAGCATGCCACACACACTTGCTATATATTTTGGTTCATCTATGATGGGTTGAATAGCATGCCACACACACTTGCTAGACCATTTTATTCATCTGTGATGGGTTAACTAGCATGCCACACACACTTGTTAGACTATTTCAATGTCATCCTCTTTTCTAGAGACCTTTTCCCCTAGTTCTTTCCTTTTTCTTTTTCCTTTTGTGGTTCATAATGAGGCACACAAACTTTATTGGGCAAGCAACTACACCCATTTTTTTTGTAGTTCTTATCTCTCTTATTTTGACTCTAGATTTAATATGACCCAAGTCTATTGGGAGCTTGATTGTTTCTTTCCTCTTTAGTCATAATAAAATCTGTTATTTTTCTCTTGATCAACTTTACCATGAGTTTGAGGAAACACATACTACTGCTGAAGTGGGGGCTTAATGTACCATCTTAAAATGGATTCACTTGCCTTTTAAGACTATTGAGCTCCTTCCTCTTCATAATTCCCTCTTTGGATCATGGATATGCTCATGCTCACTCTCATTTCCTCTTCTTTATTCCATCTTTCTTCCTTATCTCTCTAGCATCTACCCTGGCTCTCTGTGGCACCCAGGACCTGTCCTCTTGGACCAAGTTGACCTAGTCCTCCTAGGTTGCCAAAGTCCTAGACTAGTTCAACCTAGATTGACCTAGTCCCTGACAATTTTGGATCTTGAGGCTCGAAAGTCCTCGGGGTTTTAATTAGTTTATGATCGTTATCCAGTTGCCTTGTATTATTTTCTCATTTGAAAATACATATATAAGGAGACTTGGAGGCTTCATTTTCATATCTCATCAAGTAATTCCTATATCAAGCATCTCATTTTCAAGCTCTACTCTCTAGTGAAAATTTTTAGCCTTTTGCATTCAAGGATTTCAAGTATTCAAGAATTTTCCTAGCATTCAAGGAAGGAGATTTATCTAGCATTAGAGAGTCGTTTGTGATAATTTCCTCTTCAAGATCTAGTGTATTGTTGGACATCAAGGGAGGAGATCCACATTGAAGCATTCATCCTCTTCATTGATGCATATCCATATCCATGGCACCATGATAGAGTTATGATAGATTCATTGCAAAGTGTGGAGATATCATACATTCTAATTCGAGATCTACATTACAAACACATTACATATGCATGGGCAAGGTGAATCCTAATATTTATCTCATTCCTTATAGTCCTTTACATTTACATTTCACATTTATGGTTAATTTCTTAACCTAGGGCTTGACCAAGGTAAGCCCTCATCAAACTCCAACCACAAAACTTTTATTTTCTATGTTGATTTGCAAGTTGGGAGAAAAAAGATTAAAGATCTGGAACCTACAATTCACAAGCTTTTTGGAGTCATCAGTTTTGGAGTCACAGACTACATCAACCTAGTTATAGGACATCCTTTCGTGTCAACCTAGTCCTTTGGTTTTGAATTCTAGAGAGATTTTTGGATTTTATTCCTTTCATCATTTCATTCCAAGATTCCCAGATGGAAGTTCAAAAAAGATTCAAATCCAAAATTTATCAAGCAAAAACATTTCTTCCTCTATGCATTTCAAGGTGAGTCTTTTACATTTCATATCTTTACCCTAGATTTGCATCTTAATTGGGCTAATTATCTTTACATAGCACCTAGATTTACATTTCCACATTATCTTATTAAGCGCCTAAGAGAGTCTATTTCTAAGTGTTGCATTCCTCTTTACAACCTGGATTTAGTATTAGCACCCTTCTTCCTTTGGGTCCTAGCTAATCTAATTCAGATTGTAAGTGGAATCATACTTAGAAATCCCCCTCTTTCCCTCATACACACATGTTTGAATGGGTAAGTGTCATGTAAAGCAGAGGCCTACATCCTTTTAAAGTGCTTCTCTTTTACCACCAAACAAGATTCACTATTGTCATTATTATCATAACCTTTTACTTATTTACACTTTTGTGTTGACTAAGATCCCCTATATTCATAAAGTCCAACTGTAATGTCCTTTTTGGACCACTAGAACTACCCATGCCATCTCCACCAGTGGAAGTGGCACTTGGTTCAGATTGAATCTAATAGTTTGGAATAAGTGAAGTTGGAATTGAAGGTGAGACAAATAAAGCTGCAACCTAAATGGTTTTAGATTTTGTTTTTATGAACTTGATGATTCACCTCAAAGGACTGGTTTACCACCACATTTTGGTGGATCTAGTGTGGGAAGTGGAAACCACATTCCTTGACCTTTTGGACTCATCCCACCATCACATGAATAACCTAATTTTTTTACCATATTTTCCCCTTTTCCATAAGTTCCATTTGTGTTTGTAGTGAGTACATAAAATTATGAAGGGACTATAGTAGTTTGGGGATCTACAGAAGTCCCATACTAAATATCTTCACCCTAATCAGGATCCATGTGTTATTGCTTTATATGCATGCTCATTATGCCATAATCAGATAAATAGTTTATCCTCATTAACAAAATAAATATTTACAGAGGTCTTTGGCTTGCCAAAACTCTTCATCATTTCCCAAAAATTAGTATTTTTTCTTGGAGGCCAATGATCATCTTTATAGTATTCATATATGCCATGTAGAATAGGTTTTTTAGTTGTACAATCTACTTTTTGGTAGAAATTATAGGATGTCCTAGTGTCAAGTTGCACTTTTCCTTTCTATTTGTGTAATGCTATAATTTATGTTGACAATTTCTATATTGAAATATTGTTTTTAGTGGTACATTTCTCCATTTCTTTTTTACCACTCCCCAAGAGTATATTTTTAAATTTTTTAATCAATGTCATACTCTCATGTTGACATTTGGTTGTGACATTCCCATTCTATATAAGCTTTATACCAGCTATGTTTATTGGATCATGCTACTAGCAATTGTCAATATCTAAATTAAAATTATAAAAAATATTGTGCCACTTTGAATTCTTTGTGTTAAATTTGAACCCTTTGCATGAGCAAAGAAATGAATGAAATATAGTTTTATTTTTCTGACCATGAAATAGTGCATATGCACTCTACATCTTTCATACATATTCCAATGCAAAACCCCTGTTTATCACATGTATTATAATTTTGTAGGGTTCTACCACTGAATTGTAAAACTTTAATACAATGTACTCTTCCATGAAGTATCAATCATCAAATTATATTTGACTTCCAAGTTGAAATAAATCTTTACAATGCACATGAAATATAGGCATTGAAGTGCCTATAATTTTATGATACGTGGGTGCCAAAAAGAGTTCTTAAAAATGGTTTTACTTCCTCCTATTATCACTCATCCTGATCAAAGGTGTCCATTTATATATTGGATTTTGATCCTTAATTTGAAGCTTGTTTTTTTGAAATATTTAAGGATGATTTCATAAAAGAAGATAGAACAAGTAAGTTTTGAATCTAAACATCGTCTATCGATGGAAGAGAATCCTTGGGATGTTGGAAATCTTGCATTGCCCAAAAAGATGTTTGTTTTATTCTTTTTTTTTCCAATTATCATTTTGATAGTTTGAGTTAGTGCTCACTTGATTTCCATTCCAAATTTCATGATCTTGTATTCTTATTGTAGACCTATCATGTATCATTATCCTATGTTCATAAAATTTAATGTTGCACATGCTTAGATTTATGCTCCATCTTCTCAGGTTTTGATTTCCTATAAGGTTCTTCATAGAGTGCATGGAATTTTAGTTCTATAAGATTTGTCTCTTTCTGCAAGCTTTCATAGTTCCGCATATAGTTTCTTGGATCATCTTAGGACCTATATATAAGACTGCAAACATTCTTATAATGTGTTATGTATTTGGTCATTAATTCATTGTGGGTCAATCCTATATTGTATAACATTTTCCCCTATTATTAGTTAAAGTGAATTCAAAGTGAACCTATGTATCTAGATGGCTATATATAGAGAAACATGGTTAGTAGAGAAAGGTGATAGCTTGAGAGATAAGAGTTTTTATGTAATCTAGAATGTATTGGTTATAACTAGGAAGGCCTTATAGTCTAGAATGTATGTTGTTTATTTGATGTAATTTGAGATATGTTGTTAATAAAAGAGGTTGTTTCCAATTGTATCTTGTTGTACTTCTATTGTGTTATCTTGATAGGGGTTTGGTCATCTCCTTTGGGGATACACCAACCTTGTACTATATTAGATGTTATTAGAGTGATGGTTAATCAAATTGGTAACTTATCAGAGTGCTATTAATGTTGGTGGACTTGTCAAGACCTAGACTCCTTGGTTGTGAGGTGGTAGATCATGGTTATAACTCACAATTGTAGAGGACTTTCACAAGTTATTGGTAACCTATTGTATACCTATTGACTTCTTATTGGTGGAAAGATTACTAAAGATTGAGGCATTTTCACCTTGTTTAGATTTAGTATGTCACCTAGGAGGTTGGAACATCTGTTTGAAGAATTTAAGGCATGAATGAGGAATGTGATATGTAATGTCTTAAATGGCTTGAGAATAAATCCTAAAATAGAAGATGAATATGTGGAAGCTATTGAAGGCATTGAAGTACCTAAAGTAGAGACTCCCATAGATGAAGAAATATTTTTGAGAACTATGACACAAGTTGGTAAGATTCATAGAATGGAAGTATCAAATTGTTCTAGTTCATTAGATCTTAAGGAATTGATGGATTGGATTAATGAACTTGAGGATTATTTTGAGCTAGAGAATATTGTAGATCCATAAAGAGTTAGGCTAGCACAAACTAAATTGTAAGGTCATGTTGTGCTGTGGTGGAAATAATTACAAAAAGATAGAGAAATAATAATGAACCTAAGATTAGTAGGTGGAAACATATTGTTTCTAATGCAGGAGCATCTTAGGTCCATAACCAATCTTGCATCACCCAAAAACTTTTTTTTTTGTACCTATTTGTTGTTCATGGTGTTGCCATTGCTACCTTGAGATTTGTGCTATATGAAGCTAGCATGTTGTTGAGGATCTCTTTATAGTCCTTTCCCTAAGAGCACAAATGCTAATGTGTTGTATTTCTTGAGTCATGTATCATTCTTTCTGATCTTTGTTTCTTGTTGATTTCTTCTTGTGAGGTGTGTTGTTTCTATTTTCCCAATTTTCTATGATTGCATGGTGTCTTACACACTTGGGAGTCACCATCCAACATGTATTTGGACCTATCCCTAAGAGCATGTGAACAATTGATGCCCTTTCCTTTGGTTATGATTTACATCTCCAAGGTTGGACCTATATTGTCATTAAATGTCTGACTGGATGGCATGTGGCCTAGCTAGCTATATAAGCACTTGCATTTAATGTAGCGTAGTAAGGATAGAGAATTAGAAGAGTCGTAGTATGATAAGTAGAAGGCAGACAAAGATTGTGCATTTGGAATTTGATTTTGTAATTCATTGTATAAGGTTGCAACCTAGAAGGCCTCATAGTTGGGCATGTTGGTTATTGTTATCTTATCAAATCAATTGGTAAATCTATGAATTCATTTGTCTCTTTGCTAAAATTATGTGTTTGGCTTCAATGTGTACTCTAAGCAGGGTGTTAGTAGGTTTAAGTTGAGTTTATTCCTCTTAGACCTCCTATCATCCCATGTGTCAGGTGCTATCAGAGATTGAGTTCCTTCTTGTGAATTGGATCATGGAGAACCTTAATTCGATTGGTTATCGAGTGGTAGATTTGAGATCTGACCTACAATTTGTAGAAGGTTATGATCTTGCAAAAACTATTGTGAATTTGGTTTGACGTAGAGGAGATGAAAATAATATTATAATGGACATGTTGAGGTAGATTGCACTGAATCTTGAAGCTATTGAGATAGCCTAGAGAAGAAGTGTACATCTTGAGGATGTTAGTAATGAAGAAAAAGAAACACCTAATCCTAACATTGAACTTGAGGTGGAACAAGATGAGGAAAGACTTCTTAGAGTCTTGTTTGGGGAAAATTTTAGACCTGTTGTTGAAGTTTCTTATTGTAATGGAAGACTTGAGAATAATGTAGTATTGAATTGGATCTCTAAGATGGATAAGTACTTTGAGTATGAAAGCACTCCCAATAAAAAGAAGGTAAAGATAGTAGTCACAAATTTGAAGGGTCGTGCTTCACTTCAGTGGGATCACTTGCAAATTGAAAGATGGAAAAGAGGAAAAGAAAAGATCAAGACACGGGTGAATATGATTGGTAAAATGAAGAAGAAGTTCCTTCCTATAGATTACCAAGTTAACCTATTGATAAGAAAGCAAAATCTGAGACAAAATGACATGAGTGTGAAGGAATATACTAAGGAATTTTACAAGTTGGATATCAGATCTAGACATGTAGATGATGAAGTTGAAAAGGTAACTCGACACTTGAATGGTTTGTAGACATCTATCCAAGATGAGATTAGTTATGTTAAGATGGATAGTATTGAAGCACCATATTAGTATGCCTTGAAAGCTAAAGAAATATTGGTGAAGAAACATGATAAGAGAAAAGTGTTGGAAATATAAGAGTAACTAAGAGGAGAGGGGTGAATTAGTTACCACTAAAATAAATCCTAGACCCTTAGATGTCAACACAAACCATAAACTTCACTGAAAATACTATTGCTCAATGAACACATAGTCACTCAATTAATACTGACAATATGTTGTAACTCAGTAAGCACTAAAATAATAATTGTAACTCCAAAAATGCTTAACATGCAAATCTTAGGATATTATCTATGACTAACCTTAATCAACTTATTTACATACACATGAAAGAAATAACATGAACACAAGTGACACCAAGATTTAACGTGGAAACCCAATTTGGGAAAAACCACCAATTACAACTAGTTACTGGTTTTCACTCTTTTGAAGTGAGCCTTGTTAGGAGCCAACCCTGTTAAAGGTTACAAAATAAATTGTCAGGTTTGACCCTATTAGAGGATTTAATCACCCTGTTAGGAGTGTTCTTGTTAGAGGTCTTTAGACACTTCAATCTAGAAATGCCACCTTGTTAGAGGATTTACAAATAGTTGTTAAGCCAACCCTATTAAGAGATTTAGATTACTGCTACAATGGTTAGAGAGTAAGAATGAGATGACCTAATTTTTGATGCAGCCATATTGTTGTTTTTAGATCTCAGTTCTGGTTCAAATACCTGATCCTTTTTGATCGAATGTATCTTTGTAGCTCCACAAGGATATTCTTCTTATCCTTCTAATTTTCTTCCTCTAAGAATCTTCTACTCTTCCATTCACTTGCACACATTCAATCCTCAACTTGACCTTATACTTATACCTTATGCATTATCAAGTCAGCTTGAATACATCTTAGAATAATTTATATTCATCTACTCAGTCAGCTAGAACCAACAAACAAATTCATTAAACTTAATATGCCAAAACAATAAAATCTTTCATTAGCTGACCCTACTTAGTAGACACTAACACATAAATAATTTTCCTATGTTAACCAAGTGAACTCGGTTAACACTACATCTTCACAAACTTCCTTTGGTAAGAAAGTGAGCTTGGTTAACACTAGTTCCATCCAACTTTCCTTTGTTAAATGAGTGAGCTTGATTAATAATCAACTTATGCAAACTTATCTTTGACGCTCGAGTGAACTCGATAGACATTGTCTTCTAAAATTGGAAAACACTAGAATGCTCGGTAGACACAAGAAATTGTCTTCATTACCTGAGTGATCTCAACATACACTAATTGGTATGACATTTTGTGTAACATCAAAGACAATACATAATTAACTAATTATTTTAAAAAATCTCCCTCTTTGGCATTGATGACAACACAACATGTCATAATATAATATAATTTTAGAGCAAAACAATAGTAAGGAAAGTATCCTTAGTTTCATTATGATTCTCATCTATGATAACTCCCCCAATCAGAGTGAACTCCCTCTACCTTTAGTTTCTCCCTCTATCAGTAAACATTCCCTATTTGATATTAGCTCTAAATATTTCAAACCAAGTTCTTCCTTTTTGACATCTCTAATTGAACTCTCCGTAAACTCTCCCTCATCACAGAACTCTCCATCTTTATAAAATTCACGTGAATATGATAGAAAATTCTCTCTCTTTGACATCTTATGCCAAAGACAATATATATTGAATATCAATGTACCTCATGTACTAATTCATATGCAATTTTCCCTTTCAATATTCATAAACTGATTGATCTTCAACATGTACTGGTTGATGCATCACTAAACTTCATTTAGTGAGCTTCAGATAGGGGAATAACCCCTAACTTACCTCTTGGATATAAAAATGCATCCTTAGGTAATGGCTTAGTGAATATGTCTGCAATTTGTTCTTTGGTATTCACATATTCAAATCTTACCTCTTTATCTTGCACCAATTCTCTCATAAAATGATATTTTATTGTAATGTACTTGGTCTTGGTATACATCACAAGATTCTTTGATATATTAATTGTACTGGTGTTATCACAGAAGATAACCATTGGATTCTTGATCTCTACCTTCATACCTACCAACAATTGCTTGAACCAAACAACATTGGAGAGATTAATTGTTGCTGCCACATACTCTGCCTCTACTATAGACTAAGAAATGTAATTATGCTTCTTATTTGTCCAAGACACTAGTATTTTAATAAGAAAGAACACTCCACCATGGGTGCTCTTCCTATCATCAATACTTCTTGCCCAATCAACATCAGTAAAAGATTTCAAATCTAAAGTGCCTCCTTTCTTGTACCATAATTCATAATCTTCAGTACCCTTCAGATACCTCATGATTATTTTGATTTCCATCATATGATTTTCTTTAGGATTTGTTGAGAATCTTGCCACCATACCAACTGCTAATGCAATATCAAGTCTCGTATACACTACACATTGCAATTTTCCAATCATTGAGTTTTATGTGGTTTGATCTACTTCCTTGGAATCATCATTTTTGGAAAGCTTATGTCCAATAGACATAGGTGTTCCAACTAGTCTTCAATCTTCCATTCCAAATTTCTTTAGTATCTCCTTAATATACTTAGATTGAGTAATGTACATACCATCTATATTTTGTTGAATCTACAATCCAACAAATAATTGTATCTCTCCAAACATGGATATCTCAAATTCCTTACTCATTTCCTCTGAAAAAGCTTTGCACAAATCATCATTTCCAGTAAACAATGTGTCATCCACAAAGATTTATGCCGATACAATCTTCTTTTCTAGTCCTTCTTTGATATATAGGTTGTTATCATCATTATTCCTTTCAAAACCAATCTTCATCAAATAGTTATGAAGTCTTTCATACCAAGCTCTGGGAGCTTTCTTGAGTCCATACAATGCTTTGTGTAGTTTACAAACCATGTCCTTTTTGCTCAGATCTACAAAACCTTTTGGTTGTTCTATGTAAACTTCCTCTTCAAGAATGCAAATTTCACATCCATTTGATACTTTATGTGCAACATAAGCAAGTAAGGTCCTAAGACCTTCTAATCTTGCAACGAGAGAAAATTTTTCACCATAATCAATACCTTCTTCTTGAGAATAGCCTTTTCATACTAACCTTGCTTTGTTTCTAGAAATTTCTCCATCTTCATTTAGCTTATTTATGAAAACTCACTTTGTGCCAATTACATTTTTATCCTTGGGTCTAGGAACAAGAATCCAAGTTTTATTCCTTTATATATGGTCTATCTCTTCATTCATTACTTCAATCCATCTTTCATTATCCAAAGAATCTTTAATTGATCTAGGTTCAAATTCAGTAAGAAAACATTTACCTTTCAATTTGTTCCTTATCATTATTCCATCTAACTTGTCTCTAATGATCTAATCAGTGCATGGTGCCTTTTGACATATCTTGCTAACATAGGTACTTTGGATTTAGAACTTGTTCCACTTGCCTCAACATGATCTTCTACATCATGCTTGGGTCCCACTTTCTATGACTCAGGTCCTTTAGACTTGGTTTGCTTGGGCAATACCTTGGTAGCCTCTATTTGCAACTTAGGTCCTTCAGACTGTGACTCAGGTTGCACTGGATGCAACTCGATAGCTTCTAGAGATTTTGGGGACTTAGGAGGTGAAGTCTTCTAACTTCCAATTACATTTAGCAATGTATCAAGTTCATAGTAGATAAGATTTATGTAGTCCTTAGGTTCTTTGTTTCTCTTTTCTTCACTTTTTTCTACAAACTCATCAATTTTCACATGTGCACTTTCTATGATTTTATGAGTAGAAAAATTGAAACATTTGTATACTTTGATTCTGTAGGAATATCTTAAGAATATGTCTTCATCACCTTTGACATCAAATTTACCTTTCCTAGATTCCTTCAAGATATAACATTGTCTACCAAATACTTTCAAGTAACTTACAATAGGTTTGTAGCCATATCATAGTTCACAAGGAGTTTGATTTGAATCTTTCTTCAGTTGTACTCTATTCAAGGTATGAACTATAGTACTGATTTCTTCCTTCTAGTATTTGATTGCAACATTAATTTCTATCGTCAAAGTTCTTGCACAATCCATAATGGATCTGTTCCTTCTTTCAACTATACCATTCTGCTGAGGTGTACTAGGGGCTAATACTTGTCTTTTGATTCCTCTTTCAATGCAAAATTCATTGAATTCATTAGAAATGAATTCACTTCCTCTATCTAACCTCAAACACTTTAGCTTCTCTCCAATTTCCTTCTCTACTCTTTCTAGATACCAATTAAATTTTTGAAAAGCTTCAGACTTATCTTTTAGATACATTATGGTCATCATTCTAGAATAATCATCAACAAAAAGAATAAAATACTTATCTCCGCTATAGCTCTCAATTCCAATAGTTCCACATAAGCCTGTATGAACCAGCTCCAAGATTTCTTCAGAATGATAGTTCTTTCTTTTGAAACTTGTCTTGCACATCTTACCAATTTGACAATTTTTGTATAGGCCCATATCAAGTTTCCTCAAACTAGGAATACCTCTCACTCTTTTTTTTGTTGCTTATCTTGATTAGATTATCAAATGTCACATGACATAACCTTTTATGCCATAACCAATTTTCTTCTACTTAAGCAATGAAACATGAACTTTCACTAAGATCTAGGTAGAATAGGTTAACTTTTGTTTGATTACTGGACCCCACTAGATTTCCTTTTCCATCTAGCAGCTTGGCCTTCACATTCATGAATCCCACCTTGAATCCAATGTTATTTAATTGTGCTACACTCAGTCAATTATGCTTTATTCCTTCAACCCAATAAGCATTATCACATCTAAGTTCATTGGTTAGTGAGATACAATCTTTTCCCTTTATGAAACATGGTTCATTGTTTCCAAATCTTACACTTCCACCATCATAGTGTTTCATATTTTCAAACTTTTTTTTTTTCACCGGTCATATGATGTAAACAGCCACTATCAATAATTCATGTATCATTTTTGCTAACATGAGAAATAAGTGTTACTTTATCTTCTTCATCATCAGATTCATCTTTTACAACAATATAGATCATTTCATCATCATCACTATTATCTAAATCTTTAGCCATAAAATAAGATTTTTCACCTTTATCCTTGGAGCTTTTGAAATCCTTCTATCCTTTGAACTTGTTGTGCTTCTTTTCATCTTTGTCTTCTCTTTTTGGACACCTTGCAACAATGTGACCAACTTCTTCACAAGAAAATCAAATTAAAGGAATTTTACCTTTATACTTTCCTTTACCTTTGGGATACCTTCTTGAAAATAATGCTTCAATAGTTTCAAGATCACTATCAAAACAATGTTCTTCTTCACTTTCAAATTGTTTTCCTTTTGACCATTTAGCTTTCTTCTTGAGTGACAATTTTGCTTCAAATGCAAAATCAAGATTGTTAGAACTAGGAATATAATTATCATAGTTATCTAGCTCAAATATTGTCAATCTTCTAACTATTGCATCCAATGTTATATCATTCTTTGGATTACATACCATGCCTTGAAGTTATTTCTATTCATCTTAGGGATCTTCCTTCTGTAAGACATCCTGATCTTTAGCTTAGGTCCTTGAAACCTTCTTTGCAAGCACCAAATTCTCTGATACCAATTGTTGGGAAGATAAGAGGAGTAACTAAGGGGGGAGGGGTGAATTGGTTACCACTAAAATAAATCTCAGATCCCTTAGATGTCAATACAAAACATAAACTTCACTAAAAAATATTGTTGCTCTGCAAACACGCAGTCACTCGATTGATACTGATAATATGTTGTAACTCGGTAACTAGTGAAATAATAATTGTTACTCAAAAAATGCTTAACATGCAAATCTTCGAATATTATCTATGGTTAACCTTAATTAACTTAGTTGCATACACATGAAAGAAATAGCATGAACACAAGTGACACCAAGATTTAACGTGGAAGCCGAATTTGGGAAAACCCACCAATTACAACTAGTTACTAATTTTCACTCTTATGAAGTGAGCCTTATTAGGAGCCAACCCTATTAGAGGTTACAAAGCACATTTTTAGGTGTGACCCTATTAGAGGATTTAATCACCCTATTAGGAATGGCCTTGTTAGAGGTCTTTAGACACTTCAATCTAGAAATAACACCTTGTTAGAGGATTTACAAATAGTTGTTAAGCCAACTCTGTTAAGAGATTTAGATCACTGCTACAATGGTTAGAGAGTAACAATGAGATGACCTAATTTCTAATGCAACTGTATTTTTGTATTTACATCTCAATTATGGCTCAAATACTTGATCCTTTCTAATAGAATGTATCTTTGTAGCTTTACAAGGATATTATTCGTATCCTTCTAATTCGCTTCCTCTAAGAATCTTCTATTCTTCCATTCACTTGCACACATTCAATCCTCAACTTGACCTTATACTTATACCTTATGCATTTTCAAGTTAGCTTGAGTACATCTTAGGATAATTAATATTCATCTCCTCAGTTGGCTAGAACCAACAAACAAATTCATTAAACTTAATATGCTAAAACAAGAAAATTCTTCGTTTGCCAACCCTGCTCGGTAGACACTAACATGTAAATGATTTTCCTATGTTAAGTGAACTTGGTTAACATTGCATCTTCACAAACTTCCTTTGGTAACCAAGTGAGGTCGGTTAACATTGGTTCCATCCAAATTTCCTTTGTTAATCGAGTGAGCTTGGTTAATACTCAACTTCTATGAACTTCTCTTTGACGCCTAAGTGAACTTGCTAGACACTGTCTTCTGAACTTGGCAAACACTGGAATGCTCGGCAGATACATGAAACTATCTTTGTTACCTAAGTAAGCTTGGAATACACTGACTGGTATGACATTTTGTGTAACATCAAAGAAAATACACAATTAACTAATTTTTTTCAACAAAAAGGAGGTAGAGGTAGAAGATTTCAAAGAAGCAAAAGTAGAACCTATGGAGAAAATAGCAGATCTGACAATGTAGTGCAAGATAAAGGAAAGATAGAATGGAAGGAAGAACATGCTGGAAAAATAATTAATTATACTAGAGGTGGCTATATTGGTTACTCTAGGAATAATAATGGTCATAAGAGAGAAGAGAGATCTTATTTTAAAGGTACTTGTTTTAAATGTGGAGAAGGACATTGGGATTTTGAATGTAGTAATTCTAGCAAGAAGATTGGAAGTAGCAGTAGGAACACTTTGGCTTGTGAAGAAGTTGTTGAAATACCTAACGAACCTAAGCATGGTGAGAACCTGATGATAAGAATAGTTTTGTAGAATGGGGAAGTTGATGAAGAACCTATTTTGAGAAGAAGTTTGTTCAAGACCATATGTAAGATTGTTGGAAAATGTTGCAAAGATTATCATTGATAGTGGAAGTTATGATAATTTGACATCTAAAGATTTGGTCAATAAGTCACAGTTGTAGATATTGAGACATCTTAAACCCTACCATGTTGCTTCAATCCAGAAGGAGAATAAATTACTTGTAAGTGAACAATTCCTTGTTAAGTTGAAAATTGGAAATTATCATGATGAAGTCTTGTGTGATATTATGCCTATGGATTGTTGTCATATCCTATTGGGTAGAACTTGGCAGTATGATAGACAAGCGTTGCATGGTGGTAGATTCAATCAATATACTATTTGGGTTGATGGGAAGAAACAAATTCCATTGCCTTTGGTAAAAATGCCTGATGATAATCATTGTACCATGGTTAGAGTATGTTTGGTTGAAGGAAAATAATTTTCTAAAAATGTGAAAGAACAAAATATTTGTTTTGCTTTGATTCCCAGAAAGATAGAGAAACAAGATGAACTAGAACATGCAGCTTAGATTCAATATTTGTTGGCAAATTTTCAAGACATCATTTCTAATAATGAACCTTATGGTTTACCTCCTATGAGAAGTCTTACTCATTGGATGGACTTGATAGATGGATCTATTTTTCCTAATAAAGAACCACACAGATTGTAACCTACTAAAAAATGTTGATTTGAATAGACAATTGCAAGAACTTCTTGAGAAGGTTCTAATTAGAGAAAGTTTGAGTCCTTGTGTAAATTTCATACCTTGTAAGAAGACATCTAATGTAGTACATGTGGCTAATTTTTTCTTCAAGGAGATAGTAAGATTACATGGGTTGCCTAAGACTCTTGTTTCAGATAGAGATACTAAGTTTCTTAGTAATTTTTGGAGAAGACTTTGGAGGAAGATGGATATAGAGTTGAAGTTTAGTTTCTACATTTCATCTGTAGACTGATGGACAAACTAAGGTAATAAATAGAAGCTCGGGTAACTTGTTGAGATGTTTGGTTGGGAATAATCCTAGTAATTAGGACTTGATTTTATCACAAGTAGAGTTTACATATAATAATTTATGAATAGAAGCCCCAAGAAGACACCTTTTGAGATTATGAATGGATTGACACCTAAAGAAACTGATGAATTAAGTGATTTGACTACTAAGAGAAAGAGAAGTGTTTCTTGGTAGTTTTTGGCATGTGTAATGGATTGTTTAGTCATTGAGTTGTTTGGTTATTATTTTCATCAAGGTGGTCAATTGTCATTTCTATTGAGTTGACTTGAAGTCTTATGTTCTTGGTTGTTGTTGTTGTTGCCCAATTCCTTGTTTCACCAAGCACTTTCATCATTGAGTTGTTTGGTTATTGTTTAGTCATTGAGTTGTTTCGTTATTGTTTTCATCAAGGTGGTCAGTTGTCATTTCTATCGAGTTGACTTGAAGTCTTATGTTCTTGGTTGTTGTTGTTGCCCAATTCCTTGTTTCACCAAGCACTTTCGTGTTCCCTTTTCTTTCTGGGCTAACTATGCATGTAATTTATGTCATCATCAAATAAAGGGATCTATCATTGGAAAGTGTGTGGACCTATTTTGAGATCATTTCTTTCTCCTATATTGGATATAGAAGTTTATTTCAGTTTCATCCAATATAAATAGGGATTTATGTTGTAGATTTAGGGGGAGCCTTTTGTAAGATAGAGGAGTCAGAGTTAGAATCTAGAGATCATGGATCTCACATGTATTAAGATAGTTCTATAGTAATTTCATTTGTATTCATCATAATTAAGAAGGCTTTATAGCTTGGCATGTATCAAGATTTTTGAATGAATATATGAGTTAGATCTGCATTGTGTTCTCTCCTTCCACTATGTTTTTTTCCTTTTTTCATGTTAAGAAGGGATCTTTCTTCGTCGGGTCATATCAAAGCAAGTTTTAGATCTAGGATTATGAATCTAGGTCTTGGAGGTTCCTTCTTGAAAACTCTAGTTGGTTACTTTTTTTGGGGGTGGCAGATGACGATCTAACCTACAATTGCAAAGGGTTTCAAGATGGTTCATGGAAGGAGATATTTTGATTTAGGATTGTCTAATATGCTAAGGTATACTGATGGTAGGCTAGGTGATATTGAGAAAACCCAACACCAAGAAAGACATATGGATGATGTTAGTGATGATGAAGTTGAAGTACAGGAGGAGGTTGCACCTTCACCTTTGATGGGTCAAGGGGATGAAATGTTATTGAAGGCATTAACTAGTTTGAAGTCTACACCATAATTTAACCCTCTCAAGTATAGTGAAAAAATAGATTTAGATGAGTTAATGGATTGGATCACCAAAATGGAGAAATAATTTGAGTATGAAAACATGGCAGATGAGAAAAAGGTGAAAATTGTAAGCACAAAGTTGAAAGGCCATGCATCCTTGTGGTGGGAGCATTTACAAAAAGATAGGTAGAAAAGAGGTAAAAATAAAATTAAGGTATGGGATAAGATGGAAAATTAGTAGAAACAAAAGATTCTTCCTTGTGATTATAAGATTAACCTACTTAGAAGAATGCAAATTTTCAAGCAGAAAGATAAATCTATGAAGGAATACACTGAGAAAATTTATAGATTAGATATTAGATCTGGACATATTGAAGATAAAGTGGAAAGAATTGCAAGGTACCTGAATGGATTGAAGACTTATATACAATAAGAGATCAGTTTTGTTAACATGGAAACCATTGAGGAGGCTTATCAATTTACCCTAAAAGCTAAAGAGAAATTCAATAAAAGGCACAAGAAAAGGTAAAGAGGAAGAGGTGGTAGATTTACTAGGGTAAAAGGAAGATCTTATGGTGAAAAAAATGGATTCAATTAGGAAAGGACAAATTGTGATAAAAGAAAAATTGAGTGGAAAGGTGAAGATAAAGGAAATACCAAGTGGAAAGCCGATTTCATCCTGAGGTAGAGGTAGTTATTACCCATGTGGCTATAATAGATGAGGATTACAAGCAAATAGTTACAATGGTGGAGAAGGAAATTGATCATTTGAATATAAGAATATGATTAAGAAGGTCGATAGTAGTAGAAATGCTTTGATACATGAAGATTCACTAAATGAACCTGAGAAATAAAGTAACCTAATGGTTAGAAGAGCATTATGGAGTGAGAATACTATAGATGATCTTGTGAGGAAAAATTTATTCAAGAATAGATGTAGAGTTGTAGTCAAAGTTTGGAAAGTGGTCGTTGATAGTGGAAGTTCAAAAAATTGGCCTCTGGGAAATGGTTTCAAAGTTTCAATTGGAAAGGTTGAGGCACCCTAAACCCTATCATATTTGATGGATCAAGGATGATCATATACTAATGGTAAGTGAACAATGTTTTGTGAGTCTAAAAATTGGAAGGTACTGTGATAAGATGTGCGATATTATTCCTATGGATTGCTATCATATTCTATTGGGTAAACCTTAGCAATATGATAGACATGTTGTACATGATGGAAGATTGGATAAGTATACTATTTGGGTTGATGGGAGGAAAAAAAATATTGTTGTATTTGATTGAGGAATCTATTGGTGAGATATGTGCATCTTTGGAAGTTTGTTTAATGAAAGGTAGATAGTTTGTTAAGGATCTGAAGAAGAATGTTCTTTGTTTTGCTATAATTGCTAACAAATTGAGTGAGAACATAGAAAATTGAGTTCTAGTAGAAGTTGAATAATTGTTCACCAAGTTCAAGGAGATCATTTTAGATCATTTACCTAATGCTTTACCACCAATGAGAACCATTAGTCATTGTATTGATTTGATTCCTGGATATATTTTGTCAAATAAAGCACCACAATGATTAACACCAACTAAGAATGAAGAGATTAACCAACAAGTTCAAGAATTCTTGCATAAAGGACTGATTAGAGAAATTTTGAGTTTGTACAAAGTACTAGTTGTGTTGGCACCTAAGAGAAATGGAATATGGAGAATTTGTACTGATTCCCAAGCTATAAACTAGATAACAGTAAACTATAGGATTGCTATACCAAGAATGGATGACATAATGGATTGTTTGATTGGAGCAAGATATTTTACAAAGATTGAGTTAAAGAGTGAGTATCATCATATTAGAATAAGGGAAGGTGATGAATGGAAGACTTCATTTAAGACAAGAGAAGGTTTGTGTGAGTGGTTGGTTATGCCTTTCAATTGAACTAATGCATCAAGTACTTTTATGAGGTTGATGAATGAAGTTCTAAAGAAATTCTTGGGTAAAGTTTTAATTTTTTACTTGGATGATATTCTAATATTTATCAAAAGTGGAGAAGAACATTTTTTTTCACATTAGACAAGTACTCCAGAGATTGAAAGAGCAAAAGTTGTTGAGAAATATGAAGAAGTGTACTTGCATATAAGAGGAACTTGTGTATCTAGCATTTCTAATTTAAGATAATGGTTTAAAGATGGATCTTGGGAGGGTTAAATTAATTATGGAGTAGCCTACACCTTAGAATGTTAGTGAGGTAAGATCATTTCATGGTTTGGAGATTTTTTATAGAAAGTTCATCAGAAATTTCAGTTCAATTTGCAATGTTATGACTAAAACAATGAGAGGAGACAAAAGAGAATTCAAGTGGACACATGGATCTAATAAGATTTTTGAGACTTTGAAATAGAAGTTTGTTAAATTTATTGTATTTGCTTTGCTTGATTTCAATAAAGTGTTTCAAGATGAATGTGATTCAAGTGGTAGTGCAATAGGAGCTATGTTGAGTCAAGAAGGTAAACATGTTGTTTTCTTGAGTGAAAAGTTAAATGATGCAAAAAGAAAGTATTATGTATATGATCAAAAGGTCTATGCTATTGTTCAATCCCTAAAGAAATCGATAAGTTATTTGATATCGAAGAAGTTTTTTTTGTATATTGATCATAAGGCTTTACAATATCTAGGTAGTCAACATAAGTTGAATCAAAGCCATATGAAATAGGTTGAGTATTTAAAGAGTTTCACATTTGTGATAAGGCATAAAAATAGAGTGTCTAATCGAGTTGTTGAGTCATTAAGTAGAAGAAGATATTTGATGACTGAAATGAAAGTTGAAGTTATTGGTTTTCATGATAGGAGGGATTTGTATGAAACTAGCCCTAATTTTTATGAGTCATGGAGGATGTGTTGAGCACTTATTTTAGATCAACCAAGTTAGTGGAAAGACTATTTCATTATAGAAGATATGTTATTCAAAGGAATTCAATTTTCTATACCAAGGGGGATCGATGAGAACTAATATGATAAAAGAAAATCATAGTAGTGGTTTGGCTAGACATCTTGACATTTATAAGATGTTGAATTTGCCTAAGAAAAGGTACTTTTGGCCTTA
Organism: Cupressus sempervirens; assembly: GCA_028749045.1. NCBI lineage: Eukaryota > Viridiplantae > Streptophyta > Pinopsida > Cupressales > Cupressaceae > Cupressus > Cupressus sempervirens. The sequence goes on along the minus strand of CM053789.1, from coordinate 701,432,467 downwards.
GTTGTATATGGATGTTTAGAAATCTGTGAAGAATTGTGGAGTTTGTCAAGTTTCTAAGGGAGTGAGTCAAAATACTGGATTGTATACATCGATCTCTATTCTTGAGAAACATTGGAGTGATATCAGCATGAAATTTTTTCTTAGCTTACCAAAGACTACAAGTGGTAATGATTACATATTTTTTGTTGTGGATATATTTTCAAAAATGCAACATTTCATACCATGTAGGAAAACATCAGATGCAATGCATGAAACTGATCATTTCTTTAAGGAGATTGTCAGATTGCATGGATTACTGAGGAGTGTCATCTTTGACTAAGACAATAAGTTTGTTGGTTATTTTTGGAAGAATTTGTGGGAAAAGTTGGACACCAAGTTGAAATATAGTTCTACATTTCACCCATGGACTAATGGAAAAATAAAAGTTGTAAACAAGAGTTTGGGTAATATATTTAGGTGCTTAGTTGGAGACACATCGAGTAACTGAGGTTCAATATTGGCACAAGAAGAGTTTGCATAAAATATTTTAGTAAATAGAAGTACTAATAAGACACCTTTTCAGATTATTACTAGTATGCAACCTAAAGGTATATCAGATTTAGGGATGTTGTAGAATAGAAAAGAAGTGTTGAAGGAGAAAGTTTTTTCTGAATTTACAAAGAAAGTGCATGAGGATGTGAAATGAAATTTATAGTAGAGTAATCAGAAATAAAAGGATAATGCAAATAGATCAAGGAGACATAAGATTTTTTTAAGTTGGTGTTGAAGTGATGGTTCATTTGATGAAAGGAAGATTTCCTATTGGAATATACAATAAACTAAAGAGGAAGAAATTGGGTCTCTGCAAGATATTGAAGAGGTTTGATAGTGGAAATGCTTATGAAGTTGAGTTACTTAAGGAAATGAACATATCACCTATATTCAACATTACAGATTTATATGAGTACCATGAGTCTAATGAAGAAGTGGCAGAACCAAGTGATTATCCTAAGAAGAAGATGGAGGAAGTTAAATTGATTCTAGAGTAAAGAGTTGGTAGAAGCACAAGAGGAAAGAAATACAAGAAATACTTGGTAAAATGGAAGAATATAGTAGTTAAATATTATACATGGATTTCTTAGCTTGAGTTAAGTTCAACCAAGTTTGAACCTCCCACATGATTTGGAGAATCATTTCTTTTAACCCTAGGAGTCTGATGCAGGATCATTTTGGGTTTCTTTGCAATCATGTAACTTGGTAGCTTCGCAATTGGGATCAGTTAACTTTTGAGTTGGTCTTCTTGGTATCTGTTTAGTTTATCTGACAATTATTTAATCATCAATTTATTTGGGTGCTATTTTCACCAAGGTGGTCAGTTGTCGTTGTCATTGATTTTTCTCAGTGTCTTCTATTCTGGGTTGTTATCGATTGGCTCCTTATTTCATTGAGTGCTTCTATCTTGGCTTTTCATTCAAAATTGATTGTGCATGTAATTTAGGTCATCATTAAATAAAGGGATCTATTATTGGGAAGTGTATGGACCTATTTTGGGGTCATTTATTTCTCCTATGTTGGATCTAAAAAGTTCTTTGAGTCATTTCATCCAGCATTAATAGGGAGTCATGTTGTCAGTTCAGGGGGAGTTGTTTGGAAGATAGAGGAGTTAGAGTTAGAATCTAAAGATCATGGATCTCACATAAATGAGGATAGTCCTATAATAATTTCATTTTTATTGGTCATTATCAAGAACATCTTATAGCCTAGCATGTAGCAATTTTTTTGAATTAATATATGAATTGGATCCACATTGTGGTCTCTCCTTCCACTATGTGTGTTCCTTTTTTCATGTTAAGAAGGGATTTTCCTATGTCAAAAGAAGGGAATTAATATTTTTAATGTCCTATTAAAAATATTGATAAACAAAAATTGGTCGTATAGGAAGATTAGAAAGAGGAAACATCTAATGTTGATTTGGCTACACCTGAAGTTGGAGAATCTCCTTTGATGAGAAAAATCATGTTGGCTAAGCATGATGAGGAACTAATGCAAAGAAGGAACTTGTTTAGATCTATTTGTAAATTTGGAGGTGAATATTGCCAAGTTATTTATTATGGATGGAGGTAGTTATGATAATCTTGTATCAGAGGAAATGGTTAGGAAACTTTGATTATAGAGATTGAAACATCTTAATCCTTTTGGTATTAGTTGCTTTCAAGATGATTATTGGGTGCAGGTTAGAGAATAATGCTTGGTTGATTTCAGTATTAGACATTTTAAGGATGAAGTTTAATGTGATGTGATTAACATGAGTGCTTTTCATGTTTTACTTGGGAGACCTTGGCAATTTGATAGAGGAACTATTCATGATTGTAGAAAGAATATTGTTGCAATCAAGAAGGATGGAAAAACAATTTTTTTAATTCCTTTGAAGGATATGGGAGGAGGAAGAGAGAAGAACCTAAGTGTTTTCAAGACTTTCAGTTTTAGAATAACAGAGCATGAGATTCAAGTTGATGTTGATGGTAGACAATCCAATTTGAGAAAATTGTATAATCTTGTGGTTAAGAATAAAGGAAAATTAAAGAAGAATTCTAATTAGATGAAAGTGTGCAACAAGTATCCTTCATTTGATCTTGTAAGTAGTGGTAGATTTGAGATCTTTAACGAAACTATTGGTTGTAGTAGTAAGTTTGGACAAACTCTTATATTTATTGATAAAGAGGATTTATGGGTTGAGAATGAGCATGGGATTTATGTGTTGAATCTTTTCAAATTTTCATAAGTCCTTATGGAACATTTTTTTTTCACCTTGGGTGTTTGATTTAGGAGCATCCTTGGGCTATTGGCAATCTTGTACCACCCAAAAAGATATTTGTTTTATTTTATTTTCTAGTTATCAGTATGACAAATTGAGTTCGAGATGACTTGATTTCCCATTCCAAATTTTGTGAGCTTGGTTTCTTATTATGGACCCATCCTAGATCATTATCCTATGTTCATAGAATTTAATGTTACATATGTCTTGAGTTATGCTTCATCTTCTTGGGTGCTAATTCCTATGTGGTTCTTTATACAATGCATGACATTCTGCTTCTACAAGTTGTATCTCTTTTCACAAGGTTTTGTGATTTTGCATATAGTTTCCTGGATCATGTGAGGGTTTATATCTAAGATTTTCAAAGTTCTTATAATGTTTTATGTATTTGGTCATTAATTCATTGTGGGTTAGTCTTATATTGTATAAAAGGTTTCCCTATTATTAGAGAATGTGAAATCAAAGCTGACCTATGTGTCTAGATGGATATATATGTAATGTAGATGAGTCTTTTAGAGAAGAATGGTCAGTAGACAAAGGTGATATATTGAGAGATAAGATTTGGTCTATAATCTGGAATGTATTAGCCATAACTAGGAAGGCCTTACAACCTGGCATGCATGTTGTTCAATTGATGTAATTCAATATCCATTGTTAATAACAGAGGTTGATTTCAATTGTATCTTGTTATACATATGTTGTGTTATCTTGTTGGGGCTTTGGTCATCTCCTTTGGGGATACACCAATCTTGTATTGCATCATTTGTGAACCTCTTTTAATCATTAATAAAAAAATTTTGCATGTGATGAACAATGTGCTCAATAAAATTATATCTTACCATTTTTTATTCATAATTAATATTGAAAATCATTTCACTAGCACCTACTTCTTGGTCACTTTCCAATCCCAAAAAAAATGCTAGAAAAGGTATACTATCTTGAATCCATTGAACAAAAATATCAAAATTATAAGAAGACTTACGATCATGACCCAGATTGTAATTTTTAACTATTCCTCTAATATAAAAATATTTTTATTATCTTTTTTTAAGTTCTCATTTATCTATATTAGGTTTCCCAAGTCAATATGCACATTTGAGTTTAGTACTTCAGACCCTGGATCTAATAGACTAGCAACTAGATCCAATAGACTAGAAAATTCAGTCTTTTTTATCGATAAAATTACCTCATGAGTATTTTTTTACAATTAACTTTCTATTTTCATCATAGCTTTGAGCACAAACCATGATTTCTAGACAAGGGAATACATGAGGTAATGTCATGTGGGTCGATCCATCAACCCATTGTACAATTTTATTTGTGTGTGACCCTATCATGTTGTTATATGGACAAAATCTCATCTCCTTGACTGGATCTTTCCATTTATTTTCAAGTGAAAATCTAATTTCCAATATATTGTGTTTCCCATAAATAACAAGATCATAAATATTATAGAATTCATCAATGAAATGTAGCATTTTAACCAATTTCTGGAAATCTATTATTTCTTTCCCCTATTTTTGTGTTGCAGTCCTCTTGCATGTTTTCATTTTTGTGATATGTACTCATTCAAAAATATAAATAAGTATACATAGTCACAAATTATAATTTATAGGTCAATTAAAAGTTAAATCTTAATTTGTTTTGGCCATTGTGCAATTTCATTTAAAATTAAAAGTACTTTTATTATTTCATTTAGCAAGTTAGCTAAGATTGTAATAATTTAGGCGTGTGTGCTTGATTCAAAATTAATCCCTAAATTCTACAATCTACATTACAGTAAACCATGTGGTGATAATTGGAATTTTAAAAAGGCATAAAGTAGTATTCAAGATTTCACCTAGAAACCAATTTGTGAACTAGAAGACCAAGAGTGGAAAAGAGTTGAGAAACTGTGTTGCATTCCTTAACCTAGAAGTCATAAATCATTTTCTAAATCTCTAATACTTCTACTAGATAGAATTGAAACACTTTGATTGAACAATAAAAACACAATTGCAACTTTAGACAAAGGGACAAAAAAAAAAATTGTTACTAAGTACAACTTGTAGAAATATGGGATATATTCAGTATTATTTTTTGTTAGTAAGTACAACTTGAAGTCTTGTAGATAGTTACATGTGATGTATTCATCATTAACCTTTATTGCTCCCTTCTAAAGACATATTTATGAAGGAAAGCCTATGACATGTGTCTTCCTTTTAGAGACATTTGCAAAAAGATTTGAGTGTTCCTAAAATTGGCCTGAAATATAGCTTGGGTCATCGAGCTATGTTGATCAAACAATGGTGTGTATGTTGCTTCATTTTTAGATTGTAGTTCATGTAGATAGACATCTTTACACATCAGCATCACCATTAGTGATTAGTGATGTTGGATATGTGTCACAATTCTGGAACTGTTTGGAAAAAGTTGAGCTTTTGTTTTCCCTATGGCCTAAAATATACCATACATTGTTGATCTACTGTGATGAAATGGCTATCAGGTTGTGGTATAAATTTGTTTAATAGATAATGGGCCCCGTGATATAATTAATCTAAATTAAATAAGATATGTATCGCATTTTTGGAGGAGTATGAAAACCTAATATGATACATGTCAAATGAAATACATAATACAAAATCTGGTATGTATGTTCAAATTAAGGACAAATCAAATCATTATTTGTTAATCATTAAAAATAAAATTAAAGTGCTTGGTAGTGGCAAGTATTTATCTTAGTACTAATTATGTTGTAACTATTATATTAAACATAATGTAATGAAGTATAATAGAACATGTTTTTTTAGGATTATAATCATAGAGAGGCAAATTTAGTTGATTGTAATTATAATGTTACATTCTCATATATTTAATTAAGTAGAGTAGGAAATTGCAATGATATTATTAGAAGTCAAAAATTAAATAATTAAATGAAAAACTTAAACAAAATATCATTACAAATTTTAATACTATAAAGTTAAATTGTAATACTAAAAAGTCAAAGTTTATTGTAAAAAATGATTCTGTGATGAATATTTATATTTAGATATAATAAAATTAAATTAAATAACAATTATTATATTTTAATTCTATAAGTTAGATGTATATTATATTATATTGCACATGTATACTTTAGAAAAAAACTAGAAAAACAAGTAAAATATAAAAATACTTGATTTTAATTGGTCTAAATAAAACATTATTAAGAACTTATTAAGAAAAAGTGATTGCAATAGTATGTAGTCTACAAAAAATACTAATACTAAGATGGATTAATTTTACTATGAATATTTTTACTATTATTACTATTTTAACATGATGATATCAACTTGAAGTACATCTCAAGTCATTGATCTATGTTGATCGAACAATGGTTGATGTGTCATCTCTTTCGTAGACTATAGGTCGTTTAGATGTAGCATGTCTCTCTGACATTTGCCATGTCATTTTGTACACATCATCATCATTAATGATTAATGACACTAAACATGTGTAAACATTCAGGAACTATTTTATGAATTTTGGATTAAGTCATTATGAATATTTTTCTATTATTATCAATACAAAAATCCTTATTATTTTAACATGATGGTATTAAGTTCTCATCAACATTTAATATATGATGATGGACATGTGCCTTCTTTTTGGGGTAAATTTATAAAAAGGGGTGAACATCCCCCAAATCAGCCTAAAGTACATCTCAATTCATTGATCTATGTTGATCAAACAATGGTTAGTGACATTGGATACATGATTAGTAATTAGTAACATTGGATACATGTAAACATTTTGGAAGTGTTTTGTGAATTAAATATGATATGTGTCATATTTATGGAGGAGCATGAAAACCTAATTCTTGCTCTCAACTTTGGCCCAAACTATACTTGAACCTTTGATTTTTTTGATCGAACAAATGTCTAATGAAGACATATTTTGGATATTGATTTTCATATATGCAAACTGTGTAGGACAATTTTTTTTAATATTACCATAAACTTAATTAATATCTTATTATTATTTATTGAAATCTTATCATTTTAATCAAATGATAAATTTTATTTGTGCCTTAGACTCTTATGTTTCTTATAAATTGACAACAAAATTACAAATGCATATAATACAACTTGAAATGAAATTCCAATTTTTTTGTTAATACTTTTAGTAAAATTACAATCTATAGCCAAAGGTATGTGTAATGATTGTAATTTTTAATAACAAAAAAAGATTTTAAAAATATCAATTATGGGTGATGAGCCTTGAGAAACCCTAGTGATGTTCTCTTGATTCTAAGTAAAATTCTTGAGACGGGATTAACTCTAATAATTCATGAAGAAAACCATATTGGCCTTCCTCCACTTCATCCATAAAACACCACAAAACTTACCTACTAGACTAGTGACTAAAAAAGGAAAATTGAGCAATAAGGAAGAATAAAGCTCAGTTGCCTATAAATAAACTTGACCTCCATGGAAATTTATTGAATCTTCCCTAACACTTTGTCCTTCCAAATTAATTGAATTAAATAAAAATCTTTGGAAATGTTTCCATAAATCAAGATTTTAATTTCTTCGGTACTAAAAAAGAAGCAATGCATGTAGGGAAGATGGAAGAGATAATGTCATTGACAGTGACAAGACATCTATTTAATGTCCACTATAAGTGGAACTAGGTGGAGGGAGATGTATCACCATTCCAAAGACTTGAAGAAGATCAACATTTTATTCAAGACATTGGACCCAAAATAAAATGTCAACCATTGATATATAACCATCAAATGATAGACAATCATTAGGTACACATCATCCACTATGATATCTATGTTAATTGTCATTTATCAGTCATGAACAATACATGTAGTAAGTATTAAAAAGTGGTTGTTCTCCATTACAATTTATTTCTTTTACATCTTTAGGCAATACATTCACCAACACATTATATATATTTTCCATTAAAAGGAAACACATCTCCTCATACATTATATATTTTTTCCATCAAACGAGAGAGATCATCTCATACATTATGCATATTTTTTCATTAGAAGGTGAAAATTTGCCTCATACATTATATATTTTCCCTTAAATTAATGCATTAATTATCTCATTTTTTTGAAATTTTACTACAATCAGAATAAAATTGATTTTTTCCTATGCTGAATAAAAATCTTCAAAAGAAATTGAATTGTTTCCCCAAAAATAATGTTGGATTCACTGTAATTTTACAAATTTTCTTCAGGGGGTTTTTCTTAAAGTTATCCCTGGGGTGTACCTTGGTTACATGTTATGTATGCTATTCATTTAACTCTTCATCAAAAAGTCAAGTTTATATTTAATAATGTGATGTACACTCTTCATACAAATACTAACCCAAAAAGTTGTCTAAGTGTTGAAGAAACACAAGATCAAGAATCTTACAATGATCCTCCTTCTACAATTTTTCTTTCAGAGGATGATTGAGGATCCTTATATTTCACACCAACCTTTATTGGAGAATATAGAATTAATGATCTTTCATATATAAAATCTAAAACGACTCCACTTTCTAATAACTTTGTCACTACTTCCACCCATGATGAGTCTACCAAACCTAGTTATATCGATTCATTGGGTATGATTGTGATAAACAACAACAAAGACATCAAATGCCCTTAAGCAATCAGGTAAACGATCATTCTTATAAGTCATAAGTTTTCAACACCATCGTTGATCATAATTTAGGATGTGTACAAAAAAATTTTAAGGTTCATTCGTTGACCACATCCTCTCCTTCATCATCTAACATATATTCCCTTATAAATCAAGAAATGGTTTTTCCTAAACTTCTTCATGCTAAGGCGATTACTAGACCTAAAAATAGAAAGAAACATAGTAAAAAACTTATGAATCTTCCATTTTGCATGTATCACCACTATCATGATCACTCAAGTAATGATTGTCAAGATTTACATTAAAATATTACATAGCTCATATATAATGAGGTTATTCACATATCTCCTCATGATGAGCTCTATTTTAATCCTAATTTATATAAATAACATCTAAGTCCCTTTTATGTTGCTCCACGCCATGTAATATTGTTAGGTTATCTCTTAGGGGCTCATTTCAATGCATGGTTGGATTTGTGAGTAGCATAATAGGTCCTCTCTTCCCTTGTTCCTTCACTTTGGAGGCAAGGGAATCTTATCATTATTTCTCATTATCCAAAGGATCCACTATTCCTTTTGTTGTGTGTTATATCATGTGGCATCCAATCTTACATAATTTGCAATTGGGTTTCTGTGAAAAATATATCACTTACCTTGAACCTCCCAATAGTGTCTTATCTTTTTATGAGGATTTCCTTTTTCACTTCTTACATGGTGTCTCATTGCATTATTTCCTTTGTTGCCTCATAGGAGTTTTGACCTCTTTGGTTTGAATTGGTTTTTCCTTGTGGATACGATCTTCATGTTTAAATTTTTGTATCCTTCTTCATCACTTCCTTAAGATGCCAAAATAAGGACTTATTTTCCATCTTGGGGGGGAGGGTATGGGGAGCATGCATGGACCACTTTTTTTTAATATATTTTTATTTATTTCAAACATATCATATAGAGTATGCTAGCATAACACAACTTGTTACAGTCAGTAACTCTTGCTCTTTGCATGTATCTTAGATTAGTTGACTAGCATGCCACACACACTTGCTAGATTGTTTGACCTATCCTAGAACATACAAAAAACTATTTTTATGGTATAGCATTACCCATGAGGGTGTCAAGATATCACAAGGTGCAAAGTTTGTTGGATTGAATACCATATACAAAAACCTATTAGACCTTTTGTTCCTACCCCTTTCTTCTTTATAGGATTGACTGTCGAGTGTATAAACCTGTTAGACCATTTGGTCCTATCCCTTTTTATTTTCAAAAACCTACTAGACTATTCAATCCAATCCCTTTGGTATGGTTCATAATAAGGAACACAAACCTTATTAGGAAATTTGCTCTCTCTCTCTCTCTCTCTCTCTCTCTCTCTCTCTCTCTCTCACACACACACACACACACACACACACACATCAATCACATCTCTCATATTATGATTTTGGATATGACTAAGATAGAACTATATTGGAGGCTTGGTGTTTTCTTTGTCTTCTTAGTCATGATGAGACCAAATTTTTATTTTGATCTATTTTACCATGAGTATGAAATAGCTCATACTCCCACTAAAGTGGGGGATAAATCTACCATCTTAAAATGGATAAACTTGTTATTTAAGACCTTTTAGTTCCCATCATTTAGTCACCTTATGAACCATGGATGAGTTTGTGAAATTTACTCAAATCTTTCTCCTATTCTTCTCTATATCTTCCACTTTTTCCAATGTAGTGTTTGGTACCTCTAGAAAGCTCCTTGTGGGCCATACATGAAACATGTTGACTCAGTTGACATGTTCTTGGGGATTTTGGGTGTTAGGGCTAGTTTTTTCACAAGGTTTTAAATTTAATAACCAAGTGATCATATTGGTCCCACCCACAAGTCAATATACATGGGGAGGGGGGTGGGGGTGAGGGGGTGAATCAGTATACTCACTATGTACAACTTTTTACTGCAAATTACACTCACTTCTCTATAGGTTAGTGTAGGCTATAACTCAACTAGCCAACATTTAGAATAAACATATTATATTAAAATAGAAACACATAACACAATATTTATCTCATAGAAATGCTGCTAAGGTAAGAACCATGGTGTGTAAGTCCATCCTCACAAGTTTGCACTCTTCTAAAGTGTGCTCGATCAAGATCTTATCCTTATGAAAAGATTACAACAACATTGTGAAGTGACACCCTACTAGGGGATTTGAATGACACCTATTTGCTGGAAATCTTATTGAAAAATATCATTGTAAGAAGAAGATTGATTGTTAATAAAGAATGTTTTCAATCATTATTTTGTCATTGATGTCAAACATACTACTTGTAGAAATGACAATTGCTTATAAGATCCAAGTACTATCACTTAGTTGATTGATGAAGAGGATTTAATCAACAAGATGTAACAAAAGCACCTAAGGGAAAGGTTGAGTTATGGTTTTGTAATAAAGTGCAAGAATCAGTTAAGACAATGGTTAAATGATGTATTGATAACATACTTGAAGACATAGAGGTTGGACACACTTAGAAACATTGAAGGAATTAGTTCAAACAAGGTTGAATACAAAGCTTAAACTAAGTTCATTAGTGAGTGCCAAGTAAGCTAGTTTAAGCCGAGCAAATTGTAAGTTAGAGCAGAGCAAATGCAAAATCTAGTGTGCACTGAGTAAACTTCAGGTGTCGAGTGAAGTTCAAGTGTCGAGTGATATAGAAGGAGCTAAGAAAATAGAAAAACTTAGTGGATGCCGAGTGAATCCACAACAGGTGTTGAGCATTAGTAAAATGCAATTGATGCTGAGTAAAATAGTATGTGCCGAGCACCAGAATTTCAATAGTACTGAGTTGCTACATTATTGAAAATGTCAAAGATTTGCCAAATCTAAGCTGACAAGTTTGTTACCTTGAATTTTGTGAACCAGTTGAAGGATAAGGATGATGAGCTGGTGGCACAAAATTTTATATAAACCATTTTGAGAAAATTCAAGAGGATTTTTTATGATGTTTCTAGAAGGAACAAAATGTGGGTTAGATTCAATGAATCCTACCTAATCCATTTGAACTAAAAAATCAAAGGAGGAAAGAATCAAGCGGGAAAAGAAATTCTAGACTTCTATTTAAGGAGTCATAGACCAAGAAGCAAGAGTTGTTGGAGTGCCAAATTGCATAGTGGTTGAAAGGGTGTCAAGGAGAAGACATCTAGGAGAAGGAAGAATAGAGCATAGAGACTCTACTTTGATTAGTGGTTAGAAAGAGAGGATTGCACTAGTACATTGAGCATGGAGACTCAACTAGGTAAAGCTTGAAAGGAGGGCAAGTTGTTAGAATTGCAGAGACTGAAAGCCAAGCAATGTTATGAGCTGAAGAGTGATTTGAAATCTGCAAGATAAGTTGTATGTTGTAATTAGGTCAAAACCCCTTATTATTACTCTCTAGCAATTGTATTAGTTAGGGTAAAATAAAATCCTATGGACTTAGGTTGGTTTAATAGCCATATGTAAATCCTTTAACATGGTGGAATTCCAAGTGGATGTTCTAAAGTCCTCTAACCAAGCCCACTTCTAATAGGGTGGTTAAATCTTTTAACCAGGTCACATTTAATAGTGTGTTGTAGCCTTTAACAGGGCATCACTTCAAAAGAGTGAGAATTGAGTAGCATGTTATCGATGGTTTTTCCAAATTAGGTTTTCATGTAAATCACTGTGTTATGTGTTGATCTTTTCATGTGTTATGTTTGCATGCCGATTTACATTAACTTGTTGAATAGGAAAGTTAAAGCTTGGATGAATGAATAGTTAGATGGGCACACTTTACTTGATGAAAAATTTGAATTGGACATTTGGACCTTGAATAATTGATTCCCCCCCCCCCTCGCCCCTCTCAGTTATTCTAAAGCATTTCTAACAATTGGTATCAGAGCCATCTACTGATTTAGTTTCAAAGTACTAGAAGTAGGAAGATTAAGATGTCCAAGAGAGAAGTTCCCAAGCTTAACAAAGATAATTTCATTGCATGGTAGAGTCTGATGAAATTGCACCTTGGATCAATAGGTGATTATGAAAAAACCTCAATTGGAATGGAGCATGTAGATCCAGTTGGACCCCTCTCTATAGATGATTTGAACAAAGGGAAGGAGCACAATCAGGCAATGTTGGAGATTGCCTCTGCACTCAGCTATGTTGAATTTAATGACATCAAAGGATGTGATACTACATTCAAAATGTGGAAAGCCCTATCAAATATCTATGGAGGAGATCAAAATATTCAAAGAGCAAAGAGAGAAAGCCTCAGAGGAAACTTTGATGACATGAAAATGGAAGAAGGTGAGAATGTTGCTCAATATGGCTCCAAAATGAAAGAAGTGGTAAGTGCAATAAGAAGTCTAGGTGGTCAATTAGAGGAAGAAACTGTCAATAGAAAATACTTGAGAACCCTACTCCCTATCTATGCTATTAGCGTTTCAGCCATTAAGGAGCTAAGGTGTGTACAAGGAAACACACTAACCGTTGAAGGCATAGTGGGAAGACTTACTACATTTGAATTGTCCAACTTTGATAACTATAGACTTGAGAACCTTGAATCTACTTTCAAGACCAAGCTGACATTGAAAGACACTGAGGAGGTGAAACCAAAGAAGAAGAGTAGAAAATGAAAACATGCATCAAGTGATAGTAGCATAGATGAGGAAGATGTGGAACAGTTGGAAGCACTACTGGTTAGAAGATTTCACAGAGGCAAAGGAAAATTCAAAGGTAAGCTTCCTATTATTTGTTTTACTTGCAATGAAGTAGGTCATATTGTTGCAAGGTGTACACAAAAGAAGAATTACAAAGAAGGAAACAAGTACAATAACAAGAGAGAAGATGATAGTAGAGATTACAAGGACAAAGATAAAAGATGCTACATTGTTGAAAAAGATTCTAATGAGAATGATGATGAAGTAGTCTATGTAGCCATCAAGGATGAATCAAATGAAGATGAAGATAAGGCAACAACACTGGTGACTTATGTGAACAAGAATGACAAGTGGATCATAGATAGTGGATGCTCACATCACATGACAAGAGACAAAAGTAAGTTTATCACCTTTACTCAATATGATGGAAAGTGTTAGAATTGGAAATGATGCTCCATGTAAAATCAAAGGAAAAGGTTCCATTAAACTTATAGAGAAAATTTCATGTGATAATGCATACTATGTTGAAGGATTTAACTATAATTTGTTGAGTGTATCACAGTTAGGCAATGTAGGTAGCAAAGTAGAATTTGGAAACAAAACTGCCAAAATCTATGATGCTGATAAAAATCTGATAGGAAAAGGTGAATAAACTAGGAGTAACTTGTTTTACCTAGATATGGAAGATGCAACCTGTCTTGTTGTTAAATTTGATGATGTGTGGTTATGGCATAAAAGATTGTGTCATGTTAACTTTGACAATCTAATTAGAATCAGCAAAAAGAAGAAAGTCAAAGGTTTGCCTAAACTGAAGAAGCCTGAAAATACAATGTGCAAACAATGTCAACTAGGAAAGATGACCAAGTCAAGCTTTAAAAGCAAAATCTACACATTTGAAGAAGTACTAGAGCTAGTCCATACTGATTTATGTGGACCAATAGAAGTGCAAAGCCACCTAAGAGACAGATACATAATGCTATTTGTAGATGATTATTCCAAGATGATGACTGCCATGTTCTTAAAGAAAAAATCTAATACATTTCAAATGTTTAACTAGTATTTGGCCAGAGTTGAGAAAGAAACAGGTAAGAGTCTAAAATGCCTAAGATCAGACAGAGGAGGAGAGTTTACATCAAAAGAGTTTGAGATATTCTGCAATGACAAAGGTATCAAAAGGAAAACATCAGCACGAAGAAATCCACCATAGAATGGCATTGTAGAAAGAAGAAATAGATTAGTGATAGATTGTGCAAGAACATTGATGATGGAGAAAAAATGTTGCTCTAAAGTATTGGAGAGAAGTTGTAAGTACTGCTATTTACTCCCTAAATAGAGTCCAAGTCAAGAAAGGAACAAATACAACACCTTTTGAATTAACATATGGTCACTCACCTAATGTAAAACACTTCAAAATATTTGGTTGCAAATGCTATATTCTTAAAGACACTAGAAATGGTAAGTTTGATGCAAAAAGTGATGAAGGCATATTCCTTGGTTACCCCACTAGAAGCAAAGCATATAAGTGTTTGAATACTAACACTAACAAGATTGCGGAGAGTGCAAATAATTTTTTTGATGAGCATGTAGAAATCCAAGTTGATGAATCCAAGCAACTAGAAGACTATAGATCTTTTGTATACTTCTATCAAGGAATGATTGTTGAAGATAATGCTACCAATCAAGTTGGGAATTAGCAACAAATTTCAGTATCAGTCAAGTCACAACTAGTGAATGTCGAGCTGCATTCAGAAGCTAAGTTGCAAAATGAAGAAAATGCACATATTGATTCTAAAAATAGTACACATGAAAGAGATGATGAAATACCAGATGGAGAAGAACAAAATGACTCTGAAGTTGAAGGATCAAATAACAAAACCAAGAATAGCAAGATATGTGAAAAGACATCACCCTATAGAACAAATCATTGGTGACCAAACCAATGACAAGGAATAGACTAAGGAATGAATCATGTCTACTGAGTAAGGTTGATCCCAAAATAGTGAAAGATGCACTACAAGATAATGACTGGTATAAAGCTATGGAAGAAGAGATAGGCCAAATTGAGAAAAATAAAACCTGGACCCTAGTTCCTAGACCTACTGATAAGAATGTAATTGGTATCAAATGGGTCTTTAGAAAAAAACTTGATGAGAATGGTGAGATAATAAGAAACAAAGCTAGACTAGTTTGCAAAGGCTATGCACAAGAAGAAAGATTGGATTATGGGGAAACATTTTCTCCTATTGCAAGAATGGAAGGAGTAAGAACACTGCTTGCATATGTTGTTTACAAAGGTTTCAAATTCTAACAAATGGATGTAAAGTCTACTTTTCTAAATGGTGTACTAGAAGACAAAGTCTACATAGAAAAAACAAAGGGATTTATTGATGACAACAAAAAGGATATGGTTTGCAAATTGCATAAGGCACTCTATGGTCTAAAGCAAGCACTTAGAGCATGGTATGAGAGATTGCACAAGTATCTTGTGAAGATAGGATTTAAGAGAATAGATGACAACAACAACCTGTATATCAAGGCAAAAAAAGGTAAAGACATTTTGATATCTGAAATCTTTGTTGATGATATAATATTTGGAGGAAAAGATGTCCTATGCAAAGATTTTGCTGATCAAATGAAACATGAGTTTGAAATGTCAATGTTTGGAGAAATCAAATTCTTTGTCGGATTGCAAGTGCATCAATTGAAGCATGGCATATTTGTGACCCAATCAAACTACATCAAGGAAATACTCAAGACATTTGGATTAGAAGACTCAAAACTAGTCAGCACACCAATGGTAACAAGACATAAGTTATCAATGAATGATGAGTCAGTTGAAGTGAATCAAACATTGTATAGATCAATGATTGGAAAATTGCAGTATGTTGTAGATAGTAGACCAAACATTGCATTAGCTATTGGAATAGTGGCAAGATTTTTTGCAAATCCAAGATAAAATCATCTAATGGTAGTAAAAAGAATACTAAGGTACCTAAAAGGAATTGATGACTTTGGATTGTATTACAAGAGAAGTGAAAAGTTTGAGCTAAGAGCCTACACTAATGTAGATTGGGGAGGTAATATTAATGATAGAAAAAGCACCAGTGGAGGAGCACTTTTCTTGGGAAAAAGATTGATTACTTGGACCAACAAAAAGCAAAGTTGTACCTCACAGTCAATAGTAGAAGTTGAATGTGTTGCAGCTACTATCAACTGCACTAATATTGTATGGATCAAACATTTGTTGCAAGGTATGAAGGAAGAGGTAAATGAGCCTATGATACTTTATTGTGATAATACAAGTTCTATCAACATATCAAAGAATCTTGTAATACATGCCAAAACCAAGCATACTGCAATCAAGTATCACTATGTAAGAGAATTGGTGGAAGATAAGCAAGTGAGGATGGAATATGTCAATTCAAAGGAATAGATTGCTGACATTTTTACAAAAGCTCTACCTAAAGATGCTTTTGAGTATCTTAGAGGGAAGTTAGGGGTGATGCCCCTAGCCAAGGCTACTTAGGATAAAACAAGAATTTCCCTACATCAAATGAATTGATTATTGAAACATTACACATTGATGCAGAGGATACTTACTTTAAAAATTTTCCTGAAGTAATTAAAGTGACAAAGTTCCAAATCAATCACAAGCAAGGTGATAGAGGGAGAAATTGAAAGAATCCACAAATGCTACACTTGCATGCTAAAGATGCAAAGATAATATGTCTTTGGCATTGTTGTCAAAGAGGGAGAAATATCAGAAATTGATCAACAGTTGAGTGAGAAGATGAAGAAGAATGAAGAAAATGATCAGATCTATGGACAAAAAATAGTAGAAGATGAGCAATGCATAAAGAGGGAGAAAATGAAAAAGGATACAACAACTAAGAGCGAGAAGTAGAAGTAAAGCAATCAGGATAGTAGATCAAGAAAGAAATTGTGTAATCTACATGGTTGAATAGTTTGGTCTAATGGTTGATCATTTTGGTTTGCCATCAATGCCAGAGAGGGAGATTGTTGGAAATTTAATTGAAAAAGATCATTGTAAGAAGAAGATTGATTGTTAATAAAGAATGTTTTCAATCATTATTTTGTCATCGATGTCAAACCTGCTACTTGTAGGAATGACAATTGCTTATAAGATCCAAGTACTATCACTTAGTTGATTGATGAAGAGGATTTAATCAACAAGATGTAACAAAATCACCTAAGGGAAAGGTTGAGTTATGGTTTTGTCATAAAGTGCAAGGAACAGTTAAGACAATGGTTAAATGATGTATTGATAACATACTTGAAGACATAGAGGTTGGACGCACTTAGAAACATTGAAGGAATTAGTTCGAACAAGGTTGATTACAAAGCTTAAACTAAGTTCATTAGTGAGTGCTACGTAAGCTAGTTTAAGCCGAGAAAATTTTAAGTTAGAGCCAAGCAAATGCAAAATCTAGTGTGTACTGAGTAAACTTTAGATGTCGAGTGAAGTTCAAGTGCTGAGTGATATAGAAGCCAAGAAAATAGAAAACCTTAGTGGATGCCAAGTGAATCCACAATAGGTGTTGAGCATCAATAAAACATAGTCGATGCAGAGTAACATAGTATGTGCCAAGCACCAAAATTTCAATAGTGTCGATTTATTACATTATTGGAAATGTCAAAGATTCGCTAGATCTAAGCTGAAAAGTTTGTTACCTTGAATTTTGTGAACTAGTTGGAGGATAAGGATGATGATTTGGTGGCATAGAATTCTATGTAAACTATTTTGAGTGAATTCAAGAGGATTTTTCATGATGTTTCTAGAAGGAACAAAATGTGGGTTAGATTTAATAAATCCTACCTAATCCATTCGAATTGAAAATCAAAGGAGGAAAGAATCGAGCAGGAAAAGAAATTCTAGACTTCTATTTAAGGAGTCATAAACCAAGAAGTAAGAGCTACTAGAGTGCCAAATTGCGTAGTGGTTGAAAGGGTGTCAAGGAGAAGACATCTAGGAGAAGGAAGAAAAGAGCACAAAGACTCTGCTTTGATTAGTGGTTAGAAAGAGAGGATTGCATTGGTACATTGAGCATGGAGACTCAAGAAGGCAAAGTTTGAAAGGAGAGAAGGCTATCAAAATTGCAAAGACTGAAAGCCAGACAATGTTATGAGCTAAAGAGTGATATAAAATTTGCAAGATAAGTTGTATGTTGTAATCAGGTCAAAACCCCTTATTGTTACTCTCTAGCAATTGTATCAGTTAGGGTAAAAGAAAATCCTATGGACTTAGGTTGGTTTAGTAGCCATATGTAAATCCTTTAACAGGGTGACATTCCAAGTGGATGTTCTAAAGTCCTCTAACTAGGCCCACTTCTAACGGGGTGGTTAAATCCTTTAACCAGGTCACATTTAACAGTGTGTTGTAGCCTTTAACATGGCAGGCCTTTCACAAGACATCACTTTAGAAGAGTGAGAATTGAGTAGCATGTTACTGGTGGTTTTTCCCAAATTGGGTTTCCACATAAATCACTATGTTATGTGTTGATATTTTCATGAGCTATGTTTGCATGTTGATTTACATTAACTTGCTGAATAGGAAAGTTAAAGCTTGGATGAATGAATAGTTAGATGGGCACACTTTACTTGATGAAAAGTTTGAATTGGACATTTGGACCTTGAATAACTGATTCACACCCCCCCCCCCCCCCCCCTCCTCAGTTATTCTAAAGCATTTCTAACACTATTAAGATATTTCTCTGTTAGAAGCAACCTAGTTAAAGGACTTTAAAACACAAGTTAATGTGTCACCCTATTAAGGGATTTGTACAAAGAACCTGTTAGGGTCCACCCTCGACATGATTTTTTATTGTATAGGTAAGTAAACAATAGAGAAATGATCTAATAGTTTATCTATTGAACTTATCTTGGTTTAGATCATTCTTCCACTTGCTTGACTAGTCATAGAATTGTGCTCGACCTTCTTTGGGCTTTGCAACTTTAGTCTCTAATCACTTGTGTTCTTTACTTTCTTGGATGAGCACATGATACTCTCTACATTTTCTAGGATTTCTCTTCTCTTCTTAGCATAATCACTACCTTGAAGATGAGCTCTCCCTAATCACTCTTATTCACTTTATGACATTCCAGTTTAGCTTGGCTCTGTTGGTTCTCTACTATTCACTTGGCAATCTAACCTTCTCCCTTTCAACTTAATTTTATTTTATATTCTTCTTCTTTCTACCCCTCAAATCTTTGATCTAAGAATTAAAAATTTGAATTCCCTTCTTATTACTAACTCAATCACCCATTACAGTGGTGTGTGCTCTTGTCAGGTTGTGGGGTGTTCATATAAGAGTCACGAGTTCTATGTGTTCCTAGTGACTAGATTTAATTAGAAAGAATTCAAATTCAAATTCTTTCAACTATTCCTCATTCCTTTGTCCCATCACCATTCAATGTGATGTCAAGTGCACTCTTACCCTATACATGACTAGGTCATCATGGTTATCTTACTTCATGCTTATTATGTTGATTCATCTTGCTATTATGTTTATTGTTTTTTCCACTTGGCTACCTTCTTCTTGCATCAACTTCACTTAGCATGCTTTGATTAAGTGGATTACCTTTGTCATTACTTCCACTAAGCTTGTCATCTCTCTTAATTTTTCTTAAGAGGTAGGGTCACGCGTTGACATGACTTGTCGATTGTACCTATCTACCAGTCATGATCCCTTCACTTATTTTGCTAGAAATGACAACACCTTTGATGATTAAGTCTACTAGTTATTATTCAACACTTAGGCCAACAATGTTCCCCTTTGGCATTGATGGAAATATTTAGTCAGTTTGGCACTTTTTGCATTGAGTGTGTGCATTCATCTTCGTTCCTTCCTCCATTGTCTCCATCTAGGATAGTGTATGTCCATGCTTTGACCATTTATAGTTTGTTTTCTTCCTCTCAACTTCTCCCCCTTTTCCACCAATGCCAAAGGCAATGATCTTTCCTTGTATGTTTCTTTCTTGACTACTCCCCAAATGGAGTACTCCTTTATTCTCATCAATCTACTTGGAGTTTGTTGTGTTCCTTGATCATGGATTGATGTTTGTCCGACTTGGCTTCATTTAGGATGAATAGGGGTAAGACCCCTAACCTCTCTCTTAAATACTCAAGCATATCTTTCTAAAGAGGCTTAGTGAAGATATCATCTAGTTTCTCCCTAGTTGGGACATATTCCATCTAGACCTCATTTTCTTACACTTGTTCCCTCAAAAATGGTACTTAATAGATATGTGTTGTCTTCGAGTGCATGAGAAGATTTTTAGATAAATTCATAGCACTAGTGTTATCACAATTGATAACTACTGGTTACTCCATTTTCTCTTGAATTCCTTCAAGTAGTTTTTTGATCTAAATGACTTGAGTGTATTTCATAGTTGCAATAACATATTTTTCATTAGTATTCAACTACAATATGCAATTTTGCATCTTGTTGGTCCAGGCCATGAGTCTTCCTCCAAGGAAGAATGGAGCTCTAGTTGTGCTCTTCCTAGACCATCTGTGATCCCTGCCCAATCAACATCTATAAAGACACCAAGTTCAAAATTACCCTTGCAAGGATACCATAGACCATATTCTCTAGTACCTTTTAGATACATGATTCCTTTGGGTTGGTCAAGAATCTAGCCACTAACCTAACTACTTGTGTTGTGTCCAATCAACTATGCACCACATATTGTAGTTTTCTAATCATTGACCAATAAAGTGTCTCATTCACTTTAGGGATTTCATACTTCTTTGATAGCTTGCTACTGATTTCTATTAGAGTGCTTACCAGTCGTGCATCTTCCATGCCAAATGTTTTAGGTATTTCTCTAACATACTTCATTTTCAATCTGAAGGTACCTCCTTTTAGCTAGGACACTTGTGTGTGTACAAAAATGTGTCACACTTCTATAAACCATTATTCTCATGAATACCCATGAAAGAGAGCATTATAAGAGGAAACTTATATCTCTATATCTATGATGTGAAAAGGTGCAAAATAATAGTATGGTGGCTCTCAAATGAACCAAGGTGTGCAACCCTTGCAAGGTGCACCATAGAATTAGATATTCAAAGATGAGAGCAAGAGTGCTAGCATCCAAGAATCACAATGAATGTAATGCAAATGCAAGATCTAAACTAAATGAAATGCAAGAGCTAACAAAAATAACTAAGCTAAAGCTTAAAGGAAACTAATCTAAAAAGTATGTCATAATGCAAGTAGAATGAGAGCTAAGCTAAAATTCCAAGATGTAAGAATTATCCAAGTCTCCAAAAACTCCAAAACTCATCAACAAAACCTACAACATAACAATAGCATGAGAGACTAAGATTTTAAGAATGAGGAGAGAGCCCTCTCTTTGAAAGAAAAATGGATGATTAAGATTAAAAGCCAAGAGAGGCTTAATCAAGGGAGGAGAATGCATCTTGAGTGATCCATTTGCACAAGCATCTCCACCAATTACAATCAATAGTTGACTTTTGAGAGGGTTTGAAATGTGTGGAGGAGAATTAAAGTTATTTTAAAAATAGAAGATTCCTCTCACATAGAAAATTGTGCATTCATGTGTAGACATAAATACCTTTTCTTTTATTTTTAAAATAGGAATAATGCTTTATGCGTGCACACTTAGGATAAGTGGGAAGTGAGGCTTTTTATTTAATTAAAAGGAAGCATGATCTTTTAATTAAATAAGAGACTTAGGATAAAGTGGTCAAACTATAGATCATAATTAAATAAATAGATTTTTGAGAATTTGATCAAAGATAAGCAATGAATAAATTAAGAAAAAATGCTAGAAAGGGGGCTCATAGTCTAGATGACCATTTTTGGATGATTACAACTTGAAATCCAATGAAGAACTTAATTTCTCCAATCATAGACATTTCAAATACCTTCTTCATGGCTTCAACAAAATCAACTCTTAGCATGTCATCTCCACCAAAGATGATATCACCTACTAAGATCTTTGTGATCAATAGGCTTGTTTCTATCTCTTGCTTCATATGTAGATTGCAATTATCAGTGGTTCTTACAAACCCAGTACTTATCAGGTATAAGTGTAGCCTCTCATGTCATGCTCTTGGTGTCATTTTTACTCCATGTAGGGCTTTTCTTAGTCTACACACTTGGTTCTTGCCTTTTTTAATTTTCAAATCCCTTAGGTTGCTCAATGTAGACTTCCTCTTCCAAAACTCCATTCAAGAATTCAAACTTTATGTCCATCTAATATACCTTAAAGTTTTTTTGTGCCCTAAATTCTAGGATTATCCTGACTCCTTCCAATCTGGCCACTAGTGTGAAGGTTTCTCCATAATCTATACCTTCTTCTTATGCATTTCCCTTGCAAACAATTTTGGCCTTGTTTTTGGCCACTTCTCCATCTTTGTTCATTTTATTTTGGAATACTCACTTTGTGTCGATGGCATTCTTGTCAACTAGTCGAGCTACTAAGGTTTATGTATCATTTTATTCTATCTAATCAATTTATTCTTCTATGGCCTTCTTCCAATATTTATCCTTTAGAGCCTCTCTTATAGCCTTGGGCTCCATGTGTGAGAGTAGACATATTATTTCTCTTTCCTTTCTCCTAGTTATTACTCCAACATCATTATCTCCAATGATCTAGTCTATTGAGTGGTGTCTTCTCATGTGCTTAGCTAGCACTAGTTCCGCTTTGGGTGTATCTACCCTCTGCTCTTTAGGTTGGGCTTCTTTTGCTCAAACCAATACATCTTCTTGTATAGGTTCTACCTTAATTGGTACCCTCTCCACACTATCACTTAGTGGAATGTCTCAAATTTTTTTAATCCTATGTTCCTTTCTGGTATCTTCCTCATTCTTCTTTGCAAACTCATAAACCTTTACATTTGCACATTCCATAGTTTTGTTTATCCAAAGATATAAACATCAATACATTCTTCTCTTGGTAGTGTATCCCAAAAAGATACCTTCATTGTTCTTAGACTCAAACTTCTCTTGGTATTCATCTCTCTTGATATAACACTTACTTTTGAATACCTTGAAGTAACTAACGGATGGTATATGACCAAAATATAGTTCATAGAGAGTCTTATTTGTCACTTTCTTTACTTGTACTTGATTTAATGTGTACAATGTTGTGCTTACAACTTCTCTTTAGTAGATTTGTGCAACATTATTTTGAATCATTAATGTTATGGCATAGTCTATGATTGTTTTATTTCTTCTTTCAAAGACATCATTCTACTATGGTGTTTTGGGAGTTGATATTTGCCTTATGATTTTATGCTCCTCACAATAGCTTTGAAATTCTTATGAGATGAAGTCACCTCCCCAATTTGATATCAAGCACTTCAATGCTCCATCAGTCTCTCTTTCCACCTTTTCCTTATACACTTTAAACATGTGAAAGGCTTCTAACTTGTCTTCCAAATAAATAGTCCATGTTGTTATATAAAAGTCATCAATGACCCACACAAATTTTATATCACTAGATACACTCTTTTTCCTCATAGGTCCCCACAAGTCAATATGAACAAGATCTAATACGTGCTCTAACATGAATGACTTCCTATAAAAACTTGAACTTGTCAACTTTCCTAGTTGACAATCTTTACACATATAATTGTCAAGTTTAGTAATAGAGGGTGAACCCCCTACATAGTTTCTCCTTCCTAGTTTGAAAATTATTTCAAAGTTTACATTGCATAGCCTCCTATGCCATAACCAACTATTATCATTTCTAGCTACCATGCAAGTGTTACCATAAATATTGAGGTAGAAAAGGTTGCCTCTACTTTGTTCTCCTATAGTGAGCAACTTGCATGTCTTATCAAATATTTTGCAAGACCTTTTATTGAACTCAAACTTGTAGCCTTTGTCCATGAGTTGAGCCGCACTCAACAGGTTGTATTTCAATCCTTCTACTAGATACACATCTTTACAAGTAGTGGATTCATTTAAATCTGCAATACCCTTACCTATCACTATGCATGGCGAGTTGTTTCCAAACTTCACCATTCCTCCATCATAGGCCTCAACCTCGTGGAACTTTCTCCTACCACCTGACATATGATGTGAGCAACCACTATCTATTATTTATTTTTTGTGGATACTAATACTTGTTATCAGGGCTCTCTCCACCCTTTCTTCTATGATGGCAACAAAGGATACTCCATCCTCATCATTGGTTGACTCTTCATCAATTACACCTTCTTTGATGATGTAACACTGCATCTTTTCTTTTTCCTTTGACCACTTCTTGCTTGAACCTTTCTAGTTGTTTCTTTCTCTCCAATAGTTGTTATCCTTTCTGACAGGTCTGGACATCTAGCAACATAATGTCCCACCTTTTTGAATTTGAAGCAATTGAAAGAAAGCTTACCCTTGTACTTCTCTTTACCTCTAACCATTCTTTTTTCAAAAGGAGCCTATATCTCTTCTTGTTCAACTTCTTCAACATACATGATGTCTAGCTCCTTTTTATTTCTGGATGAGCTTGGTTCTCCTCTTTCTTTCATTGTTGCAACTAAGGCCTTGAATGCAATGTCAACCTTAGGTGGTTGATTGTTATTGAAGTTGCTAAGTTCAAATGTAAAGAACATGTCTATCAAGGCATTGCACAACACCTCCATCTTGTCTATGGTTCTTATCTCTTGGATGGATGACACCCTTATGGCATATTTGGACAACAAGGTTCTTAGAATCTTGGTCACATACTCATCTTTTGATATTTATCCACCACATGCTCTGATGGATAGCATGATGTCCTTCAATTTCTTACCATAGGCTTCAATATCTTCACCTTATTGCATTCTCATGTCATCAAATTCTACTTGTAGGCTCTTAGATTTATCCCTCATGACATGCTTATTTATACCATGGATGACTTTCAACTTCTCCCACATTTTCTAGTCTATCTTTAGTTCCTCCACATCTTTATATTCAGAGTATGACATGGTGCTCAGTAGAGAATCCATTGTGGTTGTGTGTATCTCCTTCTCCTTCAACTAGTTGACATTGAGTTGGCTAGCTAGTTCAATATATTTTACCTGTGCATGGGTCCAGTAAGCATCTCTAAGATTCTTCAAATGCAAACACATATGTCTACACCATGAACTATAGTTTTTCCTAATGAACTTTGGTGCATCTCTTTTAAACATCTCAATATTTTCCTTGATCTATTAAACTCTTGTCTCTTGAGGATGTAGGCCCTGATATCAATTGTTGGTCCCACCTGAGTCAATATATTGAGAGGGGGTGAATTAATATACTCACTATACACAAATTTTTACTTCAAATCACACTCACTACTTCTATAAAGGTTAGTGCAGGCTATAACTCAATCAATTAGCATTAAGAAAAAATACATCACATGAAAATAGCAACACATAACACAATAGTTATCTCATGTAAACCCATCTAGGGTATAAACCATGGTGTGTGAATTGATCCTCACAAGTTTTCACTCTTGTGAAGTGCACCTAATCAAGAGCTTATCGTTGTTAAAATATTACAACAACACTATGAAGTGCCATTCTATTAGGTTATTTTAATGAGACCTATTAAGATCTAGCTTTGTTAGAAGCAACTTGGTTAAAGGACCTTAAAACATAAGTTAATTTGTCACCTTGTCAAGGGATTTGTACATAGAAATTATTAAGGTCAATCCTCAATGGATTTTATTGTTTTATAGGTAAGTAAACAATAGAGAAATAGTCTAATAGTTTAGCTACTAAACTTAGCTTGGTTTAAATATTTCTTTCACTTGCTTGGCCAATCATAGAACTGTGATCTACCTTCTCTAGGCTCTACAACTTTAGTCTTCAATTACTTGTGTGCTTTACGCTCTTGGCTTGAGTGCACAATACTCTTTGTATTGTTTAGGATTTCTCTTCTCATTTCTCCTCGATCACTCTTTTTCACTTTATGAGATTCCACTTTAGCTTGGCTCTGTCGGTTCTCTGGCTATTCACTTGGCAATCTATCCTTCTCCATTTCAACATTGTTTTCTTTATTTTCATCGTGTTTCTATGCTTTGTATATTTGATCTAAGAATTCAAAATTTGAATTCCCTCCCTACTATTGACTCAGTCACATGTTGTAGGGATGCACTGCTCTTGTTGGGTTGTGACATGTTTGTACAAGAGTAACATGTGCTATGTGTTCTTGGTGACTAGCTTTAATTGGAGTTATGACAACACCTTTGATGACTAAGTCTATTGGTATGTCTACTAGTTAGTCTTCAACACTTAGGCCAATATGTCATATTATCTTTCATCGTTTTCATGCCCAAAAATTAACATAAAAATAAGCCTAGGTACCTCATTTTGACATCCGCATCCAAAATAAAATAAGTAATTAGAAGGTAAGCTCAAGCATTAAAGAAAGAATATTTCCATCAAGCATTCAAGACATTTAAAGATTCAAGTATCCTTTATTTAGGAATTCATCTTCTTCTTTATTTATGAACATTTAGATCTATGGCACAATGATGTGGTTATGGTAGATCCATTGTATTTGTGGACCTTCTGCTTACGTAGACTTCACTTAGCATGCTTTGTCTAAGTGCATTACCTTTGTCATTACTTCCACTAATCTTTTCATCTCTCTTAATTTCACTTAAGAGTTAGGGTCACACATTGGCATGCCTTGTCAGTTGTGCCTATCTACCTGTCATGATCCCTTCACTTACATGTTGCCAGTAATGACAAAACCTTTGATGACTAAGTCTATTAGTATGTCTACCAATTAGTCTTCAACACTTAGGTCAATAGGTCATATTATCTTGCACTATTTTCATGCCCAAAAATTAGCATAAAAATAAGTTTAGGTACCTCATTTTGACATCCAAATCCAAACTCAACTAAGAAATCACAAGGTAAGCTCAAGCATTGAAGAAAAAATATTTCCATCAAGCATTCAAGAAATTTAAAGATTCAAGGATCCTTTATTTAGGCATTCATCATCATCTTCATTTATGAACATTTACATCTATGGCTCAATTATGGGGTTTTGGTAGATCCATTGTATTTGTGGAGATATCGTACAACAAGTTCAACATCTACAACATTCAAATATTGTGAATCTTTATTGATAATGTGTTTCACATGTAAGGTGAATATTTGCATTGTCTTGCTTTCATTTATACATTAATATTTTAATTTTGAGGTTGATTTCTCAATCTAGGGTTTGACCAAGGCAAGCCCTCATCCACCCAAAACAAAAAATAAGATTTTCTCTATGTAGAAGAAGGTTGGCAAAATTCAGACTATAGATCTAAAAAACATTTGCAATCAAACCATTTCTAGATTAAACCATTTCTAAAGAAATTGGGTTGAAGTTGTTACAGTCTCTTAGGAACATGGTGACTTCATCATAAAGTGTCCCAAAAATGGTGACCTGATCAACATCTTCTTGATGCCTTTCAATTTATTTATCTTTTGGGTTTTTGGTTGTGATCGTAAATCCATAGTCAAAAGTTCCCCTACAGTCCCAAAGCTATGATTTATAGAACAAAAAATCATATTCCTCTACACACTTCAAGGTGAGTATTTTATCATTTGTTTCATCTTTTGATCTAGACCTATTTTCATATCTTGAGTAGGTTGATTATTTACATTTAACACATAGACCTTGTTGGCATAACTAATCTACAAGTTGTTACAAGTTGTTGATGGAGAAAGGAAATGTATTCTATGTTCATTAGTTATACTATTTGTCATTGATGCCAAATGTTTGACATATTATTTCATCTTGTTACCATATCTTTAACAAATACATTACTTAGGGCACTAAGAAACCAAGAAGGAATTAAGAAAGGAGATTTATCAGGTAACAGTTGGAATGATCAATGAAAGTAATTGTAAGTGGTGAATTATCTTATTAGACTATTGTATACTAAGGCTTGTCGTCAAAGTAATCTCTTATCAGTGAAGCAAAAAAAATTCAAGCTTTAGGTTTAGAAAAGGAAGATTGTTCAAGAAGATTCTACACATATGGAAAGATGTCTTTGTGATTGTTGGATCATGAGGAGAAGAGAGAGATGAAGATAAGGTATCACGATTAGGAGAAGTGACTGAAGGAAAAAGAAGAAGAAAAGATAGAGCTATTGAAGTGCAATAGAAGAAAGTGTGTTACAATTGTATAAGAATAGTTAATGAGATGTTGTTGTATTAAATAGATTTGTGGGATCTAATATAGCAAGGTAGTGCAAGCTACATATAATTTTTATTTATGTTACCTTCTTATCATTGTAACAGTTTAAATCCCTTGAAAGGGTGACCTTAATCAGTCTATTGTAAAACCTCTAACAAGGTAGTATTCTTAGATTTGAGTGTTGAAATCCTTTATTAAGGTTACTCTTAGTAGAGTAATTATCCTAATAGATCTAGAGGAAAATCCTACAACAAGGTACACTTAACAATGATTTGTAACCCTTAATCAGGCAAGCTCATTACAGAGTGTATTCTAGAAGAGTATAATATTTCTAAGAACCATTCTCACACCATGGTTTTCACCGAAATTGGGTTTCCACAAGATAAATATTGGTGTTACTATTGTGTGAATGCTTTTACTATTTAATGTGATTGATGGTACACTTAAATAATAACAACATTACAGGCTAAATTGAATCTTATCGATAAATAGTCTAAAAGTTAAAAGAAAAGGTTTCATTAGTTTAGTGATTACTAATCCCCCCCCCCAGTAATCAATCATGTACGTACAACTAGTATCAGAGCTTTGGTCCATCATTTGGAAGCCTATCTACTTAGGGAAAAGATCTCAAGTTGTATAGGAAGGAAGCACCAAAATTTAACAAGTATGAAGATGGTTTTGGAATGTAGGCCAATAGGATGACCAGGTCATTTACATATACAATAATTTTGGTTATAAGGTATTTGATTGTAAGATGAGAAAAGTTCACAAGACACAAGAGTTTTCCATGATGTTTGTGTAGACACTTAAAATTGTCCTAAACACTATATTAATTTATTTAATATTTCCCTTGACATTATAATTAATTATTTACTAATTATTTATATTTGTCATATTCTTCTACTTATTTAATTAAATAGGTTCACCTTCCTAATGTATTAAAATTTAATTTAAATTCTTCCATCCCTAATGTGTTAAATTTATTTAATGCATGCTCCTCCATAAATCCCCTTTTAAATAAATCTTATTTATTTAATTCCCTCTATTTCCATTAAATTCTCTAAACCTATGATTAAATTAAATCCTATTTAATTTAGTCTTAAATCTATCCTAAAACCCAATATACACCCATCACTTTCATCCTTTTAAGCCTACCCACTACTTAATCCCACTTATTTTCTTAAACACCTTGCTAAACCCCTTTTAGTTCCTAAGTGTGTGCTCACACATGTGTGAGGAACCCTTCACACTTCTCACACCTCTCACACCTTCAACACTTCTTACACCTTTGTCCCTCACTCCTTCCTTCAAGTTTGCTCACACGTGTGTGAGCAAACTTTGAATGTTGACCCTTGCATGACTTGTCTCCATGTCTCCCTTGTGGCACCTATGTGGATGCCAAATAGATACCACCTCACCAAGGTCTCTCTCAAGCCTATAAATAGAGCCCTTGTTTCAAGCATTTTACATCTCCTTCATTTGCATTGTTATCATGCTAGTGTGATTCTAGAGCTTTTTAGAGATTTTATACATAGAACTAACCTTTGGTAGTTGTTTGCATTACTTAGATTTCTAGTTTGCATTAGCTTTCATGGTAGTAGGATGTTCTAGGTTGCTTTCTTGCATTGCATTTTCATCTCATTCCTAGAATCCTTTGAGGATTGGCTCACTCATAGCCATTTCTTGAAGGTTTCTCCACTCATTTAGTCTTAGGTTCATTCATCTCATATTGCATTTTATCAAGGGATTCAAATAGTTGTGTTTTGGAAGAGCACACCCACATCCCTCCAATCTAAAGCACGTGAACATGGCCTCTCATGGGTGCCTTTGTTGAGCTACTTTGAGGTTGCATGAGGACTTTTCTTTTCAATTGCATTGAGTTGAGAAATTTAAGCATAGTGTTGGTTGTATTTGGTTTTGTTTTAAATATTTGATATATGTATACAACTAATGTTTGCTTGTTTACTCTTGCTCCCAACAAGTTAGATTTTCTTGCATACAATTTGTCATAAGGAAAAAGAATGCAAGAGTCAAAATGTGATTACATAGGAAAGAAAGACAATGCTAAATATTTTTCATGGAATTTGTTATGTATACAGTAATTTTAGGCACAAGGCTAGTCAATATAGATCAAGGCATCCATTGGTAAAGAGGAATGTGAAATGTTTCAGGTGTGGGCATGCCAAATACTAGGCTAAATTCTCTAGAACTATGAATGTATCAATTGATAATGAAAAGTATCTTTAGAATGTGGAAATCAATGAAACACTAAAGATAAAGAAGAAATTGAGAAGAAAATTATAGCGAGGAAAACCAATAGTTCTAGATCCTTGCACTAGTTTGAATGTCAAGTATAGTCAATACTTTGGCTCAAGGTGAGCATTAATTAATTAAAAATGCTATACCTCCTTGTCTAGAGTGGTCTTGATTGCAATAAATTTGTTACCATTTGAAAATGTTAATGCATTAATGATAAAAATATACATTTACAAATATTATGTGGATTACATCAGTGATAATCTAATTGAGTAGGATTTGTAATTGTAGACATTCATGACCTTTAAAAGGATAAATTTTAAAATCAAGCGGCACTATATCTTCAAGTTGTGTTTGAATTCATTACAAGGCATTCAAAATAGAGAACCTTATGGAGTTCGTGTGGCTCTTAAATATTCTACTCATGTAGGTGTTTCAAAGAAGGGAAAAAGAGAAATTAAAATGAATGAGTTTATCAAGAGCACATGAAGGACTTAGAATTTGGCTTCCCAGAGGATGAAATGAAGAAAGTGAAGAATCTATTGCATGGTATTTGAAGAAAATTCTCATGGTGTGGTGACACATAGTTCATATTCTTTGTGTTGAAGAGGATTCAACAAGAAACTTTGTTATTGGGAAGAACATGTGATGCCGGAGCATCCTGGGTGTAACGGCAATCTTGCATCACTGAGAAATATTTCTACTTCCAGTTTTCTAGTTTGTGTTTCTAATAAGGGATATTCTAATGCAAATTTTATATTTGTGGGAGCTTTCTAATTTTAGTAAGTTGGTATTATGTGCTTAGATTGTTCTAATCTCCTATGTGGGGGCTCATCTTAGACATATCAGCCCGCCGAATGAGTTTTATTGTCATATCATATATATTAGTGTAGTTATTGCAGACTTTTGGTATGAATTTTGGCTATCCAAACTTTAGGTCCAGTGATGAAGGCCTAAATGACTCTGCAACAAGGGGAAACCTTAGTTAATGAACACTTGTTCAATTAGCCATAGTAGATCTTTAACCGAGGATTCCAAAATAGGGTTATAATAGCCCATCATGTCAATCACTTGCTAGTTATGGTCTCCATAAGTGGACCTATCTGAAACTAGAGTTTATATTTTTTCTTCAAAGATCCTATGTAATAAAGTGTAATAAAATAATATAATATGAGGTTGGTCAGCTTCATGGGTTAGGGTTTAGTGTCTAAAACCTTCTTAGGTGGTAAAAAATTCTTATATAAGGAAGGCTCATAAGTTATCTAGGGAAGTTTTAAATGATATTTGTAGCTTTGTCTTGCCAACTGTTGTAAGGAAGGAGGCCATGTGTGTAATGTCCCCCATCTTTTAGATCCTCAGTGGAGTTCTTAGCCTTTCATTCTTCGAAGGCTAAGTGGAAAAATAAGGAGAAATAAATTAAATTAAAGTCAATAAATAAATCTAAAGGTGACTATATTTAATTAATTTAATTTTCTAGAAGTACAACTAATTATTGTATTGGAAAAGGGGAAGCTTCTAAAGAGTGCATTTTCTAGAATAATGACTAATTATTGTATTGGAAAGGGGGAAGCTTCTAGAAAGTGTAATTAAATAATATTTTATTTCCTTCTAGAAGGGTGAAGAAAAATAATAAATAGAGGCGAGAGCTTCATTGTTAGGCATCCATTATTTGATTATTTGATTTCTTTGAGCTCTGAGCAAGAGTTTCAACATTTTCCACTAGAGAAAAAATTTCTTTTGTGTGCCTCCATTTGAGCTGGTGAAATATGCAATCAATTGGTATTGGGAGGACATCATATAGGTGTTCTATTTGAGCATATTGGTGAAAGATCTTCTGAAGGGTTACAACTATTAAAGAGGACAAATCAGTCTTTTCATTGTACCAAATGTGTGGCCTAGGGCCAGATTGTGGAGTATGATTGGAGGAATAAGTCAGATATTATAGTGTCATCGCTGCTACAGTGACTCACTACATGTAAAATCCATATTTCTTGAGCGATTTCTAGGTTCCTATCCATTTCATTTTGCATTGCATGGAGGATAGATTTGAATATCTTAGGGCATGTTTAGGAATTTAGAAATCATTTATGATCTGATTTATATCAAAGTTTTACATCAGAATCTATTTCCCTAATGTCTTGTTGGTGTAGATGCATATTTTCTCATTTGTAACCAGTGTAATATGTTTCAAAAAATACAAAAACATGTGCATCTTCATTGTTAGATGTTTTGGAGTTCTTTACAATCATATTTATTAAAAAATTGGCATTTAGAAAGAAGTCAGAATTTAGATCTATGATATATCCCTTTTGTGCAAAGTGTTTGACGAAATTCTCGAGTTAAGAAATCAGAAAACTAAAACCAAAATTGCAAGGGATATTACAATGTGGTTTTTCATATTGTAATTATGTAATTTTGTATTTGTGCCAATAATAAGAAGCCCATATTTTGTTCTCTCAACTTGTGTTGTTTCTTTTTTTCTATTGTGTGTTGTGGTATTACGGGGAGCACACTTCATCACCATGTATCATAACAAAGTATGTGATCAAGGAAATTACTTACTTAGTGAGGGATATGTGCTTATAAAGAGATTAACAAGTTATAAAGAGGTGGAAGCCCTAAAGGTAATTGAAAGGGATCTACTCACATTCATAATCAACTTAATTAAGGATCCCATTATAAGGTATGTTACATATGACATATCTTACAAAGTTCAATTTTATAATTGTGAATGTTCTACTTTGGTTGTAGTAGTATATATGACATGCAAAATGTTGAATGTGGATGTCTAAGATTTTGTTAGACAAATTTATATTAAATGTAAAAATGGCAAATAAAGATTGTTATAGTTATAATCTTGATTCATTGGTTGTGTGCCCAAAGTTCTATTTCATGTGGTTCTTTTCCTGACAAAGAAAATTTATGTGGGGAACCAAATACATAGATAGTTGGAAGGACTCAAGAACAAACTTGTGCCTACAAGTCATATTTGCTATCTCTTTAAGAGAAACTCAATTTTGATTCTATGTTTACTATTTCTGTGTCGATAAAATAGATTGATGATGGTTCCTTTTTAGAACATAGGAGATTAGATGTAGTTATCAATGGTTCACCTTTTGAACCCAAGCGGACGAAATTTAGTGAGAAAGGGAAGAAAATTATCATAGTTTTAGTGTTTAAAGAAGTTAAAGTAGAGGAAGAATACAAGTATGTTGATTCATGAATAGGACCATATGTAATTGATCCTGATGTTATCATGGTCATGTTGGATAATGTCAAATTTGACAAAGTTGGTGGTCTGTGGGTTGAATTTTCCTTGGCCAATAAAACCCATGTGTTGAGACTATTGGTTGATCGTCTACCTAGCAAAACCACTGTAGTTGTTAGTATATCTTATATGCTACCTGGTGAATTAGTCTTAGAGGTTAAGATAAACTTGATATAATTCAATGTTGATTGCTTACTTGTGGAGAAGAAGATTGGAAATACATGTACTATTGTGCAAAATTGTCTCTAATTATTGATTAGATAAGAATTGCTTGGAATAGATCACTAATGTATTATCTTTGATGATCGTTTTCAATGGACAACTTCAAGGATTAGTGTGAAAAGATTGAGATTAAGCTCAATGAGCTTGGAAAAATATACATATTTAGTAACAAGGATGCCATGCAAAGGAGAAAAGTGGGAGAGCTATGGGATGAGTTGTTATCTTAGTAGAAGCTTTGGTGTTCTAAAAATGAATAATAGATTATATAAAGAAGAAATTTATTTTTTTACCTAACATAAAATTGTGAGGAATGAGAACAAAGCTATTAATGCAATTACTACCTCTTCATTTGTATTTCAATTACAAGAGTATGAATCCCACTATGAGTTCCTGGTGGAAGAGCTACATCATCCTTCCTACAATTCCCTAGAATCCCACATGATTTGTACCATCATTGGCCATGAATCATCTAGACACACCAAAATCTACTCATTTCTCCATGATTAAGTAGTTCTTGAAAATTATCTAGGAGTGAAAAGATTGAAATCAAGCTCAATGAACTTGGAAAAACATGACATATTTAGTGACAAGGACGCCATGCAAAGGAGAAAAGAGGGAGATATCTGGGTTGATTTTTTATCTTAGTAAAGACATAGAGAAGATATGATAAAGACCTTTGAATTATGACAAACATGATGTCATGCCCAAAATATAAGGGGCAAAAACGCACACAATTTTTTTTTTTTTTTTGCTAATAAAGATATTGTTCTTGTGGTTAACTTAAGATTAAGCAAGACAACATGGTCGAAAAAGTTTTAGGGTTTAACTATAATGGGACTAGTCATGTTCAATTGTTATGACCTTAAGGATGTTCTAATTAGTTAGGCCCGCACTACTAAATGAATAACTTGATTGTCGATACATCTTTAATACATTGCCCTAGGCTTAGTGTCATGAATTAACTTCTTTCAACTTCGTTAAACTTCAATCCAAAATTTAACTTAACTTAAATTTTCTCCAACATACTTATAACCATCTAATAATTAGTTTAGTGTTTGCCATTAAAGTTGATGACAAGAGTAAATTCAATGACTCTATATTTTAATCTAAGCTTTATTTGAATTATCATAAATTTAAACTCATATTAAAATTGATCTATAAAGCTCATAAGAGTATAGAACTAATTAATGAAACGTAAAAATTGTTCTAATGGAGATATTCAAATTTCACATTCAACTTTTAAATTGAAATGAATTTAATATTTTAACATTCAAATCCCTAATTAGTAATTACATTGTTACTTAAAAATTAATACATTAATTCCTAAAGCCATCAAAATTACTAATCTAGTTTATAGATAAACACCATACCTACTTTAAAATATAACAATCTATAACTTAACTAAACATCTAAGATCCTAGCTTGAATACTAAAAATCAAGTAACCACAATCCTCATTCGAAACTAACATGCATTTCCACTAACAAAACATAAATACTAACTTGAACGAACCTGGGCTATGATATAAATTAACATGAATTAAGTTTTGAATCAACATGATTTAGTACTACCCTACACATATAATATCTATACTTAACTCAAATTGCAATATACAATTTACGTAAGGACTCTCAATTTAAGCTAACATTACATCAATTAGCGTAAATCTAAACTCAATTAAATTTAAGCTACCTAACTCTTAAACAATTAACAAAACTTAAACAAAACAACCATTACTAAAGAAAAACTAAGTCTTAAATTTAAAACTATCCTAATTACTAAACTAAGGATATTCAACTAAATTTAATACTAATCTAACTAAACTTCGAATTAAAATAACTTAAACTAATTCAATAACAATTAACTATACAACAAACTAAATTGCAATTAATGAATTTAACTAAGAACAAATAGCTAAAAACAATTACTAACTACCCCTATACTAACCTAAAATCTACCACTAACTAACACTAACATACTAACTAAACCCCACCCTCCAATCGAATGCCTACCCCTCCGTACCCAACATGGGGGCTTGCCCACGCACTGCCCAAGGCCTGCGCGTGGTAGGACCGTCCCCTGTCCTTGCGTGGGGGACACACCACGCAGGACGTCCTGCAAAATCGTGGCGATAGGGGCGAAGTACGAGAGCTTCCCCATGGTTCCCTTCTCCAACTCGCGTACCTCCGACAGGTCAGCGCATGGTGTGGGGGGGGGTAAGTTGGTGAGAACCCATTTCCCCCCCTTCCTCTCTTAAATACTTTGCTAAAAGACATCAACTCTCCTGCCCTCCTGCATGATGCAACCCTTGTACTTGCTGGCAGGAGGTGGGTTTTTTTTTCAAAAAAAAAATTAAGAAGATCTTTTATGCAATTCGACTTGTATCACAAGTCTTATGGAAATTAAATGCCCAAAGTTTTATTGGTGAAAAGGATGTCAACAACATTTTTCTATAGCATATTTTAGATTTCAAAGTATATAATATATATTCTTTTAAGGATTTAATAATGGTGTTTATTTGAGATCCAAGAGAATAATACAGAGAATATTCTCTATGGCTAGAAGAATTAAAATTACTTCCATACATTTTCCAGAGAGCCTTTTGGGCCTGGAGGTGAACTTGTTTTTGGAAGCCAATTTTGGCTAAGAGTTGGCATTTTTTTTGATACATATATGTATACATCTTTATCTCAATAATGCATTCCAATCTAATGACAACATGCATTGTTACAACTAGTATCAAATTCCAAGGTTATGCAAGGGTATATTTGTGTCTTACATCTCATAAATTATGATTTATTTGTTCACTACATCACAATGGTGAATCTTCCTTCTATTTGAATTTAAGGAATACATGATCTTTAGATCGATTGTTTATATTCAACATGAAACTTGGCAATGAAAGAGTTAACTTTGTGAATCTTATCAAGGAATCATGAACCTATATTCAGAAATAAAAAGAAAGGTGATGAATGATTCTTATCAAATTCAATTGTATCATTATTGTACTTAACAATAAAAAATGCTAGCTTGGTGATCACAATATGGGATTGATATTATAACATGGTAATGTTCAACATTGAATTGAAACTTCAACACATCCAATTGCCTTTTACCATTATAATTGAAAACTCATATTTTCCATTTCTAGACATTTACTATCATTCTAATTTTCTCACAACATATGCAAAAATTGAAAACACATGAGATCAATGCAAGTAAAATTTCATAATCTTTTCTTTCCTCTATTATTCATCCTGGTTCAAGGCTCCATCGGGAAAGAACCAGTAAGAAAACCTGATGTCTTTGCCACTACATCAAATTCAACTACAATTTACATAACATTACAATTCATTGAGTTTTCTTCAAGGCTTCCACAAGAGACTTTTATCAAATTTCTTCATTGCATCAAGAGTAACCATGGAAGATACAAGAACCAACATGGGGATAACAACACAAGGAGACAAGCAAAAAGAACATACATTCCCACCCGGTTGCACAATAGGTCCAACAATGAACCAATATAGGGGAAAGGTGGATTTTCTCAATAGGAGAAGTCTATCACCATACCTTCACTTAGCCCTTTCGGGGCTATAACTTCAAGAATTTTCATTCTTTCACAAGGCCCTTTCGAGGCTATATCCACAAGGATTTTCATTCTTTACCACATCCAAGAATTTTCAATAACAACAAGGTATGGGATGACAAGTAGGGGCCCATACACCCTACCCTTTTTCCCTCCTCTCTCCATGAGAGGAGACTCTACACTATTGAGGTCCAACTAAGGCCCTTTCCCCAAGCATGGCCACTTCTTCCCTATCCGAGGGTGAGTGTTGCCAAGAACATCCCCATGAAAACCTCTCAAAACAAACAAAACATCAAGAAGACATATGAATGGCCTCAAAGGAAAACAAGATAAAATCCCTCCCAATACCACCCTCAACACACAAGCAAGGAATGCATAGCTACACAATGTCTCCAACATGATTCAAACAAGATTCAAAACATGAACACACACACAAAGAACCATTCATGGAGTGAAGAACTCCTACCTTCCTAAAAGAGTTATGGCAATGGTGGTTTGAGAAGAGCTTCCCTTTTTCTTTCTTCAATCTTCAAGACTTCCTCCAAAACTAGAGGATTGGGTGACTGAACCAAAAACTCTCCCAAAAGGCCTCTAAGTATGGTCCTTAACTCCACTAAGCCTCAAGTAACCCCAGATGGAGGTTGGTTTTACTAACCCAAGTAAAGAACAACCCATTTTCGAAATCAGCCTATAATAGGGTTTTTAAGAGACCCTAAGAGTCAACCTAGGAGGCTAAAGGGTTGGAAAGTACCCCTACCCATACCCTTACCCATAGGGGTACTTAAATTTAATGTTTCTAAGCCTTTAAAGGCTTATTAGGAATAATTAAAAGTTAGTAGAATAGTAAGATCAAATTACAACCTTTAAAGAATTACAATATAAGATTAGCACAAAATTAACAAAAAATTTAACTCCGTTTCTTCCATTGGGTTATCTTGGCTGATTTTCCTGCACACTCATTGCACACATCAGTAGGTCCAAAAATCACGTGCATAATGTGAATAACATGCTAAAGGAATTATATATAATTTAAAGCATCTACTTCTTAATAAATAGTTGTTTATCTAATTCTACTCATATTTCTAACCTTTCGACTTGCATAACCAAATGTGTTAGCGTTGCATACATTTTCTTTCATCATTATACATATTTATAAGCATTAAATGGCAAAATCAACTAACTGAAGTAAGCATCACACATCGAAAAATAGCATAACAATGTTCAACGTATCCAATAATGTTCTGACATGTCAGCATGAGTATCAAAATAACAATGTATCATAGGAGTTAGGATGGGTCGGGGTGAGGCCTCACATCCTCCCCCACTAGGCATGAACTCCCTCTTGGAGTTCATCAAAAAGATAAGGGTTCTGTGCTGCATCCTCCCAAGAAGCTGTAACCTCATCGTAGCAATCCCACTGGACTCTAACCTGGTCCAGCTCTCGACCTCGAAGTGCTAGGGTCTGTCGGGCAATAATACGGATGGGCTGTAGCGCTAACTGGCCGTCTGACTCCACCTGCAAAGCATCCCAATCTATAATATGAGACTCATCATAAATATATCCTCTGAGTACAGAAATGTGAAACACATCGTGGATGCGTGACAGGCTAGGTGGCAGGGCTAAACGGTAGGCAACTGGTCCTATCCTCTCTAGGATCTCGAACAATCCATTGAACCAGGGTGCCAACTTAGAGCCCTTTTCGAATCGAATCGAACTCTTATGTGCCCGCACCCTCAAGAAAACTCTATTGCCGACCTGATATTCCCGATCTATCCTCTTCGCATTTGCATACTTCTTATGTCGATCTTGTGCCTCTCTCAAGCGTTGTCTAATCAGAGTCACCTGCTGGTCCATCTCCTTAACCAACTAAGGGCCAATAGATACTCGGTCCTCAATCCTGTCCCAACTCAACGGCGTCCTACAAGGTCTTCCATACAAGGCCTCATAAGGCGGCATACCTATGGAAGAATGGTGCCCATTGTTATAGGAAAACTCGACAAGATGTAGGTATTCCTCCCACTTGACCTGGTGGTCCATCACGTACATACGCAATATGTCCTCCAAAACCTAATTCACTCGCTCAGTCTGCCCATCAGTTTGAGGATGGTACGCTGTACTAAAATTGAGCTTAGTGCCCAATGCCAACTGCAACTCTCTCCAAAAAGATGAGGTAAACAACGAGTCCCTATCGGAGATGATCTTACGAGGAACGCCATGAAGTCTAACAATATCCCGTAGAAACACCTACGCTATGTTCCGTGCAGTATATGTAGTACGCATAGGAGAGAAGTGGGCAACTTTGGTCAATGTGTCAACTGTCACCAAAATGGCATCATGGCGATGAGATGACAAGGGGAGACCAACAATAAAGTCCATAGATATAACATCCCACTTCCACTCCACGATCTCGTGAGGCTGAAGGAGCCCACCGGGATGTTGATGCTCCGTCTTCACCCTTTGAAACTCAAGGCATCTCACAACTATGTCAGCAATCTGCACTCTCATGCCTTGCCAGTGATATAACTGCCTCAAATCTGCATGTAACTTTTTAACACCGGGGTGCGCTGCATAAGGTGCTCTGTGAGCCTCAAGTATAATGAACTCACGCAATCCCCCAGTGAGGGGTACATACATACGTCCTCTATGGCGCAAGAGTCCATCAGACTCCAAGGAATACTCTGAATACTTCCCTTCTAACGGTCTCTGAGAATGCACCACCTGACTAACCTCTATATAAAGCTCATCCGCTGGCAAGTGCTGGAGAATCTTTTCCCTCAAATCAATACAAGTAGTCATAGATGATAACTCATGGCGCCTTCTACTTAAGGCATCTGCGACTACATTCTCCTTCCCCTTGATGTAATGAACATCAAAATCGTACTCACAAAGGAACTCCATCCACCTTCTCTGCCTAGCATTAAGGTTTGGCTGTGTGAATATGACTGTAAGCTCTGGTGGTCAGAATGAAGCTCAAATCTGTGACCCAGTAGAAAATGTCGCCACCTTACTAGGGCATGAACTACTGCCGCAAGCTCTAGGTCATGAGTAGGGTAGTTGAGTTCATGAGTCTTCAACTTCCTAGACTCAAAGGAGATGGGTCAGCCATCCTGCATAAGAACTGCCCCTATGCCGTCCAAAGATGCATCAGTGCACACCATGAAGTCTGCGGATGGATCTGGTACTACAACAATCGGTGCACTCGTAAGGGCTCTCTTGAGCTCTTGAAAAGCTCTGTCACACTTCTCTGCCCACTCATACTTCTTTACCTTCCTTTGAAGAGATGTGATGGGATGTGCCAATCTAGAGAATCCTGCAATAAAGCGTCGATAATACCCTGCTAGTCCCATAAAGCTCCTCACCTCAGTGACACTGGTGGGTGCCAGCCAATCCATGATGGCCCTAATCTTCGATGGGTCTACTGAGATGCCATCGCCTGATATGACATGACCCAAATAACGTATCTCAGGTCTAAAGAATGCACACTTCGACAAGCTGCCAAACAATTGGTTCTCCCTCAATTTTTGCAATACCTGTCTCAAGTGCTCTTCGTGTTCCTTCTCGTCACGTGAATATATCAAGATGTCATCCAAGAAAAAAACCACAAACTTATCCAAAAAGGTGCGAAATACTCCATTCACGAGGCTCATGAATACAGCTGGAGCATTCGTGAGGCCGAATGGTACCACAGTGAACTCGTAGTAGCCATACCTAGTACGAAATGCAGTCTTAGGAATATCACTATCCACAATCCTCAACTGATGATAGCCTGACTTGAGATCGATCTTCGAGAATACTCAAGCGCCCTGAAACTGATCAAAGAGGTCATCAATCCTAGGAAGAGGGTATCGGTTCTTGATGGTTACTTTGTTCAATTGCCGATAATCAATACACAACCTAAGTGATCCGTCCTTCTTCTTAATGAAGATCACTGGTGCGCCCCAAGGTGACACACTAGGTCGAATATGCCCCTTCTCTAAGAGTTCCTCCAACTGAATCTTAAGTTCACTAAGCTCATGGGTAGTCATCCTGTATGGTGCTCTCGACATTGGCTCTGCTCTTGGCACAAGATCAATATGAAAATCCACTGCTCTAGGTGGAGGCCTACCAGGAAGCTCTGAAGGAAAGACATCTGCAAACTCCTGCAATATAGGAAAATCATCAAGGGATGGCTCCCCCTCAGGATCTTCCTCCTTATCACTGATGATGATAGCGAACAACTAACATCCCTTCCGCATGCACCGTCTAAGCTGCATAGCAGAAATCATACGAAGGGATATGGGTCTCTTAACCCCAAGGATCACTCTAGAGATACCATACTCATCCACACATTCCACTCTCTTTTGTCGACAGTCCATCTTGGTGCTGTGGCCATACAGCCAGTCCATGCCAAGGACAACATCATAAGAACCTAGAGGGGTAATACGTAGATCAGACATCATGGAAATGTCTCTAATCTGAATCAGGCAACTATGCACCATGGAACTAACTAACACTCTGGATCCTGAGGCTAACTCTACCTCCCAGCTGACATCCTGACTAACTGCCACTAGCTGGCAATGCTCCATGATGAAAGGAGATATAAAAGAATCAGTAGCTCTAGAATCAAATAAAATGGTAACCATGCTACCTCGTATACTACCTGTAGCCTCAATGACCGTGGCCTGATGCTCGGCCTGGCGGTTGTCAACCGCTGCAAAAATTCTGTGAGATCTGCCTACGTCGCCAACTGTCAGCTCTGAAAAAGCCCCTCTCTGACCACTAGAGGACTGTCCCTGAGAGAACTCTCTAGCAATATGCCCCATGCCACCACAAGTGTAACATGGACCTCGTGTATAGGATCAGGCACCCTGCGATCCAGACGGCTGTGGGCCTCCTAACCTGCTAGATCCACTGAATCCACCCCTAGAAGACTGCTGAGTCTTCGCTGGCTGTGACTGTGGAACCTGTATTTTCTGATCCTGCCTTGGACCCTGTGAATGCCACTGCTTGGGCTTGGAGCCCTGATAACCCTGTGAGGGCTTCAGTTGCTGATGTTGTTGGGGTTTATGCTGCTGAGGCTATTGGCCCTTAGAGGACCCTGCTGTGTAGTTCTGATTCCCTTTCTAAGGGAGTCTCTGCTGGGTAGGGTTTCGGTTCTGAGACCGATCCCGTGACTCCTGTCTACCCCGAGTGTCCTCTGCCACTAGTGCCATCTCAACAACCTGTCTGAAGGTGGTAGGAAAGGCCATGCGAACTGGACCTTGAAGTGAGAAATTCAGGCCCATGATAAATCGGTGCACTCGCAGTTTCTTGTCCTTCATGTACTCGACATAAGGAAGGAGCTCGAGAAACTTGCTCTCATACTGGGCCACGGTGAGACCCCTCATATGTAATGAATGA
This sequence comes from Cupressus sempervirens, assembly GCA_028749045.1. Taxonomy (NCBI): domain Eukaryota; kingdom Viridiplantae; phylum Streptophyta; class Pinopsida; order Cupressales; family Cupressaceae; genus Cupressus; species Cupressus sempervirens. The sequence continues at coordinate 701,389,516 of CM053789.1, read as the reverse complement.
AATTCCTCTATCTGCTTCTGCCTGAAATGCTCAGATAGGTACCTCTCCCTGAACCTCTCTAGGAATGACTCCCAGGTGAGGGTATCCATGCTCACTCCTCCAATGGTCTCCTCCTGATGCCACCAATTGGAGGCATCCCCTCTCAACTGATGAATTGCTAGTCATGCCTTTAGATTACTCCCATATGGACGTAATCCAAAGCATCGTTGTAGACTCTGTAACCATGCCTCTGCTACTGTCCCCTCAGTGGAACCGGTAAGTAAAGGTGGCCCGAGGTGAATCAATTCCCTGATATCATCTCCTATATGCCTAGGAAGTCTGTCATGTGGGGGTCCTCTCTGGTGTATTGACTCTTCCTCGTGCTCACCCTGTCCCTCTAACTGTCTCGGTGGGGGACTCCTAGTCCTCTCTCGGACTCTAGGTCCGCCTCCTCCGGGTCCCTCTGCTTCCACAACTGGAATCTAATGACCTGGTTGAACTACAGGTACTACCCTCTGCTAAACTACACCGATCAAAGTCTAAAGTGCATCTATAATGTCCTGGTTCGGGTTCGGTGGTGGTGGAGGCGGAGGTGGTGGTGGAGGTGGAGGTCCATCCTCCTGTCCTGCTCTACCACCTCTCACCCTACGACCTCTACCTCGCCGGTTGCTCCGAGTAATAGGAGGCATCCTACACAATTTAAGTTTTTTAGTTAAGTTTAGAAGCATAATGGTTTTAGGTTCCTAGTGCTGAAACACGGGCTCTGATACATGATAGAGGTTAGGATGGAGCGTGTTTCTAACATGATTTCTGATGCCAAAAGCTTTGTACAAAAATTTCTTAGTTTGAATTGGACAAGATTATTTGATAAAAATGGTATAGTATAATTGCTTGTGTGTTCACATGGAGACTATTATTGCAGGATGGAAGAACAAGTTTCCCATGTTGAAAGATAGATACAAAAAGTTAACTATTGTTTTACCATAGTGAAATTTCTTTAAAATTTTTTTGGTCCTTTTCCTTTCTGGAAAAAGAGGGAGAAGTTTTTAGTTAAGACAAAAAGAAAACATACATCTACCCAAGGGTAGTTTCTAGCATTTCTTACCTTTTCATTTCTAGATGTTTTTCATCAATTCCAAAAGGAGCATATTACCAAGTTATACATGACATAATGGTGTAGACATTGTTTGTCATTGATCTCAAAACAAAGACACTAACATTTTGGTGGTATTAGTTATTTGGTAATAGGTTTTGGACCTTTATACAAGAATGTTTCAAAATGGTGTGGTAGTAGTTATTTGGTGATAGGTATTTTTTTGTGGTATATTAGTGAGGATAGCCTGACATAAGTTTAGGTGTATACAGAAATGTTCTAGAATGAAGATACCTCATACTTCCTAGTATCATTGAGTCTATGTACCTAGTTTTATTTATTGGTACACTTGATTGGTTCTTGATGGTTGTTGTGATTGTAAAGTGATCATTTAGATATATTTGATAGCTAGAAACTATGAAAATCATTAGTTTTTTTTAGAGTTTTAACCATATCATGTTGTGGTACCTTGGTTTATTAGTTGTATTAAAGATCTTTGGATTTCCATCTTTTGGTCTTGGTTGTGGCATTCCAATGTCATTGAAAGTTTTTGATTAAGGAAAACATGATTTAGCTAGGCCCTAAAATCCATACAATACATAGAACAAACAAAAAGGGAATGCTTAAAGTATCAAAAGAAACTAAAAGAAAATAGCTAGAACAACTCCCCAAACTAAAAGATAAAACTAGTAAAAAGCTAGGGAGTCAAGAAAAAAAACTAGGACTAGCCAAAAAAAGCCAGGGTGCTTAGGAGTTATCTCCCAGCATTTCTGCTACACTTGTTTCCAGCTTCGTTAGTCTACCAACCACCTCCTTCATGTCTGATAGTTCCTAGTTAAGTTCTAGGGTGTCCTTCTTCCTTATGCTAGATCTAGTGCGCTTCCTCAAGCTATCATCAGGGGTCCTATCCTTTGCATTGTGGGCGGCAGCGCCCACCTCCTTATTGATTCTTTGCTCCTCTGTATTGTTAATGAGTAGCTTAATGTTCTCATTGGCCTCTTTGAGAATATTGTAGCTTTGTTCCACTATAATCTGCATTGAGCTCTCCATCGTTTGGACTCTATTCTTGACCTCTTCCACTCTATTGTCCATGCTCTTTTCTTCCTCTATTATCCTATTCTTCAAGTTGTAGTTCTCCCTTTCCAAGCTACTCACCCTATATTTGAGCTCTTGGATTTCATGAAAAATCCACTTGGTGGTGTGGAAGTTGTCCATCGCATTATTTTTGGCATTATTGAGGACATCCATATCTGGATTTTCCTTAGTGGTGTCGCTAAAAATCATCAGGACAGGATCGATCAACTCTTCCATTTGTATTTTACCCTCCTCGTTCTCTTTGACCAAATTTCTGATCAACTCATGATTGATCCCCATTCTAGCAGAAGTTGTGTCAAAATTTTGCCACACCACATTCCTATCCTTCCCCATGATTGAGCATCTATATTTGCTGGTGTTGAATTCCTCATAGCCCTACTCCTGCTCCTCCCTATCACTCTACTTGAGGTCCCTTTTGACCCCCTCTTTCTCCACCCCTGTTTATCCTCCTTGGCCTTAGAGAGTTTCCTCTTTCGACTCTAGGATGTCATGACTTCATCCTCTTTGTTAGTCAGTATTTTGATGATGGTGTTTCTCTTGCCTCTCTTCCTCTCCATGCCTTCCCCTTCTCTAAGATCCTCCTCTCCTTCTACACTTTCTTCCCCTATATCCATTCCTTTAGCCCTTTCATTATAGTCCCTATCTAAGGAGGTGTCAAGGCCCTGCTTGGGTTCAGGAAGAGCTTTTTTCTCCTTCCTGTTTGTTTTGGTTATTTTTTTGCCAGAGCCTCACTATGAGGAGTCATCCCCCTCTGAGTCCATATGCATCTCAAGGCTATCTTGTATATCAGAAGGAAAATAGTCCTCTTTTGATTCTTCGGAATCCCTTCTGCCCTTCTTGCCCTCCTTCCTATACTTAATTTGTTTCCCCATTGCCCTAGCCTTAAAGAATTCATAGATTAATAGTAAAATCCCCTCATGGAGTGCCTGATTCCTAGCATGCTTCTCTTGATAATCATTAATGTTCTCATTCATGGAATAGTATAGGTAGAAGGAAATATAAATTTTTGCCCCATACCTAAAGTGGTTGAGTAACACAAAGTGGTGGGTGCAAAGGTGGTCAAATCTAGTGTCGAGGGAGATATATTTGATGATAACTTGCAACATGAACCTCCACAACGGCTTGATAGAGCTCGAGAGATAATGAGTTCCTTTCTTCACCAGTGCCTTTTTTTCCTCTTGATCCTTTATGAATTCCACCACCACTTGCCTTGAGATTTTCATGTCTCTGTAGAATTTCTTTTCCATGATGGGAATGCCAATAAAAATGGATATGACATCCTCCATCACTGTAAAGTCCACCCCATCAATTTTAACTATTCCCTCATTCCAACTCTTTACCATACTCCTGGTAACAGAGGGTTCCCAACCATGGAGTCATTCAATGAAATTTGTGATTTCCCCTTTTTCCAAAATGTTCTACACTTTGGAATGCCTCTGCCACTTTTGGGCTTTGTCCTCTAGTTTTGTGTCTTTCCCCCACCATGTTATCCTCCTCCATACAAGCTCTGTAACCAGCATCAAAGCCCTTCAAGTTCAGAAAAACTTTGGCGCTCCTCATTTTCTTGGACCTTTTTTTTGCCTTGTGAATTTTCTACCCAAAACCAGTCCTTGAAATAAGTTTATAGAAATTATTGATGTGAGAAGTACAAGTGCTATCGTACTTCCACATCACAATTCTGCACATTCCCCATAAATCACTAGCAATCATAATAAATCTACACATTATATTTCTGGCTACTTCCTGTAACTCATTAACAATCATGATGAACTTTTTATGATACCCAATCTACCTGGGATCCTTTCCCTTTCGATTAACTCATTAATTTCTAACGGGATATTATAGCCATCTATCCACTTTGCCACTTCATTATACTTAACTTCCCAGTTAGCCAGCCTATTCGCCACTTGATTGGCTTCCTGGTGCTCATGTGCCACATAGATATTTTCAAACGTCTTGAGATGTTGGATGTAGTCATCAATGATATTTGCAGTCATCCACGTTGGCTTATTCTTCTCATTCAGGAAATCAATAATATTTTTTGAATCTCCTTCCAACCAAAGATATTTCACTCCCATTTCTCTTGCCAGTTTAATAGTATGGTGAGCCACTATAGCCTCCACATAATGATTAGTTTGTATTCCAAGGGGGGATGCAACCACAACAATCCCTATACCAAAAGCATTTATGATGATGCCTCCCACCCTAGCCTTTCTTGAGTTACCTTTGGTTGCCCCATCAAAATTAGCTTTTTTCCATCCCTCAGGCAGAAGAGGCCATCTACATTCATCTCTCTTGTTATTGTCCCTACCCTTTGTACCAAGAGGGGGGATCGGGCCTTTGATTTTGGTGTAGTTTTCCATTAAGGCATTAAGGCATTTGTGAAAAACAATGTCTGTCTTAGTTTCCTTATCCCTAAAAATTCTATTGCTTTTCTCTTTCCAAACCCCACATCACACATGGGGTAAGGTCCAATTCCACAAAGCCATGGTGTCACTTCCTAATATCCCAAGGTGCCATTGTTCAAAGAGCCCCAAGATGTTGGAAGGCTAGCACTAGGACATGTTGAAAAAAGATAGGAAAAGAGACCATATGGTTTTGATGTAAGGGCAGTGGATTAAAATATGCTCAACACTCTCACAATGAATTTTGCATAAAATGCACTTATTGGGCATCATATTTCCCCTCTTGGTGAGGTTGTACACCATAAGGATATGATTTTGGAGCATAATCCAAATGAAAATGTTAATTTTTGTGATAAGACCCAGGTACCAGGCCCACACAGGGGCCGGACCATGGTTTTGCAAAGTCTCCTAGCTAGAGGCCACTGTATAAGTTCCATTCACAGTTTCCCCCTAGGTAATGGAATCTTTGTTATGTGACAAAGGAATATGCATGACCATGTCTATTAGTGGCTTGAGCTCCTGGGACATCTTAGCCAAATCAATCCAGTCATTATGAATCCTGTAGTCACTCACCTTGCTCCCAAATCTTTCAATACAAGCATTAGCCCATCTATTAAAAGGCTCAATATCCCAAAGAGGTCTAGACCTAAGCCAATCATCATGCCAGAAATTGATATCCTCACCATTACCCAGTTGCCATTTCACTTTCTCAAAGGCTAAGCTCTTCATCCTTAGAAGGCCATTCCAAATATTAGAGCCTCTAGGGTCAGGATCTCTGCTGATGAACTATTTGAGATTGAGATTTACAACATACTTTAACTTCAGTATATCTCTCCATTCACCATTGGTATTAAAGAGTCTCCAAATCTATTTTTCTTGAAGAGCACAATTGAATTGTTTCATCTTTCTAATCCCTAGAACCCCTTTCTTCTTAGATTTGCAGATGTTGTCCCAAGCCACCAGAGGGTATTTCTTGTTCTCATCAGTGCCTAACCACATGGAATTCCTCTAAATAGCTTCCAAATGATTAGACACCTTAGAAGGGATAGAGAAGAGGCTAAGAGCATAAGTGGGTAAGTTCTGCAAAGTGGATTTTATCAGCAACACTTTGCTACCCTAACTCAGAGTGATGCCTTTCCATCCTGCCAACTTCATGTTGAATCTGTCAATTAGATTGTTCCAAAGTTTTCAGGAGGTTTGATCCCCAAGGGGAGGCCTAAATAGATGGAAGGGAGGGCCCCAATATTACAGCCCAAAATGCCAGCAATTTTCTTCTGTTTGTGTAAAGGGGTGTTGAAGAAGAAATTCAAACTCTTGTCCTAGTTGATGAGCTACCCAAAGGCCTTGGAGTAAGTATTGAGGATGCATTTCATAGTCCTAGCTTCTCTCATCGAGGCCTCACCCCCCAAAATGGTATCATCCACGAATTGCTGGTGAGTGAAAATCGAGGGGCCAAAAGAAGATTTCAGGCCCACCAAATCCCCTCTACTCCTTTTAGAACGAACTAATGTCATTAAAAGTTATGATAAATATTGTAATATATCATATGCAACCTCCCATTCATAATGTAATGTGGTGGTTATGTAATTCTAGATTTATGATTTATTTTAAAAATCAAATGTAACATTTTAGCTAGTGCATCAATGTTATCACATGTTTTTTCGTGAAGCTGACATATGTATATCCATATACTAATACAAATAAAGAACTTCTTATATCCTTGTGAAGATACTTTGAAGTTGTTGTTGAAGCTTCCTATTACATCCCAATTTTTGACCTAGCTTGATATATAGCCATTGAGGTTCGCATGAAGTCAGTTGGCAGTTTAATTTGATATAATTTGGCGAAGTGATAAAATAGTTGGTCGTTATGATTTCAAGTGAAGATGACATGTTAGTTGATCGTTAATTGCAAATTCATGGAATTAAGATGAAAGGTTAACTGTTATGATTATTTATGATAAAATAATTTATAATTTAATTACTGAGAAATTCCTTGTAGGGAGCATGTTGAAGGGGTGGAAGCATTGTCAGAAAAGAATTAGGCAAGTCTTCTCCATCACTGGGCAGATAGGTAGAGGACCTAGCGATTTGAAACATGATACATTTGTGGAACTTCATGAGTTATTTAAATAAATAATTTAATTAAAATAATTGGGTTAAAACATATAAACATATCTCAAAGGATTTTAATATATCTTTCATCATATTATTTTAATTAATATTTATAAACGTACATTTAAATATAAAATGATTTAGCACCATTATAATTTAATAATTAATAAAGTAATTTTGCTTGTACTTTCTAGATTCTAATAATTATAATAACTTTTAAAACTTCCTATCTTTTCTTTTCAAATTTGATTTGAGAGGCATTTGAATGGCCATCTTTATAACTGAAGGTAGCCGAAGAGCTAAGGTCGGGCCAAATTTAATAGAATATCTTCAATCATTTTTTTTGAAGGCAACATATATATACTTTGCATTTTTCCTTTTACCTTATGGTTGGCTGAAGCTAGTAACTCGAGAGAACCTTAGTCATCTTTCGACATTCTCTTCTTCTCTCTCTTTCAGCTTCCATAAACCATTAGCAGTCGAGTTCCCTATCAACCCTCACTATATTGACCGAACCTTGTCCAGATCATATCTTGATTACAATTCAAAACAATATCAACTACCACAAGTTGCATAATAGATTGGCGGATTTAATTCAAGCTCATGCCCATCTCATTGTTTGGTGACAATGAGCCACGTAAGCTATTGATAAACTTGTATAACCATTTTATTTTCTTTTTATGATAAGAATGCAGGATATAATCTATGAGTTGACAATTTTGATAATGAATTCTTTGGCATTAGCAAGTGGAAATAAAACCTGTTTTGAATATAGCCTACCATTTTTCCATTATTAAGTTTTTTGTAATCTTTTTGGGGTTATTCGACAATAATTACTTACAGTCTGTCATAGTCAATAAGAGGAGTAATGATTTCTCTTTCTATAATAACATACACTGCTTAATATAAGATTGATGATTTTTCTTTATCCTTATATATATCCAAGTAAGAATTCTCTAAATCATTTAAGTTCAATGACTAAGAAGATTATCATCTAGTTGGATATTAATTAAAACCTAATATAATACAAATAGCTGATATTGAGATACTGGATATAGTACACCAAGGAATTCACCAGGTGGAATACTACAATATGGTGAAGAAGGTGCAAAGTATCACAATAAATTTAATTTGATATCACCAAGGAGTCACCGACTTGATGGCCTGAGAAAGGTGAGGAGGTGCAGAGAATCTACAATAAACAAGAATGTCATCAAAATAAGACAATAACATGATAAATAATAACATTAGTTCATGTATGTTTCACTCAGGAAGAATGTTGTCAATTTTGAGATTTTTAAAGAAGATAATCACAGAATGTGAAATAATGATTATATGTAATCTTCTTGAATAATTGTTAGAGTCGTTTGCTCTAAGAATTCTGGATACCTGGGAAAGATGGGTGATGAGGTGTGAGAAAGGAATCATCAATAATATGAACCAGTATCAGTTATGGAATTTCAATATGTATCATATAATATGAATTAATTAATAGCTCATGCATGTTCCTGTAATGGTGACCTCCTGCTGCCAAGTCGTATGGCATGTTTTATATCATGATGCCCAGTAGATGGTAAGATGTTCCTTGTCAATTTCAGGTAGGGAGGGCCTTTCTTGTTAGATATCATGTGGGGATATGTTGTGGTCCAAGGTTGGGTGGTTAAGCCCCTGACAATGCTTCACCTCTCTCAAGATGTTAGATTTGCATCAGACAAATACAAGCTATGCATTCAATTGTTTATCGAAAACATGTATTATCATTTTTAGTTATGTTTGAGTTAATTTATTGTTACAATTAGAAAAATGTGGATTGTTTTTCGTATCAAATATAAGTATATTTCTAACCTTGAGTTACTGTCATAGTTAAGCAATCGAAAGGAAAGGAAATATGAAGCCCTATGTGATTCTGTCGTTGCGAAAGCCCTAAATTGAATATGTGGTCACATAAGCCCTAATTTAAATCCATGGTATCGGAAGCCCTAGATGAATTCGTGGTAGCAGAAGCCCTAAATGAGATAGCGGTATTAAAAGCCCTAAATGAATCGAAGGTAAACGATGCCCTAATTGAAATAGTGGTATGTGATGCCCTAATTTAAAATATAGTAGTATTTAATTATAATTATCATTTAAATTTAAGATAGCGGTTTGTAGATGATAGTCATCATATGAAATTGTTATAGTGTATTTGTGGACTAACCCGGGTGGTTGCAGAAGCATCCCTAGTTTGATTTCGATCTTAGTTTTTTGAGGTATGAGCTTTTCAATTTCTATAGAAATTTCATTTGATGGTATTTCAAGTTTTTAGCTAAGAAAATTTTGTCTAACTGATTTTAACGGTAAATCTTATTCACATGAACATGAATGATATAACTGTCTTCCTATGAAACAAAGTAGAAACTATATTTCTTTGAGAATGTTAGATGATAATTTACACCTAGGAAAGCAAGATGTTACACTTCCATTAGTTGTGAGTGATGATACATATGTGCTGTGTGTAAAGCATGTATATATGACACAAGTAGGAACTTACTCATATAGTTTATTTAAGGAGGTGAAAAAAAAAACTATGATTGCAAAGACTTGACAATTGTACTATATGTTGGTTCAACTTTCATCTTATCAATAATGAGACCTAATCTATTTTTTGGGTGTGGCTACTCTAGTTGTGAGACCTACATGTAGTACCCCTTCTTATTGCAATGAGAATTTTAGGCAGATAGCCTTGTTGTACAAAATCACCGCAACTAGTGTCACCCAAACTGGTGTTTTTCACTTTATGAGAATCAACTTCTCTATGGTTTTCCACATAAATCTTGATATTGATTCTGTTGGTATTCATGTGCTTTCATGCTTATCATTCTTCTGGTGATTTAACATGCTTTGCCCAAAATATCTTAAGTGATGGTTGATGGTTGTTAAGTGTTAAATAAAAAATCAAAAGTTTTTATAAGTGAGTGGGAATAACTGATTCACCCCCTTTAAGTTATTCAACCTGTTCAACAAGCCCAAATTAGGAAAAACTACAGAGAAGCTAATTCTCATGAAATGAACATTGGTTAATGTGAATTTTATAAAGGCTCAATGTCAATTTTCTCACTGAAGGTTGACTCACTACTGATTGAACAAATTACCTCAAGATATGAATATGGATAACTACCAACACAAGTTTCACTGACAAAAGATGAACTAATATATTATTGCATTTAATTATGAATGAAATAGTTCCAATTGATATCTCTCACATCATTGATAACCCAAATCCAATATAGATCCTCTACCAACATACATCAATCTTTTGCAACTTAGTATATATATGGTCTTCTTTTTGCAAAACATTACTTCAACCACTCTCCTACCCGATATAATTAAATATACTCCCACTATATCACCTTTAGATCTTAGTTACATATGCTCACACTAAACTCCACTTTCTCTTGCATTCCACACTTAAAATAAAAAAATACATTTTTTATTTATACAGACATTTGATCATACATATGTTACTACTTTATCACCGATCCTAAATCTACAACATTATTCAGAGCACTTTGTAACACATTACATCAAGTGCCACAATTTTCTAAATCTAGGTCACACTTAAGATGTATATAATTCACATTATATTTGCTAAAACTATAATCACCGATACTACCAAGATGTTAGTTGAAGGTTTTGACATCAATGACAATCAATGCCAACAACAACTCAATATGTCTATCAACCACAAACGAAAGCAAGATCAAAATACATTTTTTCTAACAATAATGACATAATACAATAGGTGACCAAGATTAATTATTCTTATTATGTGTTGTTATTAATAATAATAATTTATTAAGCTCGTGTACACTCGAGCCCAAGACCTCCCAAATAAGAGGCTTACAATTTTATCATTGTATTGTAGGCTTTTGCCTCATAACTTAGCTCCTTTTATTAATAATGTTGCAACTGTTTACTTAATTTACTCATTTAAGTATCTCCGTAGATTTGAATAAGATTTATTCATTTTCACTACAATAATAGTATCTTAACTATTTCGATATTACAATAAGAACACTCATATTATTTTTAAAATTACTGAAAAAACATAATAATTAAAAAATATGTATTATACCTTTTACATTTTTGAAAAAATTGAAAGAAAAAGGTGGAGTTATTTATTTTAGTACCAATCAATCAAAGGAAGTATACAATATTAAAAAAAAATTAAAAATAGAAACTAACATATTATGGTGTTTGACTATATGAACAGAATAGGAGTGCACAATATTTAAAGTTATTTATTAAGGTTTGATGAGATTGTCATCCATAATTTTGAAATAATGGTCAACATAATTGTATCTTATGAGTTTGTGATGTAGATTTGGAGTAGGTCAAAATAATATTTGTTAATCAATACAATTCAACAAAACATCATATAAGACAAAGTACAGGAAAAAATAATAAAAATATATATTCAAATTTCAAATCATTTTTGAATTAAAGATAATCAATTTTAAAAATAAAAAATTAATATGACCTGTCTAAACATGCACACATACAATATGAATGATATATAAACATTGGTGATAACATTAGTTTATAACATAATAATAATCAAATATTATAAATTCTATTGGTGAAGTATACTTCAAAATAAATATAAAAATAAATAATTAAAGATAAAATAAAATAAGATGTGAAAATTTGAAATATAAAATGATATATATATTGTAAATTATAACAAATATTCAATGTTGAAAAAATAATATATTTTACTCAATAGATTCTTAATCTATCAACCAAGTTAAATAGTTCTAAAGGAGCATGCTTAGTGTAAAGTCTCAACATGAAAGATCATATAAGTGTACCTCCGAAAAAAAAAAACCTCTTAATGTTTATATGGGCTAATTCCACACAAAATGTACCAAACAAGAAAAAAGTCAAACTTATTTTTCCTAAATCTTAGAAAAATGTGAGAACATATAATTGTACCTTAAATAAATACCTTTTAATTAGAGAGTGTGTTGACTAATCTCCATACAAAATGTACTAAAGAACTATAAAATAAAAAAAAGTCAAACTTATTTTTTCTAAATTTTTCCGAAAAAAAACTAATTTTTTCTAATCTATTTTAGATTTTTTTAATATTTTAATGGCACCCCTTAAAAATCAACCCAATTTATTAAAAAGAAAAAAAGAAAAAAAGCTAACCATAAGGTATACAAATTAAGCTGCTCACACATTTAATATGAACTGTATAGGAGGGACCAAGACTTAAAAGAAATATTTTATTAAAAATGGTAGGAAACGAAATTGTCCCATCATTTTTGCAACAATAGGTAATCGGTAACATGGACCTTGAGTTTGTGATGGGGACGAGGAAGGCTCTCAAGCTATAGAGGAGTGGAGTGGAGTAGAGAGGGGCGTTGTATGTCATTGTAAGGCCTAGTGCATCGTTTGAGACTCCGGAAAATACGAGCGACATTGATTAGTAGGAAGCGCACCCGTTCTCTGCTCACATTGTCGGCCAAAACGGCATTAATCTGTAGGTCCTGAGAACCAGATTCAAAACTAGTAATTCTTTATTACTATGTTTTCTTATTTGCTTTGGTCTGTCGCAAAGACGAGAAGATTTGTGGCAATTTATAACTCCTGAGTTTTGGTGCTTCGGGTCATTGCTAAACGCCTCAGAAGGGACACACGGGGGAAAGGAAAAACCTCATGTAATTCAAAGGATCCCCAGATCCAATGCTGCAATTAAGGCCGACATTGTGATTGACATCTGAAGTTTTACTCTCTTATTCCTTACTTTTTCAGTGGAAGAGCAGGCCGAGAGTCATGTCTCTGAAGAAGGGATGGAGGAGATATGGAGTTGCAGTCGTTTTTTTGGTTCTGTTGTCCATGCTCGTCCCATTGGTCTTCTTGCTTGAACTTTATGGAGGATTCCAAACCGGTAAGTCAAACATCAACATCTCTAATGCGAGATCAATGAATCTAGTAGATAATGATAAGACATTGTGGCATTGCCCCTTATGGGATCTTATTGAAGTGCAATCAATACCCATTTGCTAGTTTTTTTGGTGCGCTTTGCTTCACCAGATTGTATCCACTTCTTCTGTTTTGGGTATGCTGAGACAACGGGCATTTCTAGATTACTTGTGCTTTATGGGCACTTTTAGATTGTATGAGATCTTGCTTAGCAGAAGCAAAAGGTTAAGAACTCTTAATGATTTCCCAAGTTTGGCTCGATCCATTCTTTAGCAAGCCGATTTTAGTGATTTGACATGTACACGACGTTTTGAGGACAGATACATTCTTAGGGCAGATTCAATGTCAGAGCGTTTCGGATCAAGATTTAGAAAAAACGCAAGAGAAAGGGTTTACTGAATTTATCATTATTATTTTTTCGCCTTCAAGTGCCTCAGTGTTAATGTGGTGTAGGAGTTGGTTTCAACGAATCTTTGCTGTAATGTTGGGGAGAATCTGGATTTCAACAAGTCCTTAATATGCCGCAGTTCACAAGGTGGTCCTGTTATTGGCCACATTGGACTACTGTACTTGCTTGATAAACACTCTAAATACGCATCTGGTTTATTTACCTGCGAATGCAATTCTATAGTCGTTTTACATATACTGTCAATGCGACTGCTTTAGCTTAATATGGTCCTCTGTGGACTCCCATTTGCGCTCTGTATTGAAGCTCTAAAGAATCAATAGGAAATATGAGAGAGAATTAGAAGTCTCAATTTGAATTTCCTTCCAATTCCAGTCCTGCTGTGGTAGTAACCCAGGAATGTTCTTCTCGATGACAATTATGACACAAGCATGTCACAAAACGGAGGTTCTGATGAATACACTTGAAAGAGGATTGCTATTTCCAAAGGAAGCGTAATATAGTTTTTAAGTTTTGTTTTTTGGTGATAAGTGAGAAACGTTTCTGGTTGGTAGGTTTATTGTCAGTTGTACATGCTTTAATTGCAAGCTTTTCTTCGTCAAATTCCATCTTTTGGTGTTTCAGATGTTTTCTCATTTACTTTTCTTTGCAGTTTGATCTCTCTGTGAATTTCTTCGATTTTTTTCTTATTTCTTAAGGAAAACATTTTGGTTTTATCTAATTTTGTGGATTTCTATGCTTCTTTTGCAGGTTATATCACTGACGAAGGCCCCTCAACAGTGGTAAGACCATTTCCATTGTTGAATATTGATTGATGCACAGCCTTTTTGTTGTTTGCTCATGTTTTGCATTTCGAGTTCTAATGTTGAATGCAAATATAACATTATTTACAACCATATGTATATAAAAAATCTGGTCATATTACTCTTGACGCTTTCTATCTAATAAGTGCCATTATATGTTATTTACTTTTCTGGTATCTATTTAGATTTGTAGTAGCTACTTCTTTCCTATGTCACACCTTGTCCATTCAAACACCTTTTTCACCTTTTCAAAATGGTGAGTTAAAAAAATGTTTTCAACCTCACTTAACTATATGTATATGTGTGTGTGTTATTACAGTTTAGACAAAACAATCCAATATGATAGATATAGAAAGAAAACTAGAAATCATAAGATAGTAATTTTAATAGTTACAATCTCTCTTCTAATTAATATTCAATAAATTACTCCATTGCAATTTTGTCATATAACATTCTCCTCCTTCTTTATGCAATTTTCCTTCTCTAGACAATTCTGTTCTCACTCAAGATAAATGAATACTTAATAAATGCTAAACTGAACTATCTACAACAAGCCTACAAATATATATCTATGTCACCCAACTCTCCAGCACAGGAACTGGAAACGACAGGCAATGGGGAGATTTGTTTTGGGGACAGGATGGGAAGGAGCCATTTCCCACGGACATTAAGGGGATTATTATTCAAAATATTTGGAAAGTTTTAAAAATATAGAAAATTTTAAATATTTGTATTATAGCATTGATTAAGACAATCATCATATACATTGTGGAATCTTAACACATAGCATTAGGTTTTTTCATTAAAATGCACATGCATGACATAAATTTATTGTCCAATTGTAGCATGACACATTCAAGTGATGCATCCTCCCAAAGGGATCCCGTATCTAATCTGTAGCAAACTGGGCAACAGTTGAGCAAAGCTTGTAACAAGATTTCATATTGAAATATAGAAGTATAAATTTCATTAAACTATATTCATATCAGCATATAACCCCTCCAGGATTAAGTACTTTTACAATCAGAAACATGGGTACTCTCATTAGTTATCTCTCGGTCATGCTTCTATTAGAATATATTGGCTAGATTGATCATTAAATGTGAATGTAATAATACAGAAATTCATGCACACTTTCCCAAAAAAATGTGCATTTACATCACATACCTGCTCGCCCATTCTAGCATTGTAGCAGTACCAGTTGGTGCATTTGCTACACAGTATGACAGGTAATGTACCTGTACATATAGGGTAGACAGCAAAAGTTATGATGAAGAAACAAACCAACTGAAGTTTTTTAACCAAGATGTAGCAACCTTGTCTCACCATAAGAGAATCTATAAAATTGCTATACCAGCCACACAATTGGGCAAAAACATTGAAAATGCCAACAAATATCAGTTAAAAATTAAAGTTCTTTGATTTGTTTTTTTTCTTTTGAAAAGAAACATATTGTTGCGGGGCCATAGGGGATGGCTAGCTGTCCGTAAGAGTTTCCTGCATATGCTCAGACATCCTCGGGATGTTTCCTGATTTTACTCAGTAGGTTTTTGGGGCGAGCGGAGATGCTTCTTGTTTTCACTTAGTAGATTTTTTTGGGGAGCAGAGATGTTTCCAACCCATCTGTGTGTCCCCAGGATGTTTCCATGCATGGATGGCTCTTATTTGGCCGGTTGACATGTCTGAATAACATAAAATTATATCTAGCATAGAAACTAGTCATGCCAGAAGGTCCAAAATACTAGACACGATTCATCATCCATGTTTTAGACATGATTTATTGTTAAATTTCCCCATTATCAACAAGATGGGTATCCCTAAGTGTCATACAATATGCATTCAATACTTATTGAAGTAGTCTAAAGCTAGATTTACCTGCCACATCATTTAAATAACTTGATATTAATTTCATTTCTTATATAAAACTTGCTCCTTTATAAATCAATATAGTTGCTTTTCTCATAAATCCTAACAATATGCTCAACAATGTTCGAAATGCACACCACCCTGAATTTAAGTAATCTCCCATATGTCTGAAATAGCTACTTGGGGATCTTGAGGATATATATTTTATCTATTCCCCTTCTTGTGGTGGTTTTGGTGACTAACCAGCATTTCCTAGGTGTTCCAATCACCCCTACTTGTCCTTGAGACCTTAGGGCACCCCAACATCAAATGCATGATAAACAGTTAAAAAAGTAAAAGAACTTTCTAAGCAATTAAACCCCTACAGGAGAGGATAACCAAGGTTTGTCAATTTTAAAAAAATACCTCTAAAACCTGCATGCATTGTAGTTTTGCATTCGCCAAAAGGGAAGTGGAAAATAGGAAAAGAGAAAACAAGAGAGAGGATGCTGTTTCCAAGACATTTCTAAGCTTGTTGCTCAATTTGCCTATTTACTATATTATTATATGATCCGATATTTCTTTTTGTTTTCCTTTATCTCTAAATTTAAATCATATTTCATATTATAAATTTATCAGTGATCAGATAGATTTTAGAATCAGTGAATTGTTATTATACTTAAAATTCTCATTTTCCCATAGTTTCTTTTGTGTTATTTTAGGTATTTTGATCTATTTGTATGTGTGTGTATAATAGCTGGCTCCTCTGCCTTCGCAAAATTGGGAGTTGTGTTTGTCAACTTTGCTCTAGTGTGCAAACCCTCTGAGTACTCCCCGAGTCATATAGTACTCTCTATTTTTTTGTTGAGCGAGTACTCGCAAGTTTAGCTCTTGCATTTTTTTGGCACAAATAACCATGGGTAAAATATTGATTTAGGCAAAACGCTGGTTAAAACATTTTTTCCACATGCTGTTTTTGATATAAAACCATGCATTTTGTCTTTCAAGATGTCAATTTTTAATTCAATACATTTTGTAATTGGATTTTACAAAAAAATATTGTTTCTTAAAGAGATCATAATTTTTAGTTTTTTCGAAGTAGCCAAGTTTTCTCCGAGATTTTGCCGAGTTGAAACTTTTGGGCTTGCTAAGTGCTCTCTGAGTCCGAGTCTGCAAACTATGGAACTTTTTGCCATCCCCAAAACATTTCCCTGCACTTTCAAAACTTGGAGAAACATTGTTTTCCGATGAAACACTTTTCTTTAGCAATTATGTATGAGATCTCATCGGAATTATAAATATTTGGGAATCTCAGGATCTATCATAGTTTAAGAGGTAATGCATTGCAAAAGTTGCATGATATCCAGAATTTGTCCACATGAAACATGACCAGGTATATCCGAGGTACATTCTAATCTGTTTTATTTTAACTTGGTTGAACAAACTTGATATATCCAGTCTCAATGCCATGCCACCTTCAAGAGCTCTATCAATTTGCTCATTTTCAGAATAAGCTTTCATCAGTTCAATCACCAATTTTATCATTCAAGTTCTACCTTGATTTTGCCAATATTGAAATACAAATGACAAAAGGAACAACTATAGCCTAGTTAGACAGTGAAACACTGACTTTGAACCTCTTGATTATGATTAGAGTCCAGTTAAACAATGGCATTGATCAAAACAGACAATTATTCATCATGTATATCCTGTGAAACAAAACAAAGTGTATCATTCATCATTTATCCCACTGAAGAATGTTTTCATGTCACACGAATGTGTGATAATGAAAACAATCCATGTCAATATTGAAAAATAGAGTTTTCATTCTCTATATACTTCATATATATATATATATATATTCTTAACTCTGCATAAAAGACCATTATAGATCAGAATCAATATATTTCTGTAATACATGCTACCACAGGCGCCCTCCTGTACCCTCCTGTTTGGAAATCATTTTCATCCTTGGAGAACAAATAAATGTAGTGTAAATAATGACTACCATGTTTTGCTGCTCTGATTTATGCATAACAGTAAAGAAAACATTAGTAAGATCCCGAGTAGATAAAAACTAAAGTCATACAGATCTCATCTCAACTTTAGAACACGATAGACTGTGTGTATGTAGCTAATACACATGCACACAGACACAGACACAGACACAGACACAGACACAGACACACACACTGATTTGTGTTACACAAATGCCGCTAGTGCTTCATCACTTCTTGGTTAACAGTAGTAAGGTGCTACCTCTGTTAAGTTGAGGTCACCTCTATCTTTATTAGATTGAGTTAAATGATTTACTGTTTGGCAGCTCAGCTCTTGACCATTTGGTTTTACCGAGCTAACTCACCTCCTGTTTGAGAGTTAAACTCATGACTAAGGACGCCATCTCCTTGATCCGTGCATCCTAGAGGCTTATTCATTCGTTATGATGTTTTGTGTTATATCTTTGATATTAGAATATAGTTGATATTTACATTCTACATTTGTTGTTTGCATGTAGCTTGTCTTCATTCTGTTAGATCTAGGTTTTGCATTTTGTTTCTCATTGAGTCTCACATGGTATTAGAGACTAATTGGTGTTTGGAGCCATTTCAAATCTCTTTAGGGTTTGGGGTTTCAGATTGAATCTGGTCAAGTGATCAATTTTCAGTGTATCTTATAGCTCAAAAAAGATTGTGCCATTGTCTTCAATCGACTATAAAATAATTGATGTTGGAGTAAGGTAATTGGAGGCAAGTTTTTAAAGCCTCTATTTTGCAGATATAGTTTTGTGCAAGATTTGTATACGAATTGCTATTGTTCTCTAAGGTACGAGTTGTCTATATTCTTTTACAGGATTTTTTCACAGTATAAATTAAAATAAAAAGGGGGACATCTGAAAAATGCACAAACTATACAATGTATGTGTCCGTTTTCATAGGCCCAAGATCTATTGTTAGGGTTGCAACTACTAAGAGCCACAAATTTATTTGTTGGAGCTGCCCTTGTTGTTCTTCAGCCATTGTCTACATGGCATTTACAACCATTTCAGTAACCCGCTTATATGAGGATCTGCATGGCTTTTTTACCTTCTATGGACAATGGACTTTCTTTAGAAACAACAAACTATCCAAAATTTGGTGGAAAAATGAACAGGTTCACTAAATTTGTAGTATTCCAGTATATCTGGTGTATTCTCTAGATTTGGAGACCTAAATTTATCTAGTTGACATCTATATTTGGCTGCATTTTTTTGTGTCAGCTCCAAATTTGCCAACTCTTTCAAGTTTAGTAATTCTTTTGTTTGTCCCTTCTAGTTTGGTTGTGTTTTACCTCTTCAAACACTTTTCATGTAGATAGGTACACCTTTTGTCTAAACTGTTGGATTTTTGGGCCTATTGGTGCAATATTGCACCTATTAATAAGTTTAGTGCTTGATTACATAGTTGTGGCACTCCCATTAGGCTAAAAGTCCAAAAGGATGGCTTAATGGAGGCCAATGATGAAAATCCATAGGAGTGTCAAATGCTAGCAGCACGAGGTACACACCCAAAGAAGTTTTCATGAAGATACGGTCACTGCAAATTGAATGCAGCGCATACAACTGACTTGCAGCAAGAAGGAAGTGGCATCGAAGGAAGAGGGACACGCTCCTGTGCTGAACAATGCACACTCATGTAATGCATGTATAAGTAGATAAGAGAGATAGAGCAACAATGTAGGGAATGCATAGTAGAAGAAAGAAACACCAGAGAAGACAGAGGGAAGAGATATGAGGACAATATGATATGTAATTGAGATTATTGTATAATACATAAAGTTAGATATTAATGATTGTATACCAGAAAGTAATGTGAATAGATATGTTTATATCATTTGATTTATTTTTTCTGTACTCCACTACACTGATCTGTTATGCACCTCACAAGCTCCAATTCTCTTCTTATCCTTAAATTGGGATATAGGTGCAACACTAAAGAGCATCGGCATGACAGTTTAGTCTATGTTCCCCTGTTTGCTAACACCTATGATATTAGGAATAATTAGTTCTTCATTTAAACAGCTAATAAGGACATGTATTTACCTTCATTTGAGATATATAAGTGTTGCCTTTACCTCATTGCACTTTAATTGATATTAGTTAGGTTCTGCTTCTATTTAGTTAAGACCATCTTTGTCTTAGTCAAATTGAGTTGGGTGATACATTGTTGCACAATTCAACACTTTGCCTTTTAGTAGTTAAAGTGAGTTAACTTCTCTCTTGATTGGGAGGGATTGAGAGCTAAACACATGGCCTCTAGACAGTATCTCTTTGACTTATGGATCTCAAAGGCCTATATATTCGGGTACAATGTTTTGTATACATCTATTTGAATGTAGTTGATGTTTGCATCTTGCATAATTGTTTGTTTGCATGTAGCTTGTGTAATTTGTCTTCATTTATCTGGATTTAGGTTTGTGTTTGTGTTTGGATTCTTACTTAATTTAATGTTCCATTATCATATGCTTCATTACCATAGACTAATTGGTTATTATGCTTGTTATTCCTCATGGCACATGCCCCCTTTTGTCACAAGCAAACAATTAGTTCTAAACTTTGGAAGGATTTTCACATCTAAACAAATATCATATAATCATGGAATAATATTATTATAACTTAAGATTCCATTAAACACACCAGTTGACACACTATCATGCCTCATTGATCTCAATATTCTCCCTCTCTTACAAGTTCTCTTCATTGGTGATGAATAAAATATCAAATTATAATACTAGCATAGCTCCTTTAAAATTCAAAAAACATAAATTTTGTTTATAACATGTGCACAATTCAAATCATTGGGATAACAGACTTTCCTCTACTTGATCTAATAGCAATACAAGCATGTTTTTTTTTGTATTTGGCAAATGCCAAATATCATTCAGGATTACACGTTACTCATGATGTTGATGTGTTTTGGAAAGTTCTCTTCCAGCTTGCAACCCTACCAAAGAGCTCAGGAATCAGGGTTGATTTTGCCATAAAAACATACACTTCCATTTCCAGAATGTTCTTGTGTGGTGATCATGCCCCACACCAGAGGCATCATCATATTAGAATTTTTATTTTAGGATGGTTATTTGTATTCAGAGGCATCATCATATTAGCCCACATAACACAAAAATTGAACCTTATGCTACTTCATCTGTGTCATATCGTTGGTTTGTGTGGATCACCTAGGCTTTTTGATGTAAATGAGGGTATGGAATTCAGATCACATTAAAATTCAGACATTAATGTATTTGATCCATTGCCATGGCTGCTACCTGTGTGTCATATCTTTTCTTCTTTCCTGCCAGGAATAGATGTGTTACTCTCACAATAATAAATTTATAACACAAGCTGATGCCAGGAAGAAATTCTGTTACAAGTTGCACAAGAGTTGGTATGAGTGACCTTGTATGTATTATATAGGTAAGTATTGCCTGTTCTAGGACACTGGCCAAGGCACGTGTCTTCTTTTGGAGATATATTTGCACAAGAAGATGCTTGTTTACAATCATGTCTTACATAGCCAGTTTGTAACATATAGGAATTAGAATTGCAGTATGTGGACAAGTAGTCTTTATTGGCTCTCATACCAAATCCTAATGCTAATTGATCTCATTGCTATATAGATATCCAATCATATTTCTCTTAAACCTCTTTCTAAATAAATTCCTTAATTTTTTTGATTCGCTTTTCTTTTCTCTAGTCAAATTGTTAGTATAACCTTCACGTATTTCCAAAAGAAGTCACAGAAAGTGATATATATGATTCAATCTCTTTGAAGTAGTTTCCAATTGGAGGAATGGAATGGTTTCTACTAGTGTTCTTATTTTGAAATCCAGTATTTTCAAGTTTTGCAGTGATGTCACAGAAGATTTGAGATGTACTATTCTTATGTTTTGCGTTGTGTCCAGAACCAGACAGAGGATTCCAGGCTTCATAGTATGCTTGAACATGACAATTCTTCGCTGGAAGCAGTGGTATGGATGGCTACACCTAGCCGAGTCTTGATATGTTTAGGTTTATTTTGCAAACTGCTTGTTGGAATGTTTTATGAGGCATTGCGGGCAGTTTTAAGTGGACCACAATCCTGCATCTGCTATAGCATAGGGTTAACTGGAATAACTATATTTTTTCATAATACATCTATTTGTTTATTTTCCCTCTGAAATTTTGATTTTAGGTTGTTTTACATTTTGCCCCGCTTCACGTTTATGATTGATGCAGCGTTTTTGTTGTCTTTGTTTTGCAGAGACATAGTTCTAGTCAGGTAGCTGGTTTTCCCAACAAATCACAATCATCACAGTTAAAAATTTCCAATGGTGGAGTTGTAACAAAGTTTTCAAATTTCTCTGCATCTGATGTAAGCACAAGTATTTCAAGATTTTCCAAGTTCACGGCTTTAAAGGAAGCTTTCTCCTTACTTTTATGATTGATTTGTTATGGTCTAAATCTATTGGATGTATTTGGATATGTGATGGACAACCTGAGCATGCAGAATCCCTGACATATTTATTAGTTCCTTGATTCAATAACTGTGTTGGTAGTTGGCCTTTTTGGGATTAAGGATCACTATTACCCGATGACATATATAGTAGTTTGTGAGTAGTTTTAAAACCATCATACTGCAAATTCTGTTCTTGTTGTAAGACACTTGAAGGTTTCTCCCTTAAGTGGCTTGGTCTAAGAATCCAGTGTACTTTTATTTTTCTCATATTATGCAGATCTGCTGTTGTTTCTTCTATTATTTATTCTATTAGTATAGCTTTTGGAATATGGTAACTTTCTTTCATGATTGTGTCTGTGATTATTATGTATTCTAATTAGTGGTTTTGATTTTTGGTTTCCAGATAAAGGCTGGTAAAATTACCAAAGATTCTGGACTTAAAGACAGCCTGGATAAATTGCTGAATAGGCATCCAATCTCAGGAGGTACACACGTAAGATTCTGTAAGCTTTGACAAGATTTTGGAAAGCACCAAAATTTTGAGATAAGTTATTTTTCTTTACAGGATCAGATGTTCTGAATTTCAGTTGGCATTCTGCAAAAAATGCAGGATTGCCAGAGAAATTCGATGCTTCTTCATTTCCAGACAGCACTGTAGAAATGAAGGTAAGAGTCTGTAGTACTGTAGTCTCAAAAGCTTTTTATAAAATTCTCTTTTGAGTCTCGACTTGTTCTAATTTACACAATCTCATGTGAGATTGTTGTATGTATTATTTTCCTTACTTTACCAAAACTCTCTACTGTTTAAAATTCAGCAGAGTGAAAATTCAGCTGAGAGTAATGTTAAAACAAACATCAATGGCAATGGCTTCTCTGATGACATGGACAAAGATTGTGAAGTTGCTCTGGGAAGTTACTGCAAGTGGAGCACTGAGCATAGAGAAGAAATGGGTGATTCTTTGGTTAAAGTGTTAAAAAATCAACTGTTCCTTGCAAGGGCTTATTATCCAAGTATTGTCAAACACCGCAATCGTGAGAAGATCCAACATGAGCTCAAGCAGCACATCCAGAGCATTGAACATATGCTAAGTGAGGCAACTGCAGATGCTGATCTTCCAGAAGGGTAAGTGCTTATGAAAAGAAACATTTAATAGAATTGCTTGTATTTGAATCCGTTGTGATTTGAAGTTGTGTTCTTTGTGTAGTGCACAGAAGAAGAAAAAGACCATGGAAGTTGTTCTTGCAAGAAATTACCCACTTGATTGTAATAATGTTGTTAAAAAGTTGGGACAAATCCTTGATCTTACTGAGGATGAAGCCCACTTCCACAGAAAACAAAGTGTCTTTCTCTATCAGCTAGCGGTCCAAACAATGCCTAAAAGTCATCATTGTCTCTCAATGAGATTGACTGTTGAATATTTTCGAACTTATGAAGGCAGTTTTGAGCCACCCTTGAGCAAGAATTTGCAAGATTTGAGTCTCTATCATTATGCCATTTATTCTACTAATATCCTTGCAGCATCTGTGGTCATTAATTCAACTATTATTAATGCAAAGGTATGACTCTATGATCAATAAGAGCAATAAATGATATGACTGTTGTTGTTATAGCTCTTACTATATAGGTTTAATTCCTTCTTTTGTCATACATTGCAGGAACCAGAGAAGCATGTGTTTCATATCATAACAGATAGACAAAATTACATTTCAATGAAGTTTTGGTTTCTGGAGAACACCTATCGCAGCTCAACTGTCCATGTTCAGAAACTTGATGATTTAAACCTTTTTCATTCCAGCAACTCTATGATAGCTTCTATATCATCAGAAGAGTTTCGTGTTGCAGTTGAAAGCTACACTAAAAAAACTAGTGATCCTTCTATTTCAAACAGGAAGATTAATTATTTGTCTACCTTCAATCATCCTCATTTTTGGCTTCCTGAAATTTTACCTAGTTTAGACAAGGTGCTTCTTTTGGATGAAGATGTAGTTGTGCAAAAGGATTTGACACCTCTTTGGAGTATTGATTTGCAAGGAAAAGTAAATGGTGCAGTGGAGGATTGTGAAGTGAGGTTTCATCACTTGAGGAAATACCTCAATAGCTCAAAATTATTTGCGACTGGTTTTGATGGAAATCAATGTACATGGATGTCTGGAATGAATATTCTTGATCTGCAACAGTGGAGAAAGCAAGATTTGACAAGACTTTACAAGAGATGGCTAAAGCTGGTAAATTCTCCTTATTTTTGAATGAGATCTTCGCCAGAAGCATCTGAACAAGCATAAGAATTTCTAATGTTGGTCTGCTTTTGAAACCATGGTTAGATTATCAGGAAACATCTTTATGCATGTTTATCTATTATAATAGTATGGTTAAAATACAGAAATTGCCATGTTCTTACTACTGAGATTCTGTTCTTGATTTCACAGCAAAGCCGATACAAAGTTCCATGGAGGCTTGGAGCATTACCAGCCAGTTTGACTACATTCTATAATATGACATACAATTTGGATAAATCTTGGCTTTCAGTTGGTTTGGGTCATAACTATGGAATTGATCAACATGACATTAAAAGCTCTGCTGTTTTGCATTATAATGGTGCCTTGAAGCCTTGGTTAGAGATAGGGATAAAAAGGTATAAGTCCTATTGGGCCAAGTACTTAAAACGAGATGATCACTTCATGCTAGATTGTAATGTTAACAGATAATGTACCATCATGTGTACACAGTGCATCTCAAGAGGAGATGAAAATTTGTTCAGGCATAGCGGTGAGTGATGCTTTTGCATATGCCACATTGGTTTTGCGAATGCCTAATTGGAGGCAAGCATCGGATGAACATATCTGCTTGTGGGCTAGACCCTTGAAAGAAAATTATTCTTTTATTCAATAGTGTAAAATCATTTATTAGGGGCTTCCAATGCTGGAAGCTTCTCCAATGTAGAACTGTGCTCTTGCAGGCTCCAGGTATGATTTTTGAATTATGCGTCTTTTATCCTGTATGTTTGTTTTGTTAACTACATTCTAGTGCTTAAAGTAAGTTTGACAGCAAAGAGGAAGAACAAAGTTTGAATGCCTTAAGGCCTACTTATGTTAATTATTTGATTCGTTTTCTATCCAGAACAGTGTAGAGGACTAGAGGGCAACTGGATTGTGTATTTAAAGTTCATCTAGCATGGTCTAGTTTCTTATGAACATTCAAGATAACCATCAAGACTGCTTATGTGGCAGAGCTACTGAGTAATGTTCCAAAGGAGATTGATTTCTGTCTGAAGTTATATTTGAATGAGAGTAAAGAATTATGCTAACAGATTCCCCATTAAATAGAAAGCTATGAAAACATGACTTCACTCGTACTAATTGCAGAAATTCAGGATTAACACTGAATTGGATATTTCTTTCACAAGAGATCTCAAATGGACTATTTGATGATTCTCATTGGACCTCAATGACATTTCTATAGAATGGAGTCAAGTGCAGATGTATGAACTCCTAAATTTGAAGTCACTCCCATAGAATGTAGACTGCCCCTTGGGAGGTCATCTGGTTGTTTTTATTTTTGCTTTTGACGTTGCTTTTGCCAGGGGCCCCCAAATTTTACTCATGGTCATTATGTTTGAAATGTTAGAAGAATTGAAATTAAATAATTTGCTGTGTTTTCTATGGAGTGCCCACTTCTGATGTGGATTACACATGTAGGAGGCAAGTAGAACATTTACAAACTTATTAAATCAACCATATCTGTATTGCCTCAACCACTTGTGTTACGGATGGGGTCCCAAGAGTTCACATGAGCTTAATGAACAGAAAACACAATTTTACCTGGAATCTTTAAATCAAGGGATTGTTGTAGTCTAGTCTACTTTTCACTCAGCTTACCAGTTTCATCGATGTTCTATGGCATCAAAGTTTACCACATTTTTCATATTGTTTAAAATACCATACAAAATCAAATGATTTGAGTTTGCTTAATTGTTCTAGATTGATGGCCATAATTTAGTTTTACAAACCTGAGGTCAGAGGACCTTAATGCACAGAAAACACAGTTTGACCTGGATCCTTTAAATCAACAGATTGTTGTAATTTTTCTTTACTTTTCATTCTGCTTACCAGTTTCATTGATGTTCCAGGGCATCAAAGTTTACCACATATTTGTCATATTGTTGAAAACATCGACACAAAATCAAAGAACTCAAGTTTGCACAACTGTTTTAGACTGATGGCCATAATTTTGTTTTACAAACCTCAAGGTCACATGACCTTAATGCACAGAAAACACAGTCTGACCTGGAACCATTAAATCAAGGGGTGGTTGTAATCTTATTCTACTTTTCATTCTGCCCCCCAGTTTCATCGATGTTGTGTGGCATTGAAGTTTACCATATATTAGTCATATTGTTCTAAATACCAAGACACAAAATCGGAGGATTTGAGTTTGCCTTACTGTTCTAGATTTATGGCCATAAAACCTACTTGGTAACAAAACCGACTTTATCTAGGCATAAGTGTAAGTCCTTAAATTAAGGTGGTTAGTGCATTGTCACAAGTCTAGTGACATGATTGCCATTGTGGATGATGATAGTGTGTGATTAAATATACATTTTGATTAAGCAGAAATTCAATAAATTGTAGACCATAAAATTGTGGCATGGGAGCATTCTTAACAAGTTCTTGATATGTCTTTACGTTCTAAAAAAATTGGACCAAAATGTAAATTTTGATGGTTTGTGGTTTTTTGGGCTATTAGCCCTCTTGTTGGGAACTTTGGTATGTCCCTCTAGTTTGTCGGGTGGTGTTCAATAGTTGTATTAAGATCTTTCATTGTTATATTTTTTTTGTCCCTTTGTACAAGGTTTTGGGTCCTTTCAAAATCTGTTTTTACTTAATCAAAACAAATTCTTGATATGTGGGTTTAGGAACACTTTTATTTTTCACTTTGGTTGTAGAGGTATAGTCATTATTTGCAACAGAGGTCTGAGATAAATACAGGAAAAAATTATTTTCCTGTAAAAAATGATCCAATAGGCAATGCTCTAAGGGCTATTTAGAAACGTCAAAGCATCACTTATTGAGGCTTTCAAATGTCATATTATGCAATCTATCTTCCATTTGGTTTATCTCCCATTTAATTACAAGCCATAAATATTGGAATTACAATTGTTAGGCCTAAACATTTTAAGCAACGATCTACTCTTGTTTGCTTAGATGTGGCACTATAGTTCTACACACTTTTTGTTTTGGTGTGCAATATTGCAACATGCTCCATCGTAGTAAAATACTTTAGTTATAGCAACATGTGGAAATTAGGTTAATCTTTATTCCACATATTTTTGGCCATTATGTGAACCACATAAATCTATGGTGATTTTTTGTTTTGTTATAAAAGTTTTTAAATCATTTTTGAACCATTATTTCATCGAAACTTTTTCTTAGTTGCTCCATTGGCGGGCATTTCCTTTCGTTGATCAATTGATGGAAAGCTTATTTACTCCTCTAATGTAGGAGCATTGCTTAGCAATATGCTTCATTATGATATTTACATTAGGATTTAATTGCATAGTTTTAAAGTCAATTTCATAACCCATGTTTCTTAAGTAGCGGTCTCCATTTTCTCATGGGAATGAATGGAATACTTAGCATTCATTGCATCTAGGTAATGTTCACAACGGTGATGCATCAAGACCTTTCGAGGGGTCACCCATATCGATTTACCCTAGTTCAAGTGTGCTTAATCACAAAGTTTCCTCCAAGGTTTAACTCACTTTGCTTGCAACTCCATTTGCAAAACTTGATGTGTTGTCTTATGAGCCATTCATTATAAAGGCCCTTAAGCTCAACAATTAATAAGTAGGAGACGGTTTTCACATAAATTCAAATTATGATGTTATTAGGATTGAATTGTGTAGTTTTTTAGTCAAATTGATTGACCCTTGTTTTGCAAGTAGTGGTTCATAAGAACTCATCTCTCATGAGAATGAATGGAACTCTTTGCACTTATTGCATTTAGGTGATGCCTTCAAAGGTGAAGCACCAAAACTTATTGAGAGGTGACCCATCCAGTAGAATCATGAAATATGGGTCAGTGAGTTTGACGTAAACTTTACACAACTTGATCTTCATAACAATGTCACAAATTGACTTGCTGTGGAAAAAAAATGCTTTATAGTAGCTATTACTTTTTCCTTTTATTTTTTCTTTTGTGAATTTTCTTTTAGAAATGCTTGGTAGGTGGTTGTGTTTCATAGTTATGGCCTTCACATTTTCCTTCCAATTGCTTTTTTCTTCAGAAGGGTTTGCTTTGATTAAAAATCACATTTTGTGCCTTTGCATTTTGGTGTCAAACACTCATTTGTTGGGTATGAATGTTGAAAACCTTATTGCATGCTTGTTTGGTTAGAAGTGATTGATTTGAGTGAAGACCACATTTCATGACCTTGCATTGTGGTGTCAAATACTCATTTGTTGGGTAGGAGTGTTGAAAACCTCGAGTTGTGTATTTATTTCTTGATAAATGGTTGATTTGATAGAAGAATGTAACTCATGTCCTCGCTTTTTTGGTGTCAAACATTCTATTGTTTAGTGGGAAAGTTTGAAACCTTAAGTTTTGGGTGTGTGGTAGTAAGGAGGATATGGCATTGAAAAAAGGAAAACATGGTGTGATAAAAGACAAGACATGTAGGAAAAATATAGGAAGTGATCATCACAAGCAAGAGGCTCACATGAGGCATGTGAAAGGAGATTAGACTAGACACGAGTGAGAAAGGTTTGATTTTACCTTCAAGAATAAGGGTAAGGAACACTCTGTCAGTTACACGACACCCTAACAAAAAAAGGTTTGGAAGATTGTGATAATAGAGGGTTTAAGTGTGCAATTTTAGTTCTCAAAGTTTGGAGAGAACGATAGTATCATGCCTTAACACAAGGAAATTTGATTCATTACATTTGCTTGTATTCTCAATATGACACTGGAATATTGGGAAAGGATAGAGATCAAACTAGACATGAGTGAGAAAGTTTGATTTTACCCTTGAGAACAAGGGGAAGGAACGCTTTGTCAGTCACACATGATGCCCTAACAAAAAAAGGAGTTGAAGATTGTGATAATAGAGGGTTTAAGTGTGCAATCTTAGTTCTCAAAGATTGGAGAGAGCAACAATATCATGTCTTGGTGCAAGGAAATTGATTCATTACATTTGCTTGTATTCTCAATATGATAATGAAAAAATTATTTTCCCTAGTTGCAATTGAGCGTCTTAGTGTATGTCTGGAAGACATGAAATAAAATTAATGTAATGGAACATCCAAGCACACACACTCATTAATGCTTAAGATTTATTCATAAGACAAGACTAATGAATAATCAATGACCATAGCTTGCCCCATTGTTTTCTTTGTTTTATTTTTCAGAAAATAAAAGGCATAGAGCCTAAACTTTGATTAACATGAAGAAGAAAATGCATATGGAGAAGAAATCTACATATTTTGTAAACTATGCAGATGTGACATGGAGATACTTCAAGTGGAATCAAACCGATAGAACAAAAAAATTGGCCATATGCACCAATTTGAATATAGAGTACTATACTATATGCTATTATAACAAATGATAATGTGCACATAATAAATTTACATAGTAAAACCCTTCCTAGTGTAGAGAACAAATTTCTCAACCTTTACGAGCAACTTTTCCTTCAATTTCCCTTCTTGAGGATGAGAAGACTCACCATCCTAGGCAGAACTTGAGCATATGGAGTTGACTTAAAATTTGTACCATGCACACAATCTCTATAGGGTGTGGGCCCTCCTTTGTGGAAAGAAGGAATGTTTGTGGAAGTTGTGGCTTAAAATCAATCAAGTAACGCATGGAATAGGTTTCTAGAATTGAACACCAAGTGTCCACTTCTCGTAAATGTTTGTCGTCAAATGCATTCCCAAAGAGGGATCAAAATCCCTCAGTATATAATGGCTCTACAAAGCCTTGAGAGATTGGAAATGATTTAATAACCATCATATACCTCTTCGAGTATTCAATAAAAAATTAGATTTAAATTCATAAAAGCTTGAAAATTTGATGGGGGAATTTTTCGCACCCACAAATAATAAGCCTTGAATGACACCTAATGAAGTTATATGTGATGGTATAAGAGATATGAGTACTAATAGTTGGGCCATATGTTTTAGGTGAAAACACAAAGAAAGCCATACAAGGGATTGAGCAAAAAGAGATGGTGCATTGTGAAGACCTTCGAGGGGTGCAATGCGATTGACATGTAAGAGTAGGGACAACAAAACTATAACCGTCATAAAACACACAACTAAATGGAAGATGAAGACGAACAAAAGTACGGGTCATTTTGGACAGTTTTGATCAATTGAAGAAGAATCCACACATTGCTTGATTACCAACATGTGTATTTTTTTGAAAAAGCTATATTGTGATAAACCCGTCAATCACATTTCTCCAACTGAATTGATAGATGTAAGTGAAGGATAAGATAAAAGAACTTAATCATTACACATGGAAGTTGGCCCATTCAACATATTTTAGATTTGTTGATATAGCTTGGTTTTACAAAGTGCTAATCAAGTTATTGGCTTCTCTATAGTAGCGTGAGACCTCAAAATTAGTAGATACTTATAAAAATACAAGGGCTTGTTGTAAGAAATAGTTTAGTTGTCATTTTAGAATAGAGTAAAGAGAGGGCCCTATTGGTCACCATTGAATCTCTTCGATACTAACATTTCAGACCCCACATTTAATTGCTAGTGATAGTCCTAGGATGAGTGTTGAGAACTTAGCCATGTTGTTTGAGGCATGAGATATGTGCTTGAAAGAAACTTTGATAGCCTTCTCTTGTGAATCCCTAAGAATGGTCCCAATCCTTGAGATTTTTGAGTTGCGCTTAGAGGCATCATCAAAATTCATTTTGATCCAACTTGCTTAAGAAGGAAACCAAAAAGCTTTTGATTTGTCAAATTTAGAGCGTGTTCCAATTGTTCCCGATGCTAACATTATTTGAGGATGACATGATCTCAAGAGGAGAAAACTATATGAGAGTTTGAAACCTAATTTTTTTTGGCAAATTTTGAAGTTCCTCTAATATACAAAGGCTGGTTATAACATACATTTAGGAGCAACAAATGGAAGTAATATGTATTACACATGGAGAAGAGTGTGAAATTAAAACATAAATGTAATGATGGGCATAAACAATGAACTTGAAGTACCAAGAAGGAAACTAAAAAGCTTTTGATTTGTCAAATTTAGAGCATGTTCCAACTATTCCTAGTGCTAGAATATCATTATTTGGGGATGGCATGATCTCAAGAGGAGAAAACTATATGAGAGTTTGAGACCTATTGGAACCCTAATCTTTTTGGCCAATTTTGAAGTAACCTTAATATAACAAGGCTAGTTATAACATGCATTTAGGTCAATAAATGTAAGACATGTATTACCTATGTGGAAGAGTGCGAAACCAAAACATAAATATAATGATGGGCATAAATAATGAACTATGAATCGTCGGAAAGGGTATTTACATAATTTCTAAACCATTTATCCACTACATAACCCTAAAATAACCTTAATGTACCTCTGATATGCCTAAGCAACTTGTAAAATAGTAGTTAATTGCATAAACAAATGTAACTTTAGGGTTTGAGATTATTTGTATTTAAAAGGGTGACGCCTTTTCACCCTAAAGGGATGTGAAAACCATTCAACCACATATATATGTGATGTAAAATGTAAAGAAAGAAGGAATTCAAATTTTAATAATATCACAACACAAATATATTATTTTCTACTCCACTTTTTGCAAGTAATTTATTATACAAAAGACTTAGAATAATTAATATAAATCAATATTTTCTCTACTTTGGTGTTGTGGATCCGATTGCTTCAAATCAGTTAGTCCTTTGTGATTTTTCTATAGAAGGTAAAGCTTCTTTTGAAATTTTTGTGTGGAAGATATTTATGTTATTATGCAATTTGATCATTAAGAATAATAGGCACTAATATTTCTATCTTATTGGTCTCATTAAGTTTGGGTTAAATTTGATAAGACTAATTGTAGTGTGACAAAATAATCAAGAAGCATTGTAACGCTCTGCCATGTGACCCAAAAGAAGTTAACCTAAAGTTTTACTAAGTTTTTCAAACATTTTTTTAAATAAATAAATTAAAGATAATAACTTAACAACAATAGTTATAACATAGCGGAAGCAATTAACATTCACATAAACACATACCATAAAACAAATTACAATTCTTAAGGGTCCCATGATGTTGAATCACATTTAAGTTTAATTATTAATAAATCCACATCAAATAATAATATACCAGTATGAATCCATTTAAATAATATACAATTATATATGATGCCACTTGGCAATAAACAGAATGCACAATCATCCACTGTACATGTTACAGGGTATAAAACGCTGAAATACTATACATCATGAAATAAATTACATCATCTTTTAAGATCTTATGAAATCAAATACAATACAATAGTACAACCATCCATCATAAAAATACAAGAACAGATAGAAATGAACATTTGCACAAACACATTCAACAACGACATCTAACGGTTGGATCTCAATGCTATAAGAAAAAACACTACCACCATACCTCGTGAAACCCAAAAAGGTCCACTCCCACTGCACTGAGGAGATAGTCTCAAGTCCCAAATAGGATAACAAACTCAACAATCAGATCCAACATCTAGGTTCAAGGAATCACCAGAAAGCAATCTAACTCAAAGGTACTAAAACACAATTATCAACTAATCCCAGAGGCAACACAGACACATAGGAAATCTACTATGCAAGTGGGCAAGTGTCATCGCACGAACCAACTCTAGGGTTACCCGACTAGTCTTTTAATCCTTCGCCCCCCAAGTGACTCTATGCGGCACTAGTAACCTTTTGTATTGACAAGGCATGCTAACGAATCAACTCTAAGGTTACTCGGCTAGTCTTTTAATCCTCCGACCCCTTAGTGACTTTCTGTGGTACCAATATCTTGTTAATTCATTTTAAACCCATTTAATGAAATGTTATCACTTATTAAATAACCTACAATGGGTTACCTTCGCAGTCACTTTGGGCCTCGACCTCCATTGCAAACCACTTCCAAACTTAACATACATATAACCTACCCTAAGCTCAGTAAAGTCAAAAGATTACAAAAGACCACATACCATACATCAGTTCTTAAACAAGCAATTGACAAGTATTGAAAAACATTGATCATAATCATGGATTCCACCAATATGATCATCCTAACAAGACTGATCAATCCCAAAATCAAGTATACATAAACCAATCCATGTCATAACATGACATCACCAAGAACAAATCATACAAACACCTCAGTCCTATAAAAGCGACTAGAAAGCAATCCAAATACAACTGATCGAAGACTCAAAGGTTATATCAGATAGGTCACACCATTCACCTTAGTTTCACACAAGAACACTGGAAAGCAATAACAATCAATACATCAAGACATCTCATAGAGTATACCGGACACATTACCATGGTTGAGTATAAAAGATCAAGATCAAAATATCATCATAACATCACAAAACATAACTCCTGAGCCTCTGGTAAACATCCCGATTGGCCAAAGCTAAGTCAAACCCGAAAACCCCAACACCAGTAAATCACACGTTACATAAAGTGCATACAAAAGTGAATTTCATAGTTCATTAGGTTTTGAAAACCCTAAAGTTCAGTATTTACTAAAAGTTTTGAGATTAAATCACAAACAATTATATAATGGAAATCAATTTTCTTAAACAAGAGTTTCAACCCAGAGAACTTCTGAAGACAGAAACACAACAAACATGAAGAAGACATGAATTCGAAGAACGAACAACTACTGCACAAATCCACAAGATCCTACCTGGATCTGATGCTAAAACAATGAACGCACAAACACGTAAGAAATCTTCCTTTTCTTTCAAAAACCCTCTTTTCAGAAATTGGCTCCTCCAAACTTGTGTATCTAGAAATGAACTCTTTCTCTCCCTTATTAAATCATGTGACATTTTTAATATAATATTTATTAATTTAACTAATAATATTATTTAGAGTTTATTAAAAATAAACTCCTAAATAAATTATTATTAAATTAAATAAATATAAATACGTTTAAATTAGAATTTTAATCAAATCTTTTAAATTTAATTCTTTCATGCACATTTAAAGAACTTTTTAATTAAAATATTCTGTTAGATTTTCTTTTCCTCCGCTTATTTATTAGTGTAAGCACTATTTAAAACATAGTTTATTATTTAAATTAATAAAAATAATTAAAAATCATTATTTAAATGTAACTCTAATTTAATAATTATTAATTAAATAATCATAATAAAATAATATTAAATCTTTAATATTTTAATATTTTAATTCTATTTTTATCCAACTTCTTAAATTAGACTTTTAAAATAAATATTTTAAATTGAAGTACATAATTAATTAATTTCTAATTAATTAAATAACATTATATTCTAATATTTCTTTAACCAATTTTCTAAATTTGGACTTTTTTATTGAAAGCTTAAATTTAATTAGTTTTTAAATAATCAAATATTCACATATTTTAATATTTTCTTTTTAATCAAATAATATTTATTACTCAACTAATAATATTATTTAGAGTTTGCTATTAAAA
Organism: Cupressus sempervirens; assembly: GCA_028749045.1. Lineage (NCBI taxonomy): Eukaryota > Viridiplantae > Streptophyta > Pinopsida > Cupressales > Cupressaceae > Cupressus > Cupressus sempervirens. The sequence continues at coordinate 701,354,651 of CM053789.1, read as the reverse complement.
TATAACTCTTAAATAATAAATATTAAATAAAATCAATATAAATATGCTAAAATTAGAACTTTAATTTAATCTTTTAAATTTAATTCTTTTATTTATTTAATTTTTCAATTAATTAAATATTGAATTTTCTATATACAATTTTCATGCAACAATTTTAAGCAATTTAAATTAAAATATCTTTATTAAATTAATTTTCTTTCTCACTTTAATTAATCATGAGACTTTTTTAATATCATATTTATTAATTTAACTAATAATATTATTTAGAGTTTATTAATCAAAATAAAATTTCTAAATAAATTATTATTTAATTAAATAATTATAAATATGCCAAAATTAGAACTTTAATTTATCCTTTTAAATTTAATTCTTTTATTTAATTATTTTTTTTTCAATTAATTAAATGTAATTAAATATTGAATTTTCTATATACAATTTCTATTAAATTAAAATATTAAATTATATTTTAATTTGATTTAATTATGACAAAAAATCACCACATACTCACAAAACTAAAAATGACAACTCAACTGAAGGTAAAGAAAATAATCAAACTCTAGGGTCAAAATCACGAATTCATGTCACTTGACGAATTCAGATGGGTAAACTAAATCAGATACTTGTCCTATTTTCTAGGACAATTGACTTAGGGTTTAGGATTTGGACTCAAGTGTTATCTCCCCACTTATACCATTGAAATACTGCAATAGGGTATGCTCATCTTGGCAATTCATGGAAGTCGATACCCAGTCCCTGCAATCTGCATAAAATCCAAGCTTGTACAAACACAATATTCTAAACTAAACAGGCAATGAAAGGAAGTGGTTCATTGTGTAGATCCTGACTAGTAGGTGACTACAACTCCCTTCTTCAACCACATCAGAAATGTCAAACATAAAGAAAACATACACATGCAAGTATAGGGTAAGTATTCATATAAATCATTTGTCTAATTAACATAATTCAATAACTGAAATAATTGGCACTAAGTACCTCTATATATATATATATATATATGTATGTAAGTATCAATTGAATATGAAATACAACTAATCAATTCCGATAATCCAGCACTGCTAATCATAAAACATAATAATAGAACAACCCTAAAAGAATCCAGTCAAAACAAATAAAAAAAGTCAAGTAGGGGCGGGCATTACAAGCATTGAAAGAAAAGTAGTTGATAGCAATATTTTATAAAGATATTTCTTGTCTCACTAAAATTGTACATAGGGTTGAGGAAGGAATTGTCTTTATTGCCCAATAGGAAGGTGACTCGTCTATAAAAATATTACAAGTAGGAAGCAACACGAAAATATTCAGTATAGACAAGAAATAATATAAATACATTTACAACATTCACCATTCTCAAAATCTAACTTATCAGAAGTTAAGTTAAATTGTGAAGTACACAATTCAATCTTTCTTAGGAGCCCATTGCCATCTTGAGAGATCATGCACAAGTTAGAATACAATCACATTTTCTATAAAAAAAACCTTAACAAAGAAATAATGTTAATGAATAAGTACACCTACCTTTGTCTTGTAGAGCCTAAAGAGCAAGGGAAGAGAACCATAATCAACCATTCTTGTCAATTAGCCAAATCATGTGGATAATTTAAGAATTAAGTTTGGAAAGTTCTTAGAATTTTCTAATCTATTTATTTGGGAACCAACATGACCTTTCTCAAAAAGATAACCGATTGAGGGATTGAGTGCTCAATTTCTAATAGTATCTAAAAGAATTTGAACTTTTCAAAACTTTGTTGTTTCTTTCCAACCGTAAATTCCAAACAATAATGTATGAGATAATCTTCCAAAGGTAATAAAAAGTTAAGGAATCATGAAGAATAGGAAAAGATTGAACAACATAAGAATTCAAAGTATGTTTCTCCTTTATGCAACTATGCGAGATCGTAGATAGTGCTCACTTGGACAACACAAGAACACAAATTATGTGGTTTTACAATATGAGAATAAACTCTATATTTAAAGGAATTTAGGATTTCAATTAGGATTCTATGATTGGTGGGATTGATTGACTTTGATTTAAGAGTTGAATTTAGATTGATTGAAGAGTGAACTCAATTAAGTAGACATTTGCTTGGATTGATAGGTTTGTTAATATTATAGAATGATTAGACAACATAGTAGATTGAATTAATGACTAAATAGATGGATTATTTAATTTACACTTATTTTTTAGTGCACTTAAAAGAACCTTTTATGGACATACTATTGGCATGAATGCCTTATGGATATTGTCAATATGCTTTGGGAGATGATTGAGTGCTTATGTGTTGCATTTATGGATTGGTTTGTTAGTAATGTCAACATATCATTTTTTTTGGATAGTTTAGGGAAATTTGCAAAGACAGATTTGTTTGACAATGTTCTTGGTTATAGAGTTACATTCAGTGGGGTTAGCAGTATGTTCGTGGATGTTTATAGATACTATGTCTATGTTTGTGGAAAGAGTTATAGATTTCTATGAGAGTTACAAATTTTTTGTTGAGGAATAGTTGTAAGCTAATGTACATGAAACTGTATGTTGTTGATCGTATTGTATCTCTTTGCTATAGTTAAAGCTTATTCAACAGGTTTGGATTTTGGTCAGAGACATGTTCATGATGCTATGTTCAAGATGGTGGAATTTGGTTTTCAGTCTGTGAAGATTTGTGAAGGATAATGTGTGGGTTATTATTAGAGGCTGATTGTGTTATATTATTGATGTAACTTGTATTGTAGTATGTGGAACTTAAATGTAATATATTATAATGGTCCTATATTATTTATTTTACATTGGGGAAGCCTCAAGGAAAATCAATTAGTTATTAGAACTTGGTATAAAGGAAAGATGTTTCTTTGTTGTAAAAGTATCATACGTGGTCATATGTATTGTGATGTAATGTTATGCAAGATCTAGATGCGAAAATATGAAGAACAAAGCAATGAGTGATGCCTAGGATAACTTTATTGAAAAGATAAGATGCTATTTTAGTCAATTCATTTTCTTGGATAGGTTATCTTGAATTGTTTGGTGAGAACAATTTTGAAACAATTTAGATAGTGGGTTTAGTTGACTTCTTATCACCTCCTAATAGGGTTGAAATATTCTGATAGAGATTCAAAGTCTCATTTGAGGGAAACTTATGTATTGCTTGTATTTATTTGACTCCTAAAAGGGTCACATCTTTTCACAAAGAACTTTTATATTAGTACATCATCTTGTGTGCATCATTCCCACTAGGATTTTCCCCCCGATCAAGGATTTCCCTAGTTTACATATCTTGTGTCACTTTGCATGGTTATCATCTTGTGGTTATTATATCTTTTGGTTAAATATTTCAATTTTGTTAAAGTTGATGAAGAATATTTAAAGTGCATAAGCAATTCACCCTCTCTCTCCCAGTTATATTGGTGGACATTACTTTCTAACAATTGGTATCAAAGCCTCAAGTCCTTGAAGAGAAAGTTTAACATCTTAAGGAGATCCATGGCTACATTTATGAAAGAGAGTTTGGAATTTGATGGAGTAAACTAGAACAACTGGAATGATAGGACGATGACTCATTTTCTATGCATGAGAGCATATTGCTGGTTGGTTACAAGGAAAAGAAAGACAATGATTGAGGAGAAAGAATTAGAGAAGTGCACATAGGAGGAAAAAAATCTATAAATGTACAAAATATAGCTAGAGAAGTATTGTTGTTAGCTCTTCTAGAATTAGAGTAAGTTGAGGTAAAAGGTTTATGTCTTGCAAATGAAATTTGGATTAAACTAAAAAATTTATTTGAAGGTGATAATTTTGCAAAGTAGTCTAGATTAGAGAATTGGAAGAATATGGATGATGCTAAGATGATGGAAGATGAACCTATTAGAGCATATTTTGGTAGAATATATGAGATTGTTGCAGGGATCAAGAGTTGTTAAGAAATTATGACTCAAGATGATGTGGTATGGAATATATTAAATTCTTTGACCCCTGAGTATGCACACAAAGTTGAGATCATTGAAGAAATTATTTCCGTGACACCAAATTTTACAAAAGAAACTTTACTTGGGAAGTTGCAATAATTTGAATAGAAGTTAAAGTAGAATCAAGGAGTAATAAGAATATAATCAACTTTTAATTTATAGAAAGACAGAGCTAACCTTACAAGGGGTGTGAGCACAAGTGGAGACTATGCTAGAGAATGGACAATGAAACAAGAAAAATATTAGAAGATTGATGAAGGACTTGCATTGCTTATGAAGAGAGAACCTAAAGGTAATAAATTTTCTATTTTTGGGACTTGGAAACAAATTGATCATTTTTCATCTAGTTGTCCTAAAAGAGGAAAGAAGACAAAACCTAAGATGCATTATAAGTCAAATTTTACACAAGATTTCTTCTACATTGATGAGGATGATGAATTCAATTTTAAGGTGACAAATTTATTAGAAAGTGATGATGGCGATGATGAAATTGGATTTGTTGCTATTAAAGATCAAATTCTTGACAAAGAAGATGTAATAGAAGAGAAAGTTTTATTATCACATGTTGAAAAAAAAGTCTGGTTGGATTATAAATAGCTCTCATCATATGATAGGAGATATGGATAAATTTGTTGAGTTTAACAATTAGGATGGAGCAGTAGTTTGAGTTGCAAATAATGCACCTTGTCAGATTAAAGGAAAGATATCTATTACACTTGATGAGAAAACTAACACTAAAGATGTTTACTTTGTCGATGGTTTGAAACATAATCTTTTGAGTGTTGGACAACTTGTGGATAAGGGATATCTATTGCAATTCATAGATAAGACTTGTATTATCAAGGATAAAGATGGTAAATCGATTGGTATACGAACAAGGACAAGAGGTAACGTTTTTCAATTGAATTCTACTAAGATGACATGTTTGGTTGCACAAGTTGATGAAAATTTATTATGACATAAGAGATTGTCACATTAACTTTGATAAATTCTTGAATATTAGTACTAAACACGTAATTAGAGATTCTCCTAAGATTGTGCAACTTTCTAACATGGTTTGTAAGGAATGTGTGATGGCAAAGTAGATTAAGAGTTCATTTCTAAGCAATATATTACTACTACAGGAAAGTTGGAGATTGTGTAGAAATATTTGAGTGGTACTACAAGAAAAAGAGTATTCTATGGTAAAATGTACTTTATGCATTTCATTGACGACTTTACAAGGATGGTGTAGGTAGCATTTCCTAGAGAAAAGTTTGAATCTTTTGAGAAATTCAAGTTATTTAAGAATCAAGTAGAGAATGAATATGGTTTTAAGATTAGATAGAGGTGAAGAATTCATTTCAAATGAGTTTAACATCTTTTGTGAGAATAGTGGAATTAAGAGATAACTTTTAGCCCCTAAGACCCTACATCAGAATGGGATAACATAAAGGAGGAACATAGTAGTTAGTGAGGTAGCTAGAGTAATGATGTTTGTGAATAATGTTTCACATATCTTTTGAGAGACATAGTGAACATCACAATATACACAATGAGATTAATGTAGATAAGGAAAGGTACTAGTAAGATATGCTATGAACTATTGTTGGACACACATCCACTGTAAAGTACTCTAGAATCTTTAGAAGCAAGTATTATATTAAAAGAGATGATGATATTGGGAAATTTGGCTCTAGAAGTGACGAAGGAATGCTCTTTGGATATTTATTGAAAGTAAGGCATATAGATGTTTTAATTAGAGATTGAAAACTATTGTTAAAAATGTTAATGTGAAAGTGGATGAAAAATTTAGAATTGAAAAAAGTATGTTTGAATATGATTATGATGAAAATACTAATCAAAGGACTAACAATTAGAATTTTGATAAGAAATTATGTATGAGACTAACACTAATTTGTAGATTGAAATCCAAAAAGAAGAACCTAGATCATAACCAAGAGCAGAAATCAGAATAGAGAAAGGACCATATAATATACATGTTACAATGAATCACCCTATGAATTAGATCATTGGAAGTGCAAACAAATAAGTGATGAAAAGAAACAAGGTGAGTGAATAATTATGTTTGATATCTCAAGTTGAACTTAAGACTATATATGAAGCTTATAAAGATGAATCTTGGATAAAAACTATGAAAGAGGGACTAGAGCATATTGAGAAGAACAAGACATATGAATTGGTTCCTAGACTTGAAGATAAGAATGTTATTGAAACTAAATGGGTATGTATAAATAAAATGAATGAGAAAGGAGAAATGGTAAGAAATAAAATGAGGTTAGTATGCAAAGGTTATTCACAAAAAGATGGAATTGAATTTGAGAAAACTTTTTCCCTTGTTGCTAGACTTGAAGTAGTAACAATATTTTTGGCATATGTTGCTAACAAGAATTTTAAGGTTTATCAGATAGATGTTAAGTTAGCTTTTCTTAATGGTGAGCTTGAGGAAGAAGTTTACATTGAATAACATGATGGATTTCTTCTAACAAATGAAAAAGACATAGTTTGTAGATTGAAGAAAACATTGTATGGATTGAAGTTAGCAGCTAGAGCCTGGTATGCAATATTGGATAAATATTTATAGAATTTTGGATTTAAGAAAGGTAATGCAGATAATGACATGTACTTAAGGAAGAATGATAATGGTTTATTGATTATTGTTGTATTTGTTAACATTATTTTTGGAGGAAATAATGAGGATAGTAAGAAATTTTTAGAAGAAATGAAGAATGAATTTGAGACAAGTATGATTGATGAAATAAAGTATTTCTTTGGATTACAAATAAATTATAGCGATGATGCCATTTTCACATCATAGATTGGTTGGGAGAATTCTAAAGTTTTTGGAACACCTATGGTTACAGGATACAAACTGCCAAGTAAAGATGAATCTTCTTGAGTATAACAAAAAAGATACAAATATACGATAGGAGGATTACAATACTTAACTCAAACAAGACCAGATATAGATGATGCAGTTGGAATTGTGGCAAGATTCCAAGAAGATCCTAAAGAGACACATTTGGCATCAACAAAGGGGATATTCAAATATTTGAAGGGTACACCCAATTATGTCTTATGGTATGACATGTCACATGACTTTACCTAATGTGCATAAAATGATACAGACTAGGAAGGAAATGTTGATGATAGGAAAGCAAGAGTGGTGAAGTATTCTTTTTGGGAGCAAGATTGGTTTCATTTCTAAGTAAGAAACAAGATCGCATATCAAAATCTACAAGAGATGTAGAGTTTGTAGTAGCCACAAACAAGTGTAATCAAATTATTTGGATGAAAAAATGTTACAAGATATTGGTATTGAATTTTCAAAACCTATTGCTATTCACTATAATAACACAAGCACAATTAATATGTCAAAGAAACCAATGTTATATTTGAAGACTAAGCGCATTGAAAAAAAGTATCATTTCTTGAGAGAAAATATATCAGATTGGAGTATGTTAGCACAAAGGAGAAGATAATATAAATATTAACAAAACCTTTGTCTAAGGGGCACCTTTGAGTATTTGCAAGACATACTTGGGGTTACACCCCAATCTTCTTCAAAGCAGTTAATCAGGATTGCCTCAGTCCAATATATCTAGAGATTATCCTTACATCTGGACTATGTGTTGGAGATGATTCCTTAGGGGGAGTAGTCAGTTTTGGACAAAGTTATTGATAACTCTTGAGAATTACTTACTAGTGTCTTTTGACACTTGGTGATCCTTTTTAGATCAAGTATTAGAGATGATTAAACTTCGAGAATTGTCATGATGAAACCATTGTCATTGATGTCAATGGAGGAGAGTAATACATGAAAACCACCCTTTTCATTTAGTTATTGATGTTATAGGAGAGATATACATTCATGGGGGAGTTGCTTGAATGGGGGAGAGTATCTATGTGCATGTATTACTGGATGAGTTTAGCTGATGAGGAGGAAATATATTTTGGTACTTTGATATTTTTTGTCATATATTTCCATCAATGCCAAAGAGGGATATTGTTGGAATGAATGCCTATGGAGATTGTCAGTATTCCTTGGGATCTATAACTGAGTACTTATGTGGTGCATTCATGACTTGGTTTGTCATTGATGTCAACATATCAATTTTGTGGACATTTCAAGTAGAGTTACAACAACAATTTTGTTTGAAAAGATTTATGGTTACATAGTTTCATTCAACTAGGTTACACATATGTCTGTAGATGTTTATATATTTTATATCTATGTTTGTGGAAAGAGTTATGGATTTTTACGAGAGTTCAAATTTTTTTGCTGATGACTGGTTGAAGGCTAGTGTATAAGAAATTGTATGTTGCTGATCATGTTATATCTTTTTGCTAGAGTTAAAGCTTGTTCAAAAGACTTGGATTTTGGTTAGAGACATGTTCATGATGCTATTTTTGAGGTGGCATAATTTGATTTTTAGTTTGTGAAGAGTTGTGAAGGATAACATGTGGGTTATTCATTGGAGGTTGACTATGTTATATTATTAATGTAACTTGTATTGTAGTGTGTGGAATTTAAATGCAATATCTTATGATGCTCCTCTATTATTTATTGTACAATGAGAAAGTCTCAAGGCCAACTCAATTAGTTATTAGGAATTGGTATAAAGGAAATATATTTTCTTGGTTATAAAAGCATCATATTAGGGTGATCCCACAATAGTGGGTGCCACTTTTTGACCAATTTTGACACTAAAATCAACATTTTTGAAACAAACATTAAAATTTGAGTGACTACATCTCTAAAATTATGAATAATTTGAAGATGAAGTAAACTAGTGATTTCTAGTACGTTGTTCCTACTTTGTAACCATATTTTATTATTATTATTTTAAAAATTTTTTAGTCAATTTTTCCTTCTCCCTTGAAAAGTGGTACATATGAAAAATCAAAATTTTAAGGAGTGACAGTCTGCTTGACAAGCATAACTTTTTTTTTACAAATGATAATGAGGAAATTATTTTGATGTTAGATTTGTAACATCAATATCTAGAGGATTCACTTGGTTTGATTCAATTTGGTTGAATATTGTATATTTTATGAAGTTTTGAAGTGACATCAATTGCAACTCAGACATACGTCCACTTTGACAAGCATAACTTGAACTTAGTATATCATAAATCAAATTTTCTTTTTTCAATAGATAGTTAACTCAATAACCTATTTCCTAGAGAATTTTCAAGATTTTTTGACCTAATTTATGATTTTCCCAAGTGTTGAAGTCAATTGATGTATAATTTTCAATCAACCTATAATGAGTTAAACTCATATTTGAAAGTCGTAATGAATATAATACTGATTAAAATTACAATCTTTGGAAAGCTTGCTCCGAGCAACACAATTTGATATTTTTAGATTTACAGTAGGAGGTCATTTGATCCTAGTTTTGAGGGTCAAAAGGCCATTTAATTTAATTTTTTCTAAAAAAGAACAAAGTTTTAAAAAAAAGACCCATGTTCACGCGAACACATTGTTCCCACAAACATATATTATATGTTCAAGCAAACATATTGTGAAAGATTATGTATAAAGTTGTGAACATTTTTTCATTATATGTTCGTGTGAACACATAAATTATGTTCACGCGAACACATAAATTATGTTCACGTGAACACATAATGAAATAGGGTTTGTGTGAACATAATTTATGTGTTCGTGTGAACATATAGAGTTCGCACGAATAGTCTTAATTCAATTTTTAAAAAAAATGCTAATTTTGTTCATGCCAAAAAAGTGGCATCCACTATTGTGAGCTCACCCCATATGCTATCATATGTATTGTGATGTAATATTATGTGAGATTTGGATGCAAATTTGTGAAGGTCAAAGTAGTTATTGATGTTGAGGATAATTTGTGGAATTCAAAGGAATTGCAATGGAAAGATAAGGTTCTGTTTTAGATAGTTTATTTTCTTGGATGGGCTATCCTAAATTGTTTAGTGAGAACAATTTTGAAGCAATTTGGACAGTGGCTTCAGTTGACTTCTTATCAACTCCTAACATGGTTGGAACAAATCCTAACAAGGTTAGAATCTCTTGATAGAGATTCAAAGTCTCATAACATGGACTCTTATGTATTGATTATACTTATTTGAATTGTAATAGGGTCACATCATTTCATAAGGAAATTTTATATTAGTGCCTCATCTTGTGGACATCATTTCCACCAGGGTTTTCTCTCTGATCAAGGGTTTCCCTAGTTAATATATCTTGTAACACTTTGCTTGGTTACCATCCTATGGTTTTTTATATCTTTTGGTTACATGTTTTAGTTTTGTTAAAATTGATAAAAAAAATTAAAGTACATAGCTTATTCACCCCCTCGTCTTAGTTATATTGGTGGACTTCACTTTCTAATGCACATGACACCTACTCACATTTTCTTTAATGTTTTAAAATAGACATGTATTAAGAATTTAATAAACAATCTGCTCTTCAATTTGGTGTGTAATGTTCATTCATTCTTCTGTCATCAACCATTCCTTAAAATAGAACAAGAAATATACATTTTGTTAACGTGTGACTAGTAAATGAAGGCATGGATGTTGTCATTGATGACAACATAATCAGTTGGTAAGGTCACTTGATCTAATAATCGGTTTTGTTGGAAGAAAATCATAGAAACCAATATATAGTCAAAGAGTATTAGTTAACGAGCACAAATTACTTATTAGACATGGACACAATTTTGGATCTAGAAATATACAATGTGTACATACTTCAGGTATGGTCACCCATGTTAGTATGTTGATTGACATATGTTTGGGTCAGATAAATTAAAATTAACAATTTATAACAATTATTTAGGAAAAATATTGGAGATTGAGAAAATTGTCCAAATTAATTGAATTCTTTTACCGATTAAATTACTTGGTATTGTATCGATGACATCCTAGATTTTAAACTATGGATAATGTCATGTTATATTTCATATTAGTGTTTGTGCCACATGTTTTATGAAGAGTTTTTGCTAGTCAACTAGACAAAGATTTTAGAAGGGTATAAAGGAAAGATTAATTTCATATGCAAGCATGGATTTTGATGGAATATAGATAGATATTGATGTTATGATGATTTTATGTTTGTTATGTGTGAGATTTAAAGATTCAAGATATTATTATTAGGAACTTGAGAAATGCACCAAAATTGTCAAGTTGAGCTTGTGGAAAGAAAGTTACATCTTGAAAAACTTCACTCAAGTAGCTATACCATTGATAAGAAACTGCAGTAGTAGAAACCTAAAGCTTATATGATTGGAATAAAATATGATGATGGTGAATGTTTTAAATAAGTAGAAAGAGACCAATGCAAGATCCTGTTTAGACATCCATTTAGAATGAAGAACCTAAAGAATTGACAAATAATATCAAAGGAAGATGCTATGCCTACAATACGCATGGACACATGAACAAAGATTGCAACTTGGTAACATGATACTTAGCCTTTTACTGGTTATTATTTCAATTTTTAGCTTTGTGGGCATAAGTCACATGAATGAAAAGATAGATCTAATCAATAGACAAATTGAAGAAAAAAAAAAAAATCTAATGTCAAAGAAATGAGACCTATTGGAAACAACAATTTTATATCAACATGAGTTACATGTTTCAAATGCATCAACTTTGGACATATTGCTCGAGAGTGAAAGATACAAGTGAATCAGAATGGAACAAGGTATGGAAATTTAGTTGTCACATGTTATAAATGTACTAATATAGGGCATACCCATGAGTTAATATAACTCTTTTTATAAGATCATTTCCAAAGTCCTCACTCTTAGGATTTTGCTTTTTTTACCTTCTTTGATTTTGAGACAATAGAATGGTTTCTTTCTAGGAAGGCAAAATTTTGAACTCTATTAGCTTAGTCCATGAAAATATTCACTCCCTTACCAAATCAAACAAAGAATGGTTTTTATTGAAGCTTGATTTCTCTAAGGGCTATGACAAGGTAGATTGGGAATTTTTGAGGTGTGGACTGGAAGCCATTGGTTTCAATAATAAATTCTTGGATATGATTCACATGTTGGTCTCCTTTTCCACTTTTTCTATTTTGGGTAATGAGTCACCGACTCTTTTTTTCCATGCTTCCCGAGGCTTAAGAAAAGAGGACCCTTTAACCCCTATCTTATTTTTTTTAGTGGCTGAATGTTTGTGAAGATGTGGAGAAAATGGTCCAAATGGGGTTAAGACCTTCATCAAAGGAACAAACTTGCTCACACCAACAATTTGTGGATGTCTCGATTGTGATGGGAAAAGCCTCAATTAAAAATGCTAGGAATATCAAAAAGGCACTTGAAGATTACGGGCAGACAACAGGACATATTATAAATTGGAATAAAAGCTCTATTTATTTTATTAATGTTAATGTTAAAAGACAAGCTAAAATCCAAAGAATTATGGGGTGTGAGGTGGGTAGCCTTCTGGGATCTTATCTTGGCTTATCTCTCTACCTTGAACCTCCTGAGTCTTTTTGGAGTTCTTTGATTGATAAAATCCATACCAAGTTAGCTGGATGGAAAGGCTCCCTCCTTAGCCAGGATGGTAAGATGATTGTGCTAAAATATACTATTTAAAACATTCTAATGTATGCTTTGAGTATTTTTAAGCTACCCATAATATATGTTGTAGCTATAGAAAGAATCTAGAGGAACTTCTTATGGACTGGTATGGAAAAAAAGAAAAGAATGACCCTTATTGCCTGGGATAAGGTCTAAAAGCCCATTAAAAAAGGTCATTTGGGGTTGAGAAAGATAAATAATATGAATGATTTCATAATTTCTAAGATCATTTGGATACTCTATAATGATGTTGGAGAATGGAAAGACATTTGGAATAACAAATATAATATGGAGAAAAAAATCTTTCAGTATTTCCTTAGCATTGATGATGTTCAAGGTGGTTCAACTATTTAGAAACAAACCTAGAAAAATAAGAAGATAATCAATAAAGGGGTGAGATGGAAGGTGGGTAATGGTAGGACTATTCAATTTTGGGATGATATCTAGATTCTTGATCATGCCCTTAGTTCTGATCAACAATGGAATGGCTATATGATGCAATGCAAGACTACCTTTGGGTATTCTACTACTAACTATTGGGAAGGGAAAAAATGGGTGGATGTTACTAGAGTGGATGACTTCCTAAATGACCTTAACAAAATACTAAATGTTATCTTTTTAGTCAATGAGGAGGACTCTCTCATTTGGAAGTTTAATCCCAGTGGACTGTTTTCTGTTTCCTCTTTGTATGGTAATACCTTTGAATCTTATCATGAACCTTGTTGGGTTGAAGCCTAGTTCAAGGGCACGACCCCTAAAGTTAAAATCTTTTTTTTGGATCTTATTGCAGGATAAAATTCTCACTACTGACAATTTAAAAAATAAGTCTTTTTCTTCTTAGCAGATGTTATCCTGCAAGAATGAGGGGGAGTTAGTCAATCACTTGACCATACATTGTTCCTACATTAGAAACTTATGGTAAAGGATCTTTAGACTACTACAAATGGAGTGGGTTCTCCCTTATAGTATTCAAGATTTGTTATTAATATGGAAGACACCCTCCACTAATGCCTTGATTAACAACTTATGGAATTGAATTTTACCTTATTTATGCTGGGGTGTCTGGAAGGAAATGAATGATGGGGTCTTTAGGGGTAAGGAGTCAAATTTCAATCAGATCTTTCATAAGATCAAGAGGATGGTGACTGAGAATATTAGGTTAAGTGGTAAATTCCAAGAGCCTAAAGATTATTGGGAAACCAAAGTCATTAATAAGTGGAATGTTGAAGGGGCTAGTTATCCTTAAATTGAGAAAAGTCTTAGAAGCTATGCTAGATGGGACTACCCACCCAAGGGTTGGTGTAAGGTAAATTTTGATTGGGCCTCAAAGGGAAACCTAGGGATTGCGGGCTGTGATATTACTATTAGAAATGAAAATGGGTATACTATTGGTGTAATGGAAATCCCTATTGGAAAGAAAACTAATCACATAACAGAAGGTAGTGCTTCCCTTTATGGAATTTTATATGCCAAGAGTAAGAATATGGAGAAAATATGGCTAGAAGTGGTTTCCTTAAATATCATCAATTGTCTTAACAAGGTCACCACCCCCTCATGGACTATACATAATATTATATGCAAAGCTATAATTTTGATCAATGCCTTCACTGAATGTGTTGCTACTCATAATTAAAGAGAAACTAATAAACCGATTGAATGGGAAGAAAATGTGGCTTGTCAAAGTCACATGAAGATGATATGGAATAATGGCAATGACATCCTAATTGACAAGCTATCTCTAATGGAGTACAATAGGATTGGAAGTAGACAATTTTTTAATAATGAAGCTAATGACAATGAGAAGTAATTATGAGATACGATTGAGAGGGGGTTTGCAGATAATGATTAAGTGTGACATGAATACTCACTTATTACCACACATATTGTAGGTATTTTTACAAAAAATAAAAGCCTGCTATGACTTTGAAGCCAAGAATTTGAAACTTCTTGAGATCTCTAGGAAGATCAAATTTTTTTGCAGAACTAGGAACATGGAAGGTAGGAGAAAGAGGTGTGAGCCTAGGAATTGTTAGGAATGGAAGAAAAACCTAGAGATGTGGGACATCTTGGATTAGGGAAAGTTTATGAGCTATTTTGAGAAACTAAAGGGAAATAACCTATCCATCACTAGGTAGTTTCTTAAAACTTGGAAAAATGGTAGTGTCTTGGTTGGAAATCAAAGAATGGAGGTCATAGATGAAATCATTACCGAAGCCACATGCCTGGACATGGAAGGGATTAACTTGTATAGGGATAGGAAGATGTTTGATAGAGTTGTGGATGAATTTGCGAAGTCAGCCAAGGAGAGAAATAGGTAGGTTAAAATCAACAATTCCTACTTTTTCCCTACTTCTATTTCTAGACCCTAAATGTTCATTTTGTTTGTTTTGATTGAGTATATTACCCTAGATGGTCTTTTTACCAAGATTTATGACCACCATTTCATGTTGGTTAATCACTTTAGGAACATGGATAGGATAGACTTCCCCTTCTATGTTTGACAATCTTTAGATAGTACCATTTTAAACCTCTAGAATGACCCAGAAGGGGATCATGCTTGTCATGAAGGACTGATGGTTTTGATTATGAGTTTGTTAAAATCAAAGAAAATGGATAGACCTTGTTTAGGTAAAAAGATCTTGGAATATAAAATTGAGGGGAGTGAATTGGAAGAGGCCTATGAAGAGGAAACTAAGGAGGAAGAATTTAAGCCAATGGAGAAAAAGAGAAAGATTCTAACCCTTTGGGGGCTTGTCCTCTAAGAGAAGGAAAATAAATGAGGTGGACTATGAGATGGAGACTAGAACTGATGAGGAGACTATAGAGGAAAAAGGGACGAAGAGTAAGGGAAAAAAATATCACAGGAAAAATTGGTAGCATAATTAAAACCAAAAATAAAACAAAGAAAACTAAGAGATGCATGAACATCCCCTCAAATGATGATCCCTCGACTCAAAAGAATGAGACCTCAAGGGGATGCTAAGGAAAAAGATAATGACAATGTTGATGTAGAGAAAGATAAACTGGACCTGGATGAGGATAATTTGAATTAGAGATTTGTCTCAAATGATCATGGGTATATGAAGGGTGTCTTTGGAAACCCTGGTGCAATGAGGAGGGACATTAACATTATGAAGGAGAAAATGCAGGATCTTATAAGGGAGTTTGATCATCTAAGAAAAAATAATAAAGGTGAGAAGACTTTAGGCCAACATCTAGATAGGCTCTCATATGTGATTTGGAATGCTAAAGATGTCACTAACATAATGAAGAGAGTCTCACTTCTTGAAGTTAGAACTAGAGCTATGGACCAAATGGTAAAGGATATGCAAAAGAAAATTGATATTTTGGATAGCAGAGTTGAGGGCTCTGAGAATGTTTTGAAAATGATTGCTGATCAAAGCTATTCCATTATGAAAGCTATTGCTAAAAATATCAAGGTTCTAATAGATAAGCTAGAGTAGGGGAGAAAGAACTAGGGTAAAAAGAAGATGAAGGGTGATCATGGTGCCAACAAGCGCACAAAGGAAAACTTGAAGAAGATAGAGGTCATGGATGATAAAGAGATCGATAAGCTAAAGGCTTTTGTTATGAATATGAACATTTTGGATGATTAGACTATTGACTTATTGAAGACTTTATAGCTATCCTATTGCTATCTTTTTGCCTTTTTTTTTTGTTGTCGTTGTTATCTGCCTGCTATTTTAGGGAATTCTATTATGACTTGTTTATCTTTTTGGTGCTAATGCATAGTTTCTCTTGGAATTTTATCGATATTTTTCTTTGCCCTTTGTACAAGGTTTCAGGTCCTTTCAAAACCTATTTTTGCTTACTCAAAACAAAATATTACATATTTAATAGATTTGTAAACAATATAGGGATGCCTACTGTCAAAAGGAACGACTATAATAAAAAAAGGAATAATATTGTTAATCAAACTATTTATGAGAACATTAATAAAACATTTGTGAAAGATATCAATGGTAAAAATGGGAAAGTATGAAAATAAAAAGAGCAAAATGTTACTGTAGACAAGGGATAATTAGTGTCAAGCACTGCACCCTCTTCATATTTGCTACCATACCCTTAGGGGGAGAAATTAAGTAGAGAATATCAAGCCCCCAAGTTAACATAGTTAAGCATAGAGAGATTAGTGTAATATGTATTAGGGTAGAGATATTCTATATCTCTATTCATAGACCTTGATATGGTGTTATGGGAGATTGCTATGAATTTATGTAGGTTCTACTCATGTATAAAATTTATTGGGTATGAAACCTAATGAGTTAATGGTAGAGGAAAATTATAATGATTTAATAGATGAATACAAGTTATTACTTACCATTTGTGTTGTTAGAGCTATAGAAAAAAAACACATAATGAGATTTGAGTGATTGAGTAGGGAATTCTAGATGAGTTTGTGCAAAACCTACCTCAATGGTACAAAGATGTATTAATCTATCCCATGAGTAGTGTTTGAAGGTGTTTAGAAGTTAATTGGGCTAAGTATACATGGATAAGTAACACATTAATGATGTCAAGGAAATAAATATATATCACTTTAAGAAACATCCATTCAAATCAATGGAAGATGACCCCGAGGGATCTTTTTCACAAACCCTCAAAAACATGCTTTATATTAAGGATATAAGAGCCTATATTCATTGAAAGTATGAAGTAATTGGGAATGTAGACATTTGAGAAGACTTGAAAGATATCCATGCTAATGATATGTCATCTAAGGATTAGTTTAGACTTTTGGAAAACCTAATTATAGTTCACATTATGGATTTTGAGGAGTTTGATGAAGTATAATGGATTAAGATAGTTCTAATCAGAATTTATTATTAGTTCTTCTAGTTGGGATAATTAAGGAGTTAATTCATTTTGTTATTGATTTTGGGAAGTAATTCTAAGGACAATTTTGATATCACATAAATAGAGCATATGAAAGAGTATTGGAAAATTGGTTAAGAAATTGAAAATCAAGCACTTGATAAGGGAGGGATGACATTATAGACATTAATCCTCAGCTACCAAATTATGATATTTAGTTTTGGTAACATATGATTAAATGCAAGCCTAATAGATCAAAGAAAATAGTATAAAGGAAGAGATTTTGATTTAGCATAATTGACTCATGTATTGTAATGTTATGATTGTTATATGTGCACTATATTAATATTGTTTAGATGCAAATTTGATAGTAAAATCATAACAAAAGGTTATATGTATGGTTTCTAGCAAGGAACTACACAGGATTGATCAAACATTTTGGATATCAACACAGTCAAGTTTTTGTATCTATCTATACTACTTGTAAAGTTGTATATTATTATAAGAGAAATGAACTCACCCTTTTTTAATATGACTCCTAAGGCACACAGAAAAATCTCAAGTCCTCTAACAAGGATATATACACTATATGTATGTAATAGACTCCTAACATGGTCAAGACCTTTTATAAGGAACCTTTGATTTGCATATCATTTTGTGGGTACCATCCCCACTAAGGTTTTCGCTTGGTTGAAGTGTTCCTAGTTAACAATATATGGTATTATGAGTTTCTTTGTGCTATTATTATTATTTATTTTTAGTTTAATCATTTATGAAATTTTAAGGTTTATATATGACATCCATAGTTGGGGAAAAAAATATGGAATACCGATTCACCCCCCTCCCAATATTCCCTATTTCTAACACATTTCCACTATGAGATTCCCTCAAGAGAGAGGATATATCAAGGGAAATGAACATATGACAAAAAGAGATCTACTGACTTTAGAGTCAGTATGATCATATGAAAATATGTAATAGTATATCAAGTATGAAATATCATAATTTCCCAAAGGAAGTAGAACTATAACAAAATGGAGGAAAATTCATGTAAAAGGTACACATAAGAGTCTTTTTGGGCCAAAAACATAGATACCAAAAAGAATCAGTGCTACCATATTGTAAGAAACTAAGAAGAGTATACAAGGGCATATATACAAACAATAACACATGTATAAAAATATATAAAAGAAGATAAACACAAATAGAATAATGTATATGATAGGTTCAATTAGTTTATCCTCTTATATACATAGAGAAAAAAGGATCATCTAAAATAATCTAAACAAAACATATAAAATAGAGAACAACATAAGGGAAACCCAACACAAAAACACAAAGACTACCATGCTAAAGAAGTCCACTTCAAGAATTTTGAATGGCTCCCTCATCTTGGTTTGGAATGTTAGGGGAAGAATGGTAGAGTCATTGAGGCCTCTTGGTATTTGGTATTGAATAGTGTCTTTGGATACTTGAGTTGGTTAAAGTCTTTGAGCAACAATTGACACAATGAGGTCTTTGTCATTGATGTAAATGGGGGAGAAGAGTGCATGAAAAACATCTCCTAAGTATGTATTGGGGAGAGATACTTTGTTAGGGAGATTTAGAAAGATTCATGAAGATACAAAACAAGTAGTGTTCTAGAGGATTTTCAAATTTGATTGATGAAGAGGATTTGAAAAGATGAGAACAATAGTGACAATAACATAGTACTAATTGGTATTCTTAGAACTTAGATGTTTTTCATCTATGTTGCTATTAGTTCCAAAGAAGGGGATTGTTAGCATGAATGCTGATGGTATTCCTTTGGGGGAGTATCCTAAGAATTGGAAAGTATTGACATGTTGCATTCATGACTGTGTTTGTCATTGATCTCAACATAGCAGTAAGTCTATGAAGATTGGTAGAGTAGCAGACATAGTTCATACCTATACAGGAAGAGTTTTGATTTACAAGTGAAGTGTGTTTAAGGACATGTTGTACCTTGTGTCCTAATGACAAGGTTAAATGCATAGAGTCTAATTCAGAGAAGATACAAGTGATTTACAAAGAGTAGTACAGAGACATAGTGCATGGAAAGTAGTTTCTAATGATCCTATTATATATTCTAGCAAAGATATAATCCGGTGATATGTAGTCAGCTAGTGATTGAAGACAATCTGATGGTGATGTTAGCAGGGCACAAGCCCTAGAATTTCATGTGTGAATTTTTGTATATACTATGAGCCAACAATGCTATTGTAATTGTGAATTAATTAATTATCTTATTATAATTAATTTGGAAAGCCTCAAGGATGACTTAAGGAATTGTTTTGAAGATAGAGTATAAAGAAAAGATGTTTTACTTGTTTGTAAGATGGAATTGTGACATATGTTCTATGCAAAGTTTGAAAAGGAGCAGAGTTTTTGGTGAATGCAAGTAAGCTATCCAAGGGATTATTTTATGCAAGATTTGTGATCTGGTTACAAGATTAGAAGGAGTAGAGGTCCAGTTGATAGGACAAAGAAATATGAAGGAATTTCAATTCAATTCTATTATTCTACAAGGAATATAGAGGGATCATTTGGATAGTGGGTTCATTGGTTTGGCCCTTGAAGCTATTTGGATAGTGGGTCCATCTGTCTTCCACAACTCCTAATAGGGATTAAAAGTTTCCTAATAGGGAATAATATGTACTGAATGTTGTTATAGGATCCTTATAGAGTCCATCCTCTAATAATGAATATTTATATTACATCATCTTGTGGCTATCATCCCCACTGGGGTTTTCTCTCTAATCAAGGGTTTCTATAGTTAACGTATCTGGTGTTATTATGAATGAGTATCTTGTTGTTGTTTCTAATTATATTGCTCACACGGTTAAGTTTGATTAAATTTGATAATTGTGATTATAGTTGGATAATTGATTAATCCCCCCCTTCTCAATTATATTGGTGGACTATACATTCTAACAAATTCTTTAATAATGGGGTAGTGAATATTTCACCTAGAAGCCTAGTGTTCTTAGATTTAGAATTTAAGGATGAGGATTCTCTATCTATCAGATGATGATACTAGGAATGGGTTGAAGCATTGTCTTGGGGTTTCCATGTGTCGTTAGGATATTCTTTTTTCTTGGGCTAGTTCTTCCTACCAACTTGAGGTAATTCTGTGTATAGTGGGACCTCTAGATTTTCCTTCGTGTATACTTTGGTGTTTTTCCTTCTATCTGTCATTTCAACAAAAAATTTAAAAATATATAACACTAGATACTAAACCTTTGACTGAGTCACCACCAAGGGGAAAATTTTTAATATGGTAAGAAGACATAAAATAGCACGAGGACAAAATATTTGACTATAGAATAGACACAAGGGCCCAATACACAAAACTTCTCTCATGATGCACTTTGGGAAATGAAAACTCTGTCACATAGACAAGGCATTATTTGGATAGAACCCACATCACACACTTCCTACTATATTGGAATTTTTAGATTCTCAAGGTTTGTCTATTAAAATAGACCAATACAAGCATTCCCCAAAACACAACTGAAAAATATGACTACAAATGCACAAATTATACTAGAGACTAGTAATTTTAACAATGAATTTCTTGACATGTCCCCAGGAAAGTCACCATTTTGTTGGCTTTTGATTTGACAAAATTTTAACAACCACTTAAAAAGATTAAAAAACCTAGGAGTTAGCTAGAAACCATAATGGGTATTCTGAGGAACACAATAAGAGGACCAACTGACAAGACTTTGATGTCTTCTCCACTTTGAACTCTACACAATTCAGGCAGGTATACCTAGGAATTCACTTTTTATCTCTTTTAAAATTCAAAATCTCAACATGGATTCCAAAATCACAGATGATTGTCTTATTTTCTTCTTACTTTAGGACTATAACAAAGACGATAAATGGATATTTTATCAAACCCTAGAACTCCATGAATCAAGTACATTCTCACACTTCAATTCTTCAATAATTAAACAATAAAATGATTGATTTATAAAATATTTATACTGTAGAAACATTCCAAATAGATCAAGTTTTATGGATGGCTAGTGCTTTATCCATTGGGCTATTAACTTCACAAGAATTTGACATCTATTATCAGATCTATCTTAACACTTTGTGGGAAGAATATCAATATTCATTTTCAGATCTCATTCTTATCAAAATCTTCAATGACAAACAAAAAATTCTTCCAATTTACATTAAGCATTTACATAACCCATTAGATTATTAGCAAAAGTAAACTGAAATATAATTCAAAATGAATTACAATTGAAATTTAATAAATTTAATAAATGTTTTTATTAAACCTTAGAGAATTAAATAGCAACAAAGGAAGCAACAAGATCTAAAAATGAATAGCAAACTATTTGCATCTTTGTATTAATTTCTTTGAAAATATACAATTAGATAACACTTCCAATCAAAAAACAACTCAAATAGACGAACAAGTGTTAACTTTTTTTTTCATTCTATCTCTGAAAAGAACTTATACAATATATTTGGAACGATTCAAGAAAATGAACAAAACTCTATTTAGACCAAAAATCTTGGGCCCTCACTCCACATCTTGGAAATCCTTTTATAGAAAAAGGATTGCAAAAAGCTTTAGATAGGAGGATACATGTTAAAAAACAAGATACAATAAATTTTTCATATAAGACAAAACAATTACAAAATGAATGTTGGAGATAGCCAAAATTAGAATAGCTGTCAATCTGGATGTTCATGATCAACTTCAGAGTTTGTAATGAGAACATACCCACAAAAGGTGAACCACAAAGATAAGGTATCTCTATTAGATACTTGTCCTCCCTCTTCATGTTCTTTGACTTTTCCTTGCATTCTCAATAACTATCTCTAGATGGAATTGCCTTTATATTGGCTATAACCTCTCAGATAGTAATATTTGATCCCTCATTTGGCTAGGTGGCTCCTCTAACAATATTTAATTCATTCAAGCATTTATTCCATTTTGCATCAGTTATGCTCTAACCTCTACAACTATTTTATTCATGTCTGCCTCCAACTTGTATAAAAGATCAACAATGTCAAAAACTATTTCCATGTCAGTTTCTCCATTACTATAGGGAAAAAATATTTCATGCTTCAAAATGTTGTCAAAAGAATCTGACCATTCTTTCCATTCCCTGAGCTTATTTTCATCATCCACAATTTTCTATATGAAGCCAGGTGTACCACTGATGTTTAATTCTTTTACTTTGTTCATCATTTTTCTGGTGGAGATGATGATCTCTTTAGGTAATTCTTTCCGTTGGGCCAAAATTGGGACCAACTTATCAAAA
Organism: Cupressus sempervirens; assembly: GCA_028749045.1. Taxonomy (NCBI): domain Eukaryota; kingdom Viridiplantae; phylum Streptophyta; class Pinopsida; order Cupressales; family Cupressaceae; genus Cupressus; species Cupressus sempervirens. The sequence goes on along the minus strand of CM053789.1, from coordinate 701,331,953 downwards.
ATGGAATTTAGGGGCCCTACTTAGTGAACAAGGGAGAAAGAATGGATAGTGCCCTTATACATTGGTACTCTTCTCCCTATAATGCAATGTAGCTACTGTGGAGATTCTAGGAAGCTTGTTTGAGAACATTTATTTTATGAGAGAGCATACACTCCATTTTTCTAATTTCTATTTCTTTTCCTGATTCTAGCTTCTCTACTTCCATTTGTTGATCCATTCCCTCATTTGATGCATCAACATCTATTTGGGTCTCTTGAACCTCTATAATAGATGTGGTTGCATTCTTTAAAGTTCTTACCTCATTTTTGAGGGAAGTCATCTTTTACTCTAGTATATAAGTCTTTTTCAGTTCTTCCTCATACTTTTTCCTTGTTTCAATGGATATGTTGTGTGTTTGAAATAATTTTTCTTCAAGCATATCCATTTTACTCTTCCCCATGAGTGAAATAATATTCGTCATATTGTGAATTAGGCTACTTGATGTAGTAGTGACATTCTAGAATATCACATTTCCTTGGGGTGAGTCTCTGACTTCCATCAATGTTGGTTTATTATAGTTAGGGTCCATGCTCTATACTACCATTTTTTTAGAGTCAACATTAAATCCAAACCTGTGCAACTCTCCAGCAACATTGGTCTCCTCAAATGAGATAGATTTGCTTTTACTTCTTATCTATTCTGGCATGAAAGACGAGCTAAGCTCCCTTCTAGGGAAGTGAAAAATCCCACTTCTCTTCACCATCTCTCTGGCCTCATCCATAGTGAGACTCTCACTATTTGGATCATAATCTTATAACTTTTGCACCAATTCAATAACTTTTTCTTGGGAGTCTCCTGGCTACAACTATAGAGTGAGTTCATTCTATTTGATTTTAAATATAAAGGATTTGAACTCCTTATAATTTATGAAGTCATTATCCTTCATAAACTCTTAAGATTGGATTATTCTTTCATCAAGCATACTTTCCTCAAGCTCAAGTTTCTTTGGGATTCGTTCATTTTGACTTACCTGCCTTAACAAGAAGTTATGTCTTATATAATCAAAGTACTTAGTCCCTCTTGGAATAATTTGCATTGCTTCCTCTCTTTCCTTTTCTGGGATCTCTATCAACTTGTATTTCTTGGTACCACCTTGGGCCTAGGCTGAAATCTCTAGCCAATCTTTTTCATCATCAATCTCTATGATATCATCATGCTCTAGAGATTTAGGTGTTGCTTTGTTTCTTATTTCTAGAGGGACATGAGACATTATGCTATAAAAATTGTTGAGGCACTTATTCAGGTACCTCTCCTCATGATAGAAACCTTTAAAGGAGGGATTCATTCTTTTCATCTCCTCTTTTGCTCTTATAACCTCTCCCGATTTCACTGTTCTATATCTGTAGTCCTCTATTTCTAGGTAGTTCATGATCATGTCCTCTTCCCAACAGAGCTTACATTTATACAAACAAAGGAACCCTTTTTTATTGTAGGTCCTAGGTATTCCTAGTTCATCATTATTAGTTGACAAAAGAACTCAACAATTCCCATTCTTTCTGGAATGTATTTAGGCAAAACATGGGGAGGTTAAGGGCATCCATAAAATCTTATAATAGAAAAAATTTCAAAAAGGAAAACACTTCCCCAATCATGTCCTAACCTCCTTTCCCCATTAGGGCATGCAGATGGTTTAATCAACATTCTAATAGCCCTAGGAATCCTCTTAGTAATATTAGCTAACATATGTGTATAGAATTGGAATAAGGGTAAAACCTTTTCCATAATTGGGTCTACAGATGTACTAGCAAGTTTTCTCCATTCTCCTCTAGCCCTTCAATGGAATCAAGATTGATGTGCCCTATATGCTTATAAAGAATGATATGCATTAACAATGAATAATGGTGGAATTTGAAATTCCCCATCTCTTCCCTCTAAGTAGCAATAATCTCATTATGCATAACATTTATAATATGGGTCACAAAATCACACCCTAAATTATGATGCATGTCTTGTATGTCTAAGGACATGAGATATACATTTCCAGGAGCATTCATCGTACCATCCAATCCAAACACCTTATCAATTCCAAAAATACTATACTTGAAGTGCTCAAAAATACCAAGGACACGAAGTCTTCTACCTTCTTAGGGAGCTCACCCTTTTCATTTTTGGACTTAGGGATATATCTTCGCATAACCCTTCCAGTGAAGAATTTTTTTTGAGTTTTGAAAGTTTCATCCATCTTCTTTTGCTCGATGATTTTTTCATAAGTCCTCCCAGGTCAAAAACTTCTATAAGGGTCTCCCTGTCCAAGGTGTATAGTAGACTCATATCCTTCCTATCAAATCCATGTGTTGTAAGATTGTAGGATTTTATCAAGGACTTCACCAAGTCTACATCAACTATCACCTCTGGCATGATTAACTTTGCTAAGTTTCTATTCTAGGGATTGTAGATTGGTGGATTGTCTAACTTATTATTGTAAAAATACCAGAATAAATCATTGCCATTAGTTTTTGGCATGGTTGCATCTCTGCATAAACTATACATATCTCTAAATAGATAATAATTTATTATATGGGCATATGATGATCCTACTAGGAAGTAAACCCACTCCTCTGCATATAAATTGGATAGCTTTGTCTTAGATTTCTCATCACCTTGAGAAAATTCTTCTATGTTGACTTGTGCTATCAACTTACCCTCTTCCTATGCCATCTTTTCTTCAAGTTCAATTACTTCAAATACTTATTTTGCAATTGGAATCTCTTGAACAACTTTGCACTGAATTCTCTTTTTGGCTCTAAAACTTTGTGAATGCAGTAATAGGAAATCTGTTACATCACCTTTTAATAGAAATTGAGCATAGAAATAGCATTGATGGTGTCTTTAAGTCAGCATGCATGAAATTTTTCAAAAAGTCAAAAAACATCGCAATCTGGCTTTTGACACTCATTCTTGCCAGCATTCAAATCCCTTTTTATGTGCTTTTCAGATAGTACCCATATTTTTGGAAATCTTGAGGTTATAACAATCATTTTACTATTTAAGTCTTAATGTTGCGACCATGCGAACACTAGGCAACTGCAAGCTATTCACAACTTTGCAAGGATTTTGTTCTAACTGTCAGTTTTTCCTGCAACTGCACAAAAACCTTGGTTGCAACATCACTATTTGATTTTATATTTAACCCCTTAGCCTTGTGAAAGAGTGAAACCTTTTGAAATTACCTTGTCGTTGCCTCATAGCTTCCCTTTTTTATTTATGCTTTTAATAATGTGATTAAGCAAACATTTCCATCATGTCTTGGTCGCTGCTTTGCAACTTACATCTTATACTATCTTCTTAACCATGTGACCATGTGATCACATAAACCTTTACATCTTTTGACTGCATCTCATGATCACATTGACTTGATGTAACTATCTTTCATGACTTTCAAAGATGCGAACACCCATAGTTGCACCATCACTACTTGATTTTGGCATTAACATTTTAAGGTTCCAACCATAAAAAACTATTAAATAGTGGAAGTTTCTGCTTCACACCTTATACTTCACCTTATAGTCCATGTGATTAAACATCTCATGCATACACTTTGTTTGCTTCGCCAAGTTGTGGCTTCACTTCATTCTTCATCTTTTAACTATGCGTCCGTGTGATCAAAGCTTACTCCAAAGGCTTTTAAAATTTTCTACTATTCATATCTTATATCATTTATTATTATTTTAACAATGTGACTAAGCAAGAAAACATCACACTTATTCAACTTGACTATTTTCTTTATCCATGCGACTATGCGACCAAAGCTGATCACTAGGTCATGACTTGTACTTCTTATTACCCTTTTAACCTCATGATTGACTGATCAATAATTTTCATATGAAACATTGACTATTTCACATCATCATAGCTCTTGTATCAAACTATAACCTTAGCTGCATGAATACACAATTAAAGAGATTGCCAGGTTGCTCCATCACTTTAACTATTTTGGCTTGAAGCTATGAAGTTGCGAACAACCTCCTTAACATTAGTTGCACCTTCACACCATAAAGTTTATGTTAAACATAAATACTACTTTCAAATTCTTCCATCTATCCTATCTTTTTTCTCTTAACAAGGTACCAATTGAGTGTGAATCCCTTTTTTGCATGACCATTGTTAGAAATCCTGACTTCATACTTGACTGTACAAAGATGCAAAACTTTCTTATAGATTGAGTTATGCCTTTGTGGTTTGGATCAACCATTGGTAATTAACTATGACAACCAAGAGAGCATTGAGATTTTGACTATGTCGCACCATCATACCATAAAAGAGTTAAAGGCCTAACAAACTAGTGATAAAGAAACAACCTTTGGTCATAGGGTCGCACCTTAAAGTTTGAAAAATCTTTCAAGAACATGAAACAAGTTTAAAAAAAGAGGGTTTCTAATATGAAAGAAATGCATGAGGGTAAAGACCTAAGGTTTTTTCACAAAAACTTCTACAACAAGAAATATACATAACCCTACTCTTTTCTTTTAGACTAGATTTTCACAACAAATTCTCAAGATTCAAACAAGGTGAAAATATAGGCCAACAACTCACACTAATGTAGATTATAGTTTTCTCTACTTGGTTAGGTTCTATTTCAGTGAAGGATCTTTAGATTAATAGTTACTTTTAATGGAGCTTTGCAGCTTCTATATGCTTTAGTGGTGCTCTTCATCATCATATTTTTGTTCCTATATTCTAGGACATTCTCTAGTTTGGAGGCTTTTGTAGTCTTTCACTAGTCTCTCAACATTCTTTCCATCTCTTCTTGGAGTAGGGTTTTACCCATGTGTTTTTCTCTATTTCTACTATTTAAAGAGATTTGGTTGTGCTTGGGTACTTCATCAGGCCTTATTACTGGGATCCACATTTGCTTTCAATAGTAGTTTCTAGGTTTTTAGCTACTCTCTAAGTTTATCTTAAGTGGGGGTGTCAGAGTAATAAGATGTTTTCTTATTAATTCTATTTTACTTAAGCTAAAATTTATGCATCTAATAATTAATTCTTTTATTAATTATTATCATGCAACCTAGGTTTTACATTTTAGGGTTTTGATCTCCTTTATAAGGATTGAACTTTTTGTAATATTTCATTCACTGAATATATTTTTGTTTGATTTAATTGCAATGTCTCTTCGATCTATGAATTCTATCCTCCATAGTTTGTGCTCCTCTATTTCTATGAGAGGTGTTTGCATGCAATGGTTCTTGGGAGCTGTGGACTAAGAGATCCTCAACTTCAACTGTATAGCTAAAGGGGGAGTAAGTTTTCAATATGGTATAGATGATATGCATATGATAATCCACAAATTTTGTATCACTTATACTTCTCCAATTCTTCACAATATTACCATCAAGGGAAAAGGGGGATATTTTTGGAAATTTGGATGAGGTAAGTTGATAGGATTTTTTGTTAATGAGAAAATAATGATATGGTAAGGTCTTTGAAAGTAAAGGCTAATGTTTGATATTCATTAATGAAGAAAATTATCTATGTACCAAGCAGGATTACGATGCATAGATAGATATTTTGATTCATGAGCTTCCTAGGGAGCATATATAAGAATATAAATTGAGGGATTATAGAATGGATAGTGCATATACTATTGTATAAGGCCACTAAAATTATCTTGATGATTGGTATTGATTTTGGGAAGTAATTCTAAGGATAGTTTTTGATATCACATAAATAGAGTATATGAAAGAGTATTGGAAAATTGGTTAAGAAATTGAAAATAAAGAACTTGGTAAGGTAGGGATGACATTATAGACATTAATCCTTAGCTACCAGATTATGATATTTATATTTGGTAGCATATGATTAAATGCGAGCCTGATAGATCAAAGAAAATAGTATAAAGGAAGAGATTTTGATTTGGTGAAGTTGGCACATGTATTGTAATGCTATGATTATTATACGTGCACTTTATTAATTTTTTTCAGATGAAAATTTTATAGTAAAATAATAATAAAAGGTTATATGTATGGTTGGTAGCAAGGAACCACAAAGGACTGATCAAACAATTTGGATATCAACATAATCAAGTTTATGTATCTATCTCTGCTACTTATAAAGTTGTATATTTTTATAAGAGAAATGAACTCAACCTTTTGTAATATGACTCCTAAGACATATTGAAAGCTCTCAAGTCCTCTAACAAGGATATATACATTATATGTATGTAATAGACTCCTAATATGGTCAACAACTTTTAGAAGGAACTTTTGATTTGCAGATCATTTTGTGGGTAGCATCCTCACTAAAGTTTTTCCTCAGCCAAGGTTTCCCTAGTTAACAAAATATGGTATTATGAGTTTCCTTGTGGTATTATTATTATTTACTCTTGGTTTAATCATTTATGAAAGTTTAAGGTTTATATATGGCATCCATAGTTTGGAAAAAAGTTATGGAATATTGATTCACCCCCCTCCCGATATTCTCTATTTCTAACTCATTTCCACTATGAGATTCCCTCAAAATAGAGGATATATCAAGGGAAATGAACACATGACAAAAAGAGAGAACACAAAGGGATCTACAGACATTAGAGTCAGTATGGTCATATGATAATATGCAATAGTACATCAAGTATGAAATATCATCATTCCCTAAAGGAAGTATAACTATAAAACAATGGAGGAAAATTTATGTAAAAGGTACACATAAGAGTCTTTTTGGGCCAAAAACATAGATACCAAAAAGAATTAGTGCTACCATATTGTAAGAAAATAAGAAGAGTATACAAGGGCACATATACAAACAATAACACATGCAAAAAAATATAGTAAAAGATAAATACAAATAGAAGAATATATATGATAGGTTCAATTAGTTTATCCTCTTATACAAATAGAGAAAAAAGGATCATCTAAAGTGATCTAAACAAAACATATAAACTAGAGAACAACATAGGGGAAACACAACACAAAAGCACAAAGACTACCATGCTAAAGAAGTCCACTTCAAGCATTTTGTATGGCTCCCTCATCTTGGTTTGGAATGTTAGAGGAAGAATGGTGACTTGTGAGAGGAACAAATCTAACATAGTAAGAACCATAACCAGATCCAAGCACCGAATCTTGTAGGAGTCATTGTGCTTATCAATAGAAGTGATTGTAAGTTGCATAGAAAGCATGTTAGGAAAATCAGAATCCATAATATATTCATCATTACTACAAAATTTTCTTCATCAAGATGATCTTCCATATCAAGACTGATAGAATCTAAAATATAAATATAATCATCATGTTTATCCGTTTGCATATTGTTACCTTGATGAACTTGTTCCAAAAACTCAAGCATGGGTTGATCAAAGGAAGGTAAAGTTTGAGATGAAGACATGGTGTGGGAGGAAATAATATAGGCCTTATCCTTATCTTAACAAGTCTTATGAAACTTAGGAGCATTTTGATTATGAATAATTTTGCGAGATAAACTTAAAGGGATGAGGATCAAGTACCATAGGTTCTAAAGAAGGAATAACTACATGTTCAGTAATAGTAGTTGGTAAAATAGGTTCAAAAATAGTGGTCAAAAGGATAAATGAGGTAGGTAAGTTAGGTATAGGAGGATCATCCTTAGGAATTCTAAGCTTGAGAATCTTGTCTATATTGTATCATTGATAGGAGGGATAAAGATGATAAGGATGAGTAGATGGTTTTTGAGGAAGAGATGGCTAATAAAAATAAATCTCAACACAATCTTAAGGATGTAAAGGGTTATAAAGGAAATGATTAATGGTGAAAATGTATCCACTATGAGGAAATTTAATGCTCTTATTAATGGAAAAAGCTACAACTTGTTTGGAACAGAGCCATGGAATGCCAAGTTTAACTTGAAATTGATCACAAGTAGGAATGTAAGACAAGGTAGTTAGAGAACTCTTCTAGAAATATTGATAGGAAGAGAGATAGAACCTTAAGGATAATAAAGAAAACCATTAAAAATTTGAATCTAAAAATTAGATGTGTCATAGGTATGTTTATGCAATTATTTGTTAAAAATAAGCTCTTCAATAAGCATGTTCACATAGGAAGAATGCTCAATGAAAATACTATGAGAGAGAATATTGGTAACCCTAGAAATAATGTAAAGAGGACCATTAGGTGCCTTAAATATATTAGGCTAAATAAAGGTGATATGTGTTGAGAAAAGATTGATACGAGTATGAGAACGTGTTTTCAATTATTGTTTTGTCATTGATGCCAAACTTGCTACTTGCTGGTACGATAACTACCTAGTTGATTTGAGTACTATCATTTGTTTGATTGATGAAGAGGATTTGATCAAATGAGATAACAAGAGCATCTAGAGGAAAGGTTGAGTTATAGTATGAAAAAGGAGTATAAAGATCAGTTAAGATAGTGATGATATAGTGTATTGATTATCTACTTAAGGCTGTAAAGGTTGGATAAACTAATTAAGTCTAGAAGAACAAGTAAGAAGAATTGAGTTTGCAAAGCTTGACCAAGTGGATAGTAGGTGCCAAGAAAAGTTAGTGTAAGCCGAGCAGAACAATCGGAGTTGAGAAAAGTGAAGATTCAATGCATGCAGAGTGAACTTAGTATAAGCCAAGTAAAATTTAGTTGATGTTGAGCACCAATAAACTTTAGTGTTTGCTGAGTTAACTAGCTAAAGATGAGTGAAAGAATAGTATGGAAGTTGAGTGATAGCATATTGATGCCAAGTAGTAGTATTCACATTAAATTGTAGATTTGAAAAATTTGACTAGACTATTTTGTTTTCTTGAATTATGTGAAGCATGTGGAAGATAAGTATGATGAGCTGGTGGCACAGAATTCAAAGTAAACCATTTTGTGGTAAATTCAAGAAGGATTGAAGAAAAATTTTCTAGAGGAACCAAATGGAAAAATGGTTAAATTCATTGAATCCTACCTAATCCTACCTAGCCCTAAAATGGATGATTGAGGTGAAATGGAAAAAGATCTTAAATCTCTACTTATAGAGGGAGCTAGTTAGAAGAAAAGGTTTTCATATGCGAGAACCTAAGGAAGACAAGGAGTCTAGGGTATTGATTCATTTAGTAGCCAAATAGAAGAGATTTCTATTGAAAAGAAAATCAAGAAGGCTCAATTGTGTGAATTCTTGAAGGGTGAACAAGCTATCAGAGCTAAAGTGTGTGAAAGCCAAGAAGAATGGAGGAATGAAACAAAGATCTGTAATTTGCAAGTGAGTTGTAATTTGTTATCAGACCAAGACTTACTATTACTTTCTAATCATTGTATCAGTCTAGGGTAAATGCTTTGGATTAAGGTTGACTTAACAATAATTTGTAAATCCTTTAATTGGGTGACATTCCAAGTGAATGATCTAAAGTCTTCTAACAAGGCTCATTTCTAATAGGGTGATTTAAATCCTCTAACCAAGTTACATTTAACAGTGTGTATTGTAACCTTTAATAGAGTTGGCCTTTCATAGGGCATCACTTCAAAAGAGTGAGAATTAATAACATGTTATTGGTGGTTTTTCCCAAATTGGGCTTCTATGTAAAATTCATGTGTCAAATGTGTTAACTAAATCTGTTATATTTCATGTTTACATTTTTGTAAATGTTTTTTGACCTAAGACAATAACTTAAAAAGTTTAAGTATTGTATGATTTAATGGATGCATGCATAATAAGGTTTTATAAATATGGGTTCACTAAGATGTGAAATTTTTTATTTGTACATCTAAACCTTGGATAACTAATTCACCCCCCTCTTAGTTATTCTAAAGAATTCAAAAAATTGGTATTAGAGCCATTTTTTTAAGATGACTATTTTGAAGTTACTAGAAGCAAAAGATCAAGATGTCAAAAAGAGGTACCCAAGATTAATAAGGAGAACTTCCTTGAATAGAAAAGTTTTATGAAGCTACATCTAGGAGATCTTGGAGAACATACACAATCTACCTTCATCATTGAGCATGTTGATCCTACTGGAGTCCCAACTGTCGATGATCTAAAAAAGAAGAAAGAAAACAATTAGGCAATTTTGGAGATTGCCTCTGCCCTAAGTTATACTGAGTTTGATGATATCAAGTGTTGTGATTCTGAAAAGAAGATGTGGGATACTCTATGCACTATTTATGGAGGAGACACAAATATTTTGAGAGCCAAATTTAAAAGTCTTGGAGGTAAGTTTGATGACATGAGGATGAAAGAAGATGAGAATGTTGCTCAATACTGCTTTAGAATAAAAGATGTTGTTAATGCTATAAGAAGAGCTAATGGTATTATTGATGATGATACTGTATTGAGTAAAGTACTAAGAACATTGCCACCCATCTATGCTATTAGAGTTTCTACCATACAAGAACTGAGATGTATACCAGGTTCTAATCTGACTCTCGAAGGTTTGGTAGGAAGGATCACCACTTTTGAGCTCTCTAATTTTGATAATTTCAAACTTGACAATGTTGAATCTACTTTTAAAGCTAAGATATCATTAAAGGAACCTAAAGAGAAGAAGAAAAAATTCATATATATTTCTAGTGATAATGACATAGATAAGGGGGATGTAGAACAACTTGAAGCATTGCTAGTAAGGAGATTTCATAGAGGCAAAGGAAAATTCAAAGGTAAGTTACTTATCATGTGTTTTAATTACAATGAGGTTGGTCATATTGCTACTAGATGTCCAGAGAAGAATAATAATATGAGTGGTGACAAATACAAAGGTAGAAGAGATGAGAACATAAAATATTACCAAAAAAAGGAAAGTATTGCTACATTGCAGAAGAGGAAACCAAAGATGGATCTGATGATCATGATGATGAAGTGGTGTATGTTGCAATGAAGGATGAATTTGATGAGGATGAGGTAATTGCACTAGTATCTTATTTGAACAAGAGTGACAGATGGATCATTGATAGTGGGTGTTCACACCACATGACTAGAAATAAAAGTAAGTTCATTACCCTAAATTATTATGATGGAAATAGTGTAAGGTTTGGTAATGTTGCACCTTGTCTAATAAAAGGAAAAGGATCTATCAAATTTACAAAAATTTTTTTGTGCGAAAATGCTTATTATGTTGAAGGACTTAAATATAATTTGTTGAGTGTGTCACAATCAAATAGTTCAGGTTGCAAAGTTGAGTTTGACAACAAGATAACTAAGATATATGATAGTGGTTGAGCTTTCCTTTTGCATGATGCTTAACGACAACAATTTTTTCAAACTCCTCTCTTGAAAAGCCAATCTGAGATCAACTCCAAGGTTTCAGGTGATCTTGCGACCTACTAGAATTTTCTCAATTGAAGATAAATGTATTTGTTCCTAGGGAGGCCTTTGCTGGTTCAAACAATTTGGATAAGATGTGAAATCTGCTTGCTATCTCAAAAGAATAAAACACACAAAAAGAAATATATTTTTGTATTTTTGTATTTTTTAATGAATGCAATCTAACAATGCAACTATATGAATTCATAAATTAACCAAGTGTCTATAAAAGAAAACAATGAAGATAGGGTAACAAGAAGTTTAAGAAAATAACTTGAAAAGTAAATTCCTAATGGACATAAGCTACGAAAACATGTCTGCAAGTTAAGCCTTTGAAAAGATCAATAGGTAACCAATCAAAGTAGGAGCAATACTTCCTTAATTCCACTAATGCAATCATCGATGAGAATTTAGTAACCATAAGATGTTTCACTTTTCATCAAATCACAAGGCCACAGAAAGTGGACTCATGTGAGACAAAAAGCTATGTAGGAACAATATAGATGATCTCTTGTTGAACTAAGTACATTAATGGAATTTACAAACCCATAGAAAACACCAAAATTAAAAGATCACACAATCAAAATAATGCAATAAAACTATTGCCTCAATTACATTCCATGAACATACATTCACAAAATATAACACACTTAGGCATGAATCACTACACTCCAAATGCGAGCACCAAAAGCATGGATTATTTCATCAAAATAATGTCCTTGAATAATATTACATTCCTCAATTTATAGAAAATATTCTCCTCAATTTGTGTTGAGAGTGAGATCTCTTTATGCAAAAATATGCTTCTAAACTAATAAAACAAATCTATTTATGTACAAACTAACTCTCTAATCGGTGCTTAGTAGGACTCCATTCATATTTATATCATTAAATGGATACATGAGCCTTTACATGTCTTAAAAAAATAAAGCATAAGAAAATAAGAAGAAGAAATCCATTAGATAATGTAGAGTTCCTGGAAGTGCCAAAAATAGAAGCTTCATGTTCACTAGGTGTCTGTAGGATAAAAAACCGTCGTCAAAATGCATTTTTGATGGATGGAAAGCTCTAAATTTAGAATTGGTAGTTAATTGTTGGTGCACCTTTGACTTCTTCAAAAACTACTAGTGCACCTTGGAAGAAGCACACCTAGCACACTTATGTACTTGGTGCACCTGTGTACCTGGCACACCTCCACACCTCAAAAGCAGGTTCAAAAAATGCAAAATTTCACCAAGTGTCAAAACTGAAATTCTAGCTTTTGGGTTTTGTTCGCCTTTATACCAGAGCTATGTTTGGATATTTACTCTTGAATTTCTCAATAATCTTGATGACTTGAGCTGCATTTGGAAAATCTAAGGATTCATATTTATCCTTCACTTTCTATCTATACTTTACCACCTTGATGCGAGTCTTGAAAAAATCTTTGAGTTTCACATCCAAATCTAGTAATGCTTCCTCAGTCCTAAATACTTGTCTAATATCATCATCATGAGAAGCTTCTTCAAAAGTCTTCTGGAATTTTTCAACAACTACTTCTACCATCATCAATTTATCTCTTGAAGCATCTTCAAAAATATCTAAGCATGCATCACTATAATGCTTCTTTGCCTTTAAAATTTGCTCTTGGGTTTGGTCCTTGAGCTTATGAATATCCGCATGTATGTTTCCATTACTTTATTGCCACTCGTAATATTCTCTATCTAATCATCAATTTTATCCAACTCTTCCACTATATATACATCCATTAGCATTTGATACCTTTGACCCATGATCGATTGAAGTGCTTGTAAGTCCTTGCCCTAGGTATGTACTTCATCCATCAAACCAAAATTTTGATTCAAAATGGCCACTAGCTTATCTACATTGTTGTGCATATGGTGTAGCAATTTAAGATTTCCCTATATAATCTGTACACCTTTTTCTTCAAAAATTTCTAGCCATTATTAATAAGCTTTCAAAAGTGGATCCAATCGCACTGTCTCCTTATCTCTTTTCTCTAGTGCCGCATTCAAAGTCTCCTTAGGATTTTTAGGATCTAAGGGACCAAAAAATTCATTTAGATATCCTTTTAGGATCTCATTCTATTTTCAAAGTGTCATCAATTCCATTTTATCATATTCTAAGTGTCTAAACACTTCTTTAATTCTAGTTGTCACCATCAACTTGGCAGTGCCCAACGTGGGTTTCCCAAGGATAACCTCCCTAATTTGATAATCTTTCGAAGTCAATTCCTCAACATCCACATGCAAAGGAGGGATAGCAACATGAGCAAACAATTTTTGATTCTAATCACCCATGATAAAGGCCAATGCCCATGCATCTTTTGGTGGTGACTTAGATTTCTTGAGAACTTCAATCAATTTTATCATATCCTCTTCCTTAGTGGAATATTGTTGCCTTTTGTTTCTGATCACCTCTTTTCTCAGCCATCTTGGAACATGCTCCATTGGAGATTTTCCTTTTGATGATGAAGGAGTTTTTTTTGCTATGCTCTTCCCCTTATCACTCCTCTTTAGAGACTTCTCCTTTTGTGAGAGATCCACATCAAGAGTCTCTATATTCATGGAGTCCATAGTTCTCACCTTTGTATGTTGGGGAGTTTGTTGAGACTGCTCACATATTTTCCCTTTCTTTGACACTTCATTGGTGGGTATTTTTTGTGGCTCTTTCTCCTATTTCACTTGGACTTATTCTTATTCATTTCTCAAAGGGAAAGGAGTAACTAAACCTTTATCCATCCAAAATGTAACTTGATTTGGTAATGGTGGAGCTACTTTAGGGCCTTGGGGTTGAGATGGAAACTAACTCCAATCCTCCTATTGAGGTTTATTATTTAGAGTATCTCTTATCTTATCTCCTACCAATTTAGTGCCAATTGACATAAAATCAAAATATGACATCTTAAAGACATTAGTCCCTTCACCCTCCTACTCATCAATCCATTACTGCATCTCATCCTCATAAGTTGTAGATTGAATATGCTACATAGGAATGGATGGCGGTGTAATAGTGGAGCTCCTTCTTTATTCCAACTCTGTTGCTCTAGCAAGATGAGTCCTTTGATTCAAAGGAAGGTTATCTTCTTTCTCTTTATCATCCTCTTCTTCTTCTTCTAGAATGACTTTCAAGACTGATAGAAAAGGAATAACTCTCCTAATTACCTTTTGTCTCCTCTTGACCAGAGTCTTGATCTTTAGTCCCTCCTTGCCCTTGATCTATTAGTGGTATTTGAGGATTATCCTGGGTCTTTGTAGCTTCTACATTATCTGACCCTTGTTCATTCTTAGCCCCTTGTACATTATCAACCCCTAATTGTGGTGGTGCTTGAGTTTTTACTTCTTCTAGCTTGGCTTGTTGAGGAGAAGTTCTCTTCCTCTTGTCTTTACCCTTTTGAGCCCTATAATATCCAACTTCTCTATCAAGTTTGTGCACTATTTCTGGCCTCACTGACAAATGAGTTGTGAAAGTGGGCACCATTACCTTAGCTCCTGTACCTCTTACTAGGTGGATTATAGCATGGAAGACTACCACTTGAGGAATTGGATCTAGTTCGAAAGGTATTTTAATCCAATTCTTAGTCAATTTGATGACATGCCTAGCCATGTGATTAATATTTGAGTTTTCTTTCTTATCAATCTTAGCATTCATAATAGGTTGATAAAAAATCTTGTCTCTATTATACAATGGATTAAGGACATCCTCAGTATCTTGTTGCACTCTTCCAATGTTATCAAAATAATGATGAGGAAAATTATATTCCTCCAAGGGATACTAATCCCACTCAAGCTCAAAGGATGGAATATCCTATCTCCAGAGCACACTAAATGGTCCTATAGTAATATGCCAAACCTGGGTTATCTTATGCTGCTTCCTTACTTAGTCATATGGAGATGTGAGTTGTTGAGTGATCTCCAACAATATAAGTATTTCACTTGGATACATAGGGATCTTCTTGGGATTGATAGTCATACCTGCTACCCTCAAATAAGTGAATGTTTGAAATTTGATGTAATAGGCCTCGACTTCTGAAATCTTTGCCGCTGCCTCATCTGACATCCTTTTTGCATAATCCCCTTCAATGAACTGGATAATTGCAAATATAAATGCATCGTTCACTATCCTGTATTCCTTGCTATGCTCTAGAAGCTTTTTCTTCACCAATTAGGGATATACTATTTATGTCCATGTGTTTGCATCTTGCATACTTCACTTTTTGAACAACCCTGGATAGTCCATGGCTCTTGTTGCTAGTAGGTACACCAAATAAGATGTCATGTAGAACTTATAGTTATTCTTAACTTTCACCAACTTCTCATCCAAGTTCTCACTAAGAATGGAAGCCCAATCAATTGACATCTTAGCTATTTTGATACTCTCAATAAAATGCACCATCAATATGTTTAGGTGTCCCGATGCTAGTAACACCATAACTCTACTGAAAAGTATTATAGAATACCCGATATTCTCATTCATGTAACCCCTTTTCATGTCTACTTTGCCTACTATATGCCCCAAAGGAGTCTTATCAACGAGGTATGAGGATTGGATGATTTTAAATGCTTCCTCTACATATTCTTTGTACCATCTTTCCACCTAGTGATAGGTTAATCTAATAAAATGATCTGCCCTTGGAAGATGGAACACCTTCTCTATGTTCGTAGGTTAGAGATATAGCATATTCTCTCCATTTATACTTTTCACGACCCTTTCTTCAGAGACATTTTTCTACTAGTGTCATGATCAATTCCGAGGACTGTACTGATACTAGGTGTGATGTAGCATTGACTAGTCTCGATCGGATAAGAGGGGATATCAATGGGGACCTTTCTGTGGGCTTGTTCCATAACACCAAGAATGCATTCTAGTCTATATGACCAAGTTTAGTGTCTCTAATGTCTGAATAGTCATCTTGGAAGTATGACTTTTCCAGATTGCCTTGAAACTTAAAGATCACTAGTTTTGGGACCATTTTTGTAGGAAGGGAGGACAATGAAGAAGCCATTGAATCTACACAAAATCAAAATCTATTACTCTAGAGTTGAAGAAAAATCAATTAATACAAACCCTAATGATGACATGAAAAATCTTAGAAAACCTAATTGACAAAAAATCCAAAAAAACCTATTTAAACTCTGAAAAACAAAAAGGGCACACATGGCACACCTCAGAGGTGCGCTAGGTGCACCTAACCCCTTGTTAAGCTTTATGATATGAGAGTGTGCACTAGCACACCTCATGGGGTATGCCAAATGTGCATCCTTTTACTCTTTACGGGATGCTTATATAAAGGTGCATAGGTGTGTAGCTGTGCACCTTTACTTAGGTTCAAAGTTTTTAAAGTTTTTAAATGTTTAAGATTATGCAAGAAAAAGGTATAGAGCTATGCACCTAGATAGGTGTGCAGCTACACACCTTTAACTTGGTGTTTTTATGTTGTGTTGTTTAGGTGTAAGGATGGGAGAGGTAGAGTTGTGCACTTAAGGAGCTTCGTAAGTGCAGGTCAGGGAGCTAGAGTGAAGAAAATAAAGGTGAGAAGAGGTGAAGGGATCCTAGGTTTTATAGACCTAGAACCTAGCACACATCTTTGAGGTGCATAGCTACACACTTCAAAGAGGAATTTATTTCCAATGTAACTTAGCACACTAGAACACCTAGTGAGGTGTATGAGGTATGCTAGTGTGCATCTCTATATGCAAAAATTAACTTTCTCCCTCAAAATTCTAGTTTTTAGAATCTAAGTTTTCAAGCTAGGACCCAAATTGGCTGAAGACACTAGGAAAAACCCTAAAAAAGACTTAGACCCTAGACTAGGGATCTGGAAAGCTAAAAAATAAAGTAGGGGGTCCCCATTTCTAGGAGAAATTAGGTGTGTGTTGTGAAACCACAACAATACTGATGGAAAACTAATTGGAAAATGTGATCAAACTAGAGATAATCTATTTTATCTTGATATGAATGATGCTACTTGGCTTGTTGTAAAATTTGATGACGTGTGGTTATGGCACAGGAGGTTATGTCATGTTAATTTTGATAACTTGGTTAGTATCAGTATCATGACAAGAGTCAGAGGTCTACCTAAATTGAAGAAATCTGACAATATAATTTGAAAACAATGTTAGTTAGGCAAGATGACAAAATCTAGTTTTAAGAGTAGGACTCACACCTCTAAAGGAATTTTGGAGATTGTTCATATTGATTTGTGTGGACCAATTGAAGTTAAAAGCTACAAGGGAAACAAGTAAATTATGATATTTGTTGATGATTATTCTAGTATGATGATAGTTATGTTTCTAAGACATAAATCTAATGCCTTCAAGTGTTTAAGTGGTACTTAGAAAGAGTTGAGGAGACATGCAAAAGCCTAAAATGTCTGAGATATGATAGAGGTGGAGAATTTAAATCAAATGAGTTTGAGATGTTCTATAATAACAAAGGAATCAAAAGACAAACATCTACATTGAGGACCACTCCACAAAATGGAATTCTTGAAAGAAGAAAAAAATCTATAATGTACTGTGCTAGGAAACTCATGATGGAGAAGAATGTTGCTTTGAAATACTAGAGAGAGGCTATAAGAACAACTGTCTATACCTTGAACCTTGTGCAAGTCAAGAAAGGTACTCATTCAATGCCTTTTAAATTATGGTATGGATACTCACCCAATGTAAAATATTTTAAGGTATTTGGAAGCAAGTGCTATATTCTTAAATATTTTAGGAATGGTAAATTATATGCTAAAGGTGAAGAAGGAATATTCTTTGGCTATTCCACAAGAAGTAAAGCTTATAAGTGTTTAAATACTAACACTTACAAAGTTATGGAAAGTGAAAATATGAAGTTTGATGAATACACAGAGGTACATGAGGATGAACCTATGAAGGAACTATAAGAATACAAACCTTTTATATAATTTTACGAAGGCATGCTTGCTGATGAAGATGCTGTAAATCAAGTTGCAAATCAACAACAAGTTTCAGTGACTGTCGAGTCAAATACAATGAATGTTGAGTTGCACTTAGGAAGTAAGCTCTAGTCAAGTGCTGAGTTGCAGACTGAAGATGAGGCACATTTTGATTCTAAGATTAGTGTACATGAAAGAAATATTGAATTACTTGATAGAGAAGTACATAGTGATTTAGAAGTTGATAGACCTAATGAGGAAAGTAGAGTAAAACCAAAACTATCAAAGTATGTCAAGAGACATTACCCTATTGAAAAAATTATTGGAGACAAAGATGTTAGACCAATGACAAGAAACAAGATAAGAAATGATACATATTTTCTAAGCATGCATGAATTTAGGTCAGTGAAAGATGCTTTAGAGAATGTGGACTGGACTAAAGCCATGAAAGAAGAGATTGAATAGATTAAGATGAACAAGGCATGGACTCTAGTTCCTAGACCAAAATATCAAAATGAGATTAGAACCTAGTGGGTGTATAAAAATAAGTTAGACGAAAATGGCGAAGTTACAAGGAATATGACAAGATTAGTTTGCAAAAGGTATGCACAAGAAGAAGGGATAGACTATGGAGAAACATTTCTTGCTTACTTTGCATACAAAGGTTTCAAAGTTGATCAAATAGATGTGAAATCTACATTTTTGAATGAAATATTAGAAGAATAGGTTTATATTGAACAATCAGAAGGATTTGTTGATGCTAACAACAAGAGCATGGTATGTATACTACACAAAGCTTTATATGGTTTAAAGAAAGCCCCAAGAGAATGGTCTGAAAGGCTTCACAATTATCTTATGAATATTGGATTTGATAGAACTAATGATAACAATAATTTGTACTTGAAGAAAAAAGAAGGTAAAGGTATTTTACTAGCTGAAATTTTTGTTCATAATATCATATTTGGAGGTCAAGATGGATTGTGTAAGACATTTGCAAATGAAATGAAGAAAAAAATTGAGATGTCTATGTTTGGAGAAATCAAGTTATTTTTTTGGTTTGCAAGTATATCAGATGAAATATGGGATATACATCACCCAGTCTAAGTATGTGAAGGAAATATTGAATTTTTTTGGATTGGAAGATTCAAATTTTTTTAGCACACCTATGGTGACAAGACACAAGTTGTCAAAGAATGATGATTCAACAGATGTGAATCAAACATTGTACAAGTCTATGATTGGAAAATTGCAATATGTAGTACATAGTAGACTTGAAATTGCATTTTCTGTTGGGATTGTTGCAAGATTCTCTACTAATCCTAAGGAGAATCATTTGATGGCTATTAAGAGAATTATGAGATATCTGAAAGGAACAAAAGACTATGGTCTATACTACAAGAAAAATGGGAAATTTGAGTTGAGAGCCTACATTGATGTTGATTGGGCTAGAAACATTGATGACAGAAAGAGCACTAGTGGAGGAAAATTTTTCTTAGGAAAGAGGTTGGTCACCTAGAATAGAAAGAAACAAAATTACAGATCTCAATCTATTGTCAAAGTTGAATATGTGGCTGCTACAGTAAATTATACAAATGTTGTATGGATCAAACAACTACTCAAAGGTATGAAGGAGGAAATCACTAAACCTATGATACTTTATTGTGATAATACAAGTGTAATAAATATACCAAAGAACCCTGTGATGCACACAAAGACTAAGCATATCAAAATCAAGTATCATTACTTGAGAGAGTTAGTTCAAGACAACAAAGTGAAGATGTAATATGTGAATACAAAAGAGAAGATAGTTGATATATTCATAAAAGAATTACCTAAGGATGCTCATGAGTATGTAAGAGGTAAACTAGGGGTGATATCCCCATCTAAAGCTACTTAAGAAGTATGAGTAGTGCCCTACATCAACCAAGCTGAATGTTGTATCTTACAACTTGATGTAGTGGATATTAATTTAGGAGTTGTCCAAAGTAATGATGGAGCTAAAATTAGCTGATATATAGTCACAAGTGAGGTGACAGAGGGAGAAACTAAATTTTTTAACATCTGCACGTTGAGATGACAAGTCTTTGGCATTATTGTCAAAGAGGGAGATAATGTACCTGATATTTACTAAAGAGGGAAAAATGACTAGAATATCTACTGAAAGGGAGATAATGTACTTGATGTTTACTAAAGAGGGAGAAATGTTTAAAAGAAATACATCTACCTAGTAAGAGGGAGAAAAGAGAAAGTCAAAAGGAGAAACCCTGTAAGATGAGAGATGCAGGGAGTCATAAGAAAGATTTGATTATCTATTGATGAGAATAAAATTTTGTAGCCTATATAGAAGATGAAAGATGCTGATAGAGGGAGAGATTTCAATACAAGGAATATTTTCTTTTTGGTATTATTTTTCCATCAATTCCAAAGAGGGAGATTGTTGAGAAAAGATAGATACAAGTATGAGAATATGTTTTCAATCATTGTTTTTTCATTGATGTCAAATCTACTACTTGTTGGTAAGACAACTGCCTAGTTGATTTGAGTACCATGATTTGTTTGATTGATGAAGAGGATTTGATCAAATGAGATAACAAGAGCATTGTTACCCATTTTTTTCCCCTCCCACCAATATTTGAATTTTTCCTATAAAGCATGACCAACAGTCATATATTTTAGAATATTAAAATATTCAAACATTATAATGTTATAGGGATACATTAAAAATCTTAGCTTATTCTTATATCCCTAGGTTTTAAGCCTTTCATGATATATCAAGGTGAATGCTTCAAGTCATGACCATGTGACTACCTTTCATTGCCTGGTCATAGGTTGTTAGCACTTAACCATTAGGGAAACCATGAAGGTGTGAAATAGTTAAATCTACAATCGCCATAGCTTCATAGTACTTCATGCTAGCATTTGGTTAGCCATGGTGAATCCATGATTTTCTCCTAGTTGTATGATTGCATGGTCAAATGTATATGAAGAAACACCTCAGTGAGCCCACATCTTCTTAGCCATCCACTTTAAAGAGATCAATGAATGTTGCTTTATCTCTATGAAAAGTTGTACGACAAATTTTTGTAACAACACAATTTGTAACAACACAATGACAACATAACATGTGTCTAGGTGGGTCCTCTTGCTTCAAGTCATGTATAGTAGTCAGTGAAACAATTGGAACTATAAATTGAAGATAGATCTACAACTGTCATTTTGTCACTATAAAAAGTTGCTAGACCTTTAGGCATAGCAATATAATGACAATGTGTCACATATCCTAGGTAGGCCTTTCTTTTTTGTGGTTAGTGGAGTTGTTAGAAAAGGTAATGACTATCAAATTCTAGTCACTACCTTTTGAAGGAGACCAGTTTCATGACGTACCCTTGTCCATTATTGATTTGGAGATGATTAATGATTATCATTTTATCGATATGAAAAGATGCAAGATATTTAGTCATAGTGACATAACGATAGTTTGACACATGGAGGTGGTAGGACCAACCCCATGCAAGGAGTTTCCAAAGGTTTTCTTCCATAAATGAAGCTCTAGCTATCAGGTTCCTATTCAACACAGGTATAAACACAGAGAGAAAGGGTTTTTGTCATGGCCGTCTGATCTTCCAGGATCAATGATTGTCACTTTGTTGCTATAGAAAATTGTATGATGAAAATACATAGTGAGATAGAGATGATGTAATATGTGTCCCAATGAGCCCATCATAGTTCATAAGGTGTTGTATTTCCTCCACCCATAGATTGAAAAAAGATTGAGGGTTATCCTTATGTTGCTATAAAAATTGATAGATCTTTAATCATAGCGACATAACGATAGGTTGACATGTGTCCTCATGGGAATGGGTGGTAAAGCTAGAATATAGGAAAGAAAATCAAATGTTTCCACATGAAATTCTCTAGGAAGGTTGAAAAATCAATAGGGAATTGTAAAAAAATTGAAGAAAAAAGTGGTGAATGAGCAGTGGTGGTTATGATCATAGCTCCACAGGGTCACTGACATTTGATGTTAGCCAAGAAAAATGTGGTAATGATGCAAAAGACAAAATTCATGTAGTCACTAGGTCACAAAAGTTAGTGAAACAAAGTGAAGGCAAGCGACGAAGCAGTGATAACAGTTAGTTTGAGGTTGTCATGGCTTCACAAGGTTAAAATGGCTAATGAGGATAAATGTGGTGAAGCTGCAACTAGGGAAAAGGCATATGTCAACATAAGTTTGAATGCTAGGATGAGGTGGCAAAATATTTTAATATTATTAGGCCACACAACATGTTGGGTGATTGATTTGTTTGACTTGCTGATATAATTGATTTGGCATGTCAAGAATGAAGCAAACAACTCTTTTAATAGAAAATTGACCTTTTGATCACCTGCAACCAATTATTTATGATCTCCATGCCTATTTAATAGAGAGGAAATTCTTCTCATTACCTAGGTTTATCCATCTAACTAGTCAAAATGATAATGTCCATCATTTCTGTCTTCTCAAAACTTTTTTTGGTGAACGATATGATTTTCTTGCATCTAGATATATACAATGATCATAGCTTCCCCAGATTTGCAGTGTTTGTTCTCTGCAACTTTAAATGTAGTTGTTGTGCTTTTCCAAAGGGTAGAAGCTATTTGAGTTATGCTTGAACTATATAAACAAAT
The DNA here is from genome assembly GCA_028749045.1 of Cupressus sempervirens. NCBI lineage: Eukaryota > Viridiplantae > Streptophyta > Pinopsida > Cupressales > Cupressaceae > Cupressus > Cupressus sempervirens. The sequence goes on along the minus strand of CM053789.1, from coordinate 701,309,140 downwards.
TTTGTAACCCTTCTTAGGGTCAACTTTTTTCCGCTTCATTAGTATTGCATTTTATGCTCTTCTACTATAATTTTCCTTTTTTCTCTGCATGAATGTATTCCCTATCTTACCTCATTTTCCCATTAATATAAGTGTAGAACTTCCTTGCATTTCTTGATGTTTTGTCTTCTATCCTTCAATTTGCATAATAGTATCTATTTTGCCTCAAATATCATAGAGTGAAGTTCCTTCCTTGTAGCATTTCATTTTGTTTCTAATTTGATTGTGGCTGTTGGATTGAAACAAAGGTTGAATAATTATATCTTAGGAATACATTGATGAATAATGCATTGGTAGGCATAAGTAAGGTTGAACAAACTATTTTAGTGTATCAGCCCTTTAGACTAGATTAGGTGTTTTTTTAATGCGTTCCTTCTCCCTTTTCCTCTCAAAGAGTAATTAGGTGCACCCTAATAGTAAGGAAGCCGACCTTTTCCAGAGATTCAATCTCATAGTTCAAGTCCCATAGCTTGGAGATTATTTCCATGTTTCAAAAGGTTTCTTTTAGGTAAAAACTTTAGGTAAGGGTGCAGGATTTTGTGAGAATATTTTTTGGCATGTTTGGTAGGACTAACATTCAAAATATTCTAAGTCTACTAGTTCACTGGTGTCAAAATGAAAATCTTCAAATAAATGCTGAGAAGATAGTGCTATTCTCAATATTTTAGGCCTTTAGAGGCCCATTTTCAAGTACTTGGTGAGTCCAACTCTATATTTTGGTTTCTAGACCAAATTTACTATGATTCATGCCCAAAGCTCATACAAGAGCATCTTCTAGAGGTAATTTTTAATACACCGAGCTCTCATTTTCAAACCCTAAGAGAAAGAGAAATAGATTATCTCTATCATTAGTTAGGAGTGCAACAGTAGCACATACACCTGCAAAATCTCTCTCCACTTCTATTGATAGATCATATTCTAGTTTGCTATCTTTTCATTTAAATAGGTCATTATTCCATATGGCACAACCTAGAGTAAATGCATTTGCAACCTTTTATGGTGGTAGACCTCTCCTTCTAGCTCAAAGAAATGATATCCCAATATCAACTCTCAAAATTATACCTAAATTTACTGGTGAAACTTCCATCTCCCCTATAGAGAATATTCAAGAAATCTCAAATGTTTGCAATATACATGGTATTACAGAAGATGATGTTGCTATTAGGCTTCTAGCTTCATCCTTAAAGGGAAAATAATTACAATGGTATATAGAGGTTTTCCTCACAACTCTATTACTGATTGGGATGGGTTAGAAGCAGGACTTTGTAAACACTTTGGAGATAAAAGATATCATTTATCACTTTTGGAGCAACCAACAACTATCAAGAGAGAACCTTGTGAATATATGAATGATTTTAATTATAGATTTCAGAAGACATGGGATAGAATACCTATTGTAGTAAAGCCTTCCCCAAGTAATTCCTTCTTATATTACCTTAGAGCCTTTAATAGTGACATAACTACCACAATGCAAACTATGGGAGGTGATACTTTACCAAATGCTTATGAGATTTCCATAAAGGTAGAAAGCATCTTGATACAAGGAGGAAAGCTAGCTCTAAGGTCTCCAATTCCTTTCTTTGCTAACATGCCTAATAATTCTACTATAGCCCCTATCCCTACTACATCTACAAGTTAGCCCCTTTCTATTGTCCCTTCAGCCTCCACATCTTCAAATGGAATAGATGAAATTAAATATATGATGCAGTCTATGATGCAAAATATAGACAATAAGTTGTAGGGTTAGGAGAAGAAGCTAGATGATAGCTTCTCAGTGATATAGAACATGAGTAACAAGGCTGTGACCTTAGAAATGCAACAAGCTCAAACAATAAGCCCTCCCCACTTCAGTATCAAGGTCCCATACATAGTAGGCTTCCAAATCAAAGTTAGGGTCATGTTCCATTTAATCTGAATAGACCTCTTGGAAATATCCCCACTACAAATACAAACCCAAATAGGGCTTTAGTTCCTTAAAATAATCTTTCTCAAGATCAAGACTTCTGTCCTTCTTGTAACTATTCCTATGGATATTGTATATGTTAGAAGGCATAATCATTCCTACCCTAACTACTCAAGAGCAAGCAATGGGACAACAATATAATGTTAGCCAACCCATTGATGGTTCTCATATACAACAATAAAGTGATTGTTCTTTCATGAACTATCATCCAAAGGAGCACTACCATGCTAATCATGATGCCATAACTCATAATACTAGAAGTAAGAGAAGAGTTGATGATTTTATTGCCCCCACTAATTCAAGCTTTAACTTCAGATTGTGCTCCTCATGTACCAATGATGAATGCACAATCCAATGTTGCTCCTTAATAGAGGCAAGATATGGGAAACAAGAATTTTATTGAACCTCATACTTCTCAAGTTCAGCCACCTATCCATGCAGCTCCCAAGGCTTCAGTCAAAGTAGCTAATACTCCTTTTAATATGATAGATCAAATGAAAAAGACTAATGTCAATATCTCTATATGAGATGCTGTTGCTACTATACCATCATCGAAGAAGCCACCACAACAAGAGTTAGAGAACACAGAAGTGAAAGATTAGTCACCTAGATAGGAGAATGCAACAAGCTTGGTGGAAACAATAAAAGGGGGAGAAACAACTAAGAAATTTAGGCCTCCTCCCTTTTATGTTTCCTTGATCATAAGAGATAAAATAGTCCATAATTATATGATAGATCCATGGGCTAGTAGTTCTGTAATGCCTAGAAGTGTAGCTGATCTCCTTGACATTAAGTATGAACCAATGGTGAGGGATGTCCTTCAGTTAGATGGTAGCTTTTTCAAGACTATAGGATCCTAAAAAATGTGGAGATGGCATTGCATGCTTTCCCTAGTTGTATTGTAACCCAAGATATATCAGTAGCTGAGGTTGAACCTTATTTTTCCATTTATCTTTTTAGAAATTTCACTACACAAATAGGAGGTCACATTGTAGAAAATTGGTCCTATATGTTCTTTAGGACAAGATATGGGGCAAGAGCTTCCTTAAGAGTAGAGTCTCTAGCCCTTAATCACATAGAGACTTATACTCCAAGCCCTATAAACATAAATTGTAGAATTAGGGAGGAGGATAAGGGGTACATATCTCATGAGCCTACCACTTATTTGATAGAAATGCCTGATTATCTTTTAGATGAGTGGGCCATTGCTTATCAGTTTGATCTAGTGCAAGAAGACCTAGAGATAGGCCTTGGTGCATATTGCATATCACAAAAGGATACTCCTATTCCTAATCTCATAAAGAAGGAAGGAGATATTGATGGACTGTGGAGCATGTTATTTGATGGCTTAAGGAACAAAAATGGCTCAGGGGCCAGTGTCATGCTCATTTCCCCTGAATTGGAGAAATACTATTTCTCTTAGAGGCTCCAATTCAGCTACACTAATAATGTGGTAGAGTATGACGCTTTGATCCAAGGTCTCCAACTTGCATAAAGGAGAGGCATCAGAGCTCTAAGGGTATTTGGGGATAGTGAGTTGGTTGTTAATCAAGTAAGAAGCTAGAACATGACCAAGAAAAATCTGCTCAAAGCATATAAACACAGAGTTTTGGATTTTCTTGAGGGTTTTCAGGCATTTGGTATTCAGAGTGTTTCTAGGAGAGAAAATAAACATGCTTATAAACTTGTAGCCATTAGTGCTCACTATGATATCCCATAGCATGTTGAGGATTAGATAGAGAAACACATCAGATTGGTTGTAAGGCCTACTATCCTTAACAACTGCACAAATTGGCAAGTCTTTGATTCTGATGTACAAATTGTCATTTTTTTGCAGAGTGAAGTAGAATTCTTTGAGAGGAAGAAATCTAGGCTACATGGCCAGTATGGTGATCAAATCATGAACCTCATCTCAAACAAGTTACCCAAAGGCCTAATCTCTTTGGAGAGTATCTTCAACCTTGATGACCAAGCAAGGAGCAGAGGCTCAAAATTGGCTACAAATAAAGGTGATCACATACTAGTTTCCATTGGTGATGGAAAGACTCTCAAAGTGGGAAAGATATGTTCTTAAATTGAACAAGACAATTTTGTTAATCTATGTCAAGAGTTTAATGATGTATTTTCTTGGACATATGATGAATTAAAGGGTTTTGACCCAAGTTTGTTTCAACATACCATAGATTTGAGTCATAATGCAAAGCCTGTTAGGTAGAAGAAAAGGCTAGTGAACCCTAAGACTGAGCCTGTAATGAAAAAGGAGCTACCCAATCTTATAGAAGCCAACATAATTTTTCCTATTAAACATTATTCTTGGGTAGCCAATATTATTCTTGTTAGGAAGAAAAGTGGAGAAATTAGACTATGTGTGGGCTTTAGGGACCTTAATAGTGTTAGTGTAGTTTTTTATTTTTCTTATTTTTTCTAAGTTTTTCCCACACTTTTAATAATGTCGCTTAGGTTAATAAAGCATGTCTTATTATGTGAATGGTTGTGAGGTGTCACCTTCCTACATGTGAGCATCCATTCACTATCTTAGGAAGATACTTTTCTATATTTAGTCCGATAGATGGTTGCTCCTTATTGGTTGGTGTTGCCACCTCCTCCCTCTTCCTAGCCTATATAAGCATGCTACTTGGCTTGTATTTGGATCTCTTGTTTTTGCATCCTCTTAATGATATTTTGCTTCTAGCATTTGCATTTCTCTCTTGGAGACTAACTCTGTGTTGCTATTTTGATTTTGTATCATTTGCATTCATAGTTTAGATATTTATTCTTTGCACTAGTTTTCTGGGTTATCAATCTTTTTAGATTCTAACATGGTAACAGAGCTTTTCTATGTGCAAGAGTAGATTTTAGTTTCCTTATTTGAGAGATTGGGGGGGGGGGGGGGGGCTAATAAATTTTATTGTAGTTTTTTGAAAAACAAGGTAAGCTCTTCTCTTGCATCTTTGGATGATCTTGAGAATCAGAAAAGTTTTGACAAAAACATTTTTTCTCTGGGGTTTCAATATCAAATCTGACAACTAACGTGCATATTTGGAAATTTCAATTAGTATTGCAGGTTCTAACATGCCATTGATGGAATTAGGAAGTTGATCCAACATTTTCATATTGTCTTTTGGTTGCTGGGGTTATTTTTTGGTTGTTGGGGCCATTTTTTGTTGTTAAAGGTGTCAGATTTATACTACAGCTACATCTTTTGTACATCAGCAAGAGAAACACTTTTTGGGTTTTGTTCACAGCCCCAAAAAACCATCTGGGTATCTTTTAGATTTTTCATGAAATCTATATATTTTGCAAGATCGAGTGTGGAAAGCTACAACCATACCCCTCTTCGTTGGCAGTCACAAATTTGGACACAGTTTTCAAATGTCTTGTTCTTGCTCATAAGGACTTCATTTTTGACGATTCTTATTATGATCTTGGCTACTATCCACTAGTGTAGTTGTTTTTTGATTTTCATGCATAATTTTTTCAGAAATTGCAGATTTTTGGCCATAACTGTGCATAGTTCTCATTTTGGAAACTTCTAAGGATCATAACTTTCTCATACGACCTCATATCGAGGAATTTTTTTTTTGAAAGTGCATGATTTTTCAAGTAGATTATAGTGGTGCTATTTATTTTCTTGATTATTGTGCCTAAGTTTCACTTTCAACATATGCTCCTCATGAGGGTTTGTAATGCATTGAAATCAAGACCACTAAGTATTTCTTTCTAGTGGTAGTTGTAAATGCACTAAAATAAAGTGCCAAATCATATTTCTTTGGGGGGGGTGGGGGTGGGGGTTCTTTGATTGAGTAAAAAGGGGGTCGGGGCATTGTCGTGGCTGGGTTCTCTTCTTTTTAGCATTTCTTCTCTGCATTTCTTCATCATGGATCAAACAAATATGCCCATCCTAACTCCATACAATTAATTTGAGTGGAAATCATGCATGAAAATTCACTTAAAGAAAGCTGGATTAAATAGGATAACTATGGGACTTGAAACTGAACTTGATAAAGATGAAGATAAGCCTAAGTGGTTTAACAAATGTGATGAGGCATATGGAACATTGCGTTTGTCTATTTCTCCTGACTTTCTATTTCACATTGAGTCTTTGGATACACCAAATGAAATATGGACAAAGCTAGAAACACTATTTGGCACACAAGATTCAATGAGAGGTCATATGTTGGAAAATAAATTAATTAGTTTAAGTCCAGGCAATTTCAACACAATCCAAGATTTCTTCACCAAATTGAAATCACTAAGGCTGCAGTTAAAACAATGCAAAATTGAAAAGAAAGATGAACAACTGATTCTTAGTATTCTGTCTAAGCTAATTTCAGAATATTCAGTGTTTGTCTCTACCTTCTATGCTACTAAGGGTGCACTTGGTACTCAATTCACCATGCCATCTCTAGATGATTTTTCTATCAATCTCACTCAAGAATAGGACAAGCTAATCTAGATGGGCACTCTTAAGTCCTCTAAGTCACATGCCTTAGCTGCCAACCAAGGCACAAAAGAACAAAAAGGACAAAGTAGTAACAACAATAGTAAGGATGAGAAACAAAATAATAGTGAGGAAAAGAAGGATCAGATACCAATTGCTTCAAAAGTAACTATTGATACCTCATTCTCTAAAGGTGATAAGACTAAGAAAGAAAAGGTTAAATGTGCCTAGTGTAAAAGACCTAGTCATGATCAACATAAATGTTTGAAGAAACAAATTGATCACTTGACATACATTCTTGAGAAGAATAATATTAGTGTTCTTGAGTCTATCAAACAAAGTTATAATGAAGAGTCTAACAAGGCAAAAGAAAACAACAAGGGGAAAGGAAAGGGCAAGGCTCTTGTTGTAGTTGCTTCCTCACCATCCACTTGGGTTCTTGATTCAGGTGCTTTGCACCACATGACTTCATCTAAGGAAGAACTTGCATCCTTGGAGCCATGTACTATGCCTTCTATTTTGATGGGTGATGACACTCCTATTGAGGTGTGTGGGAGAGGGTCTGTTGATGTGGGGGATGACACGTTCCATGATGTTCTTCGCGTACCCTCATTATCAACTAATCTCCTATTAATATACCAGATCACTCACACAGGTTCAAGCAAGCGGGTTGAGTTCACTCCTAATTCAGTGGAGATACGTGAGTTACATAGTGATTCATCTAGTTGCAGTTGGGAGAGCAGATCATCAGTCATGACTCTATTTGTTTTCTCACTTTGTTCCTAATCCTCCTTCATCTATTTTGCTCACTCACTCTAATGATGTGAGTAAATTATGGCATGAGCAGTTTGGCCATCTTAACTTTCGCTATTTGCATCAGCTCAACCAGTAGAGCATGGTCATAGGGTTGCCTTTGGTTCAATTCTTAGGAGGTGTTTGCCAAGATTGCATTCTTGGTAAGCATCCTAAGGAAAAGTTTAACAAAAGTAAGGAATGGAGAGCTTCACAGATACTAGAGTTAGTTCACAGTGATTTGGTTGGTCCATTTCAACATTCTTCTTTCAGTAGGGCCTGATATGTCCTCACATTCATTGATGACCTTTCTCAATATACATAGATGTACTTTCTCAAACAGAAGCTAGAGGTATTTGATAATTTTCAAAACTTCAAAATTTTTGTAGAAAAGCAATTTGGGAAAGCCATCAAGGTTTTGCGCATAGAAAATGGTGGTGAGTATTTCAACCATCGGTTTGAAATATTTTTCACTTCAGAGGGGATTGATTTACAACATTTAGTTCCATACAATTCTCAAAAAAATGGTGTTGCAGAATAGAAGAATAGATTCTTGAAGGAAATGGTAAACTGTATGATTCACTCTAGATCTTTTGCACCATACTATTGGGCAGAAGCCATTAATTGCGCTTTTTATATCCAAAACCATGTTCCTCACCAAGCCTTGAAGCAAGTTACTTATTTTGAAGCTTGGAGCGGTTGAAAACCATCAATTATGCACTTTCAAGTTTTTGGCTTCCTTGCATGGGTCCATATTCCAATAGAGAAATGTAAGGCCTTGGATCCACAAAGCATACCTTGCATATTTGTAGGTTATCCTGATGGTGTGAAGGGTTATTGGTTGCTCCACCCTATTACACATGAGTTATTCATTGAGAGGAGTGTTCAGTTTGAGGAGGGATCTTCAAGCTTGCTTTCTATCACTTCTCCAACTCCTTCTACCTTGACATTAAAGTCACTTAGAATACATGACAGATCTTCTGATGAGTCAAATTCACCTAAACAGTCTTCTACCTCTACTTTTGATGTAGAAAGTGATTCAAAGAATTCACCTCCTTCCTCTCCTAGTCATCATTTAGAGGTTAATGATTCCCCTCTAGATTCTCCATCTTCTTGTCCACTTTGGGCTAGACAGACCTTGTAGTCTGCAGGTGATTGGGTTGGGGATCCATCAGACACTAGGCGATCTCGTTCACAATTCTAGGATGCTCCACATGTCCTCATTGCTATTGCCTTAGATCCATAGTCCTTTCATAAGGCTTTTGGTATTCCTAAGTGGGATACAACTATGTAGGAAGAGTATAGTTCCTTGATGAGGAACCACACTTCGGATCTTGTCCCTCTTCCTAAAGGAAGAAAAATTGTTCAATGTAAATGGATCTATTGGACAAAATTTGTAGCAGATGGGTCAGTTGACAAACACAAGGCTTGCTTGGTCACCAAAGGATTCTCCCAAGTTCTTGGGATTGACTACTCTGAGACTTTTGCCCTAGTTGCCTGAATGAATTCCATTCAAATTGTTCTTGCCATTGCTGTAGCTAATCATTGGGAAGTACATCAGATGGATGTGAAGAGTGCTTTTCTTCATGGTGCCTTCATGAGGAGATCTACATGGAGCAGCCACAGGGCTTCCTTTAGGATTCTTCACTTGTGTGCCATCTTCAAAAGTATCTCTATGGCCTCAAATAGGCTCCTCAGGCCTGGTATGCCAAGATGGACTCTTTCCTTCTATCAGTTGGGTTCACCCAGTGCCATTCTGATCCTAATGTCTATATTTTGCAATAGGGTGATTCACTTCTATTTTTGGTTTTGTATGTTGATGACTTGCTGATCATAGGAAGTTCTTCACCCACCATTAAGGCTATCAAAGTGGCCCTTCAGGATAGTTTTTTGATGATTGACTTGGGCTTGTTGCATTACTTTCTCAGGATTGAGATCCTTCAGTCTCCTTCTGGGATCACCATCACATAGTCCAAGTATACTCTAGATTTACTCTCGAGGTTTCATATGGTTGACTATAAGCCTGCTCCAACTCCCTTCCTTTCTAGAGTCAAACTTGAGGCTCAATGTTCTTCTCCACTTGTTGATGGCACTTTGTACCGCCAACTTGTTGGGAGTCTCATTTATTTGACTCATATGAGAACTGACATCTCCTATGCTGTAGGCATGGTCTCTCGATTCATGCAGGAGCCCCATGAGCTGCACTGGAAAGTAGCCAAGAAGATCCTTCACTACATTCAGGGTTCTCATAGTTGTGGGATTCACTACGCAACAAGTATTGAGATTGATTTGGTGGGCTACATAGATTCAGATTGGGTAGGTGATTCCGAGGATCACAAGTCTACTTTAGGGTATAGGTTCTCACTTGGGTCAGGTCCTATTTGTTGGTCGAGCAAAAATTAGTTTGGTATTGCTCTATCTTCTACCAAGGTTGAGTATCGAGGGGCTGTAAATGCCGCCACTGAGGCCAGTTGGTTTCAACATCTTCTCACTGAGTTTGGTATCCAGATTAGATGGCCATCAGTCATATTTTGTGACAACCAAAGTGCCATTCAGATCTCACAGAATCTGGTTCATCATCAGTGGACCAAACAGATAGAGGTCCACATGCACTACATCCTGGAGCTCATCCATGGTCATGTCATTGACCTTCACTATTGTTTGACTTATGAGCAAGTTGCTAATATCTTCACAAAACCCTTCACTGAGAGTAAGTTCCTTCATTAGTGAGATTTTTTGGGGGGTCTCTTTTCTCTCTCTTTTGGGAAATCTTATGTACATGGGTACCTCATCAGGCTTGACTTGCCTAGACCCATTTCTACATCCACCTAAGCTTCACTTATGGGGGGGGGAAATCTTATGTACATGGGTACCTCATCAGGCTTGACTTGCCTAGACCCATTTCTACATCCACCTAAGCTTCACTTATGGGGGGGTGTTAGTGTAGTTTTTTATTTTTCTTATTTTGCTAGGTTTTTCCTACACTTTTAATAATCTTGCTTAGGTTAAAAAAGCATGTCTTACTAGGTGAATGGTTGTGAGGTGTCACCTTCCTACATGTGAGCATCCATTAGCTATCTTGGGAAGATACTTTTCTATCTTTAGTCTAATAGATGGTTGCTCCTCATTGGTTGGTGTTGCCACCTCCTCCCTCTTCCTAGCCCATATAAGCATGCTATCTGGCTTGCATTTGGATCTCTTGTTTTTGCATCCTCTTAATGCTATTTTGTTTCTAGCATTTGCATTTCTCTCTTGGAGACTAACTCTGTGTTGCTATTTTGATTTTGTATCATTTGCATTCATATTTTAGATATTTATTCTTTGCACTAGTTTTTTGGGTTATCAATCTTTTCCGATTCTAACAAATAGGGCCTCTCATAAAGACCACCATTCCCTCCATTCCATGGAATAGATCTTGTCCAAGGTCAGTGGCTCTGCAAGATTTTCCTTCCTAGATGGGTTTTAAGGATACAATCAAGTGTTAGTCTAATAATCTGATAGATGCAAGACTGCCTTCACCACTAAATGGGGCACTTATGCCCATATAAAGATTCCTTTTGGACTAACTAATGTAGGTGCTACTTTTCAAAAGGCAATAGAGATGGTTTTCAAGAACATAATTGAGAGGTTTGTGCTAGTCTACCTTGATGACATAACAGTCTAGTCGAAGAATGTGGCAGATCATTTTGGTCATTTGAGGTAAGTATTCATCAAATGTAGAGTATGTGGTGTATTCTTGAACCCAAAAAAGTGTATGTTTACCACTAATCAAGGAAAGTTTCTTGGACATATTGTGTTTAAAGAGGGTTTGACTATTGATCCATAGAGAACAAAGGCAATTCTTACCCTCCCAAGTTTCCTAATCATAAGAAAGGGCTAGAAAGCTTCCTTGGTAGAATCAACTTCATGAGAAGATTTATCCCTAATCTTGCTACCATGGTTAAGCTCCTTATAACTATTCTAAAAAAGAATATGGTCTTTACCTAGACAAATGAAGGGAGAGCTAGTAGCATAAGCTCCTACCCTTATCAATCCCAATTTTGGTAAGGATTTCATTCTCTATACTCTTGGAGGTGAGATAAGTGTATTAGTTTTCTTGACTCAATTAAATGATACAAATTAAGGACAACCTATAGCTTTTTTTAGTGAAGGGCTGAAGGATTATGAATATAAGAACAGGTATGTGGAAAAATAGATCCTCTCTATCATAAGAGCTCTAAAGAAATTCAATCATTTTTGGTCTCAAAACAAGGTCCAACTCTTAGTCCCTCATGCAAGTGTGAAGGACTTCCTCCTAAACAAGGAAATCAATGAAAAAAGAGATGGATGGATCACCAAAGTTATGGACTATGACATAGACATCAAGATCAACAAGCTAGTCAAAGGTAAAGGGTTGTGTGAACAAATGATTTCATTCTAGGAGCCAACTGCGGTAGTTTCTCTAGTGTTGAGAGATGAGCAACCAATAGGAGATGAGAATCCAAAAAATTGGATGCAAGACACGAAAAACTTCTTGTTGGGAGGAGGATACCCACAAGGATTAGATAAAGCCAAAAGAAAGTAATTCAAATTGTAGTCTATCCCTTTTTTCCTAGTGGATGGGATCCTTTTCAGAAAAGATCTAAATGGAGCCTTACTAAGATGTGTCAACCCTAATTAGATAAATAGGATGGTTAAAGAATTTCATGATGGTCCTGATGGTGGCCACTTCTTAGCTAGAACAACAGCTATGAAGATCATAAGAGCTGGTTATTATTGGCTGACTCTATTCAATGATTTCTATAAACATATAAGGAGATGTGAGAAGTGTGCTTTCTTTTCAAGTAGACAAAGGTTAACATATCTTCTTCTCCATCCTATTCAGGTTGATCAACCATTTTCCCTATGGGGGCTAGACTTTATTGGTCTAATAAATCCACTTTCTAACTCTCATCACAAGTGGATCTTGGTTGCAATAGATTATTTTACAAGGTGGATAGAAGAAATAGCTTTGAAGGATGCCATAGAGAATTCGGTGGTTGATTTCTTGATGGAATTATTACTAGGTTTGGTGTTCTTTCAACAATAATATTAGACAATGCTAAATCCTTTATTGGAACTCACATTTATTCTTTGCCAGTTGACCATGGTATCTATTTGAGATCCTCCTCAAATTATTATCCGCAAGGCAATGGCTTAGCTAAGTCCTCCAATAAAAACCTGATAAGAATCATGAAGAGGACAATTGAGGACAACCAAAGGTGTTGGCTTCCTATTTCATTTGGAAGGGAGACCAGGCTTCCTATTTCATTAGAGTTTCCCTCTCTTGAATTAGCTCATGAGTTGGAGCTAATTGAGGATGATGCCATGATAGTTAGGATAGAAAAATTGATGGAGTTAGAAGAAAAGGGACAATAAGCTATGCAGACACTTGAAATTCATTAGCAATAGGTCAAAAAAAGATTTGACAAAAATGCCAAAGTTAGGGTTTTCAGAGAAGGAGACCTTGTTCTCAAGTGGGATGTAGATAAAGCCAAACCAAGCAAGCACTCCAAATTTGATGCTATGTGGAGTGGGCCTTATGTTATCACCATTTGCAAGAAGGCCAATGCTTTCCAATTATGAAGGCCTACTGGTGATGTCCTGCCAATTCTAATCAATAGAATTTGCCTCAAACCCTACCTCAAGAGAGGGTTAGGGTTTTACATATATATTGGGATAGTTTTTCAAGTTTTCAAAGAAGTGATGAGCATATGTTATCTCTTTGTAAGATAGCCAAGTTTTGAAATTTTGTAGTTGTAGGGAAGATAGAGATAGAGTTATGGTTTCATGAAGCATAGGTTTCATTTTATGACTCCATAGCCCAATGGATGCTTAAGGTCACTGGTCATATACTTAGTAGTCTAGTATTCCCTTTGAGTTGCCAAAATTATTAGCCATTTTTTCCCTCCTGCTAAAATTTGAGTTTTTCCTATCAAGCATGACCAATGGTCATATCTTTTCAAATATTCAAATATTCAAAAATTCTAATGTTATAGGGATACATTAAAAATCTTAGCTTATACTTATATCCCTAGTATTCAAGCCTTTCATGATATATCCTAGTGAATGTTTCAAGTTGTGACCATGGGACTAACTTTCATCACCTAGTTGCAAGTTATTAGCACTTAACCATTAAGGAAACTACAAAGGTGAAAAATAGTTAATCTAAAATGAGTGCAACTTTGCAACACTTCATGCTAGCATCTGGTTAACCATGGAGAAGCCATGATTTACTCTTTGTCACATGATCGCATGGTCAAATGTATATGAAGAAACACCTCAATGGGTTTGCATCTTCTTAGCCATCTGATTTAAAGAGATCAATGAACATCACTTTGTCACTATCAAAAGTTGCATTAAATTTTTTTCTAACACCATAATGACAATGTGACACATGTCTAGGTGGGGTCTCTTCCTGCAATTCATGTGTAATAGTTAGTGAAACATTGAGAATCATAGATTGAAGATAGATCTATGACTTCCATTTTGTTGCTATAAAAAGTTGCTAGACCTTTAGCCATAGCGACATAACAACATTGTGCCATGTATCCCAGATGGTCCTTTCTTCTTTACGATTGGTGGAGTTTATAGAAAAGGTAAAAGCTATCAAAATTCTATTCACTACCTTTTGAAGTGGGCTAGTTTCTTAATGCACCCTTGTCCACCATTGATTTGTAAATGATCAACGATTATTGTTTTGTTGCTATGAAAAGATGCAAGATATTTAGTTATAGTGACATAATGATAGTTTGACACATGGAGGTGGTAGGACCAGCCCCATGTAGGAATTTGCTCAAGGTTTTCTACCATAAATGAAGCTCTAGCTGTTAGGTTCCTATTCACTGTAGGTATAAACATAGAGAGAAAGGGTTTTTGTTCATGGTCATTCGATCTTCCAGGATCAAAATTTGTTTCTTGTCACTATACAAAATTGTATGATGAAAATAAATAGCTAGATAGTGATGATGCAACACATGTCCTACCAAACACATCATAGTTCATAAGGTGTTTTATTTCCTCCACCATCAAATTGAAAATAGATCGAGAGTTGTCATTATGTCTCTCTAAAAAACTGATACATCTTTAGTCATAGCGATATAATGATAGGTTGACATGTGTCCTTGTGGGCCTAGGTGGTAAAGCAATAATAGAGGAAAGAAAATCGAATGTCACTACGTGGCATGCTCTAGGAAGGTTGAAAATTCAATAGGGAATAGTAAGAAAACTTAAAGAAAAAAGAGGGCGAATGAGTGGTGATGGCTATGATCACAATTTTGCAAGGTTGCTGAAATTTGATGTTAGCTAGGAAAATCGTGGAAACGATGCAAAGGGCAAAATTCATGTAGTCACTGGGTCACAGTAGTTAGTGAAATGAAGTGAAGGAAAGTTGTGAAGCAATGATAACAATTAGTTTGATGGTGTTGCAGGTTTGCAAGGTTAAAAAGTGGCTAATAAAGATAAAGGTAGTGAAGCTACAACTAGGGAAAAGACATAGGTCAACATAAGTTTGAATGCTGGGATGAGGTGGAAAAATGTTTTAATATCATTAGGAAATGTGGTAGGTTGTATGATTGATTTGTTTTGCTGATATAACTAATTTGACATGTTGAGAATGAAGCAAACAACTCTTTTAATGGCTAATTGATCTTTTGGTTACCTACAACCACTTTTTATGATCTCAATGCCTATTTAATATGGAGGAAATTATTCTCACCACTTGGTTTATCCATGTTCCTAGTCAAAATGATAATGGTTGTCATTTCTCTCTTCTTAAGGCTTTATTTGGTGAATGATACAATTTTCCTACATCTGCATGTGTACCATGATCAAATCTTCCCCAGATTTGTGGTGATTGTTCTCTATAACTTTAAATATAGTTATTATGCTTTGCCAAAGGGTAAAAGCTATTCAAATTATGCTTGAACTATAAAAGAAAAATTTTAAACCTTTCTTAGGGTCAACCTTTTTCTTATTCATTAGTATTACATTTTATGCTCTGCTACTATAATTTTCCTTTTGTCTATGCATGAATATATTCTCTATCTTACCTCATTCTCCCATTAATATAAGTATAGAACTTCATTACCTTTGTTGATGTTTTGTCTTCTATCCTTCAATTTTCATAAAAATATCTATTTTGTCTTAAAATTTATAGAGTGAAGTTCCTTGTAGCATTTCATTTGATTTTTGATCTGTTTGTGGCTATTGGATTGAAACAAAGGTTGAATCAGTGTATCTCAGGAATATGTTGATTAATAGTGCATTGTTAGGGAGAAATAAGGTTGAACAAACTATTTTGGTGTATTATCCCTTTAGATTAGATTAGGTAGTTTTCATTCATGCATTCCTTCTCCCTTTTCCTCTCAAAGAGTAATTAGGTACACCCTAATAGTAAGGAAGCTGACCTTCTCTAAAGACTCAATCTCACAGTTTAAGTCCCACAACTTAGAGATTGTTTCCATATTTCACAAGGTTTCCTTTACGTAAAAACTTTAGGCAAGGGTGCAAGATTGTGTGACAACAAGAACCTAGAGGAAAGGTTGAGTTATGGTATGAAAAAGGAGTACAAAGATCCATTAAGATAGTGATGATATAGTGTATTGATTATCTACTTAAGGCTGTAGAAGTTGGATACACTAATTAAGTCTAGAATAAAAAGTAAGAAGAATTGAGTCTTCCAAGCTTTTCCAAGTGGATAGTAGGTGCTGAAAAAAGTTAGTGAAAGACAAGCACAAAATCAGTTGGAGCCAAGCAAAGTGAAGATTTAGTGTATGCTAAATGAACTTAGTGTAAGTTGAGTAAAGTTTAGTTGATGTCGAGCACTAGTAAACTTTAGCATTTGCTAAGTTAACTAGTTGAAGATGAGTGGAAGAATAATGTGGAAGCCAAGTGAGAACATATTGATGTCAAGTTCTAGTATTCATGTTAAATTGTAAATTTGACAAATATAAGTTGACTATCTTATTTTTTTGAATTATGTGAAGCATGTGGAGGATAACTATGATGAGATAGTGGCACAAAATTTAAGGTAAATCATTTTGTGGTGAATCTAAGAAGGATTGAAGAATAAGTTTCTAGAGGAACCAAATGAAAAAGTGGGTAGGTTCATTGAATCCCACCTAATCCTACATAACCCTAAAATGGATGATTAAGGTGAAATGACAAAAAATCTTAAATCTTTATTTATAGAGAGAGCTGGTTAGAAGTAAAGGTTGTCATGTGTGAGAACCTAAGAAAAACAAGAAGTCTAGGGTATTGTTTCATTCAGTGGCCAAAAAGAAGAGACTTCTATTGGCAAGAAAAGAAAGAAGGTTTAATTATATGACTTCTTAAAGGGTGAACAAGCTATCAGAGCTGAAGTGTGTGAAAGCCAAGTAGAATGGAGGATTGAAATAGAGATCTGTAATATACAAGTGAGTTGTAATTTGTTATCAGATCAAGCCTTATTGTTACTTTCTAATAATTGTATCAGCCTAGTGTAAATATGTTGGATTAAGGTTGACTTAACAGTGATTTATAAATCTTTTAACTAGGTGACATTCTAAGCAAATGATCTAAAGTCCTCTAACAAGGCTCACTCCAAAAAGGGTGATTGAAATATTCTAACTAGGTCACAGTTAATAGTGTGTATTGTAACCTTTAACAAGGTTGGCCTTTCATAGGGCATCACTTTAGAAGAGTGAGAATTAGTAGCATGTTAATGGTCATTTTCCCAAATTGGGTTTCCACATAAAATCCATGTGACAAATGTGTTATTGCATCTATTATGTTTCATGTTTACATTTTTCCAAAGTTGTTTTGATCTAGGACAGTAACCTACAAAGTTTAAGTATTGTATGATCTAATGGATGCAAGAATAATAAGGTTTTATAAATATGGGTCCAATAAGCTATAAAAAGTTTTATTTGTACATCTGGACCTTGGATAACTGATTCACCTCCCATCTCAATTATTATAAAGAATTCCAATAGATATGAGGTTATTTTTTAGGTTTAAGTTGACATAAAATTAGAGGTTGAGGTTGAGGCTCATTATGATTAACCCTATGATTGTCTTCTTATATCTTATCATCATAGTTAATATTATTATGAGAAGTAAAGGTTGAATAATGACATTTGTTGAATGTGAAGGAAAAGATTAGTGTAGACTTGAATTTTTTTATTATGAGATGCAATAATTTTATTCATACTATTAACCTTAACATCAATACATAAAGCATTAGAATATAATTCTTCAAACTATAACACCTTTACGTATCATGACCCAATTGACTATGGTGTTGACAAAAAAACATTTGTATCAAACAATTTAGGCATCATTTTTCTAGTGTCAATAGGATGGACAAGAGGAATGTTAAGAATTCCAACATGGATCAATTTAGTAATCACACAGTGTAAAGATTTAGATAATTGAGTGTAGTTACGATTAGGATGATACACAAAGGAAAAGGTAGTCATACCTTTGGATGTAGTAGCCACTTGATTAGTATCTGTATTGGTTGATTTAATTTTAATGAATTTTTTGGGTATGGAAACTTGTTTTGATGGCTAGTGGAAGCACTCTTATCACTAGTAACATGATCCATCAGAGTAGAGCTCTTGAATTGACTCATTTGTAATTGGTAATGGTGAAGCACTACATAAAGATGAGAAAAGGAGGTATACTTAGTAAGGAGAATCTTATCTCTATTAATTTCTTTCTATAAATTAGAAATAAAGATACATTGTATATAATGTTCAAGCACATGATAAAATAATTTACCATATCAGTGATTAAACCCACCAATAAGTGAATAAAGATTTCTTTAACAATTTTCTTACAATATGTAAACCAATCAAATAAATTTGAGGACTTTTATTTTTTTCAAAATTTTGTATAAAAGCATTAGCAATTGTTTGAAAAGAATCAACATAATAAGTTGGTAAAGATAAATACTATTGCAAGACTCTATCTCTAAAAGTGTTGGTGAACAACCTAGCCATGATCATATATTCATGAGAAAAATAACTTCATATACTTTGGAAAGTCCTAAGATGAATCATGGGATCACTCTTACCATTGTAAGTCTCAAGATGAGGTATCTCAATATGTTGTGGTATATTTTAAGGATGTCTAACGAAATATAATTAAAAATGTTGCATGCAATGATGTTGTACTTAGATTGAGTGAATTGAGCCACTTTTTTTTGTAACGTAGTGATGATATGAACCAAGCTACGAGTAGTGGGATTAGTAGGAATAGATATGTTAGATGTCTTAGGAAAATTGTAGGAAGAGGAAGGAAGATGAAAATATATTGGTGGAGGATTAGAAGGAATGGGTAAATAATTGGAATATGTAAAAGTAATCATATTATATGAAGGTAATGAAGAAGGTATAGAAATAGGAGGAACCCTTGTAGGAAGTCAATGGTTAGGAAGATCAAAACTCAGAGGAGTGAAGACTATGTAGAATTCATCTTTAGAGGTGGTATATACATATGAATGCTAGGAAGAGTAGTGGAAATAGGTATAGAAGGTTCAACAATTGTGGAAGGAGGAGTGTATCATAACTCAAGCACATTCTATTAAAGGCTTAGCATGAGTATTAAAAAGGAGAGATATACCTTGCAAGATATAAATATTATTGTCATCATTATTAACAAGGTTCTAAATAGCCTCAATAGCAACACCATTATTGGAGTTTTGATGTTCTTGCACGAGACAATTTTCTAATTTATCAAACCCATGAGACATATCATCAACTTTGGAAGGAGTAAATATTAAGACTTCATCTTCATCATGTGATGAGTGAGAAGAGTTGTGCTCTATTATAGGAGTTAGATCTTGAGGAAATATATTAGTGGCATCACAAGTCCTAGAAGGAAAAGAGAAATTTGTTGGAAACTACAATTGGAACAATAATTTTATTATCATTGATGTCAAATCTACTAATGTGACATGTTTCTATTTGATATAAATTTCATATCTATTTGATTGATGAAGAGGATTTGAGAAGTTTCTCATAACAAAAGCACCTAGAGGAAAGGTTGGGTTATGAAAAGGAAGCTACAATAGATATTTGATTAGTTAGGCTTTGATAAAATATAGTGATTGTTTAAATCATGCTAATGTTCAAATATTTACAATACAATTCAAGATATATCACTTATGTAAAGCTTGATTGAGAAACTAAGTAAAAGATCAAGGAATTTGAAGTTCATGTCAAGTGATGCTAGTGCTGACCGAGCCATAGTAAGTGTCAAGAAAATTTAGTGTTGACTGAGCATTAGTTTCAACCAAGAAAATAAGTTGATGCCAACCTAGAAGTTCTACAATGATCAAGAAATTTAGTGATAATTGAGTGTTAGAACTTGGTAATGGCTGAGTGACAATATTTTGAATGTGTATGTGAAATCATAATTTCTAGCTGACACAATTGATTTCTTGGGATATGGTAACCATGTTGAAGATAAGATTGACAAGTTGGATCATTTTTTTAGAATTCTTTAGAATAATTGAGAGGGGGGGCGGGGGGTGAATCAGTTATCCAAGGTCCAAATGCCCTATTAATACCTTTTTACTACTTTTAATGAATCCATACACTTTTCATCCATCCAAACTTAAACCAATCATATAAGCAAGTTACAATAAATCAATATGCAAAGATAAAACATCCAAGATCAACACATGACACAATGATTTACGTGGAAACCCAATTTGGGAAAAACCACCAGTAACATGCTACTTGATTCTCACTCTTCTGAAGTGATGCCCTATTAAAAGCCTACCCTATTAAAGGCTTACAACACACTGTTAAATGTGACCCTGTTAGAGGATTTCACCAAACTATTAGGAATGGGCATGGTCAAAGGTCTTTAGAACATTCACTTGGAATGTCACCCTGTTAAAGGATTTATCTTATGGCTATCAAACCAACCTAAGTCCATAGGATTTAAACTTATTGTTACAATTGCTAGAAAGTAATGATAATGGTCTTTTGATCTGATATAACTTACAACATACTTTGTAGATTTCAGATCACACTTTTAGTTCAATCTTTATGCTTGGCTTCAATCACTCCATCTCTGACTATTTGTCTTCCTCTCAAGCTTTGTCTCCTTAAGTCTTCTTACTCATTCTACCAATGCAATCATCCTTGTGGTCATCTATCCAAACAAAGTTCCTGTGCTTTCTTCTCCTTAGCACCTTCTTTAGTACTTCATGCTTTTATGCTTGACCACCTTTCTCTCTTTTTTTCATTAACTTATGTCTTCTTAAATAGAAATCTGATTTGCCTTTGCCACTCAATTCTCCCTCTCCAATTTTAGAGTTTCAAAATGGATTAGGTAGGATACAATGTATCTACCCCATATCTTGTTCTCTTCTAAAAACTTTGGCAGTTGTATCCTTAAAAATGTTCTACATGGTGTTCTGTGCCACCAACTCATCATTCTTATCTTCCTTTTAATTCACAAATTTCTAGATAACAACCTTGTCAGCTTAGATTTGGCGAATATTCAATTTCCAAAATAATGCAGCAACTCGACATTATTGAGTTACTAGTGCTCAACACCTCTGTGTTACTCGACATCTATACCTGCTTGGCACTTGGTTCTACTCAGCACTTGATAAACTCTGTGTCACTCGACATCTGAACTTGCTTGACATTTGAAGTTTACTCGACATCTGAAGTTTACTCAGCATCTGAAGTTTACTCAGCATCAACTAAGAATTTGCTCAGCTCTTACTAGCTTGCTCGGCTCCTTCTCTCTAATGAACTTAGTTGAGCTTTACAAAAGACTTAGCTAAAACCTTAAATCTTTGATATGTTTCAGTGTGCCCATTCTTTGTATCTTATAGTATGTCATCAAATACACTTTTTCATCAATGGCTTAGCTGATCCCTGTACTTCATTACAACATCATAACTTCAACCTTTCTCTAGGTGTTCTAGTTACATCTTATTGATTGCCTCCTCCTTGACAATCAACTAATTGATAGTATTTGGATCACTAAAGCAATTGTCATTCCTGCAAGTAGCAAGTTTGACATCAATGACAAAACAATGATTGAGGACATTCTTTACTAGTTCCATATATTATTCCAACAACTTTTCTTATGATCATTTCAATCATTTCCAACAATCTCCCTCTTTGGCATTGATGGCAAACCAAACTGATCAATTAATCAACTTAGTTACCACCAAGATTGTATACTTTGTCTTGCTGTATTTTTATTACTGATCTCATATATCCCAATCTTTCATATATATCTCCCTCTTTATTTGTATTGATCAAATTTTTGCATATTTCTCCCTCTTTGACATAAATGCCAAAGATGTAGCATCTTTATCATGCAAAATATAAGCTTTGGCTTCTTGTTGATTTTCTCCTTCTGTCACCATGCTTGTGACTGATTTGGAGTTTCTGCTTCTACTGTCATCCTTTGCATCAACTTGTTAATATTTCAATGATTTATTCTTGTTGATGCAGGGCAGCTTCCTTGTTTCCTTAAACTACTTGAGTTAGGGGTATTACCCCCAACTTGCCTCTAAGATATTCATAGGCATCCTTGGGAAATGGTTTGGTGAAGATATTTGCAGTTTGTTCCTTTGTGTGAATGTATTCCAACTTTACTTGTTTGTTTTCTACCAATTCTCTGACATAATGATACTTGATTGCAATATGCTTGGTTTTTGCATGCATCACTGAATTTTTGGATATGTTTATAGCACTTGTATTATCACAATACAATATCACAGGTTTTGTTACTTCTTCTTTCATTCCATTCAATAGATGTGTGAGCCATACAATGTTTGTGCAATTGACTGCAGCTGTCACATATTCTGACTCTCCAGTGGACTGGGATGTACATGTTTGTTTCTTTCTAGTCCAGGTGACCAGCCTTTTGCCTAGAAATAATGCACCTCCACTTGTGCTTTTTCTATCATCAATGTTTCCTCCCCAGTCTGCATCTATATATGCATTGAGCTCAAATTTTCCATTCTTTTTGTAGTATAGACCAAAGTTATCTGTTCCTTTAAGATATCTCATTATTCTTTTTACTACTATGAGATGATTTTCTTTAGGATTAGCAGAGAACCTAGCCACTATTCCAACTGCTAATGCTATGTATGATCTACTATGTACAACATATTGTAGTTTTCCAATCATGGATCTATACATTGTTTGATTGACTTCAGTCGACTCATCATTTTTGGACAGCTTATTTCCTATTGCCATTGGTGTGCTAACTGGTTTGGATTCCTCCAATCCAAATGTTTTAAGAATTTCTTTGATGTATTTTGATTGTGTAACAAATATTTCATGTTTGAGTTGATGTACTTGCAACCCAACAAAGAATTTGATTTCTCCAAACATAGACATCTCAAATTCATGTTTCATTTTGTCAGCAAAGCCTTTGCAAAGTACTTCCTTACCACCAAACACTATGTCATCCATAGAGATTTCAGATACAATAATGTCTTTACCTTCTTCTGCTTTGATGTACATGTTGCTGTTATCATCAATTCTTTCAAATCTAATTTGCACTAGATACTTGTGAAGTCTCTCATACCATGCTCTAGGTGCTTGTTTCAAACCATAGAGTGCTTTATGTAGTTTACACACCATATCCCTGTTGTTTTCATCAACAAATTCTTCTGGTTGTTCATTTTAGACTTCTTCTTCTAGTATATCATTTAAGAAGGCAGATTTTACATCCATCTAATAGACTTTAAAATCTTTGTAGCCAGCATATGCAAGTAAAGTTCTTACTCTTTCCATTCTAGCAAAAGGTGCAAATGTTTCCCCATAGTCTATTCATTCTTCTTGAGCATAACCCTTGTATACTAGTCTAGCTTTGTTTCTGGTAATCTCACCATTCTCATCTAGTTTGTTTCTGAATACCCATCTCGTGCCAATCACATTCTTGTCAGTTGGTCTGGGAACCAAACTCCAAGTTTTGTTTTTTCTTATTTGATCAATTTCTTCTTCCATAGCTTTATATAAGTCATCATCTTGTAATGCACCATATACTGTCTTGGATTCAAATTTGCTGATCAGACATGATTCATGTCTTAGTCTGTTCCTTGTCATTGGTCTTGCATCTTTGTCACCAATTATCTATTCAGCAGGGTGATGTCTTTTTACATATTTGGATAACCTTGGCTCTGTCCTTGTTTCCATGTTTGATCTTCTAGATCCAGGATCACTATGCACTTCGTTGCTAGGTTGTTCTTCATTATGTGTATTGTCTTCAGAATTAGATTGTTCATTTCCTTCATTCTGCAACTCAGCTTCTGAATGCAACTCGACATTCACTAGTTGAGACTCGGCTGAGACTGAAATTTGTTGTTGAGTTTCAATTTTATTGACATCATCCTTATCAATAGTCATTCCTTCATAAGAATACACAAAGGTTCTATACTCTTCCATTTTCTTTGGTACTTCAGCTTGAAGTTTTATGTACTCATCAAAATTTACATTTGCACTTTCCACAATTTTGTTAGTGTTAGTATTCAAGCACTTATATGCCTTACTTCTAGTGGAATAACCAAGAAATATGCCTTCATCACTTTTTGCATCAAATTTTCCATTTCTAGCATCTTTAAGGATAAAGCATTTACAACCAAACACTTTGAAATATTTTACATTGGGTGAGTAACCATACCATAATTCAAAAGGTGTTGTATTTGTACCTTTCTTGACTTGTACTCAGTTCAGTGTATGAATAGCTACACTTATCGCTTCTCTCCAGTATTTTAGAGCAACAATCTTTTCCATCATTAATGTTCTGGCACAGTCAATCACAAATCTATTTCTTCTCTTAGCAATTCCATTTTGTGGAGGAGTTCTAGGAGCTGACGATTGTCTTTTGATTCCTTTATCATTACAGAATATCTCGAATTCATTTGATGTAAATTCACCACCTCTATCTGATCTTAGGCATTTCAAGCTTTTTCTAGTTTCCTTTTCAACTCTAGCCACATACCACTTAAACATTTGAAAAGCATCAAATTTTTATTTTAAGAACAAATAGTCATTATCCTAGAATAGTCATCAACAAATAGCATTATGTATTTATCTCCTCTATAGCTTTGTATTTCCATTGGACCACATAAGTCAGTGTGAACTAACTCAAGTATCTCTTTAGATGTATAGTTTTTTCTTTTGAAACTTGACTTTGTCATCTTTCCTAGCTAACATTGTTTGCACATGATATTGTCAGGCTTCTTCAATTTTGGTAAACCTCTGACTTTCTTCATTTTACTGATGTTGACTAGATTGTCAAAGTTGACATGACATAATCTTCTATACCATAACCATTCATCATCAAATTTTGCAAATAAACAAGAAACATCATCCATATCAAGGTAAAACAAATTACTCTTTGTTTGATCTCCTTTTCCTATCAGTTTACCATCAGTATCATAGATTTTTGCAGTTTTGTTTCCAAATTCCACTTTGCAACCTATATTGCCTAACTGTGAGACACTTAGTAAATTGTAGTTTAATCCTTCAACATAGTATGTATTGTCACATGAAATTTGTTCTGTGAGCTTAATGGAACCTTTTCTTTTGATTTGACATGGAGCATCATTACCAAATCTAACACTATTTCCATCATACTAAGTAAAGTTAACAAACTTACTTTTGTCTCCTGTCATGTGATGTGAGCATCCACTGTCTATGATCCATCTGTTATTCTTGTTTATACATGTTACCAATGTTGTGGGATCTTCTTCATCAGATTGGTCCTTCATGGCTATATAAACAACTTCATCATCATTGTCGTCAGAATTTTCTTCAACAATATAACACTTCTTACCTTTTTCTTTGTAATCTCTCTTGTCATCATCTCTTCTGTACTTGTATTTGTTGCCTTCCTTGGAATCCTTTTTCTGTGGACACCTTGCAACAATATGACCTACTTCATTGCAATTGAAACAAATGATAGTCATCTTACCTTTGAATTTTCCTTTGCCCCTGTGAAATCTTCTAGCGAGCAATGCTTCCAATTGTTCCACATCTTCCTCATCAGTGCTACTGTCACTGGATACATACTTCATTTTTCTTCCTTTCTTTGATTTCACCTGTTCAGCATCTTTCAGTGATAACTTGGCCTTAAAAGTAGATTCAACATTTTCAAGTCTGTAGTTGTCAAAGTTAGATAACTCAAATGCAGTGAGTCTACCTATTATACCTTCAAAACTTAGATTATTTCTTGGTATACATCTTAGCTCTTATATTGCTGATACTCTAATAGCATAGATAGGGAGAAAGGTTCTTAAGAACTTACTATTAACAGTATCTTCATCCAGTTGACCACTCAAGCATCTTATTGCACTTACCACTTCCCTTATTCTTGCACCATACTAAGCAACATTCTCATTTTCTTCCATTTTCATGTCATCAAACTTTCCTCTGAGACTTTCTCTTTTTGCTCTTTGTACATTCTGATCTCCTCCATAGATGTCTAATAGGGCTTTCCACATTTTGAATGCAGTGTCAATTCCTTTGATATCATCAAATTCAGCATAGCTGAGTGCAGAGGCAATTTCCAGCATTGTCTGATTGTGGTCTTGCTTGTTTTTCATGTCTTCTGCAGTAGGAGCACTTGTTGGATCTACATGTTTAGTGACAATTGAATTTTGGGAATAATCTCCTATGGATCTAAGATGTAGCTTCATCAAACTTTTCCATGCAACAAAGTTGTCTTTGTTGAGCTTGGGAACTTCTCTCTTTGGCATTTTTATCTTTTCTGCTTATAGTCCCTTTAAACTGGATCAACAGTCAGGCTCTGATACCAATTGTTAGAATTCTTTAGAATAACTGAGGGGGGGGGGGGGGGGGGGGTGAATCAGTTATCCAAGGTCCAAATGCCCTATTAATACCTTTTTACTACTTTTAATGAATCCATACACTTTTCATCCATCCAAAATTAAATCAATCATATAAGCAAGTTATAGTAAATCAATATGCAAAGATAAAATGTCCAAGATCAACACATGACACAATGATTTACGTAGAAACTCAATTTGGGAAAAACCACCAGTAACATGCTACTTGATTCTCACTCTTTTGAAATGATGCCCTATTAAAAGCCTGCCCTGTTAAAGGCTTACAACACACTGTTAAATGTGACCCTGTTAGAGGGTTTCACCAAACTGTTAGGAATGGGCCTGGTTAAAGGTCTTTAGAACATTCACTCAGAATGTCACCCTGTTAAAGGATTTATCTTATAGCTATTAAACCAACCTAAGTCCATAGGATTTAAACTTACTGTTACAATTGCTAGAAAGTAACGATAATGGTCTTTTGATCTGATATAACTTACAACATACTTTGCAGATTTCAGATCACACTTTCAGTTCAATCCTTATGCTTGGCTTCAATCACTCTAGCTCTGACTGCTTGTCTTCCTCTAAAGCTTTGTCTCCTTAAGTCTTCTTACTCATTCTGCCAATGCAATCATCCTTGTGGTCGTCTATCCAAATAGGGTTCCTATGCTTTCTTCTCCTTAGCACCTTCTTTAGTACTTCATGCTTTTATGCTTGACCACCTCTCTCTCTCTTTTTCATTAACTTATGTCTTCTTAAATAGAAATCTGATTTTCCTTTGCCGCTCAATTCTCCCTCTCTAATTTTAGGGTTTCAAAATGGATTAGGTAGGATCCAATGTATCTACCCCATATCTTGTTCTCTTCTAGGAACTTTGGTAGTTGTATCCTTAAAAATGTTCTACATAGTGTTCTGTGCCACCAGCTCATCATTCTTATCTTCCTTTTAATTCACAAATTTCTAGATAACAACCTTGTCGGCTTAGATCTGGAAAATCTTTGATTTCAAAAATAATGCAGCAACTTGGCATTATTGAGTTACTGGTGCTCGACACCTCTGTGTTACTCGGCACCTATACCTGCTCGACACTTAGTTCTGCTCGGCACTTGATAAACTCTATGTCACTCGACATCTGAAGTTTACTTGGCATCTGAAGTTTACTCGACATCTAAAGTTTACTTGGCATCTGAAGTTTACTCGGCATCAACTAGAAATTTTCTCGGCTCTTACTAGCTTGCTCATCTCCTTCTCTCTAATGAACTTAGTTGAGCTTTACAAAAGACTTAGCTAAAACCTTAAATCTTTGATATGTTTCAGTGTGCCCATTCTTTGTATCTTATAGTATGTCATCAAATACACTTTTTCATCAATGGCTTCGCTGATCCTTGTACTTCATTACAACATCATAACTTCAACCTTTCTCTAGGTGTTCTAGTTACATCTTATTGATTGCCTCCTCCTTGACAATCAACTAATTGATAATATTTGGATCACTTAAGCAATTGCCATTCTTGCAAGTAGCAAGTTTGACATCAATGACAAAACAATGATTGAGGACATTCTTTACCAGTTCCATATATTATTCCAACAACTTTTTTTATGATCATTTTAATAATTTCCAACACATTTAATTCAAGGAGAGGATTAGGTATCATATCTAATGAAATAATTTGATGATAAGTCTCTAGAAGAATAGGAAGATGAACAAATACAATGAATCTAATGAATCAAATCACAAACCCTAAGATCTATGGTAATTGTGAAAATGGAAAAGGATCAGAATTACCTATTTAAGGAGGTGTAGAGCCAAACTTTACGTATGCACATGAAGGGGGTGGTAAGAACATGAATGAGATATGCGAAGAAGAGAACATAGCAAGGAATCTGTGCATATTTCCAGTAAGAGGGAACAAAGCTAATGAGGTTGATAAGAAAATCTAAGAAGAATGCTTAAGTTTGTTGGAAAGAGAATGGTGAATTCTTGAAGGGTTGCCAAGATAATCAAAGATAGAGGTGACAAGGAGGGATTATCAGATAATCAACACATGAACTGAACATAGATATGAACCTAAAAGGTGAGTTGTAATCATACAGATCAAACCCTACTATTTTCTTTCTAATCATTCTAAATAATTTTTATTGAAATATTTTTAATCAAAGGTTGACCTAAAAGTCATCCAAGGACTTAACAGTCTATGTAAATCCTTTAGCAAGGTGACATTCTAATGGAATGATCAAAGTTATGTAACAAGGCCACTCCTAATAGGGTGATCAAATCCTCTAACTAGGTCACATTTAAAAATGTCTATTGTAACCTTTAATAGGGTTGGCTCTTAATAGAGCTCACTTCAAAAGAGTGAAAAAGTGGCGACATCTTGCTGGTTGTTTTTCCCAAATTTGGTTTCTATGTTAAATCCTAGTGTCAAACTTGTGTTAAATTTTTTATGGTCATTTACATTCAGCAAGTTTGATAAATTAGGACATTGAACTACTAGTAATTTTTTTTATCGGTATATAGTAGAGACTGATTTACAGTAGGATAAGCAAAACATATAATATTTGATGTTTAATTGTTCAAGTGGTACTTATGGACCTTGAGTAACTAGTTTAGCCCCCCCCACAATTATTCTAAAAAATTCTAACAAAATCACAATCAAAAGAACCCATGAGTCTACAACTTCTCCTAATGAGAATAATATATGTTGGACTTGGTGTAATTAAGATCATACAAAGTGAGATCACAAAAGGAAACTCTAATGAGATATAAACACACAAATGTAAGAAAGAAAATTAAAAGAGATCTAATCACACCCAAAATATAGTTAAATCCAATTGTAAAATAAAAAGAGGGAATGCACGAGTTCAACAAAAGAAGGTAAACATTGAAAATAATCTAACTCCAAAAATAAAGGGGTAAAATTGGGTTCACCAAAATGTCTAGTAAATAAATGGGAGTGCTTTAATAGGATATAGGCCTCCACTTGTTTCTACTAAAGCATCCAAATATGTTGTCGGGGAGAAGGAAAACCTACAAGTATGACTCCTTGAATCCAAATTAGATTAAATAGACCCAATAAAGAAAGGGATGCCAAAAATTTGAATTGTGGAAAGGAATGCAATACTAGGAAATTCTCTTTGTCCCATGTGTGATAATGCCTATGCAAAGTTGAACTAGTTGACTATGTAATGTAAATCTAGATGTCAAATATATGCAATCAACCCAATTAAGATACAAATTTATGCTATGATTATGAATTAAAATGAAATATAGATGAATCATCTTGAAATATGTACATGAAGGTGTGTTTTTTCTTTGCAAAGTGTGCATCAATACTACAACTAAAAATATGACTATAGATCTTTGAGCATAAGCAAAAACCCAAAAAAACCCAAAAACTATTTTTCTAGCCAAGGCTTAGAGAACAAGTGAACTTTGGAAAATCCTTCTAGATACTTTTCCATGAAGTCACTATCTTCCTAGGGCACTTTAAACAGGTTGATCTAGATTTTTGAAAAAACTTTTATTGAGTTATTTTAAGCTCTACAACCACAAATTTGCTATCCTACTCCCGCACACATATAATTTAGATTCTTTTTTTGATGAATGAGGGATTGCTTGGTCAAGCCCTAAATTGAGGAGTCAATATTTAATTTAAAATATAAATATATGTAAAAGGAAACAAGATAAATATTTAAGTATTGACATTTCTTGTAAAATCCCTTGTTAATAAGAATTTTTCCTTGTTGTATGTTGTAGATGTTATATTCGATATGTAACACTGCTACATTTGATACCAAATTGCCATGACATGTCCATCACAATTAATGCATCACAACTTGTCGCTGTCACAATTTTGAGGGCAAGCTGTCAGAATTGCAATGATGGTAGGTTGCAATGCCATAATTGCAATGGACCTACAGTGGTAACCTAATATCAATTATAGCAGTGTAAAATGTAGGATATCTCCACAAATTAAAATAGAACTACCATAACCACATCATGGAGCCATGGATGTAAATGTACATCAATGAAGAATATTATGAATGTCTCAATGTTGATTTTCTCCCTTGATGGCCAAAAATATGCTAGATCTTGAAGATAAAATGCTCATAAAGGATACTTCAATGGTTGAATAAACTTGCTTGCTTCAATTCTCAAATTCCTTGAACTCTTGACTACCTTGAATGCTAGTAAATTAATGGATTTCTTGTAATTGTGTAGGTTTGAAAATTAGTTCGCCAAGCCTCCTTATATACTCATTATTGGGAGAGAAAATAATACAAGTTGACAAGGAAGTGTGCAATTAATATTTGGAACCTCAAGACATTTTGGGCCTCGTGCCTTACAATCAACATGGAAGAGGTCAACCACGTGAACCTATTCTAGAATAGTTCAACTTGAGATTTACCTCTTATAGAATAGGTTGACCTAGTTTACCTATTCCCAAGGATGGAAGAGGAAGGGCCTCCTAAATTTTAGAGGGAGTGTATATAGATTTAGGAAAGGTGGAAGAAAAGAGGAGAAATATATCATTGAGAAAAAAATCCATCCATGGTGCAACAAGTCACTATGTGATGGGTTATAAAAAGACATTAAAATATGAGTGCTTCCATTTTAGGATGTTACACCCCTTACTAAAGAAAAAAAACCACAGTTTGTAGATTAAATAAGGCCATTGTATAGACTAAAACAAATTCCTAGAGCATGGTAAGTGATAATGGATAATAACTTAATTCTTGGGATTTATGAAAGGTAATGCATATAGTAACATGTACTTACGAAAAAATTCCAATGGTTTGTTAATCATTGTAGTATTTATCGATAATATTATCTTTGGAGGTAATGATAAGGCTAGTGAGAATTATATGAAGAAATGAAGAATGAATTTGAGATGAGTATGATTGGAGAGATGAATATAACCTAGGATTGCAAATAAATCAGAGTAAGGATGGGATTTTTATATCATAGACCAAGTATCTTAAATATTTACTAACAAGATTTGTTAAGTAACATAATTGTTAAGTAACCAATCTTAGGAAAATTAATCTACTCTAGGAGTTTTGGTCCAAAGTTATAGTCCCTTAAATTAAATCAGGTATACATATTAAGATGTTACAAATGTTATATTAGAGCCTCTAAAATTGGACCATTTGTGCTTAGACTAGGTAAGTCCTATGTATAAAGGCTATGTCCCTAATTTCGGATGACTTCCAGAAGGTAGTCAAAAGTAAGGGGGAAGATGTAAGGCCCCTTCCCTAGTACCCTATTATAAAACTTAATAACACAAATATGGTCGGAGCTAGGAAGCATAAAGGGATGAGAGGTCATGTTTTGTCTCTTGTGTATAGAATGTGAATTTGTATACTATTACCATACAACTTATGATTGAATGATAGTAAGAAGGTTTTGGAATCTAAGTATGCCATGATTGAAATTTTCCTTATCAATAATGAACCTGAGATCTTATTGGGACTGATATACATTTTAGTCTTTTTTGTATTAAGTATCATATTTAGAATTACATTAGGTTGATAAGCTAAGACCTATAGAATAAAGGCTCGAGATGTCATAACTTGGAATCTATGTTAATGGGTTCATGATATTGTATGGGCTATTAGGATAATTGAATTTTGGAAAGATAAATCAACATACACCCTTGTGAACATTACTAATAGTCACAGATGAAAATTGTTATCAAAATTGGATAAGGGTCTACACGGTAGAACTCAGTATGATTTAATGTAATAAGTAAATTATTTTGCAAGTAGTATTAGGTGGATAGGTTTGTATTCATGAGGATAGATTTTATGGCTCAATAAAATAAAATATATTTATTCTATGATTGATTTTGAAAACTATGCGACTATACAAAACTCCTGATTTACTTGACATAATTGATACACCTTATTATGTGTTTTGACTCATAATGATAATGGGATACTATTAGTAATAAAACTATATTGAATCAAAGGATACTAGTTGTGATGTTTACATTTTGGTGATTTTGACCTAAGATATGTATTTTAGAACTAATTTTCATGTTGGTTGACTTAACAACAGAGATTCAACATTTCATCACCATGATAGAAAATGGAATATAATGTGATTTACAATATTAATTTGATCATGATAGGCAAAGATTAATGTTGATATAAAAAATTTGATATCTTAATGTTTTGAATGCTTTTTATATGAAAATGATTAGAAAATGAAAGGTTAATTATGGAAATTTGAATATGTTGATTATGAAATGTTAAAATTATCATGCATCTATGCACATGTATTTTTATATGATTTTCATTGGACTACTAATGCTCAATTTTAGTGTGTAGGCAATTGAACCATGAAATTTAATCAGGGAAACAAGGTCCAAACTTATGTGGACACAATTTATCCAAGGAGAATATTTGGAAGATTCAAAATCCTCATTGTGATGTGTTTATTTCGTAAATGTAAGATTTTAAGTGTGTGGTAAATTTAGTCTCATAAATACATTAGGGACATGTCATGGTGATGTGTAATGTGTTCTAAATGTGTCACTTGACACTTGTAATTGTTTATGTGTTGATGACATGTCACCTAGGATTTTGGTCATGGACACACTTAACCTTAAACTAAATTCCCTTCAAAAGATTTAATCAAATCCACTTGGAGAAGGGATATGATGGGTCACCATCAAGGGGAATTTCGAATTAAAACTTGACAAGGATTTTTTAGGGTCAATATGTGGTCCCAAAGTGCCATTTTTGTGAAAATAAGTTACCCTTTTGTTAGCATAACATGCTAGGGACCTAAATTTGACCATTTTATTACTTAGCTAGCCTAGGGGGTCCCTTAACCAATGCATTCTTCCACCAATTCGAAAATTGAGTTATCCCATGAGTCCATCCCCATCTTTCCACTTGGTCAAAATGAAAAATTTGGTAGGGACAAAGTTTCAAGAGATAGTGGCTTGATGTTTTTGCCAAAAAGAGACAGTGGGAGAGTCTTTTTAGTGAAATTTGACAAACTAGTGGAGTGTTCACCCACTCTCTAAGTTTAGAGACACTTAGGGTTTGGAGAGGAAGCTAAGGAGAAGGAAGCTCTTCATTGAATATCACTTCCTTTAGCTTGGACTAAGGTTGGTGCCCATGCCATGACCTTCTTTTGCACTTGCATAGTGGTGTTGTAATCTTGTTAAATTATTGTTGGTGAAATTGAATTTTGTATTTTTTTGAAGTGATTGTAGATTGTGTTGCATTTACTTTCCTTGGATTTCTTTCCTTGTTCTTGTTTTTGATTATTGATTGTTAATAGGTGTGAAGGCTTCACTCACCCTTGGGAGGGAAGAGATTCCTTGGGTGAAGGGGTTAGTTGGGCTCATCATTGAAGTTGAGAGATTTTCTTCTTGGAGAGGGTTTTATTGTTCATGGAGTATGGGCTCCATTGAAGCCATATGCCTTGTTTTTTATTATGGGAGGGATAAGTGTAGTGATGCATTTTGATAGCCTTGAAGAGGCATTTGCAGTATGGGAGGTATAAGTATATTGATGTGATGAGGAGGATGTATTTGATAGCCTTGAAGAGGAATTATGCAATTGTAGATGTATATGTGTATATGGATATGGAATTCTCCTCTATGGAGAGCCCACTTTCACCCAATATTTCATGATTCTAATGGTGAATCATTATATTAAACCTTGGAGGGATTGTATATGTATCGTGATGTTTTGTTGTATGCATTGTTAGCTACATGAGTGCAACCCATTCAAGTCTTGTTTCCCCATATCGGTGGGTGGCTTCATAGAAGCCTAGGATGGGAGGTGAGCTTCCATGGTTCTTGTGTGGATGTTGTTGCAAGTTTTGTGCTCTTTGGATTCAAGGAAGGAGTGTGGTGTCTTTCCTATGTGTTGATGAGAAATAAAGGGGTCATGCAAGTTGAAAGAATGAAATCCTTCTTTATGTTATTGAATATTTCCTTGTAAGGAAAAACCCTTTGCCTATGCCTTGGTGCATTGCATTGTAAAATTGGACTCTTCATTGTGTTAAAATTGTTGTGGAGAATGAATTCATGGGAGAAATAAAGGAATTAGGATACTTTCCTATGTAATTATCCTATAAGATTTAACATTCTACTTAGTTCCATTGAAATGTAACATTGATGTTTTATAACTAGTGGCATGCAAAGTATTTAAATCATTTAGACATTCTATTACCCTCAAAATTCATAGAAAAGATTGGATATTGATTTGCATCATGTTCTTTTTAAAAAACATTTCATGAATTGGTACATATAGATGTAGTTCAATAGAATTGATCATATGAAGAGAAGGCTCATTATCTATTAGCTCAATAAGGAAGTTCAAGTAAAGCTCCATCATTGATATGAGAGAGAAATCTAATGGTTTCATAGTTTATTTTGACACAAATGTATTTCATGCGTTAAACTATTATTTAGGTGCTTTTGGATAGATTGAAAATTCTATACATGTATACAGGAATGTGCAACGACACCAAATTTATCACCAAAAAAAAATCTTAATATCATAGTTGAAATAGAAGAAAATAAATCAAATATATAATGTAGTCTAAACTTCATAAGAGAAAATATGTTGTAGATGCACATTTGACCTCTCTAGATTTTGTAATGAAAAGTGAAAAAAAATCTCTTACATGTCAAGACCAAATAATATAGTCCAATAAAATATTCAAGAGGGATATTCCTTGGGATCCTCTAAATAGAAAAAATAATAAAATAATAAAGAAATCACTGGCTATCATAATCAAAACAATACTAAGCCAATGTTGAATATGTTTGATGATCTAACTTTGACCCAACTCAAAGTGCATAACATACATACATTTACATCTTCAATAAGTGTACCCTTAAATGTAATCCCTACCATAGAGGTAGAGTTCAAGTTTATACCAAGTTGAATGCCATTACATGACAACTAGTCAACCCTAATGTATGCTAACATTAAGAGCTTAAAAGATTTGGTTCTCTTCTTAGCTAACTATGATGTGGTATCAATAAAACTACTACCTTGATGTCCAATGCCAATTAGAGATGAACCTTCAACCAACCTAGTAAGGATAGCTTTGAATAGGGCATTTAAAGTATGTGAAATCCTATAAGCATAACTGTTAGATATCTTGAACTTCTAATCATTCGATAATAGAAGTGACAATGTATAGTTCCTTATAAGAATTTCTATGTTGTCCTTCAAGAAAAAAATAAAATAAAATAAATTCGTATTTGTGTTTTTGCCCTGTAGATTTTGGGCATGATAGCTAGTGAGAATTATATGAAGAAGTGAAGAATGAATTTGAGATGAGTATGATTGGAGAGATGAATATAACCTAGGATTGAAAATAAATCAGACTAAGGATGGGATTTTTATATCATAGACCAAGTATCTTAAATATTTACTAATAGGATTTGGACTGGAGAAATTTAAGCTAGTTGGTACACCTGTGGTCACATGTTACAAATTGTCAAGTAAGGATGACTCTTCTAGTGCAATAAAATAAGGTGCATATCAAAGATAAGAGGATTACAATAACTTACTCATACAAGACTAGATATAGAAAATGAAGTTGAAATTGTTGCAAGCTTTTAGGTAGACCCTAAAGAAACTCAATTAGCAATAGGAGAATATTTAGATAACGTCAAATTATAGATTATGGTATGGTAGATCACTTGATTTCACTTTATGTGCATACATTGATGTTGATTGTGTTAGTATGAATTTGTTGATGGTATTCCTATGGGGTAGTTTGTTAGCATTGCTAGAGAAATGATTGAGTTCTTATGTGTTGCATTCATGACAATGTTTGTCATTGATGTCAACATAAACACTATTTTTTAAAGATTATCATAGTTACATAGGAAGAAATGTTTGACATGGTCAACAGTCAATGAGTTCGGTTATGTGTTCTTGAAAATATATTTAGTGACATATACATATGCTACAATTATGTGTGGATAAAAGCACAAACACGCGTCACCCTTTTGTAAAGAAAGAGGCTAACAAAAGTATAACTGTTCACCTTCAATGACATAAAACCAATATTATTATTTTAAATTTTAAAATGAAGTAAACTAATGAAAAGTGTAGAAATAGATGAAGTATAGGATTATAATTTTTAATAATTATTTGGAATAAGAATTGATATATTTTCCTACTTTTTATAGATAATTTTTTAGCTGTTGAAAAATGTTGAAAAATAGGGGTCTAGTTCCCACCACAAAACTATATGGAATTAGATCATTTACCTTCAATCTCAGATTATTTATAGATAACATATATAGCCAGAAAAATTAAAAATTAAAAATGGCTTTAGACCTTTCTTTTTTCTTTTATAATGATTCAAAATTTCAACTCACCTCAAATCAACAGTTTTCATCTCCCACGACATTTTTCAAAACAAATCTATTCTATCTAGAAGAAAAATTATACATTCTAGAAGAGGACTCTCTCCTCTAGAATGTCATAAATTTTTAAATTTTTTTTTTATATGATTAATATTTTTTTCTTTCACAAAATCAACATCTTTTTTGAGGGTTAAAATACATGCTTGTAGATTTTTT
This sequence comes from Cupressus sempervirens, assembly GCA_028749045.1. Lineage (NCBI taxonomy): Eukaryota > Viridiplantae > Streptophyta > Pinopsida > Cupressales > Cupressaceae > Cupressus > Cupressus sempervirens. The sequence goes on along the minus strand of CM053789.1, from coordinate 701,272,490 downwards.
TAATTTACAATATACTATATCTAATTAAAATACTATAAACTCTATATGAGAATAAGCTTGAATTTGAGCTCTATAAATGGTGTTTATATGTTATTAAAAAAAAAATCATAAAAAATAGTAAGAGTTATTGAAACACTACTTTTATGAAATAATTTAATTTATTTAGTAATTGGATACAAGCTAGTATAAAACATGCATTTAATAGACATTTCCAATTGGAAAAGTGTGAGACCATATATAACTTAGCTAGAATGAATTTATCTATAGATCATACGTTTGAATAAAATTGATTTTTAGACAGAAATACTCTTCAAATTTAGTCATTCTAATAAGTCGACAAGAAAGGTGACACAACTTTTTACTTTTACTTGTGCACGAAAATAAATATGAAGACATGGGAGAGTTACATGATATTTTCTAAAGATATATTTTAGAGAGATTTTTTTGAAAGTAGGTACTGGTAAATTGATTATATCTTTTATCTGAGATGGAGTTGTATTCAACAGGATCAAAAGATGGTCAGAGGCAATGTCAAGATGCTATGTTCAATATGAAAAAATAAGATATTCAGTGTGAGATGACTTATGAAGTCTATTCAACATGTTTCCTAGGAGTCGACTAGTGCAAAACATCTTTGAGGAAAAGAGTTTAATTGAATGTAATGTGTAATGTAACATCTTAATGAGGTCTTATATTATTCATTGTAAATTAAGGATTCCTCAAGGTTGAATCAATAATTATTTTAGGATTTGGTATAATGGAAGGGTCATTTCCTTATGGTAAATCATCTGTGAGATTATTTTGTTATGTATGTGACCTTAAATGCAAATTTGGCTAAGGTTAGAGAAGAGATTGATGTTGAGGATGTACTATGAGCTTTAAAGGTTTAGCTATATTAGAAAATAAGTTTTTTAGTCAATTTAGAATTTGGATATCTTATCCTAAAGATTGTTAGGTGAAGACAGTTTGAGACTATTTGAACAGTGGGTTAAATTTTCCTCCTTTCAACTTCTAATAGGGTTGGCACAATCCTAATACGGTTCAAATCTTCTAAAAGGGATTCAAAGTCTCCTAACAGGGACTCATATGTACTAAATGCATAACTAATTCACCCCCCTTGCTCTCAATTATCTTTGTGGACTTTAGTTTCTAACAATTGGTATTAGAGCATTAGGTCCTTGAAAAAAAGGTTTAACAACTTTAGTAGGTCCATGGATTATTTCAAGATAGAAAGTTTAAATTTTGATGGAATTATGACAAATGGAAGGAGAAGACAAAGACTCACCTATTTTGCATGGGTCTAAAATTTTGGTTAGGTATGAGTAAAAGTACAAACATGTGTCACCTTTTTACAAAGGAAAATGCTAACAACAAAAAATGTGTTAAACATGAACAAATTATAAAGTGACATTTCTATTTTGAATTTTGAGATGGTGTAAATAGATGAAATATGTATAAATGGATGAAGTTTATGCCTATTATTTTTTAAAAATTTTGAAAAATATTAAAAAGTAAAATAAAATTCAATGCCCATTTTTGACTTTCTAAAAAATACTAGAAATTAGGGGTTATAATTCCCACCACAAAAACAAATGTAAATAAATGTTTTTGGATCCAATTTTAAAGTATGTTTTAGATGACATATGTAGCTAGAACTACAGAAAGAAAGATTCAAAATTATGGTATATTTTGCCTATTATAACCATTCAAAGTTCAAATTTTTAGAAATTAATTATTTTTTGTTCCTACCATCTTTTCCCTATAAAATTTATGTCAATCAATAAACAAGTTATATATTGTCAAACATGACTCTCTCCTCTAGAATAATTAATAATTAATTTTTTTCTATCATCTACTATTTTTTATCCCCTTTTGGATGCACATCTTCTTAAATATTGACATACCTACTTGCAATAATTTGTAAATATTATGTATGATATGTACTCACAATTAAAAAAAATTACATGTGCGTAATTTTGACTTTGAGCTCTATCTAGTGATATTTTTTTTTAAAACCCTAATTTTTGATGTTGCAATAGGCTTGTGAAGTTGAAGTTTTTCCACAATTGCAAAATTATCTAGAGAAAGTGCCACATCAAATGACACATAGGATTTTATGCCCAAATCAGTTCTTGCTGTGATTCAATTGGATTGCCACAAGCCATGCATGGTCACATGTGTGCGACCAACCGCCTAAAGTTGAAAGAAACCATAATGATTTTTGGTAGTTTTTAATTTTTAATATTTTAAAAAAATATTTAAAGTAAGTGTTTTAATTTTTTCTATTAATTTTTGATTAAATAAAATATTATTAAACTATTTTTGAAGTCTTTAAAGATTTTTTAAATTTTATTTAAATCATTTAGATTATTTTAAATTAGGTTATCTAAATTGGTTGTTTCATTTAAATCAATTAATTAAATATTTTATTTAATTCAAAATCAAATATTATATTTATTTTAATTATTTTAAAGCATTATTAAAATTATTCGTTATAAATCAATTTGAAATTGGTTATTTAAATCGATTGTTTCATATAAATCATTATTTTGAATTATATATTTGATTTAAACTAGTTTGTATTTTTATTGAACTATTTTACTCAGTTAAATCATTTAAAATGTAATTAAAAACACATATAATATACTTAATGATTTTATTATATTTTGTTCATGGATGAAAATTATAGCAACCTCATGCAACCAATTCATCTAGATTTTATATTTTTTAATAAGTATTTTAATTATTTTATTTAAATTAATTAATCTATTTAATCTAAATTTAGCAATCGATAAATGCAATTAATTCATCTTATTATCTACTTTTCATGCAACCAAATATGACAAGCTTCTAAACTTTATAGTTATTTTTTTCTAAATTGTCTATGATCTACTATTTTATATGTAGGTGAATTCAAGTCTTTTATATGCAGGTGATTCAAAGCTCTCTCTCTCTCTCTCTCTCTCTCTCTCTCTCTCTCTCTCTCTCTCTCTCTCTCTCTCTCTCTCAAGTTTTGTGCAGTGGGGAAGAAAGTTAAAAGAGAAAAAATATATGATCACTTGTAAAAGATGACAAGAAGAAAGGATGGAAAAAACATATTGTATACCCACCAATTGAGGAACCATTGATTAAAGTTGAAGAAGCTCATGTTGAAGTTCCAAAAAATAGTAGGAAATCTACAAATTTTGCTTTTGGCTTGGTAAATTTGATGGAGATGGATGAATAATATATTTTTAGAAAAATTAAATCATCTAAACACATGGTACTTGCAAGTACAACTAAGCTACATCACAAAAGCATGTGGGAGCAATATTTTAAAAAATATCTCTCATTGGTAATGCACAGTTATTTGTCTGGTTATTTAGGAAAAGAGAAATGATTCATGTTCTAGAGTTGCGAGGTGTGAATAATACAAAAAGATTTGAAGGTCATGTAAAAGAAACAATAGTTCAAAATTCGATAGATGCATTAGATGCCATTGATAACACAAGTCAAGTAGTTGATTAAAGTGTTTCACATAGAGCATTGATGACTATGATTACTAAAAATAATTTATCATAGAAAAAGAAAGTTTGAGCAATTTTTAAATTGTTCACTCTAGCTAGAAGAAATGTTCAAAGATATATCAAAAAGAGAAATTTTCTATACAAGAACATTGAAAGTAATTGGGTTAGTATTTGCAAGCTTCCTTGAAAAGATAAAATATTTGAAGATGATAGAAGACAACTTGTTTAATGTTGGACTAACCACTCCCACATTTCTTCCAATAGAAGAGACACTATATAGATGAAAGACGAAGAAATGTGTAGGAAATTTGCACATCCAAAACACTCTGTAGAAACAAAACAAAGTGAATTGTTTGAAGCTTTCAAAAAAAGTCCAAATATGAAAAATTGTCAGGGAAATGTTTGAGAGGTTGTGCCCCTATTTTGTAGACAAAAACAAGGTACATGAAACTTCATGCTGTCAAAATCATGTTGAGTTTCATCTTTATTTGCAATTAGAAAAAAAAAACCATGGAAACACTAAAGCCATATGTGATCATTCCTCTAAGTACAACACAATTTGTGAAGTCTATTTTATGTGATAATCAAAAGATTCAATTGAATCCAATATATAATGCATGAAAATGTATGCACAAACTGTGGAGATTTGCATAAATTTTCATATGATATGGATAATATTGATGTTTCAACACTAGTTGTGTGGAATAGGTTTGAGTATGAGACATATTGAACAAAGAACAACAATTCATCTAAAAAATTACATTGAAGGAGAATTTTTTTTCGATATGATGAGTTTATGAACAAATTTGGGACTATGATTTTTCCACACATCCAACATTGTCACGATGCAAGATGACAAGCTAAATAGTTTTGAGATTCAAAAAATTAAGAGCTATCAGATTTCCACAATCCATCAATGTTGTGATTTTCTATCTGGATTTGATTGTGTGACCAATTTTTTTACATCAACATTTACATCAATGTTTCGGATCACACTCCATGATCCATCATCAGGATGCATACAATAGAAGAGAAGGATCATAGAGTGTGATCCTTCTCTTCTATTGTATGCATCCTGATGATGGATCACAGAGTGTGATCCGAAATGTTGATGTAAAAAAATTGGTCATACAATCAAATCCAGATAGCAAATCACAACATTCAAAAAATTGCTTCCCGCTAGGATGTATTCTATCAATTGTAGATTTTTATGAAAACTATATATTTTCTCCTCAATCTAAAATTCAAGATAAATATTATCATTTTGATCAAGTTGCAATATTTGTACAAGTTACGTATAGACATGCACAATTTGATGTGGATGGGGTAGAAAGTATTGATCCAGATGACTACATTATCATCAAGGAGGTCTATTTTTATATTAGTGATGATAGAGTTCATGATAGGAGCTATGTAGATCATTATTTTGTGATCTTCTTTGAAAATCTTGTAAATCATGCGATAAATGCTTTAGAATAATGGATTTGGTCTAATGGTTGTGCAAGCACGTCTATTTCAAAGTTAAAATTTTAAATTCCATATATATTTAAATAAATGAAGCATTTGGTACTTTTGATTACTCATAAACTTGATAAATTTAATTTTCCTAGTGCAATTTAAGTCCACAAAAGTGTTGAATTGGCTAGCAATACAACATGCTAGACAATGTTAGGTTTATTTGGACATTCTTTGAAAGTAGACATGGAAAAGGAGAGCATGCTGGAGTAGGAGCATGTGTAAAGTGTGCAGTTTTTGAACATGAACTTTTAGGTATAAAATTTATGTTTACTACTCAAATTTGATGTATATAAGGATATTATATGATTAATTTATATTATATTAAAGTATATAAGCATATTATTTGATGCATATATGATTACATTTAATCAAAAGATTGTGATAGGAGAAGATATGCTTGACTCCTATAAACAAAGTGAAAAATATTTATTTATGTACAATACACTCGTTAGAGAAGCACAATTGTCAACTCTTCCTAAATCTAAATTTGTAAAGGTAAAATCTTTAAAGCTTGCACATGAAATTTGGATTATTTTATAGAATATATTTGAAGCTGTTGAACATGATAAGATGGCTAGATTTTAGAGTTGGATATGTATGTTTGAAGATGCTAAAATGTAGGAAGATAAAGCTATAAGAGGATATTTTAGTATAATATCTGAGATGGTTACTATAATTAGAATTTTTGGTGGAAAAATGACAAAATATAAGATAATATGGAAAATTTTGAAAACCTTGACACTTTCTTACTATTATAAGGCATAGATGATTGATGAATTTATTCTTTGTAAACCTAACTTTACAAAAGAGACTCTTCTTGGAAGGTTGCATATAACTAAGTTGTGTGTAAAATAGAATGAAGGATTTCCTAGAGTGGAGACTACTTTTAGCATACAAAGAGATATACTTGCATTGACAAGAAGTTCGAGTACAAGTGGAGATTATGCTAGTAGTTGAGAAGAAAACCAAGATGAAGATAAGAAGATCAATGAAGGAATTTCCCTACTCATGAAGAGAGAACCTAAAGGTAAAAATATTCTAGTTTATTGGACATGTAAAAAACTTAGTCATTATTCTTCTAAGTGTCCTAAGAGAGTAACTAAGTTTATGCCTAGAAAGCCTTATGAGTCAGGATTACCTAAAGAGTACTTATTTGTTAATGAGGATGATGAACTTAATTTTAAGATGGTGAATTTACTAGATGATGGTAATGATGATGATGATGAGGTAGGATTTTTTTCTATTAAAGAATAAATTCTTGAAAAAGAAATAAACAAGGAAGTAAAAGAAGAAAAAGCCTTAGTATTAGAGATTGAGAAGAAAATATCTAATTGGATTATAGATAGTTGTTGTTCCCATCATATGACTGAGATTTGATTTTTTTTATTGAATTCAATAGTTATAATGGAGGAATTGTTAGAGTTGGAAATAATGTACCATGCCAGCTAAAAGGAAAATGATCTATTAATCTTGATGAAATGAATAACACTGAGGATGTTTACTTTGCGAGTGGATTGAAACATAATATTTTGAGTGTTGGAACAATTGTTGATAAAGGATGCTAGTTGTAGTTTATAGAGAAGACTTGCATTATCAAGGATAAGAATGACACTTTGATTGGTACAGGTATAGGTACAAGAACAAGACATAATGTTTTTTAGTTAAACCCTATATGTTTGGTTGCTAAAGTGGATGAAAGTTGGTTATGACATTAGATATTTTTATCATATAAACTATGATAACATTATGAGGGCTAGTAAAAATTTGTAATTAGAGATTTTCCTAAGATTGTGAAACATACTAATATGGTTTTCAAAGAATATGAGTTGGCAAAGTAGAAGAAAAGTTCATTTCCAAGCAAGATGTCTACTACTTTAGTGAAGTTGGAGATTGTGCATACAAACTTGAGTGACCCTACGAGATCAAGAGCTTCTAATGGTAAAATACACTTTATGCTTCTTAATTGATGTTTTCATTAGAATAACGTGGGTTTCATTTCTTAGAGATAAATTTGAAGCTTTTGAGAAATTAAAGATATTTAAGAGTAGAGTTGAGAATGAATCTAGTCTTAAGATTAAATGGCTGAGATTAGATAGAAGTGGAGAATTTATTTCAAATGTGTTTAGTGGAAAAATGGAGACACTTTAATAGGACTATAGATTCCTACAATTCTCAACCACTAAGTCATTCAAATTTGTATGAAAGGGAAAGAGGGTAGTTTCCAAATATAATTCCACTTATGATCAAAATTATATTAGCTTGAACCTAAAAGAAGAATGGTGCTAATACTAAATTTGAATTATAAAGGGAAGTTTAATACAAGGAAATTTCCTTTTTGACCCCTGATAAGATAATGTGGATGTGAAATTGAACTAATTACTTAATTAAAGTAAACCTAGATTCTATGTGAATACAATTAGAATAATTAAGATGTAGATCTAGGAAAATGATATGAAAGAAAATAAAATATTAAAGGCTCATGTTGATATGCATAGAGGAAGGTGTATTTTAGCTCCAAACATTGTAGATTTGAACTATTTTTGAATATCGATCCATAGACCTTGGAATGAAATGACAAAAGGAAAAAACCTACAAATATCCTTAGAAAAGTGCACTAAAGCTCTAGGTTGACTTGGAAAGGCACCCTTCCACCACATTGACATTATCTAGTGAATTGTAATTGACTTCTCTAGAAAGCTCACGAAAAGTAGGTTCCATATTTGTAAGCTCTGACTGGTATCCTGTAGATATTAAACATGAAAAAGAAGGGTTTCATGGTTGGGGTTTGATGAGGGCTTGACTTGGTCAAGGCCTAGGTTAAGGAATTAAGTATAATTGAAAAACATAAATGTAAATGACTGAAAGAGAAGATAAATGTCAAGATTCACCTATCTTGAAACCCTTTTCAATAAGGATTTTGTATGTAAATGTATTGGTGATCTTGAACTAGGAATGTAGGATATCTCCCCACTTTATAATGGATCTACCATAATCCCATCATGGTGCCATGGATATAAAAGTGGTGCAAGGAACCTCCCTAATTTTTATTTTGGTGTGATTAAGGTTATTTAGGTGTGTGAGTGTGTTAAATAATCTCCAAGTGTCCTTGGAATATAACCACTCCAATTGTAAGAGCTAAGTTGCTCATTAGGTCTTAGTTGCTCATTGAGTCAAAAGTTTCTCAATGGGTAAAATATGATAAGGGATGAGTAATTGAGGTCTTGGATGATCTAAATAGGTCCTAGGTATTCTATCTAGGGTCCTAGTAAGGTTCTAGGTGAACCCATTTGACGAAAAGGGTCAAAGAGCAAAAGTTGCTAAAATATTGTAAAGTTGCTAAAAAGTTGCTTGAGAAACTTTTGCAATTTTTGTAAGAAATTGTAAATTAGTAGTTGTGGATGTCATAACTACCCATTCTCAGGTATATGAGTATGGATGATCATATTTTGAAGGTTGGAATGTTTACCATCAATTCTATGTACGTGTGGAGTTTCTGTACGGACTATTTGGAGGGTTTTCTATTGTTTTAAGATGTTGTATGACTATGTACAGATTGGAACACTAGAAAAAGGTTATGTTTTTGATAGATTAGTTTTTTATGGTTCTTTTCCATATTCATATCAAGGTGCTAGAGTTCTAGGATTTGTAAGTTACAGGTTTTTCTTGCTGACTGGTTTGAGAATCATTTCATAGTGTCATTTTAACTAAAATGCCTCTAACCTAATTATCCATGATGGAAAATGCATGAAACTAAGTGGGGTGATAGGTTAGAATGTGTACATAGTGTTTTTATTTATTGTGATGGGTTTCCAAGCCAAAAAGTGATGCCCTAGGCTAATTTCTAGGAGTATGTGAGCTTATATAGTTTTACAAATGAAGTTGCAGAACAAACCCATGATCTTTCTGGGTGGAACCAATGTAGTTCCTAGAAGACCTAGGATTTTAGTTTGAATGTGCAAGTGAAATGGAGGCTTGAAGTGAAGTTTGAAGAGCTGGAGAGATTTTTTATTGTTGACTAGATAAGAGGCCTAAAATAAAGGCTAGAAACTAGGGCTTAGTACTAAATAGGGTTGTGGGTGTCTTAGAGCTTTGAAAATATAGATTCTTGGTGTGCTAGGAGATAGCTACCATATTTGTGAGTTTTGTTTAGAGGTTTTTTGGAAGGATTTGGAGAATGTGAGAAAAATAGGGTTGCTAGACTTAGAATAATATATGCCTAATTAGCCCTATGTGAAGAAGTTGAGTTTCTTTGGGTTTTGTTGGGACCAAAAGTGTTGAATGTGGTCAAGGATGTCATGGAGGGTATCTAAATTACCAGTGGAATCCAAGGTAGTGGAAACACAAGATCTTAAGTGAGAGTGAGGGTTCTAAGGGGAAGAAAGGAATAGTAGGACTAGGGCCTTAGAAGGGAGTTTAAGTCTACTCCAGACCAACTATACCTAGGGGTCAATTTGGAGGATAATTCTTGGAGAGTTGGATTGGTTGAAAGACAAGAAACAAGAATGATTGGATGATTCAAGATCAAATCCTTAACTAAAGGTAGTTTTGGATAGGACCCCAAGCCCTATGCATTAGAGTGGTATTAGAGCCAACTTTTAGTTTGGTTTATGTATGACGAGGAAGGAAGCCAAGAAGCTGATAGTATGCCACCCAAGGCAATGAGAAGGGGTGCGATAGTGGATTTGGTCAAAGACCTATTCCTAAAAGGCAATCAGGTAGAAACAAAGAGAAAGAAGAAAATCATAGAATGGGGAGATGAGAGTGATCAGGAAGATGGAAGCCTCACAAGGGAGACATCTAAAAGCAAGGATCTTGAGATGGATTAGGATAAGAAGGTTTTTTTGGATTCATTCAATTCTATTAACAAAGACATCATGGAGCATATTCCTTACTACAATAGTAGTTTGAATGGAGAGGAATTTCTAGATTGGTTGGAAGCTATTGACAAGAAATTTGATTATATGGAGGTAAAAGAAGAAAAGAGAGTTAGTTATGCCAAGGCTAGGCTTAAAGGATCCACATTAGTTTGGTGGAACATGATGCAAGATGATAAGGTAGCAACAAGGAAGAATAAGATAGTGTCATGGGAGAGAATGAGGATCAGGATTAAGGATCAATTCTTGCCCATTGATTATAAGATCTAGATGCATCAAAAGGTGTAGAATCTAAGGTAGAGAGACCTGATAGTAAGTTCCTATACTAAAGAGTTTAATACATTGAGTCTTAGAGCTAGAAGACAAGAAGAAGAGGTGGAAAGGGTAGAAAGATATCTTAATGGCCTAAGGCAGGGGATCAAAGATGAGATCACCATGTTGGCTCTTGATAGAATGCATAAATGTTTCTAAATGGAATTAAGGGTAGGGGATAAAGCTAAAAGGAAGAATGAATCATATCAAAGAGGAAGAGGCAATAATAGAGGGTTCAGAGGTAGAGGTAACTTGGGAAGAGGAAAAAGTCCTAATAAGACTGAGGAAACACAAATTTTTAATAGTAATGGGAAAAATCAATATAGGACGCCATCTCAAAGAGGAGGATTCAAAGGAAGGGGACCACCTAGAGGTAGATTCCAATCACAAGGTAGGGGAAATACTATTTTTACTAGTAGATGTTACAATTGTAACCAAGTGGGCCATACTATAGGGCACATATGCCCTAAGAAAGAATCTTCTTCATATATGGGAGAGAGAAGAACACAGTTGGTGTAAGAGGATGGCAATCAAAGTGTTACATCACCCATCTCTAAGGTAGGACCAGTAGTAGATGGCAAGAATCTAATGCTAAGGAGGACCTTGTTGAAGGTACTTAATGTGGTTGAGCCACCATAGAGGAAAAGTTTATTTAGGACTACTTGTAGGTCACATGGAAAGATTTGCAAGGTGATAGTGGATTCTGGTTTAACTCAAAACATAGTGTCAACTTAAATGGTGGACAAGATGAAGCTTGGGAGAATACACCATACCACACCATACAAGGTGTCATGGTCGAGAAAAGGTCAATAGGTCATGGTGGATGAACAAGCCTTAGTGGAATTTAAGATTGGGCAATACAAGGATAATATTCTATGTGACATAATGCCTATGGATGCATGCCATCTCTTGTTGGGGAATCCATGGAAATATGATGTAAAGTCCATACATGATGGAGAGAAGAATAGCTACGTGATAATCAAACAAGATAAGAAATTTTAGATGGATCCTTTGGTTATGACTAAAGAGGAGAAACATGTGTGGTCAAGTGTGATGTTGTTAAGTGGAAAGGACTTCATAAAATTTATGAAAAAGGAGAAAGGGGTATGTTGTGGAGTTATTGTGAAGCCAAGGGAAAAAACCAAGGAAAAATTTAGTATGCCTAAGAAGTACAACAATTATTGGAGAAATACCATGAGATAGTGGATAATGGGATGCCTAGTGCACTACCTCTTATGAGGGAAGTAAGTCATCAAATGGACCTAATACTAGGGGAAAACCTACCAAATAAGGTGGCCTACAAGATGACACCAAGCCAAAATGTAGAGATAGCAAGGCAGATTCAATATTTTTTAAAGAAAGGGCCCATTAGGAAAAATTTGAGTCCTTGTGTAGTCCCTATAGTCCTTGCACCTAAGAAAGATGAAAAATGGAGGATGTGTATAGAATCTAGGGAAATCAATAAGATCACTATTAGATATCGATTCCCTATGACAAAGATTGAAGATTTACTAGACAATTTGCGAGGCTCTTGCTACTTCTCCAAGATGGATATAAAGTTAGAGTATCATAAAATTAGAGTGAGGCCTAGTAATGAGTGGAAGACAACCTTCAATAAAAATGAAGGGTTGTATGAGTGGCTAGTAATGCCATTTGGCCTAAAAAATTCCCTAAGTACCTTCATGAGACTAATAAATGGGGTACTAGCAGAGTTCATTGGTAAGTTTGTAATTGTGTATTTAGATGACATTTTAATATTTAGCAGGTCCAAATAGGAGCATATGAAGCACTTCGAGATGGAATTGAGAAGGTTACATTGGGAGAAACTACTAATTAATCAAGAAAAATGCGAGTTCCTCAAAATTGAACTAGTGTACCTTGGTTTTGTTGTTACAAATGGATGTATCAAGATAGATCTAAATAAAGTCAAAACCATATTAGAATGGCCAAATCCAAAATGTATATGGGATGTTATAAGTTTCCATGGGTTGGCATCATATTATAGGAAATTCATAATAATTTTTAGTCATATATGTGCACATATACTGAACACTATCAAGGGAGGAATGAAATGTCAATTCAAATGGATAGGTGCAACAAATAGGGGTTTTGAAATGTTGAAGAAGAGGATAGAAGAACTACCTACTCTTAGGTTTCCTAATTTTATTTAGTTATTTGTGGTAAAATGTGATGCTAATAAGCTAGTTATTGGAGTAGTACAAGCCAAGAAGGTCATCCTATAGCATTCTTTTCAGAGAAGCTAAATGAGTCCAAAAAAAGCATTCAACCTATGATTTGGAGTTCTATGCAATAGTGTAGGCCTTGAAGAAATGGAGGAATTACCTCCTTCCAAATAATTTTTGGTCTATATAGACAATCATGCCCTTAGTTTTTTGAATGGGAAAGAGAAGCTAAATCAAAGGAACCTCAAATGGGTGAAATATTTGCAAGCATTCACCTTTGTGATCAAACACAAGAAAGTTGTGAGAAACAAGGTTACTAATGCTCTTAGTAGAAGAGTCCTATCCATACAAGAGATTAAATTTCAAAGTTTAAAGATGAGGGATCTAAGAGAACTCTACAAGGAAGACAAAGATTTCAAAAAATCCTATGAGGTATGCGTGAAATTTTAACAAGGTTTTAGAACTAATTTTACCGAGTATATGTTGTAGGAGGATTTTTTATTTAAAGGACACCAATTGTGTATTCCTCAATGTTCCATAAGGGAGAAAATTATCAAAGAAAAGCATCAAGGTAGCTTGGGAGGAAGTTTTGGGATATACAAAACATTGAGAAAGTTTCTAGGTACTATCATTGATGTAAGGAAGTTTGTGGAGAAATTCCATGTGTGTGAAAGGGATTATACCAACCAATAACCATACCAAAAAGGCCATGGGAGTTCTTGGGTACAAACTTTATCTTGGGAATCCCTAAAATACCTAGAGGGTATGACGATGTGTTTGTGGTTGTAGAGCATTTCAGCAAGATGACACACTTCATTCTATGTAAAAAAACAAATGATGCTTCACATATAGAAGGTCTATTCTTCAAGGATATAGTGAGGATTCATGGTTTTCCACTCAACATTATAAGTGATAGAGATACTAGATTCATAAGACACTTTTAAAGGATCCATTGGAAGATGTTGGGAACCAATTTTCCCTTTTCTTTAGACTACCATCCTTAGTTTGATGGACAAACATAGGTGGTGAATATATCTTTGGGAAACCTATTGAGGTGTTTGACCAAACAACATGGTCAATCATGGGATCATATTATAGGGCAAGTAGAGTTTTCTTATAATGAATCCATCAATAGGAGCACTAGAAAGATTCCATTTGAAGTTGTGTATGGGACTCACCCTAGGGGGATCTTGGAGTTGAGGGATCTCAACCTACATGAAAAAAGGAGTGCATAAGGAGAGTCATTTGTAGAACAAATGAAAGAACTCCACAAGTAGGTAAGGAAGACATTGCAGAGCCAAGTGGAAAAGTATAAGACCAAGGTAGATAAGTCAAGGAGAGACTTGTAGTTCAAAGTGGGAGATCTAGTACTTTCCCATCTCAGGAAGGAGAGGCTACCAAAAGGACATCCCACAAAGTTGTTGATGAAGAAGATAGGACCTCTGAAAATCCTACACAAGTATGGAAATAATGCCTATGAAGTTGAACTTTCTCCTCACTTGGGAATATCAATTATTTTCAATGTGTGTGACTTGTTTCCCTACAAAGGGACTAATGCTGATGTTGATCACCATAACCTTTTAGATTTGGAAGGGACTAATTGGGTACAAAACTTACCAACACCCCAACATTTACAACTAGATTGCATTGTGGATTCTAAGATGATCAAGAAGACTAGGAAGGATACCTACAAGAAATACTTGGTGAAATGGAAAGGACTACCAAATGCTAAGGCCACTTGGATATTTGAAGCAAACATTATGAAGCATGGGGTCACCATTGAAGACCTCCTAAATCAAGGGAATTGAGTTCTTTGTCCCAGGGGAGTATGGTCTAGGGCACCTCCCTAATTTTGATTTTGGTGTGATTAGAGGTTATTTATATGTGTGAGTGTGTTAAATGATCTCCAAGTGTCCTTGGAATGTAACTACTCCAATTGTAAGAGCTAAGTTTCTCATTAGGTCTTAGTTGCTCAAAAGTTTCTCATTGAGTCAAAAGTTACTCAATGGCTAAAAAATGACAAGGGATGAGTAATTGAGGTCTTGAGTGATCTAAATAGTTCCTAGGTATTCTATATATGATCCTATAAAGGGTCTAGGTGAACCCATTTGACCAAAAGGGTCAAAGAGAAAAAGTTACTATAATGTTGCAAAGTTGCTAAAAAGTTGCTTGAGCAACTTTTGCAATTTTTGCAAGAAATTGTGAATGAGTAGTTGTGGAGGTTGTAACTACCCATGCTAGGGTATATGAGCATGGATGATAACATTTTTAAGGTTGGAATATTTACCATAAATTCTATGCATGTGTGGAGTTTCTATACGAACTATTTGCAAGGTTTTCCATTGCTTTAAGGTGTTGTATGAATGTGTACAAATTGGAATAATAGATAAAGGTTATGTTTTTGATAGATTAGTTTTTTTTTGGTTCTTTCCCGTATTCATAATGCTGCTGGAGTTCTAGGATTTTCAAGTTATATATTTTTCTTGTTGACTAGTCTAAGGATCATTTTATAGAGACATTTGTACTAAAATGCCTCTAACCTAATCACCCACAATGGAAAATGCATGAAACTAGGTGGGGTGATAGGTTAGAATGTGTACATAGTTTTTTTTTTGTCTTTCTTTCTTGTGATGGGTTTCCAAGCCAAAAAGTGATGCCCTAGGGTGACTACTAGGAGTATGTGAGCTTGGAAAATTTTATAAATGAAGTTGCAGAGCACACCCATGATCTTGTTGGGTCTAACCAATGTAGTTCCTAGAAACCCAAGGATGTCACTTTGAATGTGCAAGTGGAATGGAGGCTTGAAGTTAAGTTTGAAGAGCTTGAGAGATTTTTGATTGCTAATTGGACAAGAGGCCTAAAATAAAGGCTAGAAACTAGGGCTTAGTACTAAATAGGGTTGTGGGTGTCTCAGAGCTCTAAAAATATGAATTCTTGGTGTGTTGGAAATATCTACCAGATTCCAAAGTTTTTTTTAGAGTTTTTTTGGAAGGGTTTAGAGAATGGGAGAAAAATAGGGTTTCTAGACCTAGAAGACAATAGGCCTAATTAGCCCTATGTGAAGAAGTTGAGTTTCTTTGGGCTTTTTTGGGACCAAAAATGTTGAATATGGTCAAGGATTTCATGGAGGGTATCTAAATTACCATTAGACTCCAAGGTAGTGGAAACAAAAGATCTTAAGTGAGGGTGAGGGTTATAGGGGGAAGGAAGGAATAGTAGGACTAAGGCCTTGGAAGGGAGTTTAAGTCTACACCAGACCAACTATACATGGGGGAAAGTTAGAGGAGAAGCCTTGGAGACTCAGATTGGTTGAAAGACAAGAAACACGAATCATTGGACCATTCAAGATTAGATCCTTAACTAAAGGTATTTTTGAATAGGACCCTAAGCCCTCTGCATCAAAATGTGCATCAATGAAGAAGATAATGAATGCTTCAATGTAGATCTCCTACCTTAATGGCCAACAATAACCTAGATCTTGAAGATGAAATGCTTACAAACAATCCTTCAGTGTTAGATAGAAAAATCCTTTCTTGAATGCTTGAAAATATTGAATACTCAAACTCCTTGAATACAAAAGGTAGAAATCTTCACTGAGAGAAAGATCTTGGATCTTGGATTTTAATTATGAAATGAGATATAAAAATGAAGCCTTCAAGTCTTCTTATATATGGGTTTTTGGGCTGGAAAATAATACAAGGTGACATGCGAGCAAAAGAAAATCAATTAGACCCTGAAGACCTTTTTGGCCCCAAGCCCTAAAACCATCAAGGACTAGGTTGACCTGGGTCAACCTAGTCTTCATCTAGGTCAACTTGGGAGGACTAGGTCTGTAATGCCCCACCCGAAGATCCTTGGAACAAGGATGAAAAACAAGCTAGAATATTTTTTTTTCCAAGTGTAAGTGCACAAGACAACAACATACACGGATCATATAGATCGCAACAGAAGACATAATGACCATCCTGACACCCAATGGATCTCCAAATGTCACCACTAACCAAAAAACAACCAAGAAAACATAAGAGATCGACCAAGCTAAAAGATCAAAATAGACTCCTGAAAAAAAATGGCTAAGTCTGAATTCTGAAGCCCTCAAATTTCCTAGAATCTTAATCATAGCCCGTAGAGGTCTGAAACCCATCTCAAATGAATCGTTGCATATATTAAAATATATCTTAAGTATAAGTCAACTTATACTTAAACGATATATTTTAAACTCCGAAGGACTACAACAGAAACCAAAAAATTGAATTTCAAAAGAAACCTCCTGAATTCAAAATGCAACAACATAGGCTTGAAGAATGCCCAAAAGGGTATCCAGATCAATTCTCAAAATGATTAGAACATTACAAAAAGTTCCCACTGGTGGCACACGCAAGTTTTAACCAAAGGGCATGCGACACTTTTTACTAAGGGAGGGCGACACTTCTCCCTTAATGCATGCAACACTTCTCAAGAAGGCATGCCATATTGGAAAAGTATCGCGTGACATTTCTCATGAAGTCGTGCGACACTCTTCCAGTGTCATATGATAATTCTCCAGTAATGCATGCGATACTTTACAGTATCGTATGACATTCTTTGTATGGGCATGTGATACTTTAACAGTGTCGCACAATGCTAAACAAATGTCACCCATACAAAACCAAAAACACTCCTAGGACTCAAAAATGAGGAAAAAATGACAAAAGAACCTCCACATCGAGGAATACTGGATCCACATCTCAAGGCCAGAACACTCGAACCAGAATTGAGCAACTAAAATACAAAAAATGAAATCTAACCATCGATCAAACAAGGAAGGGAAAGTACAGAAAGGAAACATCACAACAACTGAAATAACATTGCAATGAATAGAATAACTAAGTAAGTACGCGGCTCATCCCAACCATCAATGGCGTCATAAGACCATCTTCGGCCCTAGCCATCAAGTCACCGATCAAATTATCGGTGCTATCATGATAGGGACATCACTACTAAACATGCTACAATATAAGTAAACGAAATCTAACATGCTAGTAGTAACATAAGATAACCTTGTAAACAGATAACATCATCTACTAGATACTAAACATCATAACAAGGAATGCGTAAAGCCAACATCATGTAAACATGGAACACAACATCCCAATGAAAGCATAAATCACTAGAAAGCATACTCCGCAAATCGAAGTACCAAGTGACACATCCAGCAACGATCATGCTAGAACAATAGACCGTCTCTGTACACTGGTCCCTAGCAGTGGTGAAGGTAGCTACACCTCCCAACCACGTGGCACTCGTAGGTCCACACTCACCGTTCTAATGGAGATAATGATCCAACCATACACACACAAAACAACAACCATGGCTAACACACACGCCAAGCAATATGATGACTGAATCCAAGACAAAGACGATGCATAAACTATGGGTCCTGGTCAGACATCTCAATGGGCTACTATGTAGGGACTGACATCATGGAGAGTCGCTTGGCATCAAAAGCCCAAGCTCGGATCTGTGTAGCTCAACTGCCTCAACGGAAGGCCAATACACTGTGTAGTTCAACTCCCTCAATGGAAGGCCAATACATAAAAGTACCATTTATTATCTTTAATGTTATTACCACCCCAATTTTTAATTTAATTATCACTTATATAAAACTTCCTCTGCCAACTGAGAAGTAGTCACTAGGTTGCAGGATAGAAGCCCCCTCCATATGCTACCCTACCCTACCCATGCTCATCCAACGATGAGTGCCCGAAGGCATGCAAACTCCCAACCCAACCCCAATGATCACAACTTTTGAAAGTACCATAGAAGATCAAGCCCCGTAGGTCACCCAAAAAAGTACATGTGTGTGGCGCACCACCATCACAGAGATCATACACAAGGACAGGATGAGAATGCAAACAGAAGTCAATCAACCAAACCAAAATCAGGATGACGGATGCTACACGCATCCCAAAGCAATGAAAGATGCAAAAGTGTTTCAACTGGTATCCAAACGGATCATCCAGGTCCACGAACCACAATGTGCCGAGAAACCCGAGAAAATAGGGCGGCATGCAAAACGAGGTAAAAACCCCAAATTTTGGAAAAATTCCAAAATTAAAACCCATTTGGCCTTTGGGTTCAAAAACTCCAAAAATCCAAAAATAATTAAAAACAGACACCATATGCAAAAACAGCCAGCATAATGGTCCAAAAACCCAAACCCCCATTTCGAAAATAGGTAAAACATTCATACTTGACCAACCGGGAAAAACTAGCATCCAGAAATGGAGGGGAACACTAGTTCACAGCCTTCTAACAAAATGCTACAAGAAATGAAAGCAGAAATAGAGAAAAAACCTTAAAACAAGAAGGCCCTACCTGATAGCAAAAGGGGTTGAAACTGAAACCTGTAGAATAAAATAAATACTACACCAAAATTGCTGAAACTTTCGGCAAAGCAAGAACTCCTCGAGCTAAATCCAACGAGACCAACCTTGCAAAGATCCCATGCTCATAGCTCTCGCAACGAGCAAAACAATAATCCTTTAGAAGAGGATTTCCAAATTTGCTCTCCAAACTCAATTTTCCAAAATGTGGGAAGTGAATAACGAATTCACTTTTCCAATATTTATTCGTTTTGAGTGAATAGTTGATAATGGAAAATAGCTAGTTGGAGTAGTTAAACTCTGAAACAACCCAAATGAAAATAGGTTATTATCCGTAATGGAAATTCACCTAAGGCAAAGCTGCCATAAATTAAATCCAAAAGATTAAAACTCAAAAACCCAAAATTACAAAAAATCACTTAACACTTTCACGACACATGCGAACTTCTAAATGCACAGACATGTTCACTAGTCTAATCACATAATGCAACTGAGTTCAGATTTACTAATCACCGAAAGGTTTTAATATAAAACAACTAAATAAGGATACGTTGACCATATACGAGCAACATTGGCAAAATATGAACAGCTGGATCACTAACTCCATAAGCCACTACCAGGGATATAATTCCTGCACACTAAAACACATGATCAAGTGAAATTGCATATAACATAATAGTCGAAGCAATTAAAGCATTAAATAACTCATTAATCCATTTACACCACTCATGTTCGCATTAATCATAAAAGACGAGAATGAAGTAAATAACCAAAGCATAAGGTCCATCACATCACAAAATACCATAGATGTGACCAATACATCATATAACTAGATAATCAGCTATCATAGATCTAGTGTCATCTCAAAATAGCATCAACATGCAAATGTGATAAACTTAACAATATAGCAACAAAACATCTATGGTACGAAAATCAAACTATAAAATTTGACCCTCAGGTCGTCTCAAGGTACAAATATCAAAAGAGTATCAAGTATCTCTTGAATCAAAAATAGACAAGGTATAGACTGCAAACACAAGAGGCACTACATCCTCCCCCACTAGCATAGGCTTACTCCTGGAAGCCAGCAAAAAGGTAGGGGTACCCTCATTCGTGTAGCATCTTCCCAAGTTGTAGAGGTCTCATCGCTCCGATCCGATTAGACCCTTACTTGCTCTATGTCCCGACCTTGCAAGGTCAGCCTCCATTGCTGTAGGATATGAATGGGCTCCAAAGTAAGCTACCCGTCCGCTACCTGCAAAGCGTCCCAATCAAGGACATGGGTCACATCAGGGATATACTGCCGCAAAACAAAAACATGGAAAACATCATGTATGCGTGATAGGCTAGGTGGCAACGCTAGTTGATAAACAATAGGACCAATCCTCTCAAGGATCTCAAAAGGTTCGACAAAAAATGGCGCCAACTTAGAGCCTTTCCCATAATGGATAGGACTCTTCCTCGGCTGCACTCTCAAAAACACCCTGTCACCAACAGAAAAGTGACGATCCAACCTACGGGCATCTGCATACTTCTTCTGCCTGTCTTGAGCAGTAACCAAATGCTCCCTAATGCAAACAACCTGCTACTCCATATCCTGAAGCATCTTTGGACCCAAATGAAAATTGATCCTCTAAATGATCCCAACTCAAAGGTGTACGACATGGTCTACCGTACAAGGCCTGAAAAGGTGACATGCCAAGAGAACTATGATACCTATTGTTGTATGAAAACTCAACAAGGTATAAATAGTCCTCCCACTTCACCTACCTATCCATAACATACATGAAAAGCATATCCTCTAGAACTTGATATACTCTCTCAGTTTGACCATCGATCTCTAGGTGATAGGCTGAACTAAAATTGAGCTGAGCGCCCAATGCATGCTGTAGAGATGTCCATAGTGCAGAAGTAAACACTAGATCTCTATCCAGAATGATTCGACGAGGGATCCCATGCAAATGAACAATATTCACCACGAAAACATGTGCTACAGAAGAAACAGTGTAGGATGCTCTCATGGGTGAAAAATGTGCTACCTTTGACAAATTGTCCACTTTCACCATGATACAATCATGTCTTCGTGATGACATAGGCAACCTTGTGATAAAATCATTAGATATTGTATCCCACTTCCACTCTGGAATGGTATGTGGCTGCAAAAGACCCGCCGGATGCTGATGCTCTGCCTTCACTCTCTAGCACTCAAGACATCTAGCAAAAAAGTCAGCAACATCACGTCTCATCCCTACCCATAAGTACAGTTGTTTGAGATCAGCATGCATCTTCTTGACTCTAAGATGTGCTTAATATGGTGCACAATGCGCTTCTAACAAAACTAAGGTACGAAGATCACCTGACAAGGGTACATAAATATGCCCTGAGTGTCGCAATAGTCCATCAGATTCAAGCATATAGCCTAAAAATCTCCCTTCAAGGGTATATCTAGACTCAATCTTCACCGTCACCTCTTGATACCAAGAGTCACTAGGCAAAGCCTCCAAAATACAGCTTCACAAATCCACTCCCAGAGACATCACTGATACCTCATGTCGCCTCCTGCTCAAGGCATCTACGATGACATTCTCCTTCCCTTTGATGTAATGAACATCAAAATCATACTCGCATAGGAACTCCATCCAACGACGCTGTCGTGCATTCAGGTTTGGTTGAGTAAAGATATACTGCAAGCTCTTATGATCACTGTGCAACTCAAACTTGTGTGCCAAAAGAAAATGCCTCCAACAGACAAGGGAATGCACTATAGCCACAAGTTCCAAATCATGAGTGGGGTAGTTTAGCTCATGGTCCTTGAGTTTTCTAGACTCAAAAGCAATCACTCGACCATCCTGCATTAACACCGCACCCACGCCTTCCAACGAAGCATCTATGCAAACCATGAAATCACCTACAAGATTAGGCACTGCAAGGATTGGTGCACTAGTCAAACACTCCTTAAGAGTAACAAAAGCTGCCTCGCACTGGTCTAACCAAATGAAATTCTCCCCTTTCCTCTGAAGAGAAGTGATGGGATGGACTACTCGTGAAAAATCCTTCACAAAGTGACGGTAGTAACCTGCTAATCCCATGAAACTATGAACCTCTGAGACATTAGTGGGTGCCGACCAATCCATGATAGCACAAATCTTCTCTGGATCCACTACAATTCCATCACCAGTGATGATATGTCCCAAATACTTCACCTCTGACTGGAAGAACCCACATTTACTCAAGTTGCCATATAGTTGATGGTCTCTCAAATACTACAATACCTAATGTAAATGGACTTCGTGTTCCTCCATAGTCTTTGAGTAGATCAATATGTCATCCAAAAACACAATGACACACTGATCGAGGTACATGCAAAATACCCCATTCATCAAACTCATGAATACTGATGGTGCATTGGTCAACCCAAAAGGTACAACTATGAACTCATAATGCCCATATCATGTACAAAATGCTGTTCGATGAATATCAGCCTCTTGGATACGAAGCTAATGGTATCCTGACTACAGATCAATCTTTGAGAACAATCGTGATCCCTTCATCTAATCAAACAAGTCATCTATCCTTGGCAAAGGATAATAGTTCTTCACCATCACCTTATTCAATTGTCGGTAGTCAATGCATAAATGCAAAGAACCATCCTTCTTCTTCACGAAGATGATTGGTGCACCCCATGGGGATACACTAGGATGAATATGGCCCTTGGCCAATAATTCCTCCAACTGCAATTTGAGCTCACTCAACTCCTGAGTAGTCATGCGATAAGGAGCTTGTAAAATCGGTTCTGCTCCTAGTACAAGATCGATCCGAAAATCAATGTCACACTATGGTGGAATACTTGGAATCTCATCAAGAAACACATCAGCATACTCATGAAGGAGTGGGTGATCATCGAGTGCTACTGTATGGCTCTCAGCTTCCTGAAGATCACTGAGAGATACAAGAAATAACTGACAACCCTTCTGCACACTCTATTTTAGCTGATTAGCTCAGATCATACGAAGCAAGACTGGTCACTAAACTCCCAAAAGTTCCACCTACCCACCTATGTCATCCACACACTGTACCACCTTACGATGGCAATCGATATTGGCCTGAAGGGCGGCTAACCAATCCATGCCCAACACAATGTCATACGATCCCAGAGGTAGAATGCATAGATCCACTATGGTGGTGAGGGTTCCCAAATCCAAACAACTCCTAACCAATGAGTCAAAAACCACCTTAGAACCCATGGCTAACTCAACCTACCACCTATCAAATTGACGCATTGCCACTAGCCCACATCGCTGAACAAGAGATGGTGTAATGAAAGAATCGGTAGCACTAGAGTCAAACAAAATTGAAGCTAAAATACTGTGCAACATACCTGTAGCCTCGACTACCGTACCTTGATGCTCAGCTTGATGGTTGTCAACTACCACAAAGACTCTATGATTCCAACCTGCATCTCCTACAGTAGGCTCAGATCTCACTGTGCCCTTACCAGGTCCTGTAGATGGTTTAATGGGACAATCATAAGATTTATGGCTAGGTTGGCCACAAGAATAACAATTCCCAAAAAAGTTGGGTCCTGTCCTACGACCACTCTGAGAAGTACTAGGATATGGTGCACTACCTTTGCTAGAAGTCTGCTGACTATTCTGAGGAGGATGATCCTACTGAGATTTTTGTCCTCTGCTCTGATTATCTCCTTTCTTCCCTAAATTACTAGAAGACTGACCACCTCCCTTACCCCAAAACTTCCACCGAGGGCCATTACGTTTACCACCTTGAGTCGGTTCTGATAGGGCTTGACCCTTTTTTGAGGACTGGGTAAACTGTGCATCTTTCCTTGCATTCCTAGCACCCTGGTTCTGAGAACCAGATCTACTACTGATACCTCTAGCTAGATTTTCCTCCGCAATACGTGCCTTCTCTACCGTGAGCACAAGAGGCCTAGGCTGATGCATACAAACTTCTCCAATGAGGGAATCCTTCAGGCCTTGGATAAAATGATGCGCTAAGAGAAAATCATCATTGTTGTGGCATGAATACTACCTAAGTTCAAAGAATCAGATCTCGCATTGATCCGCAATCATATTCCCTTGACGGATAGCATGGAACTCATCAGCACAAGCCTTCCTATACTGAGGAGATAAGAATATCTCTCAGAATCTCTCCTAAAAAATCTCCTAGGTGAGATCTGTGACGCTAAGCTGAAGCTTCTGACTCTCAATATTCCACCAAATGGATCCGTGGTCCCTCAACTGCATAATTGCATAGCATGTCCAACAACCAAGTCTCAGCCTTGAGGCCACTTCCCCTACCATCGAATGGTGGTGGTTTGGAACTCTGAATGGACTTCATGATATCCAACCTGATGGAGTCCTTACTATTGCAGTCTCTACCACCCCGACGGTGTCCTCTGCCACTTGGTGGAGTAAGAGAACGCTCACGTTCATGTTCCTTCTCTCTATGCTCAGAGTGATGGGAATCTCCATGATGAGATCCCTCTTCTTGATTTTGATTCTGCTAGCGCTCCTCAACACGAGGGACTAAAAGAGCAAGAATTTTCTGGAGAATAGGCATCATCGCCCCTACGCCATTTTGATCACTGATATTACCATGTTCTCCCCCTCCTCCCTGACGTTCCTCTTCATGGTGCTCATTTCCACGGTTACCACTATGGGTACCACCATGGCCACCAGGTCTATGTGCAGGAGGCATCACTAAAAGGGAGCAATAAGACAATGTCAGAACCATCGGGTCACAAGCATAAGAGTAAAAACCAAGAACGAGCAAGATAACAAATAAATAAACATAACAAAGCAACACACAACAAAAAAAAAAAACCATAGTGGAAGCATAACACAGAGATCCCAATGTTGCAACATGGGCTCTAATACCAGATGTAATGCCCCGCCCGGAGATCCTTGGAACAAGGATGAAAAACAAGCCAAAATATTTTTTTTCCAAGTGTAAGTGCACAAGACAACAACATACACGGATCATACAGATCACAACGGAAGACATAATGACCATCCTGACACCCAAAAGATCTCCAAACATCACCAATAACCAAAACACAACCAAGAAAACATAAGAGATCGACCAAGCTAAAAGATCAAAACAGACTCCTGAAAAAAAATGGCTAAGTCTAAATTCTGAAGCCTTGAAATTTCCTAGAATCCTAATCTTAGCCCGTAGAGGTCTGAAACCCATCTCAAATGAATTGTCGCATATATTAAAATATATCTTAATTATAATTCAACTTATACTTAAATGATATATTTTAAACTCCGAAGGACTACAACAGAAACTCAAAAACTGAATTTCAAAAGAAATCTCCTGAATTCAAAATGCAACAACATAGGCTTGAAGAACGCCCGAAAGGGTATCCAGATCAACTCTCAAAATGATCAAAACATTACAAAAAGTTCCCGCTGGTGGCACGCATAGGTTTTAACCAAAGGGCGTGCGCCACTTTTTACTAAGGGAGGGCGACACTTCTCCCTTAGTGCGTGTGACACTTCTCAAGAAGGCGTGCGATACTGGAAAAGTATCGCGTGACATTTCTCATGAAGTCATGTGACACTCTTCCAGTGTCGTACAATACTTCTCTAGTAATGCGTGTGATACTTTACAGTATTGTACGACATTCTTTGTATGGGCGTGCGATACTTTAACAGTGCCACACAATGCTGAACAAATGTCGCCCATACAAAACCAAAAACACTCCCAGGACTCAAAAATGGGGAAAAATGACAAAAGAACCTCCACACCGGGGAGTACTAGATTCACATCTCGAGGCCAGAACACTCGAACCAGAATTGAGCAACTGAAATACAGAAAACAAAATCTAACCATCGATCAAACAAGGAAGGGAAAGTACAGAAAGGAAACATCACAACAACTGAAATAACATCGCAATGAACAGAATAACCAAGTAAGTACACAGTTCCTCCTAACCATCAATGGCGTCATAAGACCATCTTGGGCCCTAGCCATCCCCCGCACGTAACATCCCAAGTCATCGATTAGATTATCGGTGCTGTCGTGATAGAGACATCACTACTAAACATGCTACAATATAAGTAAATGCAATCTAACATGCTAGTAGTAACATAAGATAACCCTGTAAATAGATAACATCATCTACTAGATGCTAAACATCATAACAAGGAATGCCTAAAGCCAATATCATGTAAACATGGAACACAACATCCCAATGAAAGCATAAATCACTAGAAAGCATACTCCGCAAATTGAAGTACCAAGTGACACATCCAACAACAATCACGCTAGAACAATAGATCGTCTCTGTACACTGGTCCCTAGCAGTGGTGAAGGTAGCTACACCTCCCAACCACGTGGCACCCGTAGGTCCACACCCACCATGCTGATGGAGATAATGATCCAACCACACACACACAAAACAACAACCATGGCTAACACACATGCCAAGCAATATGATGACTGAATCCAAGACAAAGATGATGCATAAACTATGGGTCCTGGTCAGACACCTAAATGGGCTACTATGTAGGGACTGACATCATGGAGAGTCACTTGGCATCAAAAGCCCAAGCTCAGATATGTGTAGCTCAACTCCCTCAATGGAAGGCCAATACACTATGTAGCTCAACTCCCTCAATGAAAGGCCAATACAAAAAAGTACCATTTATTATCTTTAATGTTATTACCACCCCAAGTTTTAATTTAATTATCACTTATATAAAACTTCCTCTGCCAACCAGGAAGTAGTCACCAGGTTGCAGGATAGAAGCCCCCTCCATATACTACCCTACCCTACCCATGCTCATCCAACGATGAGTGCCTGAAGGCATGCAAACTCCCAACCCAACCCCAATGATCACAACTTTTGGAAGTACCATGGAAGATCAGGCCCCACAGGTCACCCGACAAAGTACATGTGTGTGGTGCACCACCATCACAAAGATCATACATAAGGATAGGATGAGAATGCAAATAGAAGTCAATTAATCGAACAAAAATCGGGATGATGGATGCTACATGCATCCCAAAGTAATGAAAGATGCAAAAGTGTTTCGAATGGTATCCAAACGGATCATCCAGGTCCATGAACCACAATGTGCCGAGAAACCCGAGAAAACAAGGCAGCACGCAAAATGAGGTAAAAACCCCAAATTTTGGAAAAATTCCAAAATTAAAACCCATTTGGCCTTTGGGTTCAAAAACCCCAAAAATCCAAAAATAATTATAAAACGGACACCATATGCAAAAATGACCAGCATAACAGCCCAAAAACTCAAACCCCCATTTGAAAAATAGGTAAAACGTTCATACCCGACCAACCGGGCAGAACTAGCATCCAAAAACAGAGGGGAACACTAGTTCATAGCCTCCTAACATAATGCTACAAGAAACTGAGCAGAAATAGAGCAAAAACCTTAAAATGAGAAGGTCCTACTTGACAGCAAAAGGGGCCGAAACTAAAACTTGTAGAATAAAATAAATACTACGCTGAAATTGTTGAAACTATTGGAAAAGCAAGAATTGCTCGAGCTGAATCCAACGAGACCAACCTCGTGAAGATCCCATGCTCATAGCTCCCAGAACGGGCAAAAAAAAACTTTCAAAAGAGCATTTCCAAATTTGCTCTCCAAACTCAATTTTCCAAAATGTGGGAAGTGAATAATGAATTCACTTTTCCAATATTTATTCATTTTTGAGTGAATAGTTGATAATGGAAAATAGCTAGCTAGAGTAGTTAAACTCCAAAACAACCCAAACAAAAATAGGTTATTATCCGTAATGGAAATTCACCTAAGGCAAAGCTGCCATAATTTAAATCCAAAAGATTAAAACCCGAAAACCCAAAATTACAAAAAATCACTTAACAGTTTCGTGACGAATGCGAACTTCTAAATGCATAGACATGTTCACTAGTCTAATCACATAATGCAACTGAGTTTGGATTTGCTAATCACCAAAAGGTTTTAATATAAAACAACTAAATAAGGATATGTCAACCATTTAGGAGCGACATTGGCAAAATATGAATAGTTGGATCACTAACTCCATAGGCCACTGCTAGGGATATAATTTTTGCACACTAAAACACACGATCAAGTGCAATTGCATATAACATAATAGCTGAAGCAATTAAAGCATTAAATAACTCATTAATCCATTTACACAACTCACATTCACATTAATCATAAAAGACGAGAATGAAGTAAATAACCAAATCATAAGGTCCATCACATCACAAAAAACCACAGATGTGACCAATACATCATATAACTAGATAACTAGATATCATAGATCTAGTGTCATCTCAAAATAGCATCAACATGCAAATGAGATAAACTAAACAACATAGAAACAAAGCATCTATGGTACAAAAATAAAACTATAACATTCGACCCTCAGGTCGTCTCAAGGTACAAATATCAAAAGAGTATCAAGTATCTCTCGAATAAAAAATAGACAAGGTACAGACTGCAAATACGAGAGGCACTACAAGGTCAACCTAAGTTGACCTAGTCTAGTACAGGTCAACATAGGTTGACCTAGTCCTATAGGTTAGGTTAGATAAATATTAGGAGAAATAGGATGGAAGGAGGAAGAAAAGAGGAGAAAAAGAGATTGATCCTAGGCACATCCATCATACGAAGAGGATATTATGGAGAGGGAGATAAAATATCCTAAAAAGGAAAGTGACTCCATTTTAAGATGATACAAAATCAATTTAACACCTTCTGTGAGGATAATGTTATAAAAGGAATATTTCTATTGGAAATATAGATGGAGTAACTGAGGGGGGGGGGGGGGGGGGGGTGAATCAGTTACCACAAAAATAAATCCACAGATCCCTTAGATGTCTGATAAAACTAGTTACTGCTAACACTCGATAAACATACTTAAAAATGTTGTAACTTGGTAAAAGCAGTGTATGCTATCTTTAATAGATTCTAAAAATTCATATTGATTAACATGCAAGCATACAAGAAATAACATGAACACATGAGACACCATATTTAACATGGAAACCCAATATGAGAAAACCACCAAGTAACTAGCTACTCATTTTCACTCTTCTAAGTGAGCCCTGTTAGGAGCCAACCTAGTTAAAGGTTATAAAACACACTGTTAGGTGTGACCTTGTTAGAGGATTTAATCACCTTGTAAGGAGTGGCCTTGCAAGAGGACTTTGGAACAATTCAATGGAACTGTCACCTTGTTAGAGGATTTACAAAAGGCTGTTAGACCAACTTTGTTAAGAGATTTTGGAATCATTGCGGTAATGATAAAAATGTAACAATAAAATGACTTGAATGAGATGCAACTGAATTGCTGAATATAGATCTCTGTTCTACTTCACTAGATCCTTCCTGATCAAATACAACTTTGCTACTCCTCAAGGATATTTGACCATCCTTCAAAGTTTTCTTACACTTTCCTCTTAAAAAATCAATACACTTGGATGCTCGTTCATTACACACTAGAATTCTCAACTTGACCTTTCATATATACCTTTTAGATTAGCAAGTTGGCTCATTTACAACTTACAATCACCAATAATCATTTCCTCAGTCGACTAGAATTAATACTTGAAACAATTAAACTTTATTCCTCAAATTAACAAAATCCTTCATTGGCTGACCCTACTCAGTAAACACTATTCCTAAAAAGATTTCCTGTGTTAACCAATAGAAGCTCGGTTAACACCATGAACCCTATAAAATCCTTTGGAGACTAAGTAAACTCGATAAACACTAAATTTCCTTTGTTAACCATGTGAGCTCGGTTAACAATGCTTTCTTCCACATTTTCCTTCGACTCATGAGTGAGCTCAGTAGACACTATCTACGTAGATTAATTTCTAAGAATGCTCAATAGACATAGAAAATTACTTTGCTGACCAAATGAGCTCGGTAAGCATTATCTATCAACTGATATGATATTTTTGTAACATTAAAGAGAACCCACAATTAGACAATTGTATTAAACAATCTCCCTCTTTGGAATTGATGGCAACACAGCATGTCATAGCACAATGAAATTTGGAAACAAGACTTTCTTTGATAGAAATTTTCTCCCTCTTAGATTTTATGTTACAAACTTCTCTAATGCAGTAATCTCCCTCTGTGAAGGAATTATATAACTTCTTCTCCAAACAACAAACTCTCTCACAAACAAATTCAAATTTTAGAAAGATATGACAGTAAACTCTCCCTCTTTGACAACACATGCCAAAGACAACACATACCAAATGAGTATCAATGTACCTTGAGTACTAATTCATATGCAATGTTCCCATGACTATGCTACATCAACTGATAGATCTTCAACTTGGTTCCTGTTGATGCCTCATTAAAACTTTATTTTAGTGAGCTTTAGATAAGGGAATGACCTCTAACTTACCTCTTAGAAAGAAGAATGCATCCTTAGGTAATGGCTTGTTGAATATGTTTGCAATTTGTTCTTTTGTATGGACATATTCCAATATGATTTCCTTATCCTGCACCAATTCTCTGAAAAAGTGATATTTTATTGCAATGTGCTTAGTTTTGGAATGCATCACTGGATTCTTTGATATGTTAATTGCACTTGTATTATCACAGAACATGACAACTAGTTCTTTGATTTCAATCTTCATGCCTTCCAACAACTGTTTAAACCAAACAATATTAGAATAGTTCACTGCCATTGCAACATACTTTGCTTCTGCTGTAGATTGAGATGTGCAATTTTTCTTTTTGCTTGTCCAAGATACCAATCTTTTTTGAAGAAAGAATGCTCCACCACTTGTACTCTTTCTATCATCAATATTTCCTGCCCATTTAGCATCAATAAACACTTTTAAGTGCAATTTTCTTCCAAATTTATACCATAAGCCATAATCTTCAGTGCCTTTCAAGTATCTCAAGATCCTTTTGATTGCCATCATGTGATTTTCTCTAGGTTTTGCTAAAAATCTTGCCACTATACCAACTGCAAGAGCAATATTAGGCCTTGTATGAACTACATATTGTAATTTTCTAATCATTGATCTATATAAGGTCCGATCTACCTCTTTTGAACCATCATCTTTTCTAAGCTTTAGCCAAGTAAACATGGAGGTTCCTACTGATTTTGAATCTTCCATACCAAACTTTTTGAGTATCTCCTTGATATATTTAGACTGAGTGATGTAAATACCACTCTTGCTCTACTAAATCTGAAGACCAACAAAGAACTTAATCTCACAAAACATAGACATTTCAAATTCTTTGTTCATTTTTTCTAAAAATTATTTTCATAGATCATCATTTTTTGTAAACAAAGTATCATCCACAAATATTTTTTCCAAAACAATCTTGTTATCTAGTCCTTCATTTATGTACAAGCTACTGTTACCATTAGTTCTCTAGAAACCAATCTGACTAAGGTAGTTATGCAATCTTTCATACCATGTTCTAGGGGCTTGTTTTAGACCATACAATGCTTTGTGTAATTTGCAAAACATTTCCTTTTTTTCTGGATCAACAAAACCTTCAGGTTGTTCAATATAGACTTCTTCATCAAGAATACCATTGAGAAATGTAGATTTAACATCCATCTAATATACCTTAAATCTTTTTTGTGTAGCATATGCTAGTAAGGTCCTAACACCTTCCAATCTTGTAACAGGAGAAAAATTCTCACCATAATCAATTCCTTCTTCTTGAGAGTAGCCTTTACATACCAATCTAGCTTTGTTTCTTGATTTATTACCATTTTCATTCAACTTATTCTTGAATACCCACTTTGTTCCAATCACATTTTTATCTTTAGGCCTAGGTACAAGAGTCCAATTTTTTTTCTCTCTATTTTCTCTATCTCTTCATTCATAGCCTCAATCCAACTTTCATTTTCCAATGCATATTTGACATTTCTAGGTTCAAAATCTATAAGTAAACAAGTACATTTTAGCTTACTTCTTGTCATAGTACCTTCTGATTTGTCTCCAATAATCTGATTTGGTGCATGATACCTCCTTACATACTTGGCCAATATAGGTTCCTTGCTTCTTGAATGAATTACATTGTCATCCTCTTGAACTTCAACTTTAGGTTCTGGCTACTTTGACTCAGTAGGCATTGGCTTGGTAGCATTAGAATGTGACTCAAGTCCTTTTGACTCGGTTTAAACTTCTTGCAACTTGGTGACTAATGAAGACTTAGGAGTAGAAGTTTTTTGATTGATAGATGTGTTTGGCAATGTATCAGGTTCAATGAAAATAAATCTCCTATAATCTTCTAGTTCCTTTTTGCTTTCTTCTTTAGTCCTTTCTACAAACTCATCAACTTTCACATGTGCACTTTGTATGATTTTGTGAGTAGACAAATTCAAACATCTATATGCCTTACTCTTGCAAGAAACAAAAATATACCTTCATCACCTTTCACATCAAATTTTCCTTTTCTAGATTCTTTTAGGATGTAACATTTACTTCCAAATACTTTTAGGTAACTTATATTGGGTTTATAGCCATACCATAACTCATAGGGGGTTTTGAATGAGTCCTTCTTCAACTATACTCAGTTCAAGGTATGAACTGTAGTGTTGATAGCTTCCTTCCAATATTTGATAGCAATGTAATTTTCAATCATTAGATTCTTTGGATAATCCATGATAGATCTATTCCTCCTTTCAGCTATTCCATTCTACTTGGGAGTTCTAGGGGCTGATACCTGTCTTTTGATTCCTCTTTCAATGTAGAAGTTATTATATTCATTGGAAATGAATTCACCACCTTTGTCTGACCTTAAGCATTTCAATCTTTTTCCTATTTCTTTCTCTACTTTGGCCAAATACCATTTGAACTTCTCAAATGCTTTTGACTTCTCTCTTAGATACATAACACTCATCATTCTAGAGTAGTCATCAACAAAAAGAATGAAGAACTTTTCTCCAATATAACTCTAAATTCTAATAGGTCTACACAAATCAATATGCACAATTTTTAGAATATCTTCAGACTGATAGTTTTTACTTTTAAAGCTAGTCTTTCCCATCTTTCCAATCTAACAATTCTTGCATAGACCAACATCAGATTTCTTCAAACTAGGAATGCCTCTTACTTTCCTGAATTTTCTTATCTTTACCATGTTATCAAAATTCACATGACATAACCTTCTGTGCCATAGCCAACTTTCTTCAACTTGAGCAATAAAACATGAGCACTCACCAAGATCAAGATAAAACAAGTTACCTTTTGTTTTTTTGCTTGATTCAATCAGCTTTCCTTTTTCATCCAGTAGTCTTTCCTTTTCGTGCATGAATTCCACCTTGAATCCAATATTGATTAGCTGTGCCACACTCAATAGATTATGTTTTAGTCCTTCAACCTAATAGGCATTATCAAATATATAAGTTCTTTGGTTAATGAGATTCAACCTGTTCCTTTTATGCAACAAAGTTCATTATTTCCAAACCTTACACTACCATGATCATAGTCTTCAAAGTGTTTAAAATTTATTTTATCACTAGTCATATGATGTGAACAACCACTATCTATGATCCATGTATAATTTTTTCTCACATGAGAGATAAGTGCCATATTATCTTCTTCATCATTATCAAATTCATCTTTCACAACAATGTAAACAATTTCATCTTCACTATTATCAAAATCCTTAGAGTCCTTAGCCATAAAAAATGTTTTTTTACCTTTGTCCTTGAATGATTTGAAATCTTTCTTGCCATTGCACTTATGACCTTTCTTCTCATTCTTACGTTGCTTGTTTGGGCACTTGGGTACAATATGACCAATTTTTTCACATGAAAAATAGATTAGGAGAACTTTACCTTTGTATTTTCCTCTACCTCTAGAATATTTCCTTGCAAGTAGAGCTTCAACAACTTCAAGATCACTATTAGAACTTTCCTTTGATTCTTCTTCACTTTTTGATTGAGAGTCATTCACTTTCTTCCATTTTTCCTTGAGTGAAACCTTGGCTTCAAATGCATATTCAATATTCTTGGAAGCTGGAACATAATTGTCATAGTTATCTAGCTCAAAGGCTATCAATCTTCCTACTATGGCATCCAAATATATCTTATGATTTGCTTCACATCTTCTTTCTTGAATTGAGATACTCTAATTGCATAAATGGGAAGCAATGTTCTAAGAACTTTACTTACAACTATTTCTTCTTTGATATCTCCTCTAGAAGCTTTGATTGCACCGACACTTGCTTTGATCCTCTCAACATATTTGGCAATGTTTTCATCCTCTCTCATTCTCATCTG
The DNA here is from genome assembly GCA_028749045.1 of Cupressus sempervirens. Classification (NCBI taxonomy): domain Eukaryota; kingdom Viridiplantae; phylum Streptophyta; class Pinopsida; order Cupressales; family Cupressaceae; genus Cupressus; species Cupressus sempervirens. Next base: position 701,238,477 of record CM053789.1, on the reverse strand, counting down.
ATCAAATTGTCCCCTAACGCTTTCTTCTTTGGCTCTCCTTACATTGTCATCACCACCATAGATATCTTTCAACTTGTTCCACCTAGAGAAGGTAGCTTTGTAGTCCTTGATATAATCAAATTCTTCATAGCTTAGAGTAGATGCAGTGTGTATCATCATGGTGTTATGAGTCTTCTTCTCAACAATGTCATTAATAGATAATGTACCAGAAGAAGTTGTATATTCTTCATCAAGGTATTTCAATCCTATATCTCCAATGAAAGCCAGATGAAGCCTCATGAGACCTTGCCATGCTGAAAAATGATCTCTATTAAGCCTTGGAATTTCTCTCTTGTAAGACATCTTGATCTTTAGCTTAGGTCCTTGAAACCTTTCCTACAAGCACCAAAAGCTCTGATACCAGTTGTTGAAAATATAGATGGAGCAATTGAGAGGGGGGGAGGTCAATCAGTTACCACAAAAATAAATCCACAGATCCCTTAAATGTCTGATAAAACTAGTTACTGCTGACACTCGGTAAACATGCTTAAAAATACTATAACTTAGTAAATGCAGTGTATGTTATCTTTAAAAAATTCTAAACATTCATAGTGATTACCATGCAAGGATAAAAGAAATAAAATGAACACATTAGACACTAGATTTAACATGGAAGCCCAATATGGGAAAAACCACCAAGTAACTAGCTACCGATTTTCACTCTTCTGAAGTGAGTCTTGTTAGGAGTCAACCTAGTTAAAGGTTACAAAACACACTATTAGGTGTGACTTTATTAGAGGATTTAATCACCTTATAAGGTGTGGCCTTGCAAGAGGACTTTAGAACAATTCAATGGAATTGTCACCTTGTTAGAGGATTTACAAATGGCTATCAGACCAACTCTGTTAAGAGATTTTCGAATCATTGCTACAATGATAAGAAAGTAACAATGAAATAACTTGAATGAGATACAACTGAATTGTTGATTATAGATCTTTGTTCTGCTTCACTAGATCCTTCCTAATCAAATACAACTTTGCTGCTCCTCAAGGATATCTAACTATCCTTCAAAGTTCGCTCACACTTTCCTCTTCACACAATCAATACACTTGCATGCTCATTCATTACACACTAGAATTCTCAACTTGACCTTTCATATATACCTTTCAGATTAGCAAGTTGGCTAATTCGCAACTTACAATCACCAATAATCATTTCCTCAGTCATTTTGAATCAATACTTGAAACAATTAAACTTTTTTCCTCAAATTAAATAAATCTTTCATTGGCTGACCTTGTTTGGTAAACAATGTTCTTGAAAAGATTTCCTATGTTAACCAATAGAAGCTTGGTTAACACTGCAAACCCTAAAAATTCCTTTGGAGACCAAGTGAACTTAGTAAACACTAATTTTCCTTCATTAACCGTGTGAGCTCGGTTAACATTGTTTTCTTCCACATTTTCCTTCGATGCTTGAGTGAGCTCAATAGACACTGTCTATGTAGAGTAATTTCTAGAAATGCTTGGTAGACACAAAAAATTGCTTTGCTAACCAACTAATCTCGATAAGCACTATCTATCAAATGATATGACATTTGTGTAACATTAAAGACAACACACAATTAAACAATTATATCCAACATGTTTCAGCCCCCAAGACTCTGCAACGTAATAAGATAGAAGAAAGAAGGAACAAATTAGTAAGAAAAGAAACTAGAGAAATGATGTTTAAGAATAATGTATCACATATATTTTGGAGGAAATAATGAACACTAAAGTATACACTATGAACATAGTGCAAATTAGACAAGGAAGTGGTAAGACACCTTATGAACTCGGGTTTGGACATACACCTACTGTGAAATACTTTATAATCTTTGGAAGTAAATATAATATTAAGAGAGATGATGACATTAGAAAGTTTGATTCTATAAGTGATTCAAAATTTTTTTTCTTGGATATTCATTGAAAATTAAAGAATATAGATATTTTAATTTGAGATTGAAGATTATTGTTGAAAGTGCTAATGTGAGAGTTGATGAAAAGTTTGGAACTCATGAAAGGATACTTGATTATGATTCTGATGAAGGGAATAATCAAAGAACTAATAATTAGAAATTTGAGCAGGAATTATTTTATGAAATTAACATTGATTTGTAGATTGAACTTCAAGGAGATGAACATTGAGAATAACCTAGAGCAAAAATCAGAATTGAGCAAGTGACACCTAACATAAATGTGGCAAAGAATCAACCTTTTGAATAGATTATTAGAAGTGTGAACAAATGAGTTATGACAAGAAATAAGATTAGTGAAGCGTTGTGTTTAATATCTCAAGTTGAACCTAAGAATTTTGATGAAGCTTGTAAAGGTAGCTTTTGGATAAAATCTATTAAAGAAGAATTAGAGAAGATTAAAAAGAAAAAACTTGGAAATTTGTTCTAGACATAAAGATAAGAATGCTATTGGAACTAAATGGGTATTTAGAAAAAAGATGAATGAACAAGGTGAAGTTGTGAGAAATAAAGTAAGAATAGTTTGTAAATGATATTCATAGTGAGAAGGAATCAATTTTGAGGAAACTTTTGCACTTGTTTCTATATATGAGTCATTGAAAATGTTTTTGTCATATGAAGCTAACAAGAACTTTAAATTTTATTAATTGGATGTTGAGTCAACTTTTCTGAATAGAGAAATTGAAGAGAAATTAAACATTGAACGACCTAATGGATTTCCTTTGATATAAGAAAAGGATATGGTTTTCAGATTGAAGAAGACATTGTATGGACTGAAAGAAGCACCTAGAGCTTGGTATGCAAGATTGGATAAACATTTGATGAATTAGGGATTTGTGATAGGTAATGTTGCTAGTAATTTATACTTGAGAAATAATGAACATGGTTTACTGATTGTTTTAATAATTGCGAATGAGATTATCTTTGGAGGCAATGATTAAGCTAGCTAGAAACACATTTTTAGAAGAAGTGAAGAATTTTTTTTAGACAAGTATGATTGGAGAAACAAAATATTTCTTGGGGTTGCAAATTATATAGAATAAAAATGAAATTTTTATATCACAAGCTAAGTATCTTAAAGATTTGTTGAAAATATTTGGATTGAAAAATTGCAAACTTGTTGGAACACCTATGGTAATTGGATGTAAGTTATCTAGAAAAGATGAATCCCCTATTACATAACAAATAAAGTAAAAATCTACAATTGGTGGATTTGCAGTACTTGACACACATTAGACTTGATATAGATAATGAAGTTGGAATTTTTGTAAGATTTCAAGTAGATCTAAAGAAACAAACCTTGTAGTAGTAAAATGTCTTTTTAGATACTTGAAAGTAACTCTTTATTATGGTTTATGGTATGAAAGATCACATGATTTCACATTGTGTGCATACACTGATGTTTTTTGGGAAAGAAGTGTAGATGATAGAGAGATAACCAATGGTAAAACATTCTTCTTGGAGTAAGATTGGTTTCTTGGCTTTGCAAAAAATAAGATTACATTTCTTAGAGTAAAACATAGGTAGACTATATAGTAGCAAAAAAAATTATAATTAGATTGTTTAGATGAAGCAAATGTTGAAGGATATTGGAATTGAGTTTATAGAGCCTCTTATCATATATTGTGAGAACAAAAGTATAACACGTGTATGTCAAAGAATATATTTTTACATTAAAAGATATAACACATTTCAATTAAGTATCACTTTTTGAGAGAAAAGGTAGTAGAGAAAGATATTTGATTGAAATATTTTACCACAAAGGAGTTTATAGAAGACATATTTACAAAACCTTTGGCTAAAGGTACATTTGAGTATTTGAGAGGTATGATTGGGATCATGTCCCAACCTACTTTAGAGTAGTTGATGTAGAGATTGCATCATTCAAGTATATAAAAAAGAACTATTTCTTTTGTCTAGACTAGATACTTGGTGCTTCTCCAATGGTGGAGTATCTTTGTTGAGCTGGCTCATTAATGACTCTTGGTATTGGTATTTAATAGTGTCTTTGGACACTTCAGATTTTTCATATTAGACTAGAAATGATTGAACTTTGAGAATTGACATAATGATACCTTTGTCATTTATGTCAATAGGGGAGAGTAATATATATGAAAAAATTCTTTTGGAACAATATTTTGGGGCAAAGATTAGTACATGAAAAATATTATTTTAATACATTCTTAATGAGGGAGCTTGAGAGTAATCCTTATGGGGAGAGAGTATAAATGTTTATGGATTGGGGAGATTAACACCTTCTTCATGCATACCAATTATTTGATGTACAATATGGTTGTGATTAACACATAAAAAAATCTTTATAGCCTATCTAAGATTGAGATATATGTTTACATTTATGGGAAACTTGAATGGAGAGTAAAGGTAGACAAGGAAGAAATATATTTCAGTATTCATGGAACTTAGAAAATTTTCATCTATGCTACCATTAATGAAAAAGTGAGAGATCATTAGCATGAATGTTGTTGGCATTCCTATGGGGGAGTATGCTACAATTTCTAGAGAAATAATTGAGATCTTATGTGTTGCATTCACGACAATGTTTGCCATTGATATCAACATATACATTATTCTGTAATGATTACTAGTGTTGCAAAGGGAAAAAACATTCAATGTGGTCAATAGTCAATGAGTTTGGTTTTGTGAACTTGGGAATATATTCAGTGATGTGTATAGATGCTACAATTATGTGCATGGAAAAAAATGAAGACATGGAATAGTTATGTGATGTTTTCTAGAGGTAGCTTTTAGAGAGAGTTTTTGGAAAGTGGGTACTGGTAAATTGGTTATATCTTTTAGAAAAAATAGAATTAAATTCAACATTATTATAGGATGACCAATGAAAATTTCAAGATGCTATGTTCAAGATGGGAGAATTAGATATTTAGTGTCAGCTGACTTATGAAGTCTGTTTAGCATATTTTTTCTTGTAAGCCAACTATTGCAAAATATCTTTGAGGAAAAGAGTTTAATTATAATGAATCGTGTAATGTAACATATTAATAAGTACCTATATTATTCATTGTAAATTGAAAAATCCTCAAGGATGACTCAATACTTGTTTTAGGACATGGTATATAAAGGAAAGTTCATTTCCTTGTGGTAAATCGTTAGTGGGATCATTTTGTTATGTATGTGAGCTTGAATTAAGATTTGGTTAAGGCTAGAGAAGAGATTTATGTTGAGGATGTACTATAGCCTTCAAAGGAATTGTATTGGAAAATAATTTTCTGTTTAGTTAGTTTAGAATTTGGATATGTTATCTAGAAGACTTTTTGGTGGACTTCTTAAGGCTATTTGAACAATGGTTCAATTGTCTTCCTTTTAATTCCTAATAGGGTTAGTAAAAATACTAATAGGGTTGGGATCTCCTCACATATATTCAAAGTCTCCTAACAGGGGCTCACATGTACTAATTTTATTTGATTGGCTCCTATCAGAGTCCATCATTTTACAATGAAATTTTATCTTAGTACATAATCTTGTGGGAATCATTCTCACTAGGGTTTTCCCTTTGATCAATGGTTTCCATAGTTAGCATATCTGGCCTTATTATACATAGTTATCTCTCTATGGTTTTTGCATCTATTGTTTACATGTTTTAGAATTAATAAAGATATTAAGAGTTGTTTTAAATGTATAACTTTTGAGAACATTAGAAGTATACTTGTGGAAATTCCCCAACCCATTTGAGAGTAATTAACAAAAGGATTACACCATTTAGACATAATTAGAGAACTATTCATTCTAGACTAGATGATTGATGCTACTCATATGGGAGAGAAATAATTGTTTTGGGAAGATTTATTTAAGAACTCATGTAAAGTTTCGATATAACAATGTCTATTGGCTCTTGGTATTTTCATATTGGATTGAGCATGTAAATAATCAAAGCACTTTAGATTCTTAGATTGGCATAATGAACCTTTCTAATTGATGTCAATGTGGAGAAGAATACATGAAAACTCATATATGGATAGCATATGAATGGAGGAGAGTAATATTATGTCAAGAAGTATTTAGAAGAATAATAAATGTCAACAAGGGATATTAAGATTGATGGTTTGAGGAAATAGTTGGGTTGATGGATTTTCATCATATGTTGCCATCAATGTTAGAGGGGGAGATTATCAACATATTTGTTAAGTATATACAAAAGGGGGAGATTGTGAATGTGTTGAGGATATTTTTGAGTGGTTGTACTTGATTTGATTGCTTATGTGTTGCATTTATAACTTGGTTTTTTGTTGATGTCAACATATATGTATTTTTGTATGTGACAAAGTTTCAGTACATTATAGAGGTAGGTTTGATTAGCGAGGTTTGAATATGAAAATTTAAGCCTTGAGGGCTTAGATTAGTGTTCATGGATGTTCATAAATGCCACATCTATGTTTGCACATTTTTTTTGAAGCATTTCAACATTACAATAGGTTTATTGAAGACTAGTTGTAGGATAGTGTGCAAGAGGTAGTTTACTCATAATTTAATTATATTTGTTAAGTGATATGGAGTGAAGATAAGAGAGATTAGATCATGGTTGAATAGTTATTCATGATAGTAGATTCTAGACTTCATTATATGGAAGTTTTTGATTAAGAAAAATAGGTTTTACAGGGACCTAAAACTCAAAAGTTTTACAGCATAAAAATTAAGACATTAAAGTCTAACAAAAATGAAATAGCAACAAATAGCCAAAAAGAAACAAAAGGCCTAAGGCTAGGGGGAAAAAGCCAACAGCCAGTTCAACAAGGAAAACCAAACCTAATGGTTCTCCTTATCCAGATCTTGCAAAGTTTCTACAGCTTCATTATCCTTCTGGTTGTCTGCTCCTTCCTAGTTCATGTTTTGGGCTTCCTCCTAGTCCAAGTGGTCCACTTGGTCCTTGGCAGCATTTAGATCGACCTCTTCCTTGCCAATATTTTGGCTGGTCAGCTTCCCCATGTTCCCACTGATGCCAACTCTCATTAGAGTATCCCCCAGGTTGAAAATGTTCTCGTTCAAAGTGTGTAGAGTGTCCACAATTTGGTTAGTTAGAATCTGGATGATGTTGTCTAACCTCTAGACTTTTTGTTCAACCAAGGAAAATCTGTCCTCCTAATCTTTTTTGGAGTTCTAGCCACTGCAGTGCTTCTGGCTGTCATCCTGGTCATTCATCCTTTTGGTGTTCTCCTGGACTCTGCAGGGGCTCTGGTTGTGATCCTGAATATTCTTTTCCTTAAGAGCCTTGATTTCTTGAAACAACCATTTGATAGATCAGAAGTTATCTATCATGCCGTTCTTCACATTGTTTAGAAGGTTGAAGATGGATTCCTGTGTGTTATTAGACAAGACTAGCAGAACGGGGTTGAGAAGCTCATCATAATGGATTTTTCCATCGAGGTCCTCCATCACCTAGATGTTCATTGGCTCTCTGACAATTCCCAATCTAGCAGTGTCCATGTTAAAATTCCTCCAAGCCCTCCTCCTATACTTTCTTATCAGCTCCCCACTTTTTTCCACAGTCTTCTCCTCAGGCAGGGAAGAGGGTGAGATAGGACCAGGGGTCTTAGAGGTCAGGACAATGGGGTCTTCCTGAAGTAGGGCTTGGTCCACTTTTCTTTTTCTAGGGTTATTCAGGGGAGCATTGAGGGTATCGAGGGTAACTTCCTCCTTGTCTCTCTCCCACCCCTTTCCCTCATCCTTCACAATGTCCTTCCCCTTTGCCTTGTCCTCATCCTTAGACTCAGACTCAATCTCCTCTTCTTCTTCACTCTCTTATTTCTCCTCCTAGGGCTTAAGCTTGGGAAGAATGGGGGGAGACCTCTAGGGCTCTTTCTGCTAGGAAAGCGGAGGTTGTGGGCAACAAAGATGGCTTTGGTGGAGTAATCCCCATCCTCAGATTTAAAAACTTGAATATCCTTAGAGTTTGAACTAACAGTGTCCCTTGAAGCATTACTCGATTCACCGAGGGATTTTCCCCTAGTTTGAGCTTTCAGGAACTCATAAACCAAGAGGAGAAGGCCTTTGTGGAGGGCACAATTAGTGATGGGTTTTCTCTTCAAACCCTCAATATTCTTAGACATGAAGGTGAAAAGAAAGAAAGGAAAGGAAATTTTAATAGCATGCTTAAAGTTGTTTAGCAACACAAAATGGTGCATTCTTATCCTATTGAACTTGGTGTCAAGAGTGATATACTCAATGAGAATCCTGAGAACATACTTCCATAATTTTTTGATGGATTCCATCTCATAGAAAGTATTGATCTTGATAAGTTTTTTCCTCTCAGCATCGTCCTTGACAAGTTCACTAACAACATTGGATGATATCTTTTTATCCCTAAAGAAGTTTATGCCAACCTGAGGGATTTTCGTCACCTTCGTAATCAAGTCCTTAGTGATTTGGTGGGTGACACCATCAATTTTGACTTTCCCGTTGTGCCATGTTTCCACCATCCCCTTGGTAACCCCAGTGTCGAAGCCATGAAGCTTCTCCATGAACCTAGTTATACCCCCTTTTTTGAGCTTGTGCCAAACCTTCTCCTTCACCATCCACTTCTCTGTTTCCCCCCAAGGCTCTCTTCTGATCCTTTCCCCAACCATGGTAGACTTCGGCTTTGTAAACCCTATTCCTCTAGTAGAAATGCCGAGCTCAGTTTTCCTTGGGATGCTGAAAACAAAAATGTAATCACGATTTTTGGTGGTTCTGTTCATGCTAGCCCTCAAAGTGTGCCATTTCTACATGTGGTTATGACTTGAAAAGAGCTTCGCATGACTTCTAATTACTCCCCTTCTGACGTGTGATTTGGTGTATCTTTCCATAATTAAAAAGGGGTGATATTAGTACCCTAGATTTGATCCTACCAGAGTTTGTTGTCAAGATTTCATCTTCGTTCTTCCATGTCATCACCAAGTTTTTGGTAATGAAATCATTGGCGAACCAGTCATCAATTGAGTTGGCTTCTCGATAAGTGTGGCTGATGAAAGTCCTTTTGAACTTTAACAAGTCAAATCTGAGGTCCTTAATAATGTTAGCAATCGTCCAAGAGGGTGGGGCATGTCCTTTGATACAATTGATAATGTTTAGGGAGTCGCCCTCAAGCCATAGGCACTCGATCCCAGAAGCCAGGGCTAGCTTAACAATTTGTTTGACCGCACTGGCTTCAACAAAGTGATTGGTCTAGTGACCAAGAGGGAAAGAAACATCCACAATTCCTCTTCTTGAACTATTTCTAATGATGCCTCTGCTTCTGGCATGTTTGGGATTCCCCTTAGCCGCCCTATCAAAGTTCATTATATGGAAGTTACTAAAGTGTAACATATAATATATTCACTGGAAACTAACTTTGCTTCAAATTTATTTTGGAAATTATAAAGTATATTATAACGCATGAAACTTTATTGTAATATCATATCAAGGTCCTATATTACTCATTGTATATATTGGGAAAGCCTTAATAGGCTGACTCAATTAGTTTTCAATTAAGGGTTAAAACAAGTTTTTTACAGGGGACCCAAAACTCCAAAAGTATTTACAGAATAAAAGTTAAAGTTTACCATAATGAATAGTGCTAGAACAACAACCATCAACCCAGAAAAAATAAAAACAAAAAACTAGCTTAAAGACATAGACAAGAACCAACAACAAAAACAAAATGACCAACTATGCGAGTAAAATCCAAAAAGACAAAAAAACCAAAGGAAAGACAATCAAACTAGAATTATGTTGGCCCTAATGCCATCTCCTCCTTTTCCTTAATCTTCTTGGCAACTACTTTGACATCCTCTTAATTTTTTTTCTCACTCTTCAACTTCACCTTCATGGTGGAAGACCTAGTTCTCTTGTTACCTGGAGTCTCTTCCATGTGCTAAGCCTCATCCAAGTCCAAAAGTATAATGTTGTCTGCTTGCATATCCACATTTTGAGTAATTTTGTTCATATTTTCCACCAAGGCTTCCATCAATTTTTGGTAATTATTAATCAACGTGGAAGTATTTCTTTCCAAATTCTCAAATTTGTCCACTAGACTAGGAATCTTCTTCTCTACATCATCACCAACATTACCATTCCTTGCCACCCCATTCAACTTGTTCTCAATTTCCTCCATTTTAGAATTTAGTGTTTTGTAATTAATATTAAGTTTTCTAATGGAGTTAAAATTTCATTTCTCCATTTTGAATGTGTACATTGAAATCAGTTTTTCTATTTGGAGAACTCCAAGTGGGGGTTGGATATGAATACCTTTCAGGGCTTCCTATAGTAATTTGACGTGGACCTCTTCCATGCTCATAATATTTGCAATAGTGGCGCAAGGAACCTCCCTAATTTTTGGTTTTGGAGTTGTTATAGGTTCGTTAAGTGTGTGTGTGTGTGTGTGTGCACGCGCATGCGCTTAATAAGTTCCAAGAGTCCTCAGAGTGAAACTAATCCAAATGTAAGAGCCAAATTGCTCACTAGGTCCTAGGTTGCTCATTGAGCCAAAAGTTGCTCAATAGATCAAATATGATTAGGGATGAGAAAATAAGGTCTTTATTTCCTAAATAGGTCCTAGGTATCATATCAAGGGTCATTAAATGGTCCTAGGTGGATCCATTTGACCAAAAGTTGTAAATAGAAAAAATTGCTCAAAAGTTGCAAAGTTGCTCAAAAAGTTGCAAATGGTAGTTTATTGAGTTTTAACTACCCATTATTGGGTATTTTAGAATGAGGATCATACTTTGAAAGGTTAGAAGGTTTTTCATTCAGATTATGCATGTATGGTCCTGTTGTACGAACAATTTTCTAAGTTTTTCATTATTTAATGTTATAGTACAACTGTATACAGATTGGCACATGAATCAAGCTTATGATTCTTTTAGAATAATTTTTCCTTGTTATTTTTCATATTCAAACTTGGATTGAAGTTGTAGCATTTTCTTGCTGACTAGCTTGAGAACTTCCTTCAGAGGGTTGTTTCTACAAATATGGCTCTAACCTAATCATCCATGGTAGAAAATGGCTTAAAACTTGTGGGATGATAGGTTATACATTTTACATAGTGTTTTTATTTTGTTTTGCATTTTTGTGTTTGGTTACCTTGCCATGGATTGATGCCCTAGGTTGACTATTGGGAGTAAGTGAGACATGATAGGTTTAAGATACTATTATAGAGCACACCCATGGTTCCTAGAAGCCCTAGGATTCTACCTTTAATGTTCAAGTGGAATGGAAGGTTTATTTAAATTTTTGAAGAAGTTAGAAGCTTTTTAGTGCTAACTAGTTTAGAGACCTAAAAGATAGGCTAGAAACTAGGGCTTAAGGGTGAATAGGGTTGTGGCTGTTTTGTAACTCTAAAATTTTGGGATCTTGAAGTGATAGGTGATAGATTTAATATTCATAGGATTTTTCATGGGGTTTTTTGGAATAATTTTTGGGTATTGGTACAAAACAGTGTTACTAGACCTAGAAGCTAATAGGCCTAATTAGCATATTTGAAGATAGTGAGTTTTCTATGCTTCTTGATGTGAGCAAGAGTATTGAATAAGGTTAGGAAGGTTGTGGAGGGTATCTAAAACATTAGTAGACTCCAAGGGAGTTTGAGAAAAAGATCCTAAGCAAGGGTTAGGGTTCTAAGGGAAGGAAGGGCTAGTAGGAGTAGTTCCTTAAAAGGGAGATTAAGTCTACACCAAACCAACTACACTTAGGAGGAAATTTGGGTGAAGAGTCTTGGAGGCTTGGATTGGTGGAAAGGACAAGAAATAAGAATCATTGGATGATTCAAGATTAGAACCTTAATTAGAAATGGTTAATTGGTAGAACCTTAGACCCTCTGCATCAAATAGGGAACTGTTTCTATCTATTTTCCTCAATCTTCTCCTTGGACTCTTGTGAGGCCTCATTGAGAGGGGAATTATTAGTCTCAATGTACACATAATGAGTGACATTATCCTTAGAATATTTATAGCATGAAGCCTCTTTATCACAATCATCTTCTTCTTCCCCTTTCTCCGCATTTTTATTTTCCTCCTCTTCCTCACTAGTTTCCAAATTTATGCCTCCCCCCTCCTCCTTTTCTTGGAAATCAACCTACATCTCCTCAGAATGAACAAAAATAGGGGAGGAATATGTAATTGGTGGCCAATTTTTTTTTTTCTATCGACCTATTGAAGAAATCACTCTCCACTTCCTCCATTTCTAAACTTTTAGCATTATCATCACTAGCTTCATGTAAATCTAACTCTATTTCCTTATAATTGACACTCTTTTTAATTATTTTAACCAACTCCCTTTTCACCTTTCCAAGGTCAACCATTAGTCTATTTCCTTTTCCTTTACTACTAGTTAGGGTTTTATGGTATTTTTCTTTTTTTAATAGGGAGAGGCAAAGGGAGAGATTCCTTCACATTATCCATCATAAAATCAAAGATTAACTAGATCAACCCTTCATGAAGAATGAGTTTTTTAGGTTTCTCATTGTACTCTTTTACACTATGAGAAAGAAAACATAATAGGTGGATACGGAAACAAACCTTAATTTTATGTTGAAAGTGGTTAAGTGAGACAAAATGATAGTTATGAGCCCTATCATACCTCTCATCACAAGTAACATACTAAGTTACAAATTTGAGAATATTTTTTGACATTTTTTTAAAGGAATAAACATCCACAATCCCCCCACCCTTTTCTATAACTAGAGCCCCATCTTCAGCCTTGGGAAATTTAATAACCACATCTTCAATAATTTTTTCGTTATAGTGTAAATTCATACCTTTTCTATTAAGACCTATAATCAAAACCATCATATTGATAACCAATTTGTCTCTACCCAATGGAGTTACTATGCTTGCATCCCAGCCATTGATGAAAGCTTCAGTAATTTCTGACTTAACATCCTTCATTCTAGTCATATATGACACCAAACCACCTTTCTCTAGCTTCTCCCAAACTTCTAATTCTTTTTTCTAGTGTTTGCAATTCCTTGACTGTCTCCTTTTCAAATCTCTTCCCATGATGAAACATCTATAACTATCTCTGATGCTAGAAAAACTCAAATGAAACTTTTTATTAATAGAGAAAATCCCAAATAAAAACTCAAAATGAAAACCACCCACACAACATGAGATTTTTTTTGATTTTGATGCCTAATCTTGATATAAGTACACTCATTATTACACTTCATGTCCAAAGCATAATTTTCATTAATAAAAAGATTTTTAGAACTCCTAACTTTACATAACACCTTGTCATGATCAATCACAACTTTGATATTTCTGCACCCTAATAAATACTCATTCCATATTATGGGTGTTGTGCTGGCAAGAACAATATTGGTGAGAACATCTTCCATGTTGTTCACTTCATCTTCCATGTTTTTCACTTCCCTATACATGTGGCTAATAACCACTTTGTTAAGAGTATTAACAATAGAAAATACTCTAACATTATATTATGAATCAACCATGAAGATTTAACCTTTTTTGTAAATAGTTTAGAATAATCATGGAATCTCCTTCCATCTATAACCACATGTAGCTACACTTGACTGCTAGCCTCAAACCATGGATAAGACCCATCACTTTCATTAAGTGGTTGGTTTCAATTCAAAACACAACCACCATGGCCTTGACCATATTTACATATTCATTACTAATCACAACCCCACATTTGAAGCTTCCAGATTCCCCTTAGCTATCCCATCAAAATTTAATTTACTGTACCATTTAGGATGACTATTACTTCTTGTATTATACCTTTTAGCTTTATTACTATCTTTAGGAATCTGAGAAATATCAACTAAGATCCCAGTCTCAAAATACAACTTTCCTTTGAAGATGCTATGATAATTTTCCACTAAATTGAGTTTGATTCTAGTTTCTAGTAGAGATGAAGTTCTAGAGACATCCTTGAAGAATCTATTTTTTCTTTCTTTGCATAGGTTTCATAAGACATGGGGGGAAAGAAACAATCGAAATCCTTTTTTCATAGGTGGGAAACAACCAGACCAGATAGACCATATATTAGTCAGCATTCTAGGAAAAATCCACTGAAGATTCAAACATTGCAAGATAAACATCCAAGTCTCCTAGGCATAAGGACACTATAAAAAGATATGATCTCTAGACTCTAGGGCCCCTTCACGAATAAAACACTTATCAGATTATCAATTGTAAGATCTTATTTTGAAGAACAAGCCAAAGGAAGAAATAAATTTTTGGAATAAGATGTTGATTCCTTGACTTGGCCCAGACAAGGGATAGAAAGATAGGAGTTTGAAGAGAGAAGATCCCCAAAACCATCAAATAGGAACTACCAACACTACTATCCCAAATAACCCTATCTAGTTCATTCCTTGCTAGAACAAAAAAGGTGAGATCAAGCATTAACGATGCAAATATCAAATCAAGAGCGGTGAGATCCACCCCCTTACCATTTTTCCAATAGTCTGTAACCCTAAATCTAATTTAAAGTATACATCTATCCTTGATGGGAGAATGCCTCATCAAAGAGAAAATCAGCCGTTGGAAAATCAATTTATCTTCCCAAAAATCCACCCTAGTAACATTGTGCACTTTCCATTAAGCTCTTGAAAAAATTAACTCTTTACATTGTTGGATGCCATTCCAAATGTTAGAACTGTTAACAAGATTTTGGGATCTCAGAAAATCCATAATGTTTAGATTGTTGATATGGTGCTTATTCTTCAAGTATCTTGTTCCAATCTTCACTATCTCCAAAAATGCATTAGATTTTTTTTTTCGAAGAGAAAAATTAAAAGATTCCATTGACCAAATAACTAGGCCACCATTAACTTTAGGTTACACACTTTATCCTAGGAAATCAGCACCAACATTTTTTCGTCCTCAACAATAGACCAAAGAAAATTTCTCTAGATTTTTTCAATGGTATCCAAGAACTTGCTATGAATTTCAAACAAGCTAAGAACATAAATTAGACAAGGTATAAAGGAAAGGTTGATTCTTTGTTTTTAAGTGTGTATGCATGTTATTATATTATATTGATGTGGATGTGGTCAAAGGATGAAAACTTGATCAGAGAAGAGAAGAAAATGATGATAAGATTGTTATAAGAACTTCAAAGGAACTATATTGGTAAAGAAGTTGCATTGGTTAGTTCACTATTGGGATATGTCAATGTAGAGATTTTTTTTTTTGAAAAAGTTTTGAAACAATTTAGATAGCGAGTTTAATTGTCTTCCTTATTTCTCTTAATAGGGATAGATTATTTTCATAGGAAGTCAAAGTCTCCTAGAAGGGACACATTTCTATTGATTGTATGTAATTGGATTCTAACAAGGTCATATCTGTAGACACCTAAAAATCCTTTAGAAAATAAAGTATTTTTATTTTCTGAAAAATTTCTGATGACATCATCATTTATTAATTAATTAATTATTTAATTAATTAATTAATTAATTTTTATGCCATTAAATCCTTTTATCTTAATTAAAAATATTTAATTAAGGAATCCCTCCCAAAAATGTTTAAATCTTATTTAAACATTATTTCCTTATTTATTAATTATTTAATTAATAAATTGACCAAAAATCCTAAAATAAATAAAAAATTTATTTTTTTCCCAAAAGTTGGCCAATTTCCTTATGACCAATAACCTCTTCCAAAATCTTCTAATCCTTCTTTAATTTTGATTAAAGGCTAATCCCATCATTTCCTTCCCCTAATCCCAACTCAAAATATTTAATTAAAATTAAATATTAATCCTCATGTTTATTAAAAAAGTTTTAATAAATATCTCCTCAACCCAAACCCTTGAAATAAATAAAACTTTATTTATTTCCTAAAAATCTAATTTATCCTCATCCTAAGAAGTTCTAGACTCTTCTAGAAAGTCTTCATCCTCATCCTAGGAAATTCTAGACTCTTCTAGAAAGTCTTTATCCTCCTCCAAAATCTAGACTCTTCTAGAAGATGTCTTTAAACCTAATCCTAATCCCCTCCTAACCTTGTCACATTCCCTAAACATGGGTTAAGACTTACTAACCCAAGCCAAAGTTAACAAATATCTCTTCCTTCACCCACCCTCATTAAATGCCATCCACTTGCCTATCCTTAAGCTAATCCTAAACCATCCTAATCCATCCTCTAATCATTTTCACAAGCCTAAGCAAGCTTAAAACCTTCCTAATCAAGTCCAAGTCGAATTTGCTCTCATCACCCTCAAAATATCTCAACCATAAAACTTTATGAAGTCCACTAGGTCATAAATGACTCTTACAAGCCCTTTTATTGCTCTTACAAGTCATTATGAGGGTCTTTATGAAGATTTTATCTCTTGAGCCTCCTTTGTTGACTCATCCTTGCCCTTTCCTCCATCCTCTCACCATGTGACATGTGTCACTCCTTGATTGGCTATAAGGAAGCACAATCCATGTGCTCTCCTCTCATGCAATCTGAGCCTTCCATAAGCTTTTTCCCATCCTTGCATCTTAGCCCTCAATCCCTCAAGCCTCTTGCCTATAAATTGGATCCTTCCCCTTTGCAAAATAACACAATCCATGAAGTAAAGTTATAATGCTATTTTGAGAGCCAAATCCATACTAAAGCCATCTATCCACACCAAAAATCCACAATCATCCATTGAAGCCTTTGGAAGCATATTGAGCATACATCCTATCCATTTAGATAAAGCTACTCAACAAGAGAGCTTCTTATTGAGAGAGTCCATTAATGGCTCATATTCTCAATTGAGAGCTCATCTTAGTCTATCTTGAAGTTTATGAATTTTGTTTAGTTTGTAGAAGCTTTATTTAAATTTGGTTTCTATTAGCATACTAACATTTTCTCATATACATTTTGGCACGCCCGGTGGGACCCTACATGGGTCATCTTCATTAGCTTTTTTAGTCAAGTTTTGTATGTCATTTGCTGATTTTGGCTAATTTTGCTTGTTTTTGTGATTGGTAGGATTGTATAAATTGGTTTTGTAGGTCCACATGAGCATGAAGAAGGCAAAGGAACTCATAATCCATCTCATAGTGTTTGCAGATTTTTCAAGCTTATAGGTGGACAAAGCACTTGGAATTCTTCTTCCTCTTCTTGTCTATATTCTTCTTATTCCATCTACTTCTTCTTCTTCTTCTTGTGGGAGATCTTGGCCATTTTTTTTTAAGAAAGAAAAATCATACACACTTCTTTTTAGTGCTTAAAATGAACCCCCAAATCATACTTAAATCCATTAAAAAATTAAAAATTTGCAAAAAAGAAAAAATCTTTTAACAAGTGAAACTAAACCAATCTAATCATTTGCATCCTTGCAATATCAAGGTTTTAGATGCATTCATACAAAGTTAGGAACACTTCATTTTTGGGAATTTAAAAAGAACTTCAAGTTTCCATTTCAAAAGGTTCAAAATCAACACTAAGTGCACACTAAAATCTAAATCAAACTCAAAGCATCAATCAAGGATAAAATGAACCTCATTTGAAAATATTTTAAAGTTCTTTTAAAAATCTCATGAAAACTAAGAGTCCTAAAACTTTTGTTATTTGTTCCAAACAAATGTCTTGTTGCAAAATCTTGAATGTTTCTTAGGTTTTTTATGCATCAAAACAATCTAGGAATATCATTTTTGGGCTTAAAACATGCAAACTAGAACACAAAATCTTGAATGAAAAGCAAAGTCCAAAGAGTCATTTTCACTTTTGAGTCCAAAACAATCTTGAATGATCTAAGGTTAAAACAAAGCACTTCAAAGTTCTTAAAACAACACACAAAATCTCAATCTTGAATGCTCAAAGGAAAAAACTTGAATGTTTAATCACTTGTCTTTGAATGCATGTTGCTAAAATCAAACTCCACTCACTTGGGTTTTTAGTGGTGTTTCTAAAAAATTCCATGAATGCGCATTAATCTCGCTCACACTTCATTTGGGCATAAAAATTGAACAACTATTGATGTGGAGGGCCTCCAGGCGCGCGCTTGGCAATCGAGTTTCACACATCTTTGTTTTGGGCTTAAAATAAACTCACACTCAATCTTGAATGCTTAACAATCAATGAACATTGCATGGTTTGGATGCATTTTCAATAATTCTCGCATTTCTTATGTTGACGATCTCTCGACTTTCATTATGCTGACGATGCTATCAAATTGGAATAAATATTGTATGCCATAATCACAAGTGTCTTCAATCATAGCTTACAAAATCTAAATCATCAATTGGAATAAATGCGTGTTTTTTAGCCCAAGATCATCCAAGTCTTCTCTCCCCTTGTCGTCTTTTGAGGCCATCTTGGGTGCATAAGATTAGGATCCAAAATCTTGTCTTAGCTTTTTAGGAGGCCTGCTTGGGGATTTCATCACCCCTTGGGATGACCTCAACTCCAGCGTTCTGGCAGAGTATAAAGATCGGGAGGTGAATCCAAAGACACCTCTCTTGGGATCAAAATTTTGTCACTCGAGCTAAGCCTCAAGGAACTTTATACCCTTGAGAAGTGAAAGAGGAGAAGTGGGTTACCGCTCCTCTCGGCTGTGTGACATCTTTTTGGTTTCATCTACGGATTTGGGCCTCACGTACCTTGCGTATATCGAGGACTCCCTAGCTAAACCAAATTTCATCCTTGTAGAAAGCTTCCTAGGATGTTGGTGTATTTGACGTGCTTGCTCAAAACTTTTGTCTGCTTGTTTGTTCATAGCTTTTGAATGAATGTTTGCTAATTTTGGTTGAAATCCCAGAAAAGTAGAAATCTCCCAGCTCAAGGCATACTTAGTGTAGTCACTGCCTTATCAGAAAATCATCCAAGCTCCCCCATTGCAACCAAATCTATCTAGTTCTTTGCCTTAGAACAATCCCAAATCCAAAGTCCATCCAAATCATCCCCCCAACCAGCTAGCAACCCAATCCAAAATCACCCAAGCCTTTAAAGAGTTGTTGTCACTTTGCTAGATTTTGCTATCCAATCAATCCTACCAATCAACCAATCTCACCAAGGTTATCCCTTTGACAGAGCATTGTCTAGGGTAATCCAGCTTTGTCACTTGTATCCCTCATCACCTTGAGCTAAAGGTTGGGATCCACAAGTGGTCAATCTCGTGTCATGCCATAGGATCACTAGTCTATCCTTAAGTTGACACAATCACCACGAATCCTGCACATAGGAAAGCAAAACTCTCACTTTTTGATAGCATACCCTTGAAGTCTTCCACCCACAAGAAAGCCAAAAATCTCCAGCCAATCCTCCTTAGGTCTGTCATACAGCTTTGACTCTCCCTAGGAAATTTTTCATCAGCCAATCCAAAATCTGTGCTTAATCCAAATCCAACCATGAGCTTCCGTGTTCATCCATATGCAAGACCCCATCCCCATCAAACTCATCATCAAAGCATGAAGTACCAATCCTATCCTGATGTGTTTGGTCGCATTGTCCTTGCTCCCGCCACCTCCTATTCCAATGATGATGAAAATCTTGTTGACTATGATGGGTATATTGAAAGCCTTAAAAAAAACATTCCCCCAAGCATCCCCCAAAATCCAAGAGTTATTCCAAACTATCTAGTCATGCCATCTGATATTCCAGCTTCCCCTCCATCACCCCATCAACCAAGCTTCCAATCTTCCACCCCCATCACACTAGCTATTCCTGTCAATCCACCTCCACCTTCGACACACGAGTCTCCAAGGAATCTCCTAGAGGAAATACAAGAAAAGTTTCCTCCAACAGTCGATAAGCCATGTCATCTAATCCAACCATGTGAAGTAGTCAGTAATGAAGCTTCCCCATCTATAATATCACCTCCATCTCCCATAGCTATCATCCCCATACCATCCATCGAATTGCTTAAAATCCTTCCACTTCCCGCAAGCATCAAAATCCCACCACCTATCAAATCCCTCCAAATCCTATGCACATCGCCTCCAGGCATTTCCCAAATCTCTCGTAATGACCCTTATGCATCCATCTTCTACTCACCCATCTCCACTACTGAATCTCCCATCTATCCATCAGCTGCCTTTGAAGAATCCATCCCTTCACCTCCTATCGCACCATCCACTCCAAACCAATCCTATCAAGATCCTGCCAAAAGCATGTTGACATCCCCCAAAGCATAAATGAAGATATCATCGTACCATGTCTTCCATCCATAGTGCAGTCACCATCTCCTCCATCTCCAAAACCTCAAGCCATATCTCCTCCACTACAAGATATCTTGTCATCCCACCAGCTACATCAAGATCATATCCTTCCATCTCCCCCGCTCCATGCTTCCATCTTACCAGCTATCCAAGCTATTCCACCATCTATAATCTACCCTCTTGGTTCACTTACATTCATCCATGGTGGCCCTCTCTCAGCAGAAGAATTAAGAACAATATCTCCCCATTGCAATACACCTAATAAATCACTTCTACCATTTTCTACAAGCAAAAAGTTTCCTCAGCTTGTTCAAATGCTCAATCGATGGCATTATCAAGGTCAAGGTTTAGGACCACAAGAGCAAGGAATCAGAGAGCCTATTATTGCAGAAAAAAATCTAGGATTTCATGGTCTTGGATATGTATCCAAAGGCTCACCATACCCCCAAACCAAGCCTATCTCCAAGCCCACCATGCCAACCTCCCATCACTCCTTCAAGAAATCTTATGTCATCCCCCCTCCACCATCTTTGCAACCCAAAACAACCTACCATATCCCCCCTTCATCCGCTAAATCCATTTTGGGTCCCTATGTCCCAAAATCTACCATCCTCCATCCTCCTATCAGCCATCATAAAAATCCTATTCCATCCATTTCTATGCAAGATCAACAAAGGCACATATCAGGGCATATCATCCATCATCATCCCCCTACATGCTCTTTCATATCCTCTCCATCTCACAAAGCTTCTCCTAACCATCTTCCCAAAGATTACCGCAACAATGTGAATGCCAACTTCAAAATGCATAAAGCTAAAAATCCACATCTTAGGCAATCATATGTCTATTCTAAAAGACATACTCCAAAAAGGAAAAATCCAATCAAAGAATGCAAAACAATGCAAAAGCCTATGAAAAGAAAATCCAAAACCATGTGGATCCCCAAGAAAAAAGTTGAAACCCAATGCATAATGGCATCCACCATTGCTAATCCCCCATCTAGTGACTCATGTCCCCCATCTCCTAACTCCATCTTGGGTGCCTATATCCCCAAGCACGCTTCCACAAAATCCTCCATCATGCTCGCATCTACCATCTATCCCCCATATGCTCTTTTCACACCCGTCCCAACATGTGCCAATGTTGCTCTTGCAAGAATCCCCATCTCATGCTCCTTTCCAACCTTTTCATCCCTCTATCTCTTACCATCAATCCCATATAATCCAATCTATTGCATCAATCACACATCTGGTGTACCAACAGCTAGCAACAAAATTGAACATTCCAACTGCCAGTGAAAAATCCCAAAAAAGCCAAAATAGCTGAAGAAAGCCAAAATCATTCCAGCTAAGTCCAAAGTCAAAAATTAAAAAAAAAAGAAAAGAAAAATAAAGCGTCCACTGGTGAAAACTTGGCAATTCAAGCGCCTTGGACAAGTACCATGATGAAAACTTGGCAAACAAGCGTCATGCGTAATCCCGCCATCCCCAGCTTAGCCTATCACCCTCATGCTTTTGGTCATCTCTTGACATCCAACTCCATCTTCCAATCTATCCACCTATCCTCCATCCTCCAGCTTCCATCTCACACCATCCACTAATCTTATGCAGCTTCAGCCAATCATCTCAGTTATCATCCATCTCCTTAGCCCCTTTAGCTTTTTCCATCCTAGCTTCAATCCTATCACATCCATCATAAGACCTCCTTCCGCATGTTATCTTCTGATTGGGGGCACTATATTCCTTGGAGATCTTGTCTTGTCCATCCTCCCTTGTCATTGGTATCTAGCTCTAGGCTATCCTCATGCAAACCCAATGTCATCTCTTTATATCCATCATAATCCTAGCTATCTACCATCCTATCCAGCCATCTCATCCTGCTCCTCTAGCTATCCTTGGTCACAAAATATCTCATCGTCATTGGATGCATCTTGCCAAATCCATATCTTTTTCTATCACCCCACCCTTAGCTTTCGCATCTTGCACAACATCGAACCATCCCACTATCCTATCATCTTGAGCTTTTGCCTGCTTGTACCTATCTTGGTCAACTTCATCTTGTAAATATCTTGGTCCATCAGCTTGTACATCCTCTTTAGCTTAGTACCATTGTATCTATCTAGTGTTCGTGTCAGTTCATCCTTGATCAACATCTTGCACACATCGCACACTTTGGTTAGATATTCCAATGCATCCTTTAGCTAGATTTCCTGTCACCAAAGTGTTATCTTTCTTAGTTCAGCTTGCCAGACTCACTCATCCAAATCCACCAGCTTCGGTGCTCTCCGATAGGTCCTTGCAGGATATAGCTTTCCTCATGTCTGA
Organism: Cupressus sempervirens; assembly: GCA_028749045.1. Taxonomy (NCBI): domain Eukaryota; kingdom Viridiplantae; phylum Streptophyta; class Pinopsida; order Cupressales; family Cupressaceae; genus Cupressus; species Cupressus sempervirens. The sequence continues at coordinate 701,216,072 of CM053789.1, read as the reverse complement.
TCTTGGTCCGTTAGTACCTTGTCCTACCCATCTCATGGGCAAACGGTTCTCTTTTGGATTTTCACTTTCTTTTGATTAGGGATCTTCCCTTTTGGGTCTTGAGGTATCTTTTCCAAGCAATCTTTTTGTTCCCTCCTCAAGGTTGCCACGATCTTCCATATCATCGTATGCTGCGAATGGGGCAATTAGAGCGTAAGGTCTTGATCAAGTCTTTCATTTGTTTTTCTTTTCTGCTTGTGGGTTCTCCAGTGTCGTTTCCACGCTGCTTCCTCTAGGATTCATGTGTGATGCTGGGGCAATTCTTGTGTGTTTGTTTTGAGTTAGTTTGTCAATCCTTTGGACGGTTGGTGAAAAGGCCTTGATGTTCTTGGTAACCTTGGCAATTAACCAATAGTCCTATAGCAAATCTAGTGCTCAACTACATGGTGGTACTTCTCTTTGAAGTATCCCCCTGCTCAAAAAGCTTCAATGGTTTTCCTTCATCTCCATTATCCCCCATCCATATCCAGCATCCGTCTCTCCTACCCCAGCTGATGCATCAGTATCTCTTTGAATCACTCATCACTCTTAGCTTTATTGATCCACAATCCTAGTCTTAGGGATCCACCAATCCAAATCAACCCACCAAGCCTCATCTTTCGCGATCCACAATCCTAGTCCTAGGGATCTCTGAAACCCATCTTCCACCAATCTGACTCTTTGAAATCCTGTTGCATCAGCTTTTTAATCCCCTCATCCATCTCCCATCCTAGATTCCTTTTATAGCGCTCCGCTCCTTCATCCTCTGCAATCCCTGAAGTCTTAAGCTTGCTTCCTCTTGTGCATCTGATTCTCCTTTATCATTCTCCCATAGTGAGAGTTTGAGCTAATTCAGCCCCTTCTCTTTATCCAATTTGAGTCTCCTTGCTCATCCCAAATTCTTGTATTTTTCAAGAAGCCACCAAGCCTCGCTTTCTCTCCCCGCTGCCTTCTTGAGGGGGCATCTCATAGTCCATTCTCTCCTCTTCTGCTCTAGCCTTGGGCATCTTATTTTCTTATCTTTGATGTCATGCCACTTGCGGCATCACATCAAAGAGGGGCAAAATGTAGACACCTAAAAATCCTTTAGAAAATAAAGTATTTTTATTTTCTGAAAAATTCCTGATGACATCATCATTAATTAATTAATTAATTAATTAATTAATTAATTAATTAATTTTTATGCCATTAAATCCTTTTATCTTAATTAAAAATATTTAATTAAGGAATCCCTCCCAAAAATGTTTAAATCTTATTTAAACATTATTTCCTTATTTATTAATTATTTAATTAATAAATTGACCAAAAATCCTAAAATAAATAAAAAATTTATTTTTTTCCCAAAAGTTGGCCAATTTCCTTATGACTAATAACCTCTTCCAAAATCTTCTAATCCTTCTTTAATTTTGATTAAAGGCTAATCCCATCATTTCCTACCCCTAATCCCAACTCAAAATATTTAATTAAAATTAAATATTAATCCTCATGTTTATTAAAAAAGTTTTAATAAATATCTCCTCAACCCAAACCCTTGAAATAAATAAAACTTTATTTATTTCCTAAAAATCTAATTTATCCTCATCCTAAGAAGTTCTAGACTCTTCTAGAAAGTCTTCATCCTCATCCTAGGAAATTCTAGACTCTTCTAGAAAGTCTTTATCCTCCTCCAAAATCTAGACTCTTCTAGAAGATGTCTTTAAACCTAATCCTAATCCCCTCCTAACCTTGTCACATTCCCTAAACATGGGTTAAGACTTACTAACCCAAGCCAAAGTTAACAAATATCTCTTCCTTCACCCACCCTCATTAAATGCCATCCACTTGCCTATCCTTAAGCTAATCCTAAACCATCCTAATCCATCCTCTAATCATTTTCACAAGCCTAAGCAAGCTTAAAACCTTCCTAATCAAGTCCAAGTCGAATTTTCTCTCATCACCCTCAAAATATCTCAACCATAAAACTTTATGAAGTCCACTAGGTCATAAATGACTCTTACAAGCCCTTTTATTGCTCTTACAAGTCATTATGAGGGTCTTTATGAAGATTTTATCTCTTGAGCCTCCTTTGTTGACTCATCCTTGCCCTTTCCTCCATCCTCTCACCATGTGACATGTGTCACTCCTTGATTGGCTATAAGGAAGCACAATCCATGTGCTCTCCTCTCATGCAATCTGAGCCTTCCATAAGCTTTTTCCCATCCTTGCATCTTAGCCCTCAATCCCTCAAGCCTCTTGCCTATAAATTGGATCCTTCCCCTTTGCAAAATAACACAATCCATGAAGTAAAGTTATAATGCTATTTTGAGAGCCAAATCCATACTAAAGCCATCTATCCACACCAAAAATCCACAATCATCCATTGAAGCCTTTGGAAGCATATTGAGCATACATCCTATCCATTTAGATAAAGCTACTCAACAAGAGAGCTTCTTATTGAGAGAGTCCATTAATGGCTCATATTCTCAATTGAGAGCTCATCTTAGTCTATCTTGAAGTTTATGAATTTTGTTTAGTTTGTAGAAGCTTTATTTAAATTTGGTTTCTATTAGCATACTAACATTTTCTCATATACAATATCCTCTTACAAGGAACTTTTATATTATTGCATCTTTTTGTGGGTACTATCCCCATCAAGGCTTTCCCTTTGATCATGGATTTACCTCATTAACAAATAATTTTATCATTGTGTATTTTCTATCTCTTAGCATTGGTCATATTATTGGTTATTGAAGTTGGATTTGATAAGTTGAGTTTAATTTGGATTGAGCATACAACTGATTCACCCCCCCTATTGTATTGGTGGAATTTAATTTATAGTATTTTTTTCCTCAGATGTTATACTAATAGTTTAAAATATACACTCATAATATTTATGACCAAAATTGTTACACTTATAATAGTGATGATTGAAAGATGTATTTCTAGGAGTACTTATTTTGTTCAATAGACATGTGTAGTGTGACCAAATTTTCTACAATTGTAGTAGGTAGGCTTCTAGGGTTTATTTCCTTTTATTTATTGTGATTCTTAAGAATTTTTTAATTTTTGTTTTGTTTCAACTTTTAATGATTCTTTGATTTCCAATTTTTATTGTCAAATATATCCTAATCTGATAGTATCACTAGGTTTCCTCTAACTTTTCAATTTTTCATCAATTTTGTGCATGCTTTGTTCAAACCTTGTGAGTCTTTCATTAATTTCCTTCTCAACTTTCAAATTACTCTTTAATTCTTTGTTCTCTTTCTTTAGTTTCTATTTTTTTTGCTTGTAATTAATATTCCTATCACCCTTTCTTTGTACTAGTGCATTTCATGCTTGGATATCTCTCTCTTATCTCTTTAGGAGTAAATATTTTTCTTTGATTATTTCTTCAACATCCCTCTTTTCTATTTCAAGAACTTCTTTAGCACTCTTAGTAGTCCTCATCCTCTCGAGTACTTTTATTATCCATAGGGATTGAACTTTATGCTCTCTTTTCATTTGTGTAAGCTCTTTAAGTAGTTCATTTCTCTTTTTCAATAGGTTAGCAATAACAACATCTTCTTCCTCAAAATTGATACTTCCTTCTAACACACTGTCAAGGTCATCAAGGCTCATTTGTAATATTTCTGGCCATTCCTTGATTTTTAAAAATGATGTTTTAATCTTTTTCTTCAGATCTTGTATCTATTCATTAGTATTTATTGGTGCTTCTTGCAATCGCTTCTGATATTTGTAACTTACCATTATCTTAGATTTACTCTCAAGCTATTATAATTTCTCTCTAGAGAACCAAATTTCTAATATCAATTGTTGGAATTATTTGAATTAGGTACTATGGGGAGGGGGGGTGGGGGCGAGGTGAATCAGTACCTCAAGAAATTCTCTATTCCTCCCTATAAATCTTAAACTTAAAACTTATTTATACTAAAATTTGTTATAACTCTTATTGGTAACTACTATCTCATTAACTAATAACTACATAAATTATGAAGTAATGCATGCAATACATAGTTTCATCCAAACATATAACACAATATTCGGTCTTGTAGAAAAATCTTGGTTAGAGAGAAACACTATGGTGGAAATGATACCCACAATTCATCATTGCAGTAATAAGGAACTTGATTAAGAGCTTACATAAATATCATCTTCTAAATTATTTTTCTCTATTTAGAGTGATTGATACCTTGTTATAATTATCTAAAATCTTATTAAAGACTACTCCACTAGGAGATTTTATATACTTATATAGTGTTCACCTAGTTAAGGGATTTACAATAATTTCCAACTAGAACTTTTAAGTCCAGTTAAAGACTACCTATTTAAGGATTTTCAAAATCTTGTTGCTAAACTATTAGAAATAAGTTAACAAGAAATTTGACCTATAATTTCTTTCTCCTAAAGCTTGTCAAATCTTGTTCTACTACCCCTCTATTTTTTTTGTGCTTGTTATGCGTTCTACTTGCCTTTGCCGATATCTATTCCTTTGTCCTTTTTCTTCTTTTCTCTTCATCATCCTTTCCTCATTTTTTTGATCTCCTTTTATGCTTTGGTTACCCTAATTATAGTTTCACCAAACATCTTAAATCTTTCATAAACTATTTTCACATTGGATGTCATCCTAAAGTTAGCCATTAACTTTACTTGTTCATCATATTTCCTATTTACCAATTTAACTTGTAATTTACCAACAATAAATTGACTTTCCTTTGTTGTAATTAGGTCTTCATGTATCCTTTGTGCCAATAAAACTCTAGTCTTCTTATAACTATCCATTTACATGTTTGTCCCATTTTACCGATAAGGTTCCTTCTTGCCAACAGTGTACATTGTTTACTTGTTTCCTTACCATCTTCACCTATTTTAATATCTTATAGGTAATGATTCTATCTGTACAATTTTTTCCAACAATGAAAAATATAGCATACAAACCATAATCAATAACCATTGTGTGTTTTTATTAAACAACATTATAAATAGTTTTTTTTAGTCTTAAGTTTTAGACTTTTATCAAAATCTCTCAAGTTTTATATATTGAGCTTCTAGCTTAACTAGTAATTTTTGAGTAAGACATTCTTAGTATATTTCTAAAGAAATATATTAAGAACTTAGCATAGTATTAACTCTTTTGTTAATACTTTTGTATATATGTAGTTTATCTCTTAGTTCTATTTAATCTATATCTTATTAGAGCTTATAATATAAGTTAGATCTATTCAATCTCGTTTCTCTATGTCTCATTTATCTATATATGTACGTGTGTATACAAACATACATAAATACAATACATGCATAAGTATATACATGTATGTATGCCTGTGTGTGTATGTGTGTTATAGATTATTTTATATGAATATGAGATCCATGGTTTGTTGGTGGCCTATTTTAATGCGCTTCCTCTTTTCTTTAGCTAAGATGAAATTTACCTCTTGTTATCTCTCTTTGAGATTAATAATGGGTATCCTATTAGTTTATGATATCAATATCTATTTAGTTTAACTTGGGTAATATTTTATTTTTGGCTTTTTTCCTCCTCTCATTTTGGTATCTGACACTTATGAAGGATACAAACTATTTTTCTATGGATATGTATACTTCATCAATCAATGTTTCATTCATTCATCTTGTAGCTTCATCTCATCTAGTTCTTTCTCTATTTATAATAGTTATGTGTTTTTCTATGCTCATATTTATTAGTATTTTCAATATCATCATTTTAACGATATATATATATATATATATATATATATATATATATATATATATATATATATATATATATATATATATATATATATATATATATATATATATATGAGGTTTGTTCACTAAAGTGGTGAGTATGGGTTTAATTAAAAAATATTATGGTTAGATGCCTCCTTGTTAGATGGATTCAATTTCTTTTATCTAAAAATTAACTTTCAAATGCGTGGGACATTTTATAATGAGTAATTATGTTAGAAGTATTGTTGTCATGAGGTGATGTTGGAAGCTAGATTTGTATGAAGTAGTGTTTTCATCATTCCTTCTAATATTCCTTTAATAGATTTAGAGATATTTGGTTTGATGTTTCTGTTGGAAATATAGGAGTAATTGAGAGGGGAGGGGTGAATCAATTAACACTAAAACATATCCCAGATCCCTTAGATGTCAAATAAAATTGATTGCTACTATTATTCAGTATACACGAAAAATGTTGTAACTCAATAAATGTAGAGTGATTTACTTTTAGTTGATCTTAAACATTCATAGTGATTAATTGGCAAGCATAAGATAAATAACATGAACACATGAGGTACCAGGATTTAACATGGAAACCCAATATGGGAAAAACCACCAATGTAACTAGTTAGTATTTTCACTCTTTTGAAGTGAGACCTGTAGGAGCCAACCCAGTTAAAGGTTACAAAACACACTGTTGGGTGTGACCTTGGTAGAGGATTTAATCACCCTATAAGGAGTGGCCTTGCAAGAGGTCTTAAAACAATTCAATGGAACTATCACCTTGTTGGAGGATTTACAACTGGCTATTAAACCAACACTATTAAGAGATTTTAGATCACTGCTACAATAGTAAGAAAGTAACAATGAAATGACTTTATTGTGATGCAACTGAATTGCTGATTACAGATCTCTATTCTACTTCATACTTGATCCTTCTTGATTGAATAACACTTTTCTTCTCCATAAGGATACCTGCTTATCCTTTAGGTTCACTCAGACTCTTTCCTTTTGAATTCAATCAACTCATTTGCACACACACACACACACACACACACACACACACACACACACACACACACACACACACACACACACACACACACACACACACACACACACACACACACACACACACACACACACAATCTGAACTTGACCTTTTATTTATATCATCCAAATTGCCAAGTCAGCTCAATTACAAATTAAAATAACTAGTAATCATCACCATATTTGGCTAGAAACAATACTTAAAATAATTAAGCTTCTTATGTCAAAACAACAAAAGCCTTCATTGGCCAACCTTGCTTGGTAAACATTGGTTTTGAGATGATTTCCTGTGTTAACCAACAGAGGCTTGGTTAATACTGTGAACATGCAAAAATCCTTTGGCAACTCAGTGAACTTGGTGAATATTGACTTTGTCCAACTTTCCTTCACTAACCATGAGAACTTGGTTAACACTATTTCCTGCTAGAATTCCTTTGACGCCCAAGTGAGCTCGGTAAACATTGACTGACAATTGATATGACATTTTTGTAACATCAAAGACAACACACAATTAGACAGTTGTATCCAACACTTTCTATTTATGATTTGATAACTATGTAATCCATTCTAATGTCTCGAAAGAAAGCAAGGCTTATTTGGTATTTTGAAAACTTCATAAACCATGGTTGTTTCTCTACTTAGGCAATTTGGATCTCATGCTATTTTCATAAAAAGGCTAACCCCTTTAGTTTACAGTAATTACGAATCCCTCTCTTCTGCCTAGACTAATACTCAACCTTTTGAGCAACAATTAAGCCTTTTTATGAACAAGCGTAGTATGTTCTGTATGGACTTTATCTCTCAGGTAAGAAATTTAGCTTTTCCTTGATACTAACATTTACTCTTAGTTGAAATCAGGAAGTCTAGCTTTTCAAGTGGATGTAAAGGAATATAACCCCAAATGAAGGATATTATATTGGTAAACTATCTAATTGTAATTGTAACTATGTCCAAATTTTGATATAGCCCTCTTGTAATAGAAATTAGTGCTAGGATTTAGCATTTTTATCAAATCATATTGTATGGGAGGGTATTCCATCTCAAAGTCTGCAGATATTATTGTGGCAAATGTAAGAAGTTCTTTTTTAGAAGGGAAGGAAATGCCTTTCCAAAGGCCCTTAGAGAAAAGGGCATTGTAATCTTTATTGGAAACAAGAGGGCAATGTCTAGGGAAACAATGAGTTTTTTCTTCCCATTGGTAAACAAATTTGATTGAAAATGATAAAAATAAAGGATTAACCTTTAATTAATAAAAAAACCATTAGTATCCTAAAAAGTACAAAGAATATCAACTAATTTAGAAGATAAGAGAAACAAATAATTTTATGTCACATTATTTTAGAATATGCAACTAGTGGTAAGGTCAATGTAAGCATTGTTGTCCCTAAAATAGGGAGAGAGAAAAATAAATTCAAGATATTAATTCAATCTATGCCTTTTTTTTGTTGAAAATCATATATATATTTGTAAGACATAGTTACAAATCATAAGACCCACAACCTTCATTCTCAAAGTTATATGACTATCTATAAAACAAGATTTGTCATCTCAAAAGGGAAACAAAACCAACCAATTTATATAGTAGAGACAACAATGAAATAAATAAATATTGTTATCCCAAAAGACATAAACCAATTCAACTAATTTAGAAGAATGTAAAAAATAAAAGTTTGGGCAAATAATTTTAGAATTAATCACCTATTAGTAATGTCAAAAAAACTTTGTTGTCTCCACAAGAAAAAAAATCAATTTAAGGGAATCTAGGAGGAATTTATTTTGTGACAAGTTCACTTTTGTTAAAAATTATATATTTTTATTTGTAGAAAATAGTTACCAAGGATAAGACCTATTATAGACTCTGTTGTGAAAGTAAATTTTTGGGACCCTTCAAGGAATTGATTTTTGTCTCAAATCTCTTTTGTTAAAAATTATGTATTGTTATTTTCTACAAACAACAATACATATTTTTTCACAAAAGTGATTTGACAAAAATGAATTTCTTGGAGAGTCCCCTAAATTGACTTTTAACAACATGGTCTACAAGTCTTATCCTTTGTAACTATTTTTTACAAATAAAAATAAGTAATTTTTAACAAAAGTGATTTGACAAAAAATGAATTCCTTGTAGAGCCCCCTAAATTGATTTATTTTCTTGTTTCTCTTTATAGAGAAATAATAAGACCAAGATCTACAAACTTTGTTGTCTAAAAACAAATGACAAATGTATAACACCAACTAAGTTTTGTTGTCCTAGCTATGAAATGAACAAGTTGTCTTGTCCCAAAAGACATACACAAAGTCAAGCAATGAAGAAGACTATAGATAAATAAATCTTTTCATATTATTTTAAAACTAATTACCATTCAATAACATAAAAAATCTTTTTATTTGAAAAATAAAAATAAAATAAATCAATCAATAAACTCTTCAAGAAATTTATTACATCTAAAATTACTTTTGAGAAATATTACATATTATTATCTGTAATAAGTAATCACAAATGATTATAAAAGATAAAAACAATCAATTAAAATAGTCAAAAATACTATTAATGTGAAAATAATTACATGCCATAAAAAAAATTTAAAAATTCAATAGTAGGAGGAGCCTAGTTTGCTTCTCTTTGTTGTCTTTTTTTGGTCTTTTGTTTGTCTTTTTGTTAATTTTCTGTAATTGATGATTTTGGTGCTGACTGTAGCCAGATTTAGCTGGACACGGATGTGTGTGTTTCATTATTCCCCGTAAAGAAACCCTTTTAACCTTCATCAAAAACTTTTAGACCTAATCCAATCAAATCTAAAAACCTCCGAAATTCCAACCTGAAAATAATAAAAAACATGACTATTTTACATTTTATTTACTGAAATTTTAACAAATTACAACCTCGTTTTTACAATTTATCAAAATTGACCATCTTGTTACTTCAGTAGACTCTTGTGAAAAATCACCATAAAAACTCTTAATTTCGAGGAGTTTGGATGCCTTTACGATGGGCAAGAGGTCAAATTTGTTAAGTGGGCTCTAAAATTTTATGCGGTCAAACTTATCCTACCGAAGCCAGTTGGAATTTGTCACAAGCACCGGTGCAACTAGAACCAGATTTGCCCTTGCTCTCTCGCTATAAAGTTGGCTTAGGGAGCAACCAGTTTCATGCCTGTGCTCATTCGTTGTCGAAGGACTTGGGAGTCAGAAGGAAAAGCATCGAGGAAGTTTGAGTATATTTTCTGGGAGATAATGGCTTCGAAGAGGATTTGGACTGATATGTTCAAACTGCAACACGACAATCCAGCCCTCACCCAAGGTTGGCATCTACGCTTTTGCTTTATTGTCCTTATTTTTGGATGCAATGAATTGTTTCAATTGGTACTCATATCTCAGTTGATTCATTCCTATGGAATTGGTAATGGTTATTTGCAGAGTTGAGATTACTGAACTTTTGTGTTATCAGAATCATTTACATTTTCTGGATTTAGAACTTGTTTGAAATTGGATTTGTTAGATTCATTTATATAGGATTAGTAATAGTTACTTGTAAGGGTGAGATTGTTGTTCTTCGCTGTATGTTCAGATTGAAATCATTAAGTTTTCAGTAAATTATTTTGTTATATATTTCTTGGATCAATGTGTTCTTAGATTAAGTACTTCATAGATTATGTAGTAAAGTTTAGTGCATAATAGAATTTCGATTTTCGTAAAACATTTTTTCATATATTGATTAGATTACTAGATCATTAGGTTCAAATTTCTGTTGTGTTATCATGATAGTTTATATAATGTGCTTATGGCTTTGAGTCTCTTCTTTAAAATAAGGCAATGAGGTCTCCCATTGTAGCTTCACCGGTTCATATCTTTAGGTCAAAATCATTTCATTAGGTGGAACATAATTATGTGTTAGTTTCATATAAATGAAAAAATTCAAATCTTTTCTAAATTCTTTTTGAAATGGGACAAAGAAAGAAAATGAATTTTTATAATTCATAGTATGAATTTATTTAGTCTTTTTAGTCTAATGGTCCTCCTAGTGGTGTGCTACAAAAGAAAAATACATACTTTTGAATAAAGAAAAAAGTTAAACATGATTCTTTTTCAGGTTCATGAAAATATCGTGAATTTTTTAAAATATTTTTGTTATTTTCAATTTGTGTTTTTATTTTTCTGAAATTTAGTCAATGATACAATTTGTAGGGAGGATAGCCCTGTCCCTGGATTAGGGTCAACTTAGGTTGCACTGTAATGGACTTCCCAAATTCTATAATTAAGCATCTACCATCTGAAATAAAATTAAAATGAGTAACCTCTCAAATAGATAAACGGATTAATATTTTAGATATGAAATATTCTCATCAGTGATGAAGTTTTGTGGGCGGTTGGACTCTGAAAACAATTGAATCTGAATAATAATATCATAATATTCTTCAACCTCAAACTCTACAGCCAGCAAATTTATTTGACAAAATACAGTTTTGCATTGAGGAATTTTTAGTTTGCTGCAGTTAGACTGAGTTCTTGTCAAGTTTTTCAATGGATCTGATCTATGTTTTCGTCTCCCAGCCGAATCAGAAGAGAGCAGAGAAACAAGAGCCAGATGGAACCCGATGAAAGAACAAATCGAAATTCTACAGTCAATATTCAATTCTGGGATACATAATCCCAACAAACTACAAATACAAAAGATCACTACTCGGCTGCGGAATATTGGAGAAGTAGGCGACGCTAATGTTTTCTACTGGTTTCAAAACAGGAAGGCCAGAGACAGGAAGAGACAGCGTCGTATGGATGCTGCTAAGGAAAAAGCGGATAAAGCTAAATCATCAATTCCAACTACTTTACCACCCAATTCCCTTCATATCACTACACCCCATGATCCCATTCATATAACAGCTACATTCAATCACATTCAGAGGAGTGGACCCAATACCATTCAAGCCAGAAAAATTAATTCAACTCAAACCGCTACACCGATTCAAACCATTGCACCGAATCCGATTCAAACTATGGTACCCATTAATCCGACCATAGAAAATCCTATTTTTTCCACACTGTCAGCTCCGGTTTCTTCATTTCCAACGATGCCACCTTCAGTTTCATCATTTGCCAATCAGCAAATGCCACCATCGGTTTCATCATTTGCCAATCAGCAAATGCCACCTTCAGTTTCATCATTTAGATATCTGCAAATGCAACAAGCTCAACAAATTTTGGCTGACCCATTACATGCAATGTCGGGAGGAGTTACAACATACCCATATAACTACAACTCTGCAATACCAGCTTTTCCTGAAGATTGTTCTTCTTCGTTTCTGGCGCCTGAAAACATATCATACCCATTCAGTTATAATCAAGGCCATGAAGTTGTTATGCCTTCAGCTCCAACTGTCACTCAGCCAGGTCAGTATTAATGCATTCTTATGTTCATATCACAAACCCAACAGAAACTGGATATTCTCTTCTACAAATTTAGATTTATTGTTTATGTGCTTACAATTGGGTATTTGCAGATGCAAGATTGGGTTGTCAGAGTGATGATCTCATAACTGTAACCATTGATGAAAATAAATATAGAGCCCCGACGGGACCCATCAATGTGTGGGCCGTCTTTGGTCAAGATAAGTTTTTGGTGGACATCAATTGGGAGCGTATCCCCACAGATGATAGCGGATTCACTTTGCATGGGCTGCAAGATGGGGGTTCCTATTTTGTGCTAGGTGTATATATCTACATTTTTCTGATGTTCTCTCCTTTTTTAATGTGGTGGATGAGTTTAATTTGTAAACATTAGTTATTAGCAATTGATTCTCACATTTAAAGGGTTAAATAATGAACTGCATTTATTATTTTTAAATTATATTTTCAGTTATGTTTAAGACTGGTTGAAACTAAGATACCTGTTTTTGATATGCAGATGATATAGAAGCAACACCACAATCGTTTGAATTTTCTCAACTATAGATATTTTTGAAGCCTTCTCCGATATTAGGGCAATCTGGGGACCATGTTGAATCTTACTCAACCATGGGAAAATCTTGGGCTTCTTCAATAACATATCTCATGTGAATGATGCGATTCTCTTCTAGAGATTTTGATGTAAATTTCAACTGCTTTAAATAACCATTTTTTGTTGTCATTTTTTTCTGGTAAAAATGACAAATCAAGATCTTAGTACTGTCAGCCTGGCTTAACCAGCACATCCAAAATTTTGACCGCTTCAAGTAGCTGCTGTCATGAAGCCCAACTATCATCCGTATAGATACATAAATAAAGGAGAGTCAGCAACAGTGGATTGATTTTGGTTGAAACCCCATATGTAGGGATGGTATCTCATCTGCAGCATTTGTCAGTACAGTGATCTCACCAATGATGGTGATAACAGCCACATCAACTGTTATGCTTCTTTCAAAATTTTCCTCTCCCACTGAATAATCAAAATCTCTTCAAAATAAAAAAAATCAAAGCACACAAAGGTTGTTATCATGAGAAGAGAGTAAGAAGAAAATATTGAATTGCTTCACAATTAGATCAGCAGTGAGATCAATGAAGAGCATTTGATAACGCAAATGATCTCGGTTCAAATCCATGATGAATGTAATTTATTAAATCAAAACAATTTAATGTCATGTCCCTTTTCTAGTGACATAACTTTTATCGGGGATTTGCCTATCATCGACTGTCGTAGGCAAATGATTTTGGAAAGAGAGTCTTTTTATTTTCAGATGATTACATTCTTGCTCTCGGAGAATAATAATGCAGTAAGTGGGGCCTACTTGTTCTAATATTAAATTGAGATTGTACTTTTACTTTATAAAGTTATTTATTTAATTTTATAAAGATTAATAATAAAGTGCATTATAAAAGACCATTCGGGAAAACTTCCAGTAACTTCTCAACAAAGTGAATAAATAGAGGACATGGGGCACCCATTGGCATAAGCGATTTTGTGGAAGGGTTGCTCATTGAAGATGGTATTCAGCCATTTCATAGTGGATGAATTAAAGAATCGATTTTTATTAAGAGCCTGAAGCTAGCAAGGTGGGCAGGGCAATGTGTTACAATTCAGAGGGGCACCATCCAATACGGAATTCACAGTAGCTTCGAAATTTTACAAGGATAATTTCCGCTGACTGACTTCTCCTGAAGCTGTTTCTTTACGGAGTTCTCATGAGTATCAGCGAACCCTTTTGGACCATCTCATCACGGGCGGAAGTCTTGAGGATTCATTAAATAAGAAAATTCGTGAGTCGAGAGTTGTTGAGCGGCTACAGCATAAGATCGGGTTTCAGGGTTTCACATCATAAGCAGAGCATTTTCAAAGCACGCCTACCACAGAGATTTCCGAAACAATTGTCACAGTCAGCAAATTAAATCGCGACCTCCATTGGAGATTGGGAACAAACCCGTGTTCGTGCAGTGCAACGGATTCCGTCAGACAAAGAGTGTGGAGGGTATTACAGCGGATTCGGAATATTGCAAGATCATTTAGGAACTCCCGATCTATCAGTTCCGGCATTCCTTTCAAAGACGCGATTTAGCTAAGTCTGTAACTAATTTCAGCAAACATAAATAAAGAAATTGGTGCCGACTTGGCTCACGGGTTGCTTATCTCCAGGGACTTTGATATTTACTCCAATTTTTGGTCCATCTACTGAAGATCAAATTGTTCATGATAATCGGCAGCAGTGATACAAGGTTCTGAAAATTTGAGCAAACTCTTGGCGATTTATATCTACTCAGGTTCCAAACACTTTCTTATATATTTTGCTATTGTGTCTCATATTTTTAATAATAATAAGAAGATATTATAGACTGCCTATTCTATGTGTTTGCCATGATTATTTTTCTTTCGAGATCAGAATAGCACAGATTCAATTATTCAGTAAAAGTGCGTAACAAAATTCTCTAGTGTCATATCAATAACAATATCGATTTAATTAGCAAGGGTTATCTCAGAAGGTCATTTCAGTGGTATTACAGTTTGTTTGCAAACTGTTTGACGAAATGTCAAACCCCTGATGTATTAAAAACTATAATTTGGTGCGTAATAACCTGCGGGGGTTATTTCATTTAACCTCTATTTTTCTTCTGTTCATTTCCAAGGCTCTTTCTAACAATGGTTAGAAGCAGTTTAGCTTCTCTTTGGCTACCATGCACGCGGATTTAGAACTTTGGACATAAATAAAAATATTCTTAACCTTCTATTTTTCTTTATTTTCCTTATATCATTTTTCCTAACACAACTTAGTAATCATGGTTGATTCTTGTATGGATTAGGTGATTAGTTTTGCAGATCCATTAAATAGGAAGATCCTCCCCTATTTAATATCTTAAAAAAACTTCGAAAGTTTTAACTGTATAAATTTAACATTAGAAATGATCACACGAATCTGCTGTGATAATAATATATGGACAGTGACCTTATAAGAAACAAAATGTCGTTCTTTGTAAACTCTCACATTATTATATTTACGAAGTATGGATTTGAATATTCCTTTCCTAGCAAATCAAACGCAGATTTGTTTTCAACAGTACTGTGTATTATGTGGGAAGCCTTTCGCAATAACATGTAATCAAAGGACTGGTAATTTGTAAAGCAATTTAATTAAGACATTCTAGTGGCGCGAGATGTAACCATCATTTAATTTTTTTATTCATTTATTGGTATTTTCATTAAATTTAAAATAGATATTTGTTGAATAATAAATTAATTAATGTTATAGTAAAAAATAGTTATATTATTATAGAAAATTGATATTAATCTTTTCTTTTATGATTTTATTGAATAAAGTTTTTAGATAAACTTTAAAATTCAACTCATATATTATAATTTCAATCCATATAGATAAAAAAATTGTTATATTTTTCAATATAAACATTTTAAAATATTTTAAAAAAATTAAAATATGAATTTGTAGAATGATTTTATCTTCCACAAAAATTGATATGAAAATAAAAATAAATTAAACTTATAAAATATATTTTAATACCTTCGTATTAATAATTGCTAAATTATTTTACAGACTAAAAAATAAAACCTAAAATATAACTAATAATAGAATTCTTACATTTTTATTTTACTAAATTATATAATACTTTTTATTAAATAGTTTTCATATATTCAATTTTAAAAAAAATTAAACTTATTTTTTCTTACTAATAATACCAAATTCTATTCATTTATGCAATATAGAAATCTTACAAAACTATTATGTGTAGACTATAAAGGGAAGGGTGTGAGTTCTTTACATCAAAATAATATCAAGTACATTGACAACAAAAATAAGGTCATAAGAAGTGACACCTACTAGACAGAACCCAAACCAGAATAAAACAGCTAAAACCAATCTAAAACTAAAACTTAAAATAAGAAACTGGCCCAAAAAATTGTACCAAGACGCTGCTTACAAAAAATAAAAACACCAAAAATAACATTCATGTGTTGCACCAAACCCAACAACCAAAATAAACACACTGAACCAAACCAACAACCAACACCTAATGAACCAACACAAATAGAGAACTTGCAAAGACCACCTGGAGGAAACAAAACACAACCCAGCCGATCTCCTTTGCAACTCCTTGAACTACTCTAGTAAGGAGAACTTGGGGGATTGAAAAGGCCTAGTTTTACTCAACCCTTGGGAGGCCATAGGAATGCCTTCACCCTTTTCTAGAGTCTCCTCCTTGCACTTCCTCTTCATAGATTTTTCCTCTAGTTGGGCCTTGAGACTATCAATCTCCTTCTCAAATTTAGCCAAAATAAAATTTATTTGGGTGACCAAATTGTTAATTTGTTCCTAAGGTTGATCTTGTGTTTTCTCTATGGACACCATAGTCTTCAACATTTCATCTCTCTTTTCCTTTGACAGAATTTTATTCTTGATTTTCTTCACCTGCTGCTCTAGTTGTTCCCAATTCTAAAGCTTGTCACAACCTACCAACATTCCACCAAACTTTATCCTTGTAGCTAGACATCCAGTCCACCAATTTATGCTATTCCCCTACAATGGCCTTTAGCCTATTGATCTTTCTGCATGCAACGTGCATTTGAAAAAGAAGCCACCTAGCCACCTCTTTTAACCTATTATAATAAGAGACTCTCTCTCTCTCTCTCACACACACACACACACACACACACACACACACACACACACACACACACACACACACACACACATGCATGGTAAGATAATCCAAATCAATGCTACCATCCTTTTTTTTTTCAGAGTTGGGCTAGGTAAGGGTTCCCTAGACACTTGAGGTTCTCCCAAGTAGCTTAGATCCATAGTGGGTGAGGTAGGGTACACGGTGGAACCCAAGGAAAGTGGGTTTAAAAATTAAAAAGAGTTATCTGGGATCTAATCTGTCTCTATAGTTGATTCATCATGGATATCAAGGATATCATCTTTTGCTATTGTTTTTTAATCTTTCTAGGGGGCATAGTCCTTATAGCCAAACTAGAGGATGTCTTAGGAGTAGCCAGGGTGCAAACTTGCCCCACGGAGGGAGAAATAAATTTAAAAGCCTTCTTATTCAACTCAAGCACAAGGTGATGGAAGACTTGAAGGGTCAAATGTTAATGAACTTCATAGAATCTAAATAAAAGACTAGTGCTTTGGTAGGGGGGCTTTTACTTTAAAGTTTTCCACATATTGTGAAAAGAGAAGAGTAAATTCAAAATGGAAAATAAAAATAATTATTACTCTAAAAATAATGTAGCATCAGGAAAATGTGGGAATGAAATCTTTAATACCTTCTTTCATAGGTAATGAAGTGAATGAGAGCTTTTAATAGGGCCGACCAAACCCAATTCATTGCCTCTCTATTGAAACCATGATGCAACATAGAAAATTTCTCTCCTAGGTCAAGAAAATACTTTAGAGCCTCTTTAAAGGATATATTTGTGTTCCTTGAGATCTTCACACCTTCCATGCTCAACCTAGTAATGGTGAAATGGACTGATGTAATCACAAAAGAAACTAAACCCACCATAAGCTTGCTTTCATCCAAAAACTCCAAATTTTTTTGGAAGAGCTTAGGGTTGTAACCCTTCATATCCATGATAAACTTAGCAATCTCCCCATGCTCAATGATCTCCCAGAGTGCATTATCATTCTTATAACCCTCTCCCCCATTCATTTGGTTCAATCTGATTATGATCCCCACCAATGCTTCACATTCTTTGGGGACTATAAATATTGCACACAACTTTTAGAAATAACAAACCTCACAATATTGAATACCAAATTTTTAGCTTTACACACACGCTAAATAACTCAAACGCCCAAAAGGAAAGTTGAATCATAAAAAACATATAGGAATTAGACCACAATAAAGGAAATAACGATGTCTTCGTTAATGTATAATTTTAGAGCAATCATGGCAGATTACATCGCACACCTCCACTGGTATAGATGAAAGGTCATCCCAAATTTTGAACCCCTCTATATATTTTCCCATTCTTGCCAACCTATCGATTGTAAGCATGAAAACTAATGGTATTCCTATGGGGGTGTATGTTAGAAATGATGGAGACATAATTTAGAGATTATGGGTTATATTCATGATAGAGTTTGTCATTGGTGTCAATACACTTTATTCTTTGAAGAATTCTAGAGTTACAGAGGAGAAATTGTTTGGCATGGTCAATGGTCAAAAAATATTTTATATGCACTTGAGGGTAGCTTTAGGATCTTGTCTTGATGCTTTGCCCATGGTTCCAAAAAAAGATTTATAGTTTCGGTCAGTTATGTGAAGTTTTGTGGAGGTTTCTTTAAGAAATAGGTTTTTGAAAGTAGTTGCTAGTAAATTAGTTGTATCTTTTGGCAGAAGGGTATGTGTAGGATCATGGTGTGCCAAAAAGTGGCAATGTGAAAAAAATAGAGTTTGAACACATCTAAAAGCGCTTCAAAATCCGCTCTGACTTTTTTTCACCTATCCGGGTACCAAACCTGGAAAGTAAGGCCCAAGCCTTATCGGATATCCGATTTGAGATCGGATATCGGATCTCATATCGGATATCGGATCTCATATCGGATATCCGATATGAGATCCGATATCCGATATTGGTGACATAAAAATTGGAGGGAAAAGGCACAAAAATTAGAGGGAAAAACAAATTTGTAAGTGATATAACTAATTTGAGTTATGAAATATGTAAAGATATAATATATAATCTATAAATATATAATATAATAACATAACTATTATATATAAAATAATATATAATCTATATATTATATAATAATATAATATAATATTATATATATATATATATATATATATATATATATATATATATATATATATATATATATATATATATATATATATATATATATATATATAAAGTAATGTAAAGATATAATATATAATCTATTAATATATAATAATATATTATGTTATTATTATTATTATTATCTATAAATATAATATATATTATTATAATATATTATTCTTATTTTTACTATATTTTTATTAAATATAATAATATAATATATTATATATATGTTATTAATACATATTATTATTATTATCATATATAAATTATAATCTATAATATATTATTATTATTATTATCATATGTAAATTATAATATATAATATATTATGTTATTATTATTATAATCTATAAATTATATATATATATATATATGATTGTTATACTATATTATTATTATTTTTACTATATTATTTCTAGTGGAGTCATTTATATGGGTCAAAAGGGCTCACAGGATGACCTATGACCCCTTTTGACACATTCCATGATGACATATGTCCCTAAGGGATCCTACGACCCCTAGAGACATATTGGAATAGTTTATATGGGTCGTAGGGGGTCACAGGATGACCTATGAACCCTTTCAACATATTACAAGATGACATTTGTCCCTAGGGGTCATAGGACCCTTAGGGACATATTAGAATCATTCATATGGGTCGAAGGGGGTCATAGGGTGACCAATGACCACCTTCAACACATTCCAAGATGACATATGTCCTTAGGGGTCCTAAGACCCCTAGAGACATATTAGAATCATTCATATGGATCAAAGGGGATCATAGCATGACATATGACCCCCTTCGACACATTCCACGATGACATATGTCCCTAAGGGTCCTAAGACCCTTAGGGACATATTAGAATCTTTCATATGGTTTGAAGGGGGTCATAGGGTGAACTATGACCCCCTTCGACACATTACATGAGGACATATGTCCCTAGGGGTCCTACGACACCTAGGGACATATTAGAATGCTTCATATGGGTCAAAGTGGGCCATAGGTTGACCTATGACCCTCTTTGACCCATTAAATGATGACATATGTCTCTAGGGGTCCTAGGACCCCTAGGGACATATTAGAATCATTCTTATGGGTCAGAGGGGCTCATAGGGTGACCTATGACACCCTTCGACCCATTAGATGACAACATATGTCCCTAGGGGTCCTAGGACCCCTAGAGACATATTAGAATCGTTCTTGTGGGTCAAAGGGGGTCATAGGTTGATATATGACCCTCTTCGACACATTACATGACGACATATGTCCCTAGGGGTCCTAGGACACCTAGGGACATATTAGAATGCTTCATATGGGTCAAACGGTGTCATAGGTTAACCTATGACCCCCTTCGACCCATTAAATGATGACATATATAGCTAGGGGTCCTAGGACCCCTAGGGACATATTACAATCGTTCTTATGGGTCAAAGGGGGTCATAGGTTGACCTATAACCCCCTCTGACCCATTACATGACGACATATGTCCCTAGGGGTCCTAAGACCCCTAGGGACATATTAGAATGTTTCATATGGGTCAAAGGGGGTCATAGGTTGACCTATGACCCCCTTCGACCCATTAAATGACAACATATATCCCTAGGGGTCCTAGGACCCCTAGGGACATATTAGAATCTTCAACCCATTACATGACGACATATGTCCCCAGGGGTCTTAGGATCCCTAGGGACATATTAGACTCATTCATATGGGTTAAAGGGGGTCATAGATTGACCTATGACCCTGTTCGACCCATTACATGATGACATATGTCCCCAGGGGTCCTAGGATCCCTCAGGACATATTAGAATCGTTCATATGGGTCAAAGGGGGTCATACGTTTACCAATGACCCCCTTTGACCCATTAAATGACAACATATGTCCCTACCGGTCCTAGGACCCCTAAGGACATATTAGAACTATTCTTATGGATCAAAGGGGGTCATAGGTTGACCTATGACCCCCTTCAACCCATTAAATGATGACATTTGTCCCTAGGGGTGCTAGGACCCCTAAGGACATATTAGAATCATTCTTATGGGTCAAAGGGGGTCATAGGTTGACCTATCACCCCCTTCGACCCATTACATGACTACATATGTCCCTAGGGGTCCTAAGACCCCTAGGGACATATAAGAATCCTTCTAATCGGTCAAAGGGGGTCATAGGGTGACCTATGACCCCCTTCGACCCATTACCTGATGACATATGTCCATAGGGGTCCTAGGACCCCTAGGGACATATTAGAATTCTTCATATGGGTCAAAGTGGGTCATAGGTTGACATATGACCCCCTTCAACCCATCAAATGATGACATATCTCCCTAGGGATCCTAGGACCCCTAAGGATATATTAGAATCATTTTTATGGCTCAAAGGGGGTCACAGGTTAACCTCTGACCCCCTTCGACATATTACATGACGACGTATGTCCCTAGGGGTCCTAGGACCCCTAGGAACATATTAGATTCGTTCATATGGGTCAAAGTGGGTCATAGGTTGACCTATGACCCCCTTTGAACAATTAAATGATGACATATGTCCCTAGGGGTCCTAGGAGCCCTAGGGACATATTAGAATCATTCTTATGAGTCAAAGGGGGTCATAGGTTGACCTATGAACCCCTTTGACCAATTACATGATGACATATTTCTCTAGGGGTCCTAGGACCCCTAGGAACGTCTTAGAATTGTTCATGACCCATTACATGATGACATAGTCCCTAGGGGTCCTGGGACCCCTAGGGACATATTAAAATCTTTCATATGGGTCTAAGGGGGTCATAGGTTGACCTATGACCCCCTTCGACCCATTATATGATGACATATGTCCCTAGGGGTCTTAGGACCCGTAGGGACATATTAGAATCGTTCATATGGATCAAAGGGGGTCATAGGTTGACCTATGACCCCCTTCGACCCATTAAATGATGACATATGTTCTTAGGGGTCTTAGGACCCCTAGGGACATATTAGAATCGTTCATATGGGTCAAAGGGAGTCATAGGTTGACCTATGACCACCTTCGACACATTACATGATGACATATGTCCCTAGGGGTCCTAAGACCCTTAGGGACATATTAGAATGCTTCATATGGGTCAAATGGGGTCATATGATGACCTATGACCCCCTTTTACCCATTAAATGACAAGATATGTCCCTAGGGGTCCTAGGACCCCTAGGGACATATTAGAATTGTTCTTATGGGTTAAAGGGGGTCATAGGGTGACCTATGACCCCCTTCGAACCATTACATGATGACATATGTCCTTAGGAATCCTAGGACACCTAAGGACATATTAGAATGCTTCATATGGGTCAAAGGGTGTCATAGGTTGACCTATGACCCCCTTCGACCCATTAAATGATGACATATATCCCTTGGGGTCCTAGGACCCCTAGGGACATATTAGAATCATTCTTATGGGTCAAAGGGGGTCATAGGTTGACCTATGACCCCCTTCGACCTATTACATGATGATATATGTCCCTAGGGGTCCTAAGACCCCTAGGGACATATTAAAATCATTATTATGGATCAAAGGGGGTTATAGAGTGACGTATGACCCCATTTGACTCATTAAATGATGACATATGTCCCTAGGTGTCCTAGGACCCCTAGGGACATATTAGAATCGTTCTTATGGGTCAAAGAGGGTCATAGGTTGACCTATGACCCCCTCCGACCCATTAAATGATGACATATATCCCTAGGGGTTATAGGACCCCTAGGGACATATTAGAATTGTTCTTATGGGTCAAAGGGGGTCATAGGTTGACCTATGATCCCCTTCGACCCATTACATGATGACATATGTCCCTAGGGGTCCTAAGACCCCAAGGGACATATTAGAATCCTTTTAATAAGTTAAAAGGGGTCAAAGGGTGACCTATGACCCCCTTCGACCCATTACGTAACGACATATGTCCATAGGGGTCCTAGGACCCCTAGGGACATATTAGAATGCTTCATATGGGTCAAAGGGGGTCATAGGTTGATCTATGACCTCATTTGACCCATTAAATGATGACATATCTCCCTAGGGTCCTAGGACCCCTAGGGACATATTAGAATCATTCTTATGGCTCAAACGGGGTCATATGTTAACCTATGACACCCTTCGACATATTACATGATGACATATGTCCATAGGGGTCCTAGGACCCCTAGGAACATATTAGATTCATTCATATGAGTCAAAGGGGGTCATAAGTTGACCTATGACCCCCTTCGACCCATTACATGATGACATATGTCCCTAGGGGTCCTAGGACCCCTAGGGACATATTAGAATCATTCTTATGGGTCAAAGGAGGTCATAGGTTGACTTATGACCCACTTCGACACATTACATGATGACATATGTCCCTAGGGGTCCTAGGACACCTAGGGACATATTAGAATGCTTCATATGGGTCAAAGGGTGTCATAGGTTGACCTATGACCCCCTTCAACCCATTAAGTGATGACATATATAGCTAGGGGTCCTAGGACCCCTAGGGACATATTAAAATCGTTCTTATGGGTCAAAGGTGGTCATAGGTTGACCTATAACCCCCTCTGATCCGTTACATGACGACATATGTCCCTAGGGGTTCATATGGGTCAAAGGGGGTCATAGGTTGACCTATGACCCCCTTCGACCCATTAAATGACAACATATATCCCTAGGGGTCCTAGGACCCTTAGGGACATATTAGAATCTTTGACCCATTAGATGACGACATATGTCCCCAAGGGTTCTAGGATCCCTCAAGACATATTAGAATCATTCATATGGGTTAAAAGGGGTCATAGGTTGACCTATGACCCCGTTCGACATATTACATAATGACATATGTCCCTAGGGGTCCTAGGATCCCTAGGGACATATTAGAATCGTATATATGGGTCAAAGGGGGTCTTAGGGACTTATGTCCCTAGGGGTCCTAGGGACTTATTAGAATCATTCTTATGGATCAAAGGGGGTCATAGCTTGACCTATGACCCCCTTGGACACATTACATGACGACATATGTCCCTAGGGGTCCTAGAACCCCTAGGGATATATTAGAATAGTTCTTATGGGTTAAAGGGGCTAATAGGGTGACCTATGACCCCCTTCAACCCATTAGATGAGGACATATGTCCTAGGAATATATTAAAATCGTTCTTATGGGTGTAAGAGGGTCATAGGTTGACTTATGACCCACTTTGACACATTACATAATGACATATGTCCTTAGGAGTCCTAAGACCCTTAGGGACATATTAGAATGCTTCATATGGGTCAAAGGTTGTCATAGGTTGACCTATGACCCCCTTCAACCCATTAAATGATGACATATGTACCTAGCGGTCCTAGGACCCCTAGGGACATATTAGAATCGTTCTTATGGGTCAAAGGGGGTCATAGGTTGTCCTATGACCCCCTTTGACCCTTTAAATGATGACATATGTCCCTAGCGGTCCTAGGACCCCTAGAGACATATTAGAATCATTCTTATGGGTTCAAGGGGGTCATAGGTTGAACTATGACCCCTATGACCCCCTTCGACAGATTACATGATGACATATGTCCCTAGGTGTCCTAGGACCCCTAGGGACATATTAGAATTGTTCATATGGGTCTAATGGGGTTATAGTTTGACCTATGACCCCTTTCGACCCATTACATGACGACATATGTCCCGAGGGGTCTTACAATCCCTAGGGACATATTAGAATCGTTCATCTAGATCAAAGTGGCTCATAGGTTGATTTATGATGCTCTTTGACCCATAAGAACAATTCTAATATCTACCTAGGGGTCCTAGGACCCGTAAGAACATATGTCATCATTTAATAGGTCGAAGGGGATCATAGGTACCCCTATGGGCCCCTTTGACCCATAAGAACGATTCTAATATGTCCCTAGGGTTCCTAGGACCCCTTAGGGACATATGTCATCATGTAATGGGTCGAATGGGGTCATAGGTTGACCTATGACCCCGTTTTACCCAAAAGAATGATTCTAATATGTCTCTAGGGGTCCTAGGACCCCTAGAGACATATGTCATCATGTAATGGGTTGAAGGGTGTCATAGGTCACCCTATGACCACCTTTGACCTATAAGAATGATTCTAATATTTTCGTAGGGGTCCTAGGACCCGTAGGGACATATGTCATCATGTAATGCATTGAAGGGGGTCATAGGTCAACCTATGATCCCCTTTGACCCATAAGAACGATTCTCATATGTCCCTAGGGGTCGTAGGGACACATGTCATCATGTAATGGGTCAAAGGGGGTCATAGGTCAACTTATGACCCCCTTTGACCCATATGAACAATTCTAATATGTCCCTAGTGGTCCTAGGACCCCTAGGGACATATGTCATCATTTAATGGGTCGAAGGGGATCATAGGTCAACCTATGACCCCCTTCGACCCATATGAACGATTCTAATATGTCCCTAGGGGACCTAGGACCCCTAGGGACATATGTCGTCATGTAATGTGTCGAATGGGGTCATAGGTCAACCTAAGACCCCCTTTGACCCATAAGAATGATTCTCATATGTCCCTAGGGGTCCTCAGGACATATGTCATCATGTAATGGGTCAAAGGGGGCCATAGGTCAACCTATGACCCCCTTTGACCCATATGAACAATTCTAATATGTCCCTAGGCGTCCTAGGACCCCTAGGGACATATGTCATCATTTAATGGGTCGAAGGGGGTCATATGTCAACCTATGACTCCCTTTGATCCATATGAACAATTCTAATATGTCCCTAGGGGTCCTAGGACCCCTAGGGACATATGTCGTCATTTAATGGGTCGAAGGGGTTCATAGGTCAACCTATGATCTCCTTTGATCCATATGAACAATTCTAATATCTTCCTAGGGGTGCTATGACCCCTAGGGACATATGTCGTCATGCAATGGGTCGAAGGGGGCCATAGGTCAACCTATGATGCCCTTTGACCCATATGAATGATTCTAATATGTCCCTAGGGGTTCTGGGACCCCTAGGGACATATGTCATCATTTAATGGGTCGAAGGGGGTCATAGGTCAACCTATGACCCCCTTTGACCCATAAGAATGATTCTAATATGTCTCTAGGGGTCCTAGGACCCCTTTAGACATATGTCGTCATGTAATGCGTCGAAGGGGGTCATAGGTTAACCTATCACCCCCTTTGACCCATAAGAAGCATTCTAATATGTCCCTAAGGGGTCGTATGACTCCTAGGGACATATGTCATCATGTAATGGGTCAAAGGGGGTCATAGGTCAACTTATGACCCCCTTAGATCTATAAGAATGATTCTAATATGTCCCTAGGGATCCGAGGACCCTTAGGGACATATGTCATCATGTAATGGGTCGAAGCGGGTCATAGGTCAACCTATGACCACCTTTGACCCATAAGAATGATTTTAATTTGATTTTAATATTTCCCTACGGGTCCCAGGACCCCTAGGGACATATGTCATCATGTAATGCATCGAAGGGGGTCATAGGTCAACCTATGACCCCCTTTGTCCCATAAGAACGATTCTCAGATGTCCTTAGGGGTCGTAGGACCCCTAAGGACAAATTTTATCATTTAATGGGTCGAAGGGGATCATAGGTCAACCTATGAACCCCTTTCACCCATATGAATGACTCTAATATGTCCCTTGGGGTCCTATGACCCATAGGGACATATGTCATCATGTAATGTGTCGAAGGGGGTCGTAGATCAACCTATGACACCCTTTTACCTATAAGAACGATTCTCATATGTCCCTAGGGGTCCTAGAGACATATGTCATCATGTAATGGGTCAAAGGAGGTCATAGGTCAACCTATGACCCCCTTTGACCCATATGAACAATTCTAATATGTCCCTAGGGGTCTTAGGACCTCTAGGGACATATGTCATCATTTAATGGGTCGAAGGGGTCATAGGTCAACCTATGACCTCCTTTGACCCAAATGAACAATTCTAATATGTCCCTAGGGGTCCTAGGAGCCGTAGTGACATATGTCATCATTTAATGGGTCGAATGGGGTCATAGGTCAACCTATGACCCCCTTTTACCCATATGAACAATTCTAATATGTCCCTAGGTGTCCTATGACCCGTAGGGACATATGTCATCATGTAATGGGTCAAAGGGGGTCATAGGTTGACCTATGACCCTATTTGACCCATAAGAATGATTCTAATATGTCCCTAGGGGTCTTAGGACCCCTAGGGACATATGTCATCATGTAATGGATTGAAGGGTGTCATAGGTCACCCTATGACCCCCTTCGACCCATAAGAACGATTCTAATATGTCTCTAGGGGTCATAGGACCCCTAGGGACATATGTTGTCATGTAAAGGGTCAAAGGGGGTCATAGGTCAACCTATGACTCCCTTTGACCCATAAGAACGATTCTAATATGTCCTTAGGGTTCCTAGGACCCCTTGGACATATGTCTTTATGTAATTTGTCGAAGGGGGTCATAGGTCAACCTATGACCCCCTTTGACCCATAAGAAGCATTCTGATATGTTCTTAGGGGTCCTAGGACCCCTAGGGACATATGTCATCATGTAATGGGTCAAAGGGGGTCATAGGTCAACCTATGACCCCCTTTGACCCATATGAACAATTCTAATATGTCCCTATGTGTCCTATGATTCGTAGAGATATATGTCATCATGTAATGGGTCAAAGGGGGTCATAGGTTGACCTATTACCCCGTTTGACCCATAAGAATGATTCTAATATGTCTCTACGGGTCCTAGGACCCCTAGAGACATATGTCGTCATGTAATGGGTTGAAGGGTGTCATAGGTCATCCTATGACCACCTTTGACCTATAAGAATGATTCTAATATTTCTCTCGGGGTCCTAGGACCCGTAGGGACATATGTCATCATGTAATGCATTGAAGGGGGTCATAGGCCAACCTATGATCCCCTTTGACCCATAAGAATGATTATCATATGTCCCTAAGGGTCGTAGAGACATATGTCGTCATGTAATGGGTCAAAGGGGGTCATAGGTCAACCTATGATCCCCTTTGACCCATATGAACAATTCTAATATGTCCCTAGTGGTCCTAGGACCCCTAGGGACATATGTTGTCATTTAATGGGTCGAAGGGGATCATAGGTCAACCTATGACCCCCTTCGACCCATATGAACGATTCTAATATGTCCCTAGGGGACCTAGAACCCCTAGGGACATATGTCATCATGTAATGTGTCGAATGGGGTTATAGGTCAACCTATGACCCCCTTTGACCCATAAAAATGATTCTCATATGTCCCTAGGGGTCCTCAGGACATATGTCATCATGTAATGGGTCAAAGGGGGCCATAGGTCAACCTATGACCCCCTTTGACCCATATGAACAATTCTAATATGTCACTAGGCGTCCTAGGACCTCTAGGGACATATGTCATCATTTAATGGGTCGAAGGGGGTCATAGGTCAACCTATGACTCCCTTTGATCCATATGAACAGTTCTAATATGTCCCTAGGGGTCCTAGGACCCCTAGGGACATATGTCGTCATTTAATGGGTCGAAGGGTTTCATAGGTCAACCTATGATCTCCTTTGATCCATATGAACAATTTTAATATGTCCCTATGGGTCATAGGACCCCTAGGGATATATGTCATCGTTTAATGGGTCGAAGGGGGTCCTAGGTCAACCTATGACCCCATTTGACGCATATGAACAATTCTAGTATATCCCTAGGGGTCCCAAGACCCCTAGGGACATATGTCGTCATGTAATGTGTCGAAGGGGGTCATAGGTCAACCTATGACCCCCTTCGACCCATAAGAATGATTCTAATATGTCCCTAGGGGTCCTAGGACCTCTAGGGACATATGTCATTATGTAATGGGTCGAAGGGGATCATAAGTCAAGCTATGAGCCCCTTCGACCCATATGAATGATTATAATATGTCCCTAGTGGTGCTAGGACCCTTAGGGACATATGTCATCATGTAATTGGTCAAAGGGGGTCATATGTCAACCTATGACGCCCTTTGACCCATATGGATGATTCTAATATGTCCCTAGGGGTCCTTGGACCCCTAGGGACATATGTCATCATTTATTGGGTCGAAGGGGGTCATAGGTAAACCTATGACCCCCTTTTACCCATAAGAACGATTCTAATATGTCCCTATGGGTCCTAGACCCCTAGGGACATATGTCATCATTTAATGGGTTGAATGGGGTCATAGGTCAACCTATGACCCCCTTTGACCCATAAGAACGATTCTAATATGTTCGTAGGGGTCCTAGGACCCCTGGGGACATATGTCATCATGTAATGCGTCGAAGGGGGTCATAGGTCAACCTATGACCTCCTTCGACCCATAAGAACGATTCTAATATGTCACTAGGGGTCCTAGGACCCCTAAGGACATATGTTGTTATGTAATGGGTCGAAGGCGGTCATAGGTCAACCTATGACCCCCTTTGACTCATATATATTAATAATATACATATATATTAATAACATATAGATATATGGTTATTATATTTAATAAAAATATTACATTATTATATATATATTAATAACATACTTATATATATATATATATGGGGTCATAGGTCAACCTATGACCCCCTTTGACTCATATATATTAATAATATACATATATATTAATAACATACATATTAATATAATAATATATATTAATAACATATATATATATATATAGATATATATATGGTTATTATATTTAATAAAAATATTACGTTATTATATATATATATATTAATAACATACTTTTATATATATATATATATATATTATGTTATTATATTTAGTAAAAATAATAATAATATAAATTAGATTTATAGATTATAATGAGAATAACATAATATATTATTATATATTAATATATTATATGTTATATCTTTACATTACGTTATTATGTATATATATATATATATATATATATATATATATATATATAATTTATTATAATACATATTTACATAGTAATATAACAAAAATAATTTATAAATCATAAGCTATAAAATATTATGTTATAATATATATTACGTTATTATATATATATATATATATATATATATATATATATATATATATAACTTTATTATATTTAATAAAAATATTACGTTATTATATATATATATATATTAATAACATACTTATATATATATATATATATATATATATATATATATATATATATAACGTTATTATATATATTAATAACATATATATATATATATATATAAGATTATTATATTTAATAAAAATATTACGTTATTATATATATATATATATATATATATATATATATATATAACTTTATTATATTTAATAAAAATATTACGTTATTATATATATATATTAATAACATACTTATATATATAATATATATATATTACGTTATTATATTTAGTAAAAATAATAATAATATAAATTATTTTTATAGATTATAATGAGAATAACATAATATATTATTATATATTAATATATTATATGTTATATCTTTACATTACGTTATAATATATATATAATATATTATAATACATATTTACATAGTAATATAACAAAAATAATTTATAAATCATAGGCTATAAGTCTTAAATCCGGTTTTCCCTCCAAAATGGGTTGGGATTTCAAATTTCCCACCAAAATTCACCTAGCCATATCGGATATCCGATTTGAAATCGGATATCCGATTTGAAATCGGATATCCGATTTGAAATCCGATATCCGATTAGGCTTGGTATTTACTAAGCTTACCCGGTCAACCCAAAAGACGTGTTTGAAGAGGGTTTTAGTGATACTCAGACTTCGGGTAGTCGTCTGACAAGGTTATTTTGATTGAAATTGAATGAAACGAAAAGGGTTTTTTAATATCGCTCTCAAGATTCCATCAATATAATTTCTGTCAAATTCTAAGATTGATAAGTATTTATTAGTTAATTATCAATGAAGATTATTGTAAAGTGCTGATTAACATAGTGATTGAAAAACAGCTATAATTTTCAAACGGTATAACATTTTTTAAATCTAAAAGTTGTGTCACATTCTATGCTTCGCCTAGTATAAGAAAAAATTAAATAAAATTAAATTTGGTAAAAATTTCTATTAGTTAAGGTGGTCAGACACGAGACTCTTTTTTTTTAGAAAAAGTTTTGGTAGAAAATTCATATTTAATTATTTATTTGGAATAAAAATACCAAAAAATATGCGTCACATCTGGGCATGAGTCTACTTTTCATATCTATAATTATATTAAAAAAATATTATCATTTGATTTTGATTAAGGTGGTCAGACATACACCTACTTTTTATTTTTGCCCTGAAATTTTTGTAGTACTGCATTAAAATTCAAACTTTTGACCAATCAATTATTTTTTTCTCCTGATAAGGCCTAGTAGTTTAGAAACTACATTCAATTTTCTACAGATTATTTTCTTACAACTTTTGATATAAAGTCCATAACCACTTTAAAATTATGTGTTAAGTTGACATAACCCTGATTTTTTGATTTTTCACTGCCACTTAAGGCCATAGTTTGGTACACCACGATCCTGCACATACCTAGAAATGGAATCTGGTTAAGCGAGATTGGAAAAAGGTTACAGTCATATTGAGGATTTTATGCTTAAGATAGAAAATTAGATATGCAATTTTGGTTAACTTATTGAAGACTTTAAAGAGTTCTATTTCCTATGAGCTGACTATTGTAAAAATCATTAAGGATAGAGTATAATTTTAATGTTGTATTTAAAGTAATATCTTAAAGATATCCTATATTATTATTGTATATTGGGAAATCCTTCGGGCTGATTCAATACTTGGTATTAGGAATTGGTATAAAGGAAAGATTATTTCCTTGGTTGTAATCATTAGTGAGATCATATGCAGTCATATGCATTGTGATGTTTGGTTGAGAAAACTTGAATGCAAATATCTTTTGATCAGAGTTGAGATTGATGTGGAATGATGTATAGTGAACTTTAGAATCTCATTATCGTTTTGACAAGGTAGCTTGACAAGACACTTAGTCATTAGCTAGAAAAGAACAGTGCAAACTGAGTGCATAGTATATGTTGAGCATAAGTCTCCAAACAATACATGCTGAGTAATATGATAGTTAGTGTTGAGCACTAGTTAGTGCTGAGTAGTTAGTGTGTGCTGAGTCACTCTAGTGCCAAGAAAATAGAATATGTTGAATAAATAGTGTGTGTTGAGTGATTTAGGTATTGAGAAAGAGTAAGTATCGAGCCACTCAGAATTTGAGTATCAACATAAAGAGCACAATGAGGGCCAAGCATCATAATCTATTGATGTCGAGTTACCAATCTTTGATAGAGATGTTTGTTATGGTACAAAATGCCATGTAAACCATTTTTGGCTGACATAAAAATGAATTTTTGATATTAAGAGATACAAATTTAGTCATATTACACATCCCTATGAAACACATGCAACCAATCAGATAAAGGGAAGCATTAGGTAGCAATACGGATTAACCTAAGTCATTGATTAACTCCATTATGTCTATTTAAAAGAGGTAAACCTTAAGGAGGAGAATAGATGACGCAAAGAGAAGTATCACATGCATAGGGAGAGGAATGCTAAGAGCATAGAGAGTATTTCATGATGGAAATGATGGCTAAGTTGGGAAACTACAATGCAAAATCAGTTTGAGAAGAACCGAGATAAGTAGTGAAAGGACAGGGAAGATGGATCTGATTAGGAGGATCAAGAGATAACTAGTAAAAAGGAGATCTGACATCAAGGAGTAGGGTATGTGCAAAATCATGGTGTGCCAAAAAGTGGTGACCTAAAAATTATGTAGTTCTGAAATGCCTCAAAGCATTTCAAAATATATTTCAGCTTTTTTCCCACCAATCCTGATACCAAACCAAGAAACTAGTATCTTTATAAGGCCTATTATATCTTTGGATAGTAGCCCTACATGGTGAACTTATAAAATGGCCAAAATCATATTTTTGGCATGTTCTTTTGTATTTTTTAATTCAAACATGTAGCTGGCAACTTTTTTCCACCCAAATTTGATGAAATGGAAATAGTTTCTTAAGAATTTTCTTAACTTTCCATAAATGTAATGCCTGTGAAATTACGTGTTTAGTATGTAATTATTACTTATTTTCTAATGTAGTTACATATAAAGTGTTGATTGAAACAATGATTGAAAAAAAATTATAACTTTAAAATGGTACAACATTTTTAAAATCTAAAAGATGCACCACATTCTATGCTTCTTCTACTATAAGAAAAAATAAAAGAAAAATTAAATTTTGTAGAGTTTTGAATTAGTTAAGGTGGTTAGACATGAGAGTTATTTTATTCCAAAAATACTATAGTAAAAAATTAATAATGAGTTATTTATTGAGAATAAAAATACTCAAAAATATGTATCACATCTATGAATGAATCCAATTCTTATATTTAGAATCTTATCAAAAAATATTATAATTTGATTTTGATTAAGGTGGTTAGAAATATGTCTACTTCTTATTTTTGTCTTGAAATTTTTGTACTATTGCATTGAAATTCAAATTTTTGACAAATCATTTTTTTTTTTTTCCAGATAAGGCCTAGTAGTTTAGAAACTACACTCAATTTTCTAGAGATTTGTTTATAT
Source organism: Cupressus sempervirens (assembly GCA_028749045.1). NCBI lineage: Eukaryota > Viridiplantae > Streptophyta > Pinopsida > Cupressales > Cupressaceae > Cupressus > Cupressus sempervirens. The sequence goes on along the minus strand of CM053789.1, from coordinate 701,182,394 downwards.
CAAATTTTTGATATAAAGTTGATAACAAGCTGAAAATTGCATGCCAAGTTGATATAACCCTAATTTCTTGACTTTTCATTGCCACTTAAGGGCATAGTTTGGTTGACCATGATCCTGCACATACCCAAGAAGGTGCTAACCAAAAGATCAAGTGTTGAATCATTTTAATAGGTGATATAGAGTAAATATCATAAAAGAGTAGTCTTAGAAAACTTTTGTAAATTTCTTAAAAGAGTGCTTACTTAATTGTGATTTGAAATCCTTTAGTCAAGATGAGACCTAAAAATCTTGTAAGCCTTTAATAGGGAAGACCTTTCACAGGGTAAATCATAGTCTATGATAAAAAAATTGTAGCCATAATTAACCACACTTTACAATTGCACTAGTGAAGATTTGTGGGTGTCATCCTCACCCTTGTTTTACCTTTTCTTTGGAGGGTTTCTAGGTAACCAAAATCTTATTTTTAATGTGTTTATTTACATTATGCTTTGGATGTGATTATGGTTACTTATTTCAGTTTACATGTTAAGTTATGAGATGGAAGTATGGTGAAATATTTTTGTGAAAATTTTTTTCAGTGATGATTCACTCGCCCCAAAGTTACTTTCCCAATTAATGCATTTCTAATAATTAGTATCAAAGCTTTGTTCTCTAGAAAGGAATGTTTGATAGCTTTGGAGGTAAGATTTTAAAGATGGAAGTCTAGAAATTGAGAACTTAGGGGTAAAAGCACAAACCCATGTCACCCTTTTGTAAAGGAAAAGGCTAACATAAGTATAATTGTTTACCTTCAATGACATAAAATTGGTATTATTATTTTGAACTTGGAAATGGAGTAAACTAATGAAATGTTAGAAATAGATGAAGTTTAGGATTATAATTTTTAATAATTATTTGGAATAAGAATTGATATATTTTCTTAATTTTTATAGATAAATTTTTAGGTGTTGAAAAATGCTAAAAATTAGGGGTCTAGTTCCACCACAAAACTATATGGAAATAAACTTACTTCCCTTTGATCTCAAACTATGTTATAGATAACATATATATCTAGAATAGTCAAAAATAAAAATTGGCTTTAGCTTATATTTTCTTTTTTATGAGGATTGAAATCTCAACTCACCTTAAATCGATAGTTTTCATCTCCCACCACATTTTTCAAAACAAATCAATTCTAACCAGGAGAAAAATTATACATTCTAGAAAAGGACCCTCTCCTTTAGAACATCATATAATCTTTAGATTTATTGGATACGATCTAACATTTTTTGCTTTCTAAAAATCGACATCTTTTCAAGTGTTAAAATACGTGGTTGTAGATTTTATTTTCTTAAAAATTGATAAATAGCCAAGGCCTTGATTAATTTTATTAATTTAAATCAAATGTTACAATAGCTTTACTCCATTTAAACGGGCACTGGTAGGAAAGAACATAGAAGAAAATCTCTAGTCTAGCCCGAGACAAGTGTCCTATATTATTACATCATAAAAGGGGCATACCCCAGTCAAATCACCAATTATCAATTTATAATTGTAAGGTACAAATATACAGGAGCATACCCCTAATAATCATATTAGATTTGGATACATAAATGCATTTAATCCTCCTCTTCTAGAGACTGATGCAGAGCCCTCTGTATTTATCTTCAAGGAATCTTAGTTCAACTCAAGGGATTCACAATAGGTTGGTACACCCTCAAGGAACCAAGAACATCTCAAAGATTACAACAAAGAACCCTGACATTATACACCAATAAAGACAACATCTTCACTCACACAATCAAATTGCTATGTCTGATTGCATTGTTCATAACTTCAGTTCAAAATATCTTCTTGAAAAACCCTTTGGAGAAATTGTTTCCAATTAGTAATTCTGAAACATACCCAAAGATGAGACCAATCCAATAAGTAGATTATAAATTATGTACTCTAAACCAAGACCCATATTTTCTGTCATAAATCAAGAGCCAAACCATTAACCCTTCCTAGGGAATCAAATAACTTTCTCAAAATAAATTTAAATAATACCAAACCAATTCTACAGTATCCATTTCTAAGTCTAATTTCCAAATATATAAATTATTTTATTTTCTCATTCATAAATCATTGTATAATATCAAATCTTTTTCTACAACACTATTGAAGGCATTTAAAAACCAGTTTTCACTCAAATCTTCATAACTTTCCAAAATCTAAATGAAAATCATTAAAACCAATTGGAAATGAAAGGTAGTTCACATATCTTTCCAATGAATATCATTAGAGATCATGAATCTCCAAAATATGTCCACACCACATGCTGCAACATGACTATATTCAGCAAATCTCAAATCTGCAAATATCCACTTTCACCAAAATACCCATAACTTATTCATTTTTTCATAAAATTGAACCAAACCAAAATCATGAGAAGAAGGCTTCATCATACTATATATCTATTACTATATTACATGGTTTCTAGGCTGTACATGGCCGTACAAGGCCTGGAAACTACTCTAAAACTAAAAAATAATCAAAACCACAATAATAAAATGAACCAAAAATGTATCAAAGTATTTCCTCTTCTCCAAATTGATTTGGTTCGACCATACAATGGTTTTTATATCTATTTGACAATTATAAACCTTCCTAACTACCCCCAAGACCAACCATATACCTTTTTACACCATTTTTCTATTATTAACAACTTTCTCAATGTTGCATTTTACAACTTTTTATGCAACTTACATTTTTGACAAAAATGGCTTCATAGTCTTTACAACTTGACCCAAATACAATATAAATGACTCAAATGTATTTAATATCACAAATAATGAATCTTAACTTTCTCATGTTCTTGTATTTAATGTGCTCCTGCACCATACTCCCAAACTTGAAAAGTTTCCAAGTCTCTTGGAATGGTGTTCCATAACCTGTAAAAAAAAAAAAAAAAAAAAACAATAATGAAAAAAATCTTCATCTTCATCTTCATTTGACTTTTCCTCTTCATGCCTTTATTACCGTCATCTTTTTCCTTAAGGACACATGACTGTCCTCAAAATTATCTTCTCAAATACTCCTGTTAGTGGAGCATTAATGGTTGCAACTTCCACGGTGCCTTATCAGTAAGGGATCCATCTTTACCATTGCTACTTCAAACTCTCCCCTATGCCTCACCTAGGAGTCCTCCTCTTTCCCTCTCTCGCTAGTCTCTTGGCAATAAACTAGACCAATCCTTGGCCCTTGACCATTCATCTTACCCAATAGTAGATCCCGGAAGATGCCTCACCTTCTTTGTGCCATGCACCTTCCACCCAGCTTTATCTCCATTAGAGAATGGTTATGACAAACCTTCTCTTGTTTGCCCATATATTCCAACCTTCATATGTAGCAAGATGGATAAGCACCTACAACCAAAACCCATCAACAAAACAAATACCATTTCTTCAAGGTCCTGGTGTGGATTGCCTCCCTCAGCGCTCTACCCACACACTCAAGATCTTCAAGCTCTGATACCAATATGATGCAGAGCCCTCTGTATTTATCTTCAAGGAATATTAGTTCAAATCAAGGGATTCACAATAGGCTGGTACACCCTCAAGGAACCAAGAACAAGACAACATCTTCACTCACACAATCAGATTGCTATGTCTGATTGCATTGTTCATAACTTCAGTTCTAAATATCTTCTTGAAAAACCCTTTAGAGTAATTGTTCCCAATTAGTAATTCTAAAACATATCCAAAGATGAGACCAATACAATAAGCAGATTATAAATTATGTACTCTGAACCAAGACCCATATTTTTTGTCATAAATCAAGAGCCAAACCATTAACCCTTCCTAGGGAATCAAATAACTTTCTCAAAATAAATTAAAATAATACCAAACCAATTCTGTAGTATCCATTTCTAAGTCTAGTTCCCAAATATATAAGTTATTTTCTTTTCTCATTCATAAATCATTGTATAATATCAAATCTTTTTCTACAACACCATTGAAGGCATTTAAAAATCAGTTTTCACTCAAATCTTCATAAATTTCTCAAATCTAAATGAAAATGATTCAAACTAGTTGAAAATGAAAGGTAGTTCACATATCTTTCCAATGAATATCATTAGAGATCCCAAGTCTCCAAAATATGTCCACACCACATGTTGCAACATGACTATATTCAGCGAATCTCAAATCTGCAAACATCCACTTTCACCAAAATACCCATAACTTATTCATTTCTTCATAAAATTGAACCAAACCAAAATCATGAGAAGAAGGCTTCATCATAATATATATCTATTACTATATTACGTGGTTTCCAAGCTGTACGTGGCCGTACAAGGCCTGGAAACTACTCTAAAACTAAAAAACCAATCAAAACCACAATAATAAAATGCACCAAAAATGTATCAAAGTATTTCCTCTTCTCCAAATTGATTTGGTTCGACCATAAAATGGTTTTTATATCTATTTGACAGTTATAAACCTTCCTAACTACCCCCAAGACCAACCATATACCTTTTTACACCATTTTTCTATTATTAGCAACTTTCTCAATGTTGCATTTTACAACTTTTTATGCAACTTTTACATTTTTGACAAAAATGGCTTCATAGTCTTTAAAACTTGACCCAAATACAATATAAATGACTCAAATGTATTTAATATCACAAATAATGAATCTTAACTTTCTCATGTTCTTGTATTTAATGTGCTCCTGCACCATACTCCCAAACTTGAAAAGTTTCCAAGTCTCTTGGAATGGTGTGCCATAACCTGTAAAAAAAAAAAAAAAAAAAAAACAATAATGACAAAAATCTTCATCTTCATCTTGATTTGACTTTTCCTCTTCATGCCTTTATTACCATCATCTTTTTCCTTAAGGACACATGACTGTCCTCAAAATTATCTTCTCAAATACTCCTGTTAGTGGAGCATTAATGGTTGCAACTTCCACGGTGCCTTATCAGTAAGGGATCCATCTTTACCATTGCTACTTCAAACTCTCCCCTATGCCTCACCTAGAAGTCCTCCTCTTTCCCTCTCTCGCTAGTCTCTTGGCAATAAACTAGACCAATCCTTGGCCCTTGACCATTCATCTTACCCAATAGTAGATCCTGGAAGATGCCTCACCTTCTTTGTGCCATGCACCTTCCACCCAGCTTTATCTCCATTAGAGAATGGTTATGACAAACCTTCTCTTTTTTGCCCATATATTCCAAACTTCATATGCAGCAAGATGGATAAGCACCTACAACCAAAACCCATCAAAAAAACAAATACCATTTCTTCAAGGTCCTGGTGTGGATTGCCTCCCTCGGCACTCTACCCACACACTCAAGATCTTCAAGCTCTGATACCAATCTGATGCAGAGCCCTCTGTATTTATCTTCAAGGAATCTTAGTTCAAATCAAGGGATTCACAATAGGCTGGTACACCCTCAAGGAACCAAGAACATCTGAAAGATTACAACAAAGAACCCTGACATTATACACCAATAAAGACAACATCTTCACTCACACAATCAGATTGCTATGTCTGATTGCATTGTTCATAACTTCAGTTCTAAATATCTTCTTGAAAAACCCTTTAGATTAATTGTTTCCAATTAGTAATTCTAAAACATACCCAAAGATGAGACCAATCCAATAAGCAGATTATAAATTATGTACTCTGAACCAAGACCCATATTTTCTGTCATAAATCAAGAGCCAAACCATTAACCCTTCCTAGAGAATCAAATAACTTTCTCAAAATAAATTAAAATAATACCAAACCAATTCTGTAGTGTCCATTTCTAAGTCTAGTTCTCAAATATATAAGTTATTTTCTTTTCTCATTCATAAATCATTGTATAATATCAAATCTTTTTCTACAACACCATTGAAGGCATTTAAAAACCAGTTTTCACTCAAATCTTCATAACTTTCCCAAATCTAAATGAAAATGATTCAAACTAGTTGGAAATGAAAGGTAGTTCACATATCTTTCCAATGAATATCATTAGAGATCCCAAGTCTCCAAAATATGTCCACACCACATGCTGCAACATGACTATATTCAGCGAATCTCAAATCTGCAAACATCCACTTTCACCAAAATACCCATAACTTATTTATTTCTTCATAAAATTGAACCAAACTAAAATCATGAGAAGAAGGCTTCATCATAATATATATCTATTACTATATTACATGGTTTTTAGTCTGTACATGGCCCTACAAGGCTTGTAAACTACTCTAAAACTAAAAAACTAATCAAAACCACAACAATAAAATGCACCAAAAATGTATCAAAGTATTTCCTCTTCTCCAAATTGATTTGGTTCGACCATACAATGGTTTTTATATCTATTTGACAGTTATAAACCTTCCTAACTACCCCCAAGACCAACCATATACCTTTTTACATCATTTTTTTATTATTAGCAACTTTCTCAATGTTGCATTTTACAACTTTTTACGCAACTTTTACATTTTTGACAAAAATGGCTTCATAGTCTTTACAACTTGACCCAAATATAATATAAATGACTCAAATGTATTTAATATCACAAATAATAAATCTTAACTTTCTCATGTTCTTGTATTTAATGTGCTCCTGCACCATACTCCCAAACTTGAAAAGTTTCCAAGTCTCTTGGAATGGTGTTCCATAACCTGCAAAAAAAAAAAAAAAAAAAAAAAAACAATAATGACAAAAATCTTCATCTTCATCTTCATTTGACTTTTCCTCTTCATACCTTTATTACCATCATCTTTTTCCTTAAGGACACATGACTGTCCTCAAAATTATCTTCTCAAATACTCCTGTTAGTGGAGCATTAATGGTTGCAACTTTCATGGTGCCTTATCAGTAAGAGATCCATCTTTACCATTGCTACTTCAGAATCTCCCCTATGCCTCACCTAGGAGTACTCCTCTTTTCCTCTCTCGCTAGTCTCTTGGAAATCAACTAGACCAATCCTTGACCCTTGACCATTCATCTTACCCAATAGTAGATCTTGGAAGATGCCTCACCTTCTTTGTGCCATGCACCTTCCACCCAACTTTATCTCCATTAGAGAATGGTTATGACAAACCTTCTCTTGTTTGCCCATATATTCCAACCTTCATATGTAGCAAGATGGATAAGCACCTACAACCAAAACCCATCAACAAAACAAATACCATTTCTTCAAGGTCCTGGTGTGGATTGCCTCCCTCGGCACTCTACCCACACACTCAAGATCTTCAAGCTCTGCTACCAATCTGATGAAGAGCCCTTTGTATTTATCTTCAAGGAATATTAGTTCAAATCAAGGGATTCACAATAGGCTGGTACACCCTCAAGGAACCAAGAACATCTCAAAGATTACAACAAAGAACCCTGACATTATACACCAATAAAGACAACATCTTCACTCACACAATTAGATTTCTATGTTTGATTGCATTGTTCATAACTTCAGTTCTAGATATCTTCTTGAAAAACCCTTTAGAGTAATTGTTCCCAATTAGTAATTCTAAAACATACCCAAAGATGAGACCAATCCAATAAGCAGATTATAAATTATGTACTCTGAACCAAGACCCATATTTTCTGTCATAAATCAGGAGCCAAACCATTAACCCTTCCTAGGGAATCAAATAACTTTCTCAAAATAAATTAAAATAATACCAAACCAATTTTGCAGTATCCATTTATAAGTCTAGTTTCCAAATATATAAGTTATTTTCTTTTCTCATTCATAAATCATTGTATAATATCAAATCTTTTTCTGCAACACCATTGAAGGCATTTAAAAACCAGTTTTCACTCAAATCTTCATAACTTTTCCAAATCTAAATGAAAATTATTCAAACTAGTTGGAAATGAAAGGTAGTTCACATATCTTTCCAATGAATATCATTAGAGATCTCGAGTCTCCAAAATATGTCCGCACCATATGCTGTAACATGACTATATTCAGCGAATCTCAAATCTGCAAACATCCACTTTCACCAAAATACCCATAACTTATTCATTTCTTCATAAAATTGAACCAAACCAAAATCATGAGAAGAAGGCTTCATCATACTATATATATATTACTATATTACATGGTTTTAAGGCTGTACATGGCCTGAAAACTACTCTAAAACTAAAAAACCAATCAAAACCACAACAATAAAATGCACCAAAAATGTATCAAAGTATTTCCTCTTCTCCAAATTGATTTGGTTCAACCATACAATGGTTTTTATATCTATTTGACAGTTATAAACCTTCCTAACTACCCCCAAGACCAACCATATACCTTTTTACATCATTTTTTTATTATTAGCAACTTTCTCAATGTTGCATTTTACAACTTTTTACGCAACTTTTACATTTTTGACAAAAATGGCTTCATAGTCTTTACAACTTGACCCAAATACAATATAAATGACTCAAATGTATTTAATATCACAAATAATGAATCTTAACTTTCTCATGTTCTTGTATTTAATGTGCTCCTGCACCAAAGACAAAAATCAAATATGAGATGGAGAGCCTCCGGCATTGAATCCTCTATCCTCCAACTAAGCTTATCATTCAACAAGGTTAGAAAACATATTAACCATAAACTAGAAAAAGTCAACTATCCAAAGGCTCAAAGAATGACTGGTTTCCTGTCTTAGTTAATATTATAAATCAACTTTATAAAGATAAAAATTACACTTTGCAAAAGAAAATAGAGATTAAGTGGCCCAACACTAAATCCTACCTTTAATAAAGTTGTAGAATTTTTAAATTACAATATACTATATCTAATTAAAACACTATAAACTCTATATGAGAATATTCTTGACTCTTAGCACTATAAAATGGTGTTTACATATTTTTAAAAATATATCATAAAAATTAGTTAGAGTTATTGAAATGCTACTTTTCTGAAATAATTTTATTTCTTTAGTAATTGGATACAAACTAGTATAAAACATGCATTTAATAGACATTTCCAATTGGAAAAGTGTGAGACCATATATAACTTAGCTAGAATGAATTTATTTAGATCATATGTTTCAAAAAAATAAATTTTTAGATAGAAATACCCAAATTCAGTCGTTCTGATAAGTCAGCCTAAAAGGTGACACAACTTTGTACTTTTACCCAACTACTATTGAGAACAAAAAGATTGAAATAAAAATTTCTCTACAACAACTCAAGAAGGCAAGAGATGAAATTCAACATTAATTTTAAAGAGAAGAAAGGAATTTCTCATTCAACAAAATGATGCTCAATATCAAGAAGAAGACACTACTAGATTATTTGAGGATAGGAACTCGGAAGAGTTTCATGTAGAAATTGTAGATTTGATGGAAAATAATGGAGCCCTAACTGAAAAAGTTAGGAATTTGAAAATAGAATAAGAAACTCAATCAATATTGTTGTGTGAGACTACTGAGCTAAAAAATAAAGCTGAAGAAGATAGAGTCATGATTGAAGAAGACAAAAGACTATTGGCTTATAGACTTGAGGAAAAGTCATTAGATGTGCAAAGATTGTCAAGCATTCAATTAGATCTAATGAATCAACTAATTCTTGAAAATCAAGAACTAAATAGGAAAGACATTGAGATTACAACTTTGGAAACACATAATACTCTACTGCAGAATTAATTGAAGACAAAAAAGGAAAATCTTAAAAAGCCTAGTAAAGCCATAAATCATTTTGAAATACTGATGGAAGCACCAAGATCAAACAATGATACTGCTTCCTTGGGATATTCTACTACTAAGAAAGGAGAATCATCTACAAGTGGTGAACAAAGGAACAATAGAGGAAAAAACATCAAACCCACTTGTCATCATTGTGGAAAATTAGATCACACAACAAATGTTTGCAAGAGTAACATTGGAAATCAAAACCCTAAGAAAAAATTCAAGGGACATTGTCATAACTGTAATAAGCAAGGACATCAGGTGTATGCATGAATATGTGGCCTCTGCTAACACACACACTTCAACACGATCATTGTATGCAGATTCATCCGCGAATGAATATTGGATTGTTCATTCGAAAGTCAGCCTGCAAAGCGACCTGTTGCCTTCTATCTAAAGGGAATTGCTTGTCAGATATCCTCAGATTTGAGGTGTTTAAGCAACCAAACCCTGTAAGAACGAAGGATTTGAATGCAATTTAAGCTATATGAATGTGCAAGTAATCTAGATGAAGTGCAAGCAATTAATCTAAGAAATAAAAGACATTAAACTAAAAATGTATGCATTGTTAAGCTAGATGAATTTAAACTAAGAATGCAATATGTATGTAAAAATATGAGCAAATGTGAGTATGAATTCTAGCAGCAATTTGATGCAAATTCTCCAAATTCATCCTCCCAAAATGAAAAGATGAGGGTTTCTTAAATAGACTTTCCTGGAATCCATCAATGGTTGAGATTGATTTCAATCAACGGTCAGGATTAAAGGTGAAGTTCAGTCATAAAGGGAGATTCCCAAATTAAAGGGAGTTAACAGATTTAATTTGAGTAAAATAAGGAGTTAACTGATTCAATTTGAGTAGAAAAAGGAGTTAACTCATTTAACTCATTTTTGATCAATAGTGAATTGGAAATTTCCCTTTTTTGAACTGAAGAGAGATTTTGGTGAAATATTTAATTTAATAAAATGAGATATGCTCTCATAATTACCTTTTCTATTTAATTAAATAATATATTAATTAATTAGAGATACTTTTCTTATTTAATTAAATAACTTCATTTAATTAATTAGGAATGGCTTCCCATTTAATTAAATAACTTCATTTAATTAATTAGGAATGGCTTCCCATTTAATTAAATAACTTTGTTTAATTAATTAGAAGTAAGTACTCTATTTAATTAAATAATTTCATTTAATTAATTAGAAATACCTTTCCCATTTAATTAAATAATTAAATTTAATTAATCAAGATAGGAATATTTATTAAATTAAATAAATTTAATTCCATAGTACATTAGCCTTTAGGATATAATTTAATTTAATTAAAGTATAAATACTTAGTAATTAAATTAAATATTAATCAATAGGTTTAATGTGGCTAACATGAGTACGTACTATAGGAATTAAATAAGAAATATGATGAATGCAGATTAGGGTCTTCTGCATCTGACAATTAAGTCAAGTAGCGAATAGCAGAATGAGAATTGCCTATTAGAATAGGATTTAGAAATTATCAGAAATAGACCAAAATTGGTATAATGACAATGAGCCAATTTTGGGGTATTACATTTCGCCCCTCTTTGAATGAATGTGCGAGCAACACGTTCAATTCAAAGAAACATCAGAAAGCATGATGCAAACATGAGATTAGTTCCGAAGGTGATGACACAGAGACCGATTGATAAGATTTTAAGGACTATCTCTAGAACAAAACTTAATCCTAAGTGATCCAGGCAAAGCACTTAGATACCTAAGATTGATAGCATTTAAAAGATTATCTCTAGAACAGAGCGTAATCTTTAAGGATCTAGACAGAACATCTAGATACTTGAAATTGATAGCATTTAGAAGATTATCTCCAAAACGAAGCTTAACCTTCAAGGATCCAGATAGAACACCTAGATACCTGAGATTGATAGCATTTAGAACATTATCTCCAGAACGAAGCTTAACCTTCAAGGATCCAGATAGAACACCTAGATACCTAAGAGATTGAAAAAAAGATAACAAGGTCCAATCATGAGTCATAGAATCATCCCCAGAACGAGGCTTGATCCTCAGGAGTCGGAGTTTAGACTGTCCCAATACCTGTCTATCAAACTCTGAGAAGAGTTGTTATAAGGTTGATCAATTGATGAAAAAATAAGATAGATGGAAAAGATGCCAGATAGAAGGGAACAAAATGCCCCGAGTGATGAGATGCCCCAAGTGATAAGGGCATAAGATGGGAACCAGATGCCCCAAGCAATAGGTATTCAATGATGTAATCATCCTGCCCCCTCAGGAGCGAAATCGAAAGATGACACACCAGAAATATGATTTGAGGCAGTATATCATGAGATATAGAAGAAATTTGAGATTCAGCAGAATCTAGAAGAGATCATAACAATCAAAGAAGATTTAGGGTTGATTTGAAATGATTGCGAAGTCGCAAAGATCAAGTTTGACCAAAAGTTGACCAAATTTAGCCACAGTTGACTTAAGTTGACTATTTTCAAAATGAATTTTGAAAATATGGAGAATGTAAAGTTGAAAGGATTCCAAGAATCACAAAGTATCAGAAATATTTGGGCTGCACAAGCGTTCGATCGCGTCGGTCCCTAAAATTTTAAAACACATTTTTGAGGCTCTTAGGTGTGTCAAATTTTAAATTTGATCTCGAAAATGGATCTAGAACGGTCCAATTAGCCAAGGGTGTGATTTTCATACAAATTCGAGCAATTTGAAAAATTTGGTCAACACCTGTATAAGGGCTCGAAGGGTCATTTTCAATTTATTTGTGCTTTTGTCTTGTAGTGATTTTGAGCTCTGATAGAGACATGGCAGTGAACGTGAGATATCATCGTTTTGAGTGCTCTAGACGACACAGCCGGCCAGCAGATTATGGACCACCGGTGAGTCGTTGATTTCCCATCTTTGTACTTTTGTTTTTATGCATTTCAAGGTCATTTATTGCACATTTTAGCATTTTTTTTAGGGGTCAAATCTTTCTTCGTGCGAGACCGATCTCTTCTTGCGTGAAGATCTTCTTTCTTCACGAGAAGATCTTCTTTCTTCGCGTGAAGATCTTCTTTCTTCACGCGAAGATTTAGGGCTGTCTGTTTCTTCGCGTGAAGAAAGAGATTCTTCACACGAGCCGATTCAATTTTCACGCAAAATCTTCCTTTCTCGTGCGGGCATTGATTTCTTCACGTGAGCCAATCTTTTTTCATGCGTTTGCGTGATTCTTCATGCGAAGAAAGAATGTCTTCGCACAAAACTTTATAATTTTGTGCAAGATTTCATGAATTTTGTGCAAAATTCCATGACAGTTTTGACTTTCGCACTTAAAAATTGCATTTTATTTCGTTGTGATGCGTCGTTTTCACTTGATACTGATCGTTTGTTTGTCATTTTTTTGTTGCGCGTTAAGGAGGTCTTTGGAGACGTTGCATTTAGGTCACACTATCTGCCATATGGAGAGTTATTGCGGAGACTGGATGATGTAGATCGGGCACACATTGCCCGATTGGGTTTGTCTTCTCTTTGCTGGATTCCAGCCATGATGGTGAATCATGACTTACTCATAGCTTTGGTGGAGCATTTCCATTTGAAGACAAACACCTTCCACTTGCCAATGGGCAAGATGACCATCACTCTAGAGGACATCAAGAGGATTCTGAGGATTCCTTTCCATGGCACTCAGGTCATCTATGATATAGTACCTCGAGCAGGGATAGAGGCATTATCAGTTGTGTTCGGGAGAGAGCTACCGAGGGGGAGGGCCATTAGCTGGGATGAGCTCATGCATACCTATGGATCGACACGTAGGCTAGCATTTGTGCTAGCTATATTCTTGAGCTGTTTCTTATGTCCTGACAGAGGACAACATGGTTTGGAGTGCAGGTGGGGGGTCATGCTCCATAGGATGGTTGAGGCACTTGAGATCTTTGGGTGGGGTCAGTGCATGTTGGCTCATCTTTTTCATGAGATGCATGAGGTCATCTTCCATGAGAAGAAGACCATGGCAGCGGGAGTATATGTGCTACAGATCTGGGCCTAGGAGCATCTCCCTGTATGTAGGCCAATTTTTGAGGATGCTTGGGAGCCCATGGAGCCCTATATTTGCAGATATCGAGGGGATATTACCCAGGCCCACCTGGGTAAGACAGAGCAGTGGAGGATATGTCTTGATGACCTGGTGTCTGTTGTATGGCGACCCTAGCGAGAGACAGAAGACTGAGATGATGCTCCCAAATAGTTACTGTGGATGTTCAGTTCTCGACCACTGGTGGACAGGATGACATCTGTTATGGAGAGATTTCTGATCTCTCGAGTGTGGCGGTAGTATGGCCGACCACAGGATATTTTGCTTGAGTTCTGTTCCTATGCCAAGTTATAGAAGGACATTGAGCGGGGGTGGCCAGCACGGATGGATCTAGGACGATCCATGATAGACATCCGCACCCTAGCTGTAGTTTAGTGGGATTACCTGCCAACGATAGCAGATGCCAGGATGATGCCTACATATTAGGCATTTTTGGTTAGCCATCCATTCCTACGTTTTACAGATCTAGTGGGGATGGTAGGGTAGGCAGTGTAGATAGAGAGACAAGCACCCCAGTAGCAGCAGGCACAGCCACAGCCTCCAATTCAGCCACAACAACAATCACAAGTTTAGCACCGAGTTCAACAAAAGTAGATTTTCCCACGTCAGATGGGATCAGACCCAGGCGCTGGGGGTAGTGGGAGTGGACAGAGTCGATGCCGCAGGCAGAGGACAAAGGAGGAGGCTGCTCAGCAGGAGGCTCCACAGTAGTAGGCACCACCACAATAGTAGGCACCTGAGATGTTAGATGAGGATATGCCAGATCAGTCGACAGGTGGGGTGCAGGATGCGGTATGGAGGTACCGAGAGCAGGTTCGTGCAGCCTCCCGACAGTTGGGAGAGTTGCAGATTGCAGTAGCAGTCTAGGATGCACAACTAGTGGAGAGACAATGAGAGATAGATCATTAAAGGGAGCGCGCAGAGATTTTAGAGTGGAGGCTGGAGCTGGCACAAGATGAGATTCGCTTCCAATCTGCTTGGGCTGCATATTACTATGCTGCATACACCAGCACCATGCCAAATCAGACATTGCAGGTTCAGCGATTCTCTCAATACATGCGAGAGTCTGGAGGCGCACGACCTCCTGTCAGGCCAGATATGCCACCAACGCCTCTGCCACCTGTTGCCCTTGCTCCTCCTACTCCTCTTGGAGGTGAGGGTTTGGGACAGAGTTAGACGTTTTGTGCCTGATTTTTGATTTTGATCCCTGGCTATGTATCGATTGGTGTGCCAGCACCACATGTATCATTTTCTATCGATTGTGCTCGAGTAGCGCCCATTTTTGTACCGACCCATTCTTTTGATATATATATACGAGATTTTGAGTATTCCTATGTACATGTCATTTTCTATTTTGTTTTTCTTTGATGTACATGAGATGTATGTTGTACTTAGAAAGAACACATATGTATGAACTGACATCTTACGTAGTGTTGCATGTTTTTGTTTGACAGTCAAAAGTATTCCATTGAGGAGCGTGAATTGACGAACCAAATGCTTGTGCAGCTGTGGAGGAATCTAATGCATGTGGAGTATGAACAGAATTACTATCGAATTGTGTGCTAATGCAAATGGAGTATGTAATGCAAGACTATGTTAAATGCAACCCTAGGTCTGGTTACCAAGCCTCGATACTTAATCATCACTAGATATAAAATAAAGCTCATATGTTATACAATTCCCGCTGACATTGCAATCATGAAAATATGAATATAACATATGTTATTGGGTTGTCGGGATTAAATGTAAGCATTCGAGGCACAAGAAGCCAGAATGACCAGAACATTTGTCCCTTTTAATGTAGCAAGTTAACATAAGCATCAGAGCATAAATGCTAGGATGACCTGAATGTTGCTTGCATGAAAAGCACACAAAACACACGGGAGATCCCTCTTATGCTAAGTACTCAGTATTCATTCTGTCCACAATAACCCTTGCGTTCGTAACCTGAGACAGAAGTGTGCTAGATATACTCACAATGGCCCGTACGTTCACTTAATAGGATGAGTATCAGTATGTACTATAGTATGGAGATTTCACTCCAAAAAAAAGGAGAAGAACCAATGTTATTGGCATATTCGTATAAAAGGAGTCAAGGTACACATGGCCATCCAATATGAGATGGAGGCTCTTATAGTGGACACCCCTTTTATGGGAATGTATCAACTTGTTGGAACTAAACCACAGACAGAAAGCCAAGAAAAGATCATGCCCCCAGTCATTACTTCTCTAGTCGAAGATGACATTATCGAGTTGCTCAAGGAGATATGATAAAGAAAAAAAAAAGCAAACAAAAGAAAAGGTCAGCATATCCAAACAAGTATATCATTTTTTTGAGTTCAATGTTTTCGGGATTGATGTCAAGTATCACTGTCTAGAACATGTTTGAAAGAAATCTCATCAGTAGGGTGATGAAAATAGGTAGACGCAGCCATAATGACTAGTGATTGAGGTCAAAGAGGAATCTTCACGGTGAAGAACCTAAGACAGACTGAGCGATAGTAGACAGACACAGCCAGGACGATCGGTGACTAATGCAAGAGATCTTCCATAAAGGAATCTGGAGACATAACCTAAGCAACGGTAGGCAGACATAGCTGAAACAACTCGTGATCGTTGCAAAAGAGATTCTATGAGGAGAATCTTAGAAAAGAGAGTGACACTGGCAAAAGTAGGAAGATGCAGTCAGAATGACTGGTGACTGTCACGAAGGAGATTCTATGAGGAGAATCTTGAAGAGAGTGTTACTGGCAATAGTAGGCAAACACAGTGAGGACCACTGGTGACTGTCGCGAAGGAGATTCTATGAGGAGAATTTTGAAAAAAAAAGTGACACTTATGATAGTAGGTAGACGCAGTGAGGACCACTGGTGACTATCGCAAATGAGATTCTATGAGAATCTCGAAAATAGTGACACTAAGGGGGAATGCCCCTGAGCTGTGACAAGACTCAATCCATTGATACATGAGCAGGAAGTAGGAAAGTAGGAAAGCAAAAGCATGAAAGTGACTATACAGAGTAGCCAGAAGATGAGCTGCAAGATGGAGCATTGGGAACAAGAGGCGCCTGTTTACCAGGTTTTCACCTTCTTGGCAAGTTTTCTCTCTTTTTTTTTTTTTCTTTTTTTTTTAATTTTATTTTTATTCAGGAGTTTTTTTGATTTTTTGATTTTTTTTTAAGGACATTTAGATATGTACAGAGAGATTGCTGAGATTAAATCAACTATAAAATCGCTTTAGGTGGAGAGTGTTCATAGGCTCTTTAAGCATTTCTCCTTCAGTTGTGGAAAGCTGATAGGCACCAGATCCATATACTGCAGTAATGATGTAAGGACCTAGCCAGTTTGATTCAAACTTTCCCTTTTGCATTCGTTGTTGTTGATTCTTAGGGTTCTCTCTCAGGATGAGGTCACCCAGCTAAAAGTCACGTGACCTAATTCTTCTATTGTAGCTTCGTGCCATTCTTTGTTGATATGCTCGTAGATGACCATAGGCCACTTGTCGTTATTCATGTAGTAACACAAGCTCTTGAAGCCGAGCTATCCTGTAGTCATCATCAATGATAAGGCCTTTCATGGAGATTATCAAGGTAGGAATCTCAACCTCTATTGGAAGCACAACATCCACCCCATACACCAACGCAAAATGAGTCATTCCCATTGGAGTTCTAATGCTTGTCCTATATGCCTATAGGGCTGGATTGATCTAGAGATGCTCTTCTCTCCCTGACTTATTGACTGTGTGATGAATAATTTTGAAGATTTCCTTATTGCATGCCTCGGCTTGGCCATTACCCTGGGGGTAATAAATGGAAGACCAATGTTGTGTAATCTTAAATTTCTTGCACAGTTCCTTGAGGTCTTTATTTTTGAACTGTCCTCCATTGTCAGTAATGATTGAGGATGGTATACCATATCTATAGATTATGTAGTTTGTAATAAAAAGTGCTACAGTTTTGCCATCAGTAATTGTGAGAGGGACTGCCTCTACTCATTTCATGAAATAATTTGTAGCAGTGATAATGAACTTATGTCCATTAGAAGAGGTTGGGTGAATCTGGCCCACCAAGTCAAAGGCCCATTGTTGAAATGGCCATGCTGTAGTAGAGGGAATTAGCTCTTTGGCTAGAGCGTGAATGAGATTCCCGTGTAGCTGACACTGCTTGCAAGACCTAGCATATTTAATAGCTTCTTGCTCCATTTTAGGCCAGTAGTAACCAGCACAAAGGAGTTTGCGAGCTAGTGTCAGGCCATTGGAATGAGATTCGTAAATGCCTTCGTGAATGTCAATTAGTGTGCGTTTGGACTCGTCGAGTTCTAAACACCTAAGGAGTGTTCCATCGAGACCTCTCCTATACAAATTGTCAGCAATAATGACATAATGTAAAGCGTTACAGATTAGGTAACATTTCTCATTCTGAGTCAGACCTTCCAGAATGGTTTGATTATGAAGGTAGGAATAGATGTGATGGTAGTGGGATGATTCTTGTCCTATAATAGAACAGATCATCCTGGAATCAAGTGTGTCATAGGCTGGGTAGTGTAACGCTTCCACCAAGAACTCGTGTCGTAGATCATTTTTTGACATTTGTAGAAGGGAGGCCAGAGTGGCCATGGCGTCAACTGCTTTATTATCTGTGCGTGGAACTTGTTGGAAGGTGATGTATGCAAAATATTTTGTCAAGTCATCAACCATGCATTTGTAAGGAATTAGTTTTTCATCCTTTGTTTGATACACATCATTTACTTGGTTGATGACAAGCTGAGAGTCACCGAAGATATCCAACTAATCTACTCTCCATTTAGTTGCAATTTTCATACCATTGATCAAAGCTTCATATTCAACAATGTTATTTGTACAAGGAAATATAATCTTATATGCTTTGGGTAATGAGTATCTCTGTGGTGTGATGAAAAGTAATCCAACACCTGATCCTTGTTGTGTGAAGGAGCCATTGAAGAACATAACCCATGTATGGTGAGTGAGTGTTAGAATTGACTCATCTGGAAAATCAATGTTTATTGGTAGAAGACTCTATATGGGTGCCTCGGCTAGCTGGTCTACAATTGCCTGTCCCTTTATAGCTTTGTGTTCAACATATTGGATGTCAAATTCACTTAGTATCATGACCCATTTAGCCAATCTTCCTATGAGAGCTGCCTTACTGAGCAAGTACTTTAATGGATCTATTTTAGCCACAAGCTGTGCAGTGTGGGCAAGCATGTAGTGTCTCAACTTTTGGGAAGCAAAGACAACTTCCAAGCAAGCTTTCTTGATAATGCTGTAGTTTTTCTCATAAGAGACCAATGTTCAAATCAAGTAATAAATAGCTCTTTGTTTGTTGTCATTGTCTTCCTGAGCCAACAGGATTCCCAAAGATGTTTCAGTGGCTGAAATGTATAAAAGCAAAGGCTTCCCATGCATAGGAGGCATCAGGATTGGTGGATTGACAAGATATTATTTAATCTGTGTTAAGCTTTTCTCACAATCCTGGTTCCAATTGAATTTCACAACCTTATGTAAGGTCTTTGTGAAGGGTTGTGATTTATCCGCCAATTGTGAAATAAAACTGTGAATAGATTGAAGCCTTCCTTGTAGTCCTCTCATTTGACTGATGTTTCGAGGTGGTGGCATGTCCATTATTGCTTGTACTTTTTTTGGATCTACTTCAATTCCCTTTGCAAAACAATATATTCTAAGAGTTTTCCTAATGTGACACCAAATGTGCATTTCTTAGGATTGAGCCGAAGACTGAATTTTTCCATACGATCTAGGATGGGACCCAAATCTTGTAGATGAGTATTGCATTTAGCGCTTTTGACCAAGGTATCATCAACATAGTCCTCCATGGTTCTATGCATCATGTCATGGAAAATTGTAGTAATAGCCCACTGATATGTAGCTCCAGCATTCTTTAAACCAAATGGCATCACATTCCAACAAAAGGCTCCCCATGCACATGTGAAAGCCATTTTCTCTTGATCTTCTGGCTCAAATTTTATCTGATTGTATCCAAAAAAACCATCCATAAGTGAGTACATCTCATATCCAACCATCATGTCCACAATCATATCAATATCAGGGAGCAAAAAGTTGTCTTTAAAACATGCCAAGTTAAGATCATGGAAGTCTATACAAACTCTGATAGACTTATCGTGCTTGGACACAGGGAAAATATTGGATATCCATTCAGGATAATCAATTGCACGAATGAAACCAACCTTCAAAAGTTTCTCCAATTCAGCTTTGACGAGCAATTCAACATGAGGATGCATTTTCTGAAGCTTCTGTTTAACTGGTTTGATGCCTAGTGCTATGGACAAGTGATGCATGATAAGATCAGGATCCAATCCTGGCATGTCAGAATATGTCCAGGAAAAATTTATTTTCTTTCTCTTGAAAAAGGCAATGAATTATTCCTTTTCTTCAAGTGACAATGACTGAGCTAGATGTATCACATGAGGATGTTCTTCTATGCCCACGTTAATTGGTTGTGTCGGCTCTATTAATACTGATGATCTCTCCTAAAAGTGACTAGGAAGGACATCAAATATCTCATTCGTGGGCACCTTAGAGAGGTTTTTACCCTTGGATACGTCTTTTGTTTTTACTTTTCTGGGATCCGACACTGCCATAATGTGGTTTTCACCATCGGACCTCTTGCATTTTTTCTTTTTAATTTTGTGATTGAGATATTTGATGTTGGCCTCAGTCATGTTGATACTCTGCTCATTTGTGGAAGACGTTACAGGTTCAATAGCATTTAAGTAACAAGCGAGAGCATAGTCATTCTGAAATGTGGGGACTTCGTTAGATGCATTGGGGTTCCAATCTATAAGCTCGGGATGTGCGAGTGAGAGAGTAGTGGCTGGTTTAATTGCATTCATAGTATAGTCATTAAGTGCGTGGACCAGCAATTCGAGACCTACAATGACCTCATCCATAGGTGTATTCAAATGCCTCAGAGTATAAAAATTAGTAATTGAGAACTCTAGGACACTAGTTGGATCAGACCCCCGTGACCTAACCCTAGATGTTTCACTCACTTCGATTTGATTTTCATAGACATGCACTTGGTCAATGTCTTTATCAGTAGTTGCTTCTGAAAGATTGTCAAATTCATATTCATGAGAATCGGTGCTACATGGTGAGAGACTATAGAACTCCCCAACAGTGATAGGGACATACTCTCCTTCAGCCTCTGGATTCTTACACAAATACTCAATATGGCATGACTGACTAGATTCTCCCTTTTCTAAATGATATTTGAGTTGCTCAGCATTGTCCTCAAAAGAATCACTAGTATCATCCATAGTGCTAACATGTGGCATAAAGTCATCTGGCTCAGCAAAGAATTTAGCAAGATCATAAGGAATAGGATGAGGGTAAGAATCTTAATCATCAGATTCTTCCTCTTGAGTACCTAACTTAGATTGTGACTCATTTTCAGATGAACTCATAGGTACAAGTATGAATTTATTAGATCCCAAATGGAAAGGGACATTCTTAAACCCTAGGCCAGTTGTGTCACTGTTGCTTCGAGCTGTTGCTTTGATAGGATCTATTAAACCATTATTATTGCACCCAATAAGGCCGATTCCCTTGTAACCAAAACGCTTCATAAGCTTAAGACCAGGTCCATACTTCTTAGTAGTGATTTCTTGAGCTTGTTTTGTTAGGTCTAATGGAGCCTCTTCTTTGTAAAGCCATGCAACAATGGCTCTATTTTCATTTTCATCTTCTAAGGGAACTGAAGCTTTGACAAAAGAGCCATTAAACTTGGTCTGAGGTGTCAGTACGAACGACTTCTTTGCTTCTGAGGGTCTCCCAGAATGTCGAGGGGACTCTGGAATAGATGTTAATGACAACACGGGTTCCATGTGGTACTCTCCCATACCAATTTCTTTCAATTTAAATAACTGCTTAATTTGTTTCAGCTTATTGTTGTGACAATCAGTAGACTTACGGTTAGCAGGGACAAAAGAATCAACAGCTTTGAGCATATTGCAAGTGTAGCTAGTAGTGGTAGGAATAGTAACTTCGGAGCCATGAAATGGGAATTTGATGCATTGGTGGTATGTGGATGGCACAACACACATCTCATGTATCCATGGCCGTCCCAACAGAATGTTGTAGGCTAAGGGAATGCCAAGCACCTGACAGGTGATAGCCCTTTCGACAGGACCAACGTGAATTGGTAAAGTCACAAGACCTAGTGACTTTCTTTCTACTTCATCGTACGCTTTAATAGTGATCTTTCATCGAGGACCAACAGAGTCCTTAGAATAATCCAATTGTCTAAGCAGAGCAACAGAAACAATATTTAGGCTAGCACCATTGTCAATGAGTACTTGACGAACATGTGTCTGGTGGATCATAACCTCAATGTGTAGAGGCTGATTGTGTGGGTGATTTAGTGAGTTGTCATCCCCCTCAGAGAAGGTCATAAGATGAGGTGAGGTTAGGTGACCTACCATGGATTGAAATCACTCAAGATTAAGATCTTGAGGAACATTTGCCTCAATGAGGGCTTTGTCCAGAATTTGCCTATGAGCAGGCAAGATTTTAAGCAGCTCAAATATGGAAATGTGAGCATTGGTTCATTTCAATTGATCTAGAACACTATAACTGGTTGCAGTCAAGTTCGTTATGTGTTTTGCACCTTTACTGGATGGACCAGCAAGGGCTTTGTCCTTATATTGTTCAAGATTTGAAATAGGAGGTGTAGGGCCTTTAAGCACCAACTTTGCATGAGAGCGAGTAACAGTGTTAGCACAATGTTGCGAAGATGCATTATCCATGTTATTGGAAATAGGGCGTCTTAAGACAAATGGTTTCTTGGGTTTTTCGTTATCTTGCTTCCCCTTTATGGTAATAATGTCGCAGTATTCAGAATCTACAGGTTCAACCATGTGAATGACATTGTCATCATTGGAATACGTATAGTTGACCTTATTGTAGGGTTCTAGTTTTGAAGTCGCTCCTTTTTCATAAGCTGGGAAAGTCTCTTTGAATTCCTTGTGGTCCGAGCTTTTGTTATGTCCATCTACCACAAGTTCACCAGCATCAATCATGTCCTGGACTTTATGACGCAAGTTTATACAGTTGCTAGTTTTGTGTCCCTTGTTTTGGTGATACTCACAAAATGAGGTCTCATTCCACCATGGTGGACGTGGTTGTGGATCATAGGGATGAGGGTTATCCATTGGTGAGATAAGCTTGTGTTGTAGCAGTGTTTTGTAAACCACATCCAAAGGTTCTCCCAAAGGCGTATACTCTCGCTTGGGTCGTGTTGCCCATGAGTTTATGGGTTTGTTTCTAGATGTCTTACTATCAAGGGGAGGCTTTTCAGCATTTTTGGATGCTTTGAGGTAGTTTGTGAGATTAAATACTACTTTAGCAGGTTTTGGTGTGACATTATCAACAACCCCATCATGTACAATTTCTCAGTTCTTGTTGACATGTTTGGTTTTATCCCTGTTGGAAGTGGAACCTTGTTTTGTGTCTCTCTGAAGAGTGAGCTCACCTTTCTTGACCATAAATTATTTGATATAGATAGCCTATGTAATCATGTCTTCAAAGGTATGTGGACCTTGTAGTTGGACTCTATACTCGAAATTAGGTAAGAGGTTATTAGTGAAAATGTCGAGCTTCTCCATTTCTGGGATTTTATGGGAATACTTAGTGTATAGTTATCTCCACCATTGGAGGAAAGTGAGAAAAGGCTCACCAACCTTCTATTTAAGGTTGCATAGATCTCAAATATTTACAGGATGTTGAATGTTATGAGAATATTGATGAACAAATGAATTAGAAATTTTGTCAAATGTCTTGATACCAGGAGGTAAATGTGAGAACCACTCTAAAGCCTGACCACCTAGGCTTCTAGGGAATAAACGCATAAGGTATGTTTGATTATGTATAAAATCCATAGACAAAGCACCAAATTCTCGCAAGTGATCTTGGGGATCAGTAGTACCAAAGTACTTGTCATATCTGGGTAGTTCTATGCCTCGTGGGAAAGGCGGCATGTTTATACTTTTGTCAAATGGGAATGAACAAAGAGCGTCCAATGTGTATGTCTTTGTGGGTTTCTCTTTCTCATGCATCATATGAGCCAATTGGTCTTGCATAATTTTTAGTTGTTTTTGGAGTTTAGCAGTCTCTGTTTCTTCTTCAAATGTGATAATGGTCTCCACATTGAAATGTGTGGGCAGTTTAGCTCCCTCTTGGGCAAGTTTGAGAAAGTACTTTTCTTTCTCTTTTTTGAGTAGGATTCTCATGACCTTCTGAAAGTTTTTGTCTCTTCAACATTTTGCTATGTGTTCAGGAAGGATTTCCACCTCTTCCTGTTCCTCATCAGTGTCATATTCTTTCTCTTTCTCCTTGTCATCCGTAGGTTTTTCTTGATATCGACTATGACTACCCTGTTCAGGTTCACGATTAGTCATTATAGGAATGTGTTTAGTTTCTGTATGTTGTGTTTCAAAAGGGTCTATGGAGAAAGGATCATACATTGTATTTGGGAATGTAGGACCTCTACCTGTTTCAGTATCCTCTTGGTAAAAAGGATTCCTAATGTGTTGTAAATTGGAAAATGTTCGTTGAACTTTAGATGACCTTGTAGGTGAGGAAGACCGTGAAGATGCCTCACTAGCCAAACTGGATACAGATTGCATAGTGAAAGGTAACCTACCTTTGCCGCGATTACAACCCCTAGCACGACCATGTCTAAGGTTATTGAGATAAAACACGTTGCCGCTTCTGGTTGTGATAGTCATAGGCAAGGACAAGAAGCTAGAACCTGGACAAGGACTACACTAAGACTGAGTCTCAAAAAGGACAAGATAATAGAAGGAATGTTGTTCACTAAGGCACACATGGTCTAATTTAAAGGCTAGAACAGCTAGAGATTATGACCACTGCGACACAAAGTATGACAATCATTAAGACGAGGACCAAAATTACTTATGAGACGAGACTAGTCAAGGTATAAGACACAAGTCTTCAGCTATGCAAAGTGTCACTATTTTAGGACTGTTTGCAAATAAAGAGTGATAAACAGATGCAAAAAAGAACAGCATGCAAGCTGCAGATAGCTAGAACAGACCCAAATTGGTAATGCTGATACAAAGTCTCATGCGAAAAACCTTTACGTGTCATGCGAAGAATCTTTACAGGTGACGCGAAGAAGTATCTATCTTGTGAAAAGGTCAGTAACAATGGTTTAATTTCATGCAAAAATGTTCATAGGATCATGTGAAGATGCACAACAACAATTTAATTTTGTGCGAGGACAAATGGCTTTGCACGAGTGTCATATGATTTTGTGAGAGACCCAAATGATTTCACGCGAAAGGGCAGAACAGTTTCACAACAGCGACTGATTTTGACAAAAATTTTGATCGTTCCAATAACCAGGCAGATAAACAAGCACGTAGAATAGCAAGCAAGTGATTTCAAGCACGTTTGAAAATAATGAGCAAGGGAAAAAGCAACCTTGCGCATGAACAATCAAGTGACTTAGTTTGTGCTAATCCCTAAGAGAGCTATTTGTGTACGTTTTCAAAGAGTTTCGCAATCACGCATACATCCCTAGAAAATAAAAGTTGGCCTCTCTAAGGTTTTTAGTAATGGTTTGACTCTGCAACTTTTATGACTCATAGGGGTGACCTCCAATCCCGACGCACCGAGGTTTTGACACAGTCTGAGAACTTAATCTTCAAGAGCTACTAGGGAGATCTAACAACCCACAATGAACCACACCCATGGAGATTTCTTCCACAAGGACATTTATATAGCGGTTGTCACTACCATGGTGAAAATGGCTATTATCGCTTGAGGTTTTGTCAACACAATTTTCCCTGTAGAGGGATTGTCTACTACGGTTAACCCTCTCTAAAGGTGATCGACTCACAATAGTGTACCACAAGGGGATTTAGCTTCCAGATTCAAGGTTTTGACACCTTTTCACCTTTAGCCCAATCAAAGCAGACAGATTAATCCGACACGTTAAACTAAGATTATCTCTTAAAGATCTATGATATCATCTCCTAGTGATCTATCAACCTCTCCCGAGAAAGGATACCTTAATCAACAAGTTGAAGATTCATCTATCTATGAGATGCTCAAAGTATCCTCCCCACCTATAAGGAATCTGTCTTAGAGAGGAGTTTCACTAGGAACCCACTCCCTCAAGATCCACGAATAGTGTTCATGGGGGCTTAATTACTATGTGTGTACAGATGTAAATTTTCAAAAGCAAATCTATCCAAAAGCAATAAAAAAAAAAGCACGAGGTGGTACACTTAACGCTTTAACTAATGTGAGGTGAGTCCAAAGATGTGGAACATTTAACCCCTCACACAAGCTAACATGAGTCCACAACTCAGAAACTAGTGAGTTCTAGAAAGCACAAAAGGGTTGCCTAGTGGAGCCTTTAACGCTTCTGTCCTATAGACCCCTCCCCTTTAATGTGGTGTTGATCTTGCAACCGCAGGGTGGAACGAGGGGCCGGCGGATTAGCGAGTCCAATAACCCAAAATAGCTATCTAAATCTATCACTAGTACCTAAGCCTACTAAATGAATACTAACGGAGATCACACCCTAGTATCAAATTATGCATGCGTTGTAAAATGAAAATACGAAAGGAAACACACACAAGCTCGACATGAGAGATGTTTGTTTTAGATCCAAATGAAGTGTTATCAGCTGAGGAAGGTTACCTGGTGATCCTTGCAATGCGCTTAGTAGATTTTACCTATTTTTAGTGACTTTATCACGCTTTTCCAATTGTCTCGCAAACCACTGTTATGCTATTCCAAAAAAAGAAAAAAATAGAAAAACAATAGAAACTATCAACAGTCAGCAGAAAAATCAGAAAACATGAAAAATCAATGCAAAAAATTGCCTCTGTCAGCAGAGTTTTGCGCAAAATTCCTAACAGTTTGTGCGAAGAAGTTTTACAGCTTACGTGAAGAAATAGGTTTCGCACGAAGTTTCACGTGGCCAAGAACTTTCTCAAGCGATGTGGAAAGAATCTTTGCGTGAAGATTCTGGATCCTTGCACGAAAATAAACACTCTCATGTGAAGATTCCTGAATTTGTACGGAACAATACGGATAGAGAACCAAAAAAATGATTAAAAAAAATACAGAAAGAGGCCAAAAAAACTGATTTTCGGCCCCATGGTGGGCGCCAGAAATGTATGCATGAATATGTGGCCTCTGCTAACACACACACTTCAACATGATCATTGTATGCGAATTCATCTTGGAATGAACATTGGATTGTTCATCTGAAAGTCAGCCTGCAAAGCGACCTGTTGCCTTCTATATAAAGGGAATTGCTTGTCAGATATCCTCAGATTTGAGGTGTTTAAGCAACCAAACCCTGTAAGAATGAAGGATTTGAATGCAATTTAAGCTATATGAATGTGAAAGTAATCTAGATGAAGTGCAAGCAATTAATCTAAGAAATAAAAGACATTAAACTAAAAATGTATGCATTATTAAGCTAGATGAATTTAAACTAAGAATGCAATATGTATGTAAAAATATGAGCAAATGTGAGTATGAATTCCAACAACAATTCAATGCAAATTCTCCAAATTCATCCTCTCAAAATGAAGAGATGAGGGTCTCTTAAATAGACTTTCCTGGAATCCATCAACGGTTGAGATCGATTTCAATCAATGGTCAGGGTTAAAGGTGAAGTTTAGTCATAAAGGGAGATTCCCAAATTAAAGGGAGTTAAAAAACTTAATTTGAGTAAAATAAGGAGTTAACTGATTCAATTTGAGTAGAAAAAGGAGTTAACTCATTTAACTCATTTTTGATCAATAGTGAACTGGAAATTTCTTTTTTTTGAACTGAAGAGAGATTTTGGTGAAATATTTAATTTAATAAAATGAGATATGCTCTCATAATTACCTTTTCTATTTAATTAAATAATCTATTAATTAATTAGAGATACATTTCTTATTAAATTAAACAACCTCATTTAATTAATTAGGAATGGCTTCCCATTTAAGTAAATAACTTTGTTTAATTAATTAGAAGTAAGTACTCCATTTAATTAAATAATTTTGTTTAATTAATTAGAAATACCTTTCTCATTTAATTAAATAATTACATTTAATTAATTAAGATAGGCATATTTATTAAATTAAATAAATTTAATTCCATAGTACATTAGCCTTTAGGATATAATTTAATTTAATTAAAGTATAAATACTTAGTAATTAAATTAAATATTAATCAATAGGTTTAATGCGATTAACATGAGTACTTACTATAAGAATTAAATAAGAAATATGATGAATGCAGATTAGGGTCTTCTGAATCTGACAATTAAGTCAAGTAGTGAATAGAAGAATGAGAATTGCATATTAGAATAGGACTTAGAAATTATCAAAAATAGACCAGAATTGGTATAATGGCAATGAGCCAATTTTGGGGTATTACATCAGGCACATGAATGCAGGACCAAGACCATCAACACTCAAAGATTTGAAGGATAGTGTTACAACTATCATAAGTATGGACACAAGGCATATTATTGAAAATCCAAACCTATGTAGACATCAAACAATCAGACAAAGGTATATCATAATACAAATTCTTACAATTGGGACTACAATACAAGGTACAATTGTCACTATTTGCAAGAATATGGTCATATCCTTGAAAATTTCATAAGGACACACTTCAGAGGTAACTAGAACAAATGGTTGAATGAGATTGTACGCTTTAGTTTTCTTAAGACCAGTCATGTAAGTGGAGACTGCCCAACTTGGTCACCTACATTGAGCAATGAATTTAGCAAAGGTAAAGGAAAGGTGAATGTTGAGAAGGTAAAGTTGCAAATAAGGAAAACATGGAAAAAGAAGGAATATTATATGACATAAAGTCCAAATGAGGTCACTTTATTCAATGAATTAGGTGATCACATCACCCTTAACTAGGTAATCAAAGGCATGTGTGGGTCAATTCCAAGTATTTAAGTAATGAAAAGGATCTATTAGCATATATCAAGATACAATGAAGTGATTAAAACAAAGAAACAATCTATCATTTTTTTTCTATGTTGTTGCCAAGTATTGAAAGTAATGCAGTAAGTGTCTAGTAATGAGGTACTATAGTGAGTGCTAAGTTAGCTATGATGGTCAAGCAAATTGAAAATCCTATAGCAATTGAGCTTACAACTGTATATGCACTAAGCATTAATTGTAAGGTTTTGAAGGCTATATACTCAATTTTTTGAGTCATTTGAACTTACCAAAAGATTGAAGAGCACGAAGGTGATTTGAGAAAGAGTTCCAACACTTGCTAATGAGATTCAATTGCTATATGACATTTTACATCGATTTGAAAGGTATTTCACTTGTGCTGAGTTATACAGTTTCACATTTTGCAAACCCTAGCAAGTGAAAATGGTAGAAAGTTCATCATCATGAGTTAGAAATAAAGGTAAAGAGGTTACCAATGTTCATTTGATCAGTATTAATGTTCATCAACCACTATTTCAAACAATTCTTGAGATTGTATACAAGGGTGATCCATTTGGTGCGTTGCCAACTATTCTACCGAAGGTTTTAATGATTCAGGATGTTAGATATTGTTATACTTACAAGGTTGGTGAGGTTGGAGATTTAGAGATCAGAGATGCCTACTAGATCTTATGTGATAATGGTGTCTTGAGGGAAGCAAAAAAATTGTAGAACGAAAAGGGTTAGTTCGTGGCCTAGATTTTTCCCAAGTTTTCAAAACTGAATGAATAAAGATTGTATTGAGATGAATACATGACAATCAGCTATGGTTGGAGAATGGACCTATTAGAATAACTAAGAGTATCATTCATAGAATGATAGGGTACCCTACCCTAGATAGGTCAAAGACATTGAGTGATGTAAAGAAGTAATTAAGAAGAAAACTAAAGCTATATGGAACAAGAGGGGAATGCCAATTGATACAATTGAAAACCCTATTATTGCATTCACAGTGAGAGTGATAGCATGTAAATTCTACTAGTCAAGATGACTCAACAGTCTGCCATGCATTGCCATCAACCTAGGTTACAAGATCATAAAGAAAGATCATTCTTATGACCTAGCCGAGCTACAAATTCAACAACTACTAGAAACCTAGAAGCTATCATAAAGGCAAAGAATTCTTAATGTAAGTTTGGTTTACTTTATTTTTGCATATTCTTCTATGTAAAAAACAATTTTCCTACATATGGCAAGGTAGTATGGAAGTCCATTCAATCTATTACCCAATAGATAGGTGAGTTCATTGAGAAATTAGAAGAATTTTTTTGATTGAGTAATGACTAGCTATATTGAAGATTTCAAGAAATCAATAAAATGGAGGTCAAGAATTCCCTTGTCTTTAATGGAATAAAATTATAATGATGTTCTTTTCCTATTAGATGCTGACTATACATATGGACATGAAGCTATTCCAAGGGTTAGATGGTTGAGGCCATTACCATATGAGATCAATGTTGATGAGGCATCAACAACCATAACTAGACTATTGGCAGAAGATATTGACAAGGATGCTACATCATTTGGGAGTTATGAAGAAGCCAAGTTAAGGATAATAATAAATTTGCAAACTACTATAGTTATTAGAAAGAAGAATAAAAGGGTGAAGAAATTAAAAGAAAAGTTTGGTAAAGGAGAAGTAGAAGAAGAATATGAACAAGAAGAAGAAGAAGGTCAAGGACCTTTACAACTCACATAAGGACAAGGAGAAGATCAAGCTCTTGAGGAAGTAGAGGAAGCTGAGAAAGAACCAAAGAAAACTCAAAAGAAGAGGAAGACTCAGAAAAAGAAAGCTGAAAAACTAAAGAAAGTGAAAAAGAAAGAACAACATAAGCCAATTGCACCTTTGACAAGGTCAAGCACAAGGGCTACCACAACACAAGCCAAGGAAGCTCAAACTACAAAAGGAAAAAGAAGGCTGGTATGACAGAGCGAAGCATGCCTCCTAAGAAAATGAAGAGGAAGTACAAGCCCTAAGAGGAATCAGATGATGAGAAGACTAAATTGGATATTGAAAACCTATGTGACAATATAAAAAATAATGCAGATTTATCAAGTTTTAAGCATGCTAATTTTGATAAGTTAGAAAGTAAAGATATAAATAATATTGAAGAGGCTATTTGGGTAAAAGCACAAACCTGTTCACCTTTTATAAAGGAAAAGTGATATCAGAATTTAAACTCTTCAACTTTAACGACATAAAAGTGGCATTTGTGTTTAGAATTTGAAGATGATGTAAACTAATAAAATGTATAAAATTGGATGAAGTTTATTTCTATAATTTTTTTTAAAAAAATTGAGTGAATTTTTTTTTATTTTTGAATTTTTAAAGTGTATTTTTTAATTTTTTAAAAATACTAAAAATATAGAGTTTTTTTCTCCTCAAAAAAATATATGCAAATGTTCATATTTTGGTTAGATTTTGGAATATGTTAGTGTTGACATGTATACCTGTGCACCAAAAAAGAAAAATTGAAATTCAGCTAATATTTTTGAAGTTATAATTGGTCAAAGTCAAAGTTATCAAAAATTGACAATTTTTTTCTTCCGTCAAACTTTTTCCATCAAATCTACATTTTTTATAAAAAAATTACATATTCTTGAAGAAGACTCTCTCCTCTAGTGCAACATTAAAAAATAATAATTTTTTAACATGATTTACTATTTTTTTTTCTTATTTTTGAATAGACATCTTCTTGAATCTTAAGATACCTACTTGTAATATTTTCAAATTATAACATATTATTCATAATAAAAATAAAAATAAATTTATATGATCATAATTGTGACTCTGAGACCTACACAAGTATATTTTTAGTTAAAAAAAAAACTTCAATTTAGTAGGTCAAATTGGCCTTCAAAGTGAGATGTTTACAGAAGTTCTAATTTTTGCTTATTTGGCTACCACATAGGATGCCACATAGATCATTCGGCTAGAACAATTTTGGCTAGAATGATTTTAGCCAAAATAGTTTCGGCCGAAACCCCTATCGGCCAATTAAATTGCCAGAGGTTAATGTCATTGTTTGATATAAAATAAAGTTTTTTTTTCTTTTAAAAAAAATTAAATATATAGAACAACGAAAATTGGAAGAGGATTTTTGAAAGACAATTAATTTTGAAGCAATTTTCAGCAACTATTCTGCGCATTTAATCAATATTGCAAAGGATTGAATATTTTGAAGGTGCTTTTTTTCTCGTCTACTTATTTTTATTTTTATGTATTCTATATTGAACCATTAGCTGATATTTAGTGAAATCTAAATTTATTTATTTTTGTTTCTATAGATTGAAGTATTCAATGGGCAGTAAAAGGAAAAGATCAAGGAAATATGATAGAATAAGAGATGACAAAATGAAAGGCCATACAAAACATAATCAAAACCAACCTAATGAAATTCCTGAATAGGATGAGATTCATGAATAAAATGAAAGTAATGAAGAGGAAGAAATTGGCAGTTCTACCGATAGAGACAAATTAGAAAGCGTAAAAAATTTGATGGATTTGGATGAAGAACTAATTTTTACCCAAATTCCATCTAAAGATATGATTAATGATAACACTATTAGAAAGCATTGTTAGAACATGTGGGATGAATATTTCAAGGATAAAAGTATATTTGGATAGGCACAATTATTTGTCAAGTTATTTAGGAGAAAAGATATGAGACCTGTTTTGGAGTTGTTGGGTGTTGATAACAGGAAAAGCCATGTGCATAATATTAATAAAACAATAGTTGAAAACTTGCAAAATGCTTATAACAAAATTGACTACACAACTCAAGGAGGTGATTTGAGTAATGCACATAGAGCATTGATGACTACTATATCTAGTAGAAAATTGACACATAGAAAATAGGTACATGCAATTTTTAATGTACTACATATATCTAGAAGAACTGTCCAAAGATACATCAAGAGGAGAAATATGCTAGATGATAACATTGAGAATAACTGGGTGAATATTTGTAGAGTTCCTCGAAAAGATAGGATTTTTGAAGATGTAAAGAGACAAGCTATTGAGTTTTGGACCACACATTCTCGTGTTTCTTCCAACAGGCGTGATACTATATAAATTAAAGATCAAGAAACAAGGGCCAAAATTGAACATCCAAAACATTTCATTGATATAACTCAAAGTGAATTATTTCAAACATTCAAACAAGAATTTTCAAATGTCAAAATATGCCAGAGAATGTTTGAGAGTTTACGCCATTCCTTTGTACACATAAATAAGATGCGTGAAACTTGTTGTTGTAGAAATCATGTTGAATTTGGTCTACACTTGCAATCATTTAAAAAATTTATGGTAGTACTTGATCCTAATTTGGTCATCCCTAGCAGTACAACAAAATTTGTGAGGTCCATATTATGTGATAAATTAGAAGATTTAGATGAATTCAAAGTGCAATGCATCAAAAATCAGTGCGAAGATTGTGGAGATTTACACAAATTTTCTGAAATTATGCAAGTTGAGAATATTAATGAATCCACATCAGTTTCATGGATGAGATATGAATATGAGACATACCAAAATAAGAGAGGAGATGAATCCAAAAAAAATGTATTGAAGGAGAGTGAATTGCATTATGATGAGTTCATGACCAAGTTCCATCCATTGATATATCCACATATCCAACATTGTCATGGTGCACAATGGCAAGCTAAACAGTTCTGTGATTCCAAAAATTATTTTCCACCTGGTTGTATACTTTCAGTTGTAGATTTTTCTGAGAATTATACATTTGCACCTCATATAGAGCTTCAAGGCCAATATTATCATTCTGAACAAGGTGCAATAATTGTGCAAGTGACCTATAGACATGCACAATTTGAGGTGGATCAGATAGAAAGATTGGATGAAAATGAATGCATCATCATCAAAGAGGTTCATTTCTATATTAGTGATGATAGAGTTCATGATAGGAGTTATGTGGATCATTTTTTTGCAATGTTCTTTGAAGATCTCAAAAATCATGGAATAAATGTTTCAGAGAACTGGATTTGGTCTAATGGATGTGCACGTTAGTATACACAAAGTAACACATTTATTTAACTTTATTTTAACTTATATTTATTTGGACATGTCTATTTGTATTTGATATATGTACACGGATAATTGTAGATACTTATCATGTTTCATGTTCACAGGACAATTCAAATCTGCAAAAGCATTTAATTGTTTAGCAATGCAACATGCTAGAACCAATGTTAAGTTTTTATGGAATTCCTTTGAAAGTGGACACAGAAAAGGGGAGCATGATGGAGCAGGAGCATGTATAAAATGTGCGCTTCGACAACATGAACTTGCAAGTAAATATATACATTTTTTAAATGTGCATGTTTAATACTCTAGTAGCATATATTTTAAATTTTATATATACATGCATATTGTATGTACATACAAGGAATAGGATAGAGAGCACCAATCAAATTGTTGAATGGTGCAAATTCATTTTGCTAC
The DNA here is from genome assembly GCA_028749045.1 of Cupressus sempervirens. Taxonomy (NCBI): domain Eukaryota; kingdom Viridiplantae; phylum Streptophyta; class Pinopsida; order Cupressales; family Cupressaceae; genus Cupressus; species Cupressus sempervirens. The sequence goes on along the minus strand of CM053789.1, from coordinate 701,148,152 downwards.
TTGAGATACTGAATACAGTAACTATTACTTTTGGGAGGTGAAAGGTAAACTAAGTTATATTTATTTTTAATGTATTTTTCAAATCAAGTTGAGTTTTTAATTAAATATTTATTTTGAAATATGACAATTATTTTTTGTATTTGTAACAGATATAGATTGATCTAATCCTTAAAATTGTCAAACGATTCCTAGTATTAGAAGTTTACATCAAGTGATGACTACATGAAACCATAAACCTTCGGTAATTAAAGTAAGAGAGAAAAAATGTTTTTTTGATGACTGTATTAAGGACAATCTAGTGAGTGCATGTGAAAATATTGTGAATGGATATGTTTCACATTGGGATTTGAAGGAGATAGTTAGAAAGCCTCCTTTTGAAGATGCTGACATTAACATTGAGATTCATGATCTTGTATATTCAATCGATTATGAGCACATTTCTGATTTAGTTATGGCAGGTTTGTGTGCATATTTACATATATATAAATTAATATACATGTATATTTGTTTTAAAATTAATTTATATTTATCTATATTTTTATATACATGCAGGAGATATTTTTGCAGTTCAAGCCTTACCAGATAATGCAAAAAATGTGGACTATTATCTTTTAAGATGAACAAAAGCAAAACACAAGTTGCTAGAAGGAATTATAGATGCTGATCAATAGTCATATCCAATTGGATCAGTTGTTATTGAAGGAACATATTATCAACAAATAAGGGTAATTGATAGTGGTATTGAATTTATTGAATACAAGCCTGGAGGAAGGGTTTTACATTACAGTAACCATGTTATAGCAACCAAATTAAAATTTGAAGCAATACAAAGAAGAGGACGTCATGGAAATCAAAAGTGGAAATTGCTTGTTGAAGAACATGAAAAACTTCTAGAGATAATAAAAAGTAGAGAGGATCCTAACAATACATTGTTTGTGGAGCTCTAGTTTACCTATGTACTTATTGTGGAGCTCTAGTTGAGCTATGGCTATATAGCTCTTATACTTTCATATTTAATATTGATAGGATATTTGTTTTATAAATTTTTGTACATTGGATCATTTATCTTGGATATGCAAATTAGACATGTTTTGTTATTTTTATTTAAATTCGACATGGATATCTCATTTAAGACCACCTCTTAGGACCTCCCCTTAAGACAATCTCTTAGGACCTCCCCTTAAGACCACCTATTAGAACATCCCCTTAGTACCACCTTTTACCTGACCTCTCCTTAAGACAACACCTTTAGTATTTGTATGTATTTATAAGTACATTATTTATGTTTTCTTACATATGATTGTTAATGTTGTTATGTATTTATGTACATATAATCTTTATATGTTCTTATATGATACATTCTTTATGTTTGTATATAATCATTATGTTCTTGCATGTATTAACTTTTATTAATTAAATATTGTAACATGCATTCTTTAGGTCATACTCTTTATATGTTCTTACATGTATATGTTATATGAACTATGTTACATATTACATACATTATATTTTATTAATTAAATGTTGTTAATTATAGTTAATTAAGAATGCATGTCATTGAATATAGTTAATTATATTATAAATAGTTAATTATAGTTGGATTAAATATAGTTAATTAAGACATGCCATTAAATAGAGTTAATTAAGACATTACATATAGTTAGATTAAATATAATTAATTAAGACATGTCATTAACTAGAGTTAATTAAGACATTAAATACAATTAGCTTAAATATAGTTAATTATAGTTAATTAAGGCATGCCATTAAATATAGTTAATTATAGTTAGATTAAATATATAGTTAATTTTACTTGACACATGTCATTAAATATAGTTAATACATGAGACATTAAATATAGTTAGATTAAATATAGTTAATTAAGAAATGCCATTAAATATAGTTAATTAAGAAATGTCATTAAATATAGTTAATTATACTTAGATTAAATATATATCTAACTTCATTATACTTATATTAAGACATGTCATTAAGTATAGTTAATTAAACTTAAATTAAGACATTAAAAACAATAACATGTATGTATAAACATGAATATTGAAAACATATACATATGTATATTAACTTTTATTAATTAAATGTTGTAGTTCATGTGCATTCTTTCTAGGTGATCATAGTCTTTATATGTTCTTATGTATATGTATATGTTATATTCTGATGTACATGGACCATTAAAATTATATAGTTAATTACACTAATATTAAGGCATTAAGATGAATAACTATACATATACATGCAAACTTGAATATTGAAAACATGAATATAAGGCATTAAGATTAATAACATATACAAAACATGTTCATAACACATACATAAGTTACATAAAAGATTAAGAAATTAAAAGATCAATAAGATACACATGTGTACATTAAAAGATCAATAACATACATGTACATATATCTGGAGAATATAACATGTACCCATATCAAATGTATAAAAATAGATCATGTATCAAATGTCTAGAAATAACATATATAAAACATCAAAATCTCCATATAAACATGTATTTCGAAATAACATATAAAACATCATTTAGTGTGCATGATATAAACATATATTTGGAAATAAATATAAAACATCAAAGTGTCCATATAAACATGTATTTGAAAATAACATATAAAACATAAAAGTGTCCATATAAAATGTATGTATTTGGAAATAACATATAAAACATCAAAGTGTCCATATAAACATGTATCTGGACATAACATGTGTGTAATAAAATAAAAGGCAGTGCATATGATAATCAGCTACATGCCCCCTCCTGATCCTGGGCCTTGTCCCCAAAAGGGTCTATCAGCTGCATCTGAACCCTATGTCAAATGATAACATGGGCCATTTAATTATGTGTACAGACAAATTATATCAAGAAATACATGTATATAAATCAAATATATATATTTAAATTGTAACATACCTAGGATTCATGACGTGTAGGATCTGTCAGTATCTGCAGATAAGAAAAACGTAACATACTATCACTCAAACCCTATAACACATACATAAACACACACATATACATAAATTTAAACATATCTACATATTATTTACCATAATAAAAATAAATTTAAACATATAGAGATATTTACCATAGCATTATGTAATGCTCTGCCGATCTGACTAATATCTGAATCATCCAATGAAAAAATAGCATCAACGTCCAAGTCAATAGTGTGGCCTTGATATAAAAGCATGGAGGTAAATAGACCAGGATGTCTAGCACTGACATCCTAAGTAGCTAGGGCTGGTGCTGTAGCCTAGGCCTATGTAGCAGTAGGAGCAGTAGAAGGTGTAGGAATGTCCTCTTGCCTCTGTGAATCCTCTGGGACTGCTGTACGTGACACAATATGACTAATCTAAGAGCTCATGTCATGAAGTGGAATCCCTGCGAGTGTAGATAATGCTCGATATGCATCTAAAAGATCACATGCTAAATATGATGCCAAACGATGCAATGCATCCACCTCTAAGACTATAGAAATATCTACTGGAGAAGGTATGTCTGCAACTCCATAATCATCATCAATAGGTGTGATAGATGATGCAGCTATGGGAGCAGTACCTCAAGATCATAGCATATATCTACCACACCAATTAGAAGAAATATCATGTAACTGTGTGGTGATGGTGGCGATGCTCGAAAAAATTTGTGTCCTAATTGTGTCATTAGGAACACTCTTGCCTGCAGCAGCCATCTGTGGACCTCTTGGCATTACCAAAAGGTTTGGACCCACCATTGCCCATTTTTTAATGGGAATAGGAGTGTCCACAGGTCTAAATCTGTTAGAAAGTCTCTCCTAACCCTACCCAACATGCCTTGGATAATCTACATAGTCAACATCGTAGTGTAAATGAAATTTTGCAAACAAATGTTTGCAGAAATATAGAGGGAATCATCCTTCTATGGCCATCTATGATGGGTGGCCAACCAACAAGGATACATCAATGGTGCGATGAGTGGATTAGTACACTTCATTGCAAAGTAGCCTCTGACTCTGCGATGATCTATATAAGATGTAAACATGGATTTCACCATGCTGGTGGAAACCTCAGTGTCAATATGTCTGTACTTCACAGTGCTAGTGACACTGTGAGATAAAGAAGAATAAAATGTCTCAATGCTCATATCATCAAAAGGGTTGTATGATTCAATGGTTTGAATCATACGAAATAACTCCTCTCGCATCATTGTGACCTTCTCCCTATTAGGGAGGGTGGTAGAAGAGGAAAGTGAGGTATCCAAAACCTACATAGCACAAGATAATCTCGTAACTATATCTCTAAATAAATGCTATCTATCCTGAGTGGAGGAGGTCGATCTTCATGCTATACCAGAATTAGCACTCTAACCCCCACCACGGACACTGGCATCCCCTAATGATGCAGGAGCACGATCCCCATAACCAGATGCCATAATGTATATACAAGGATATGAATGTGAAGCTACAAGAGTGATAAATATCTAGAGATCTGCACATGCATATATCTACAAATATAAACATACAAGTGTATTTAAATTAAAATAATTAAAAGTTAAATTTAATTTGAAACACACGTACATATAAATACAAAACATTAAATGTATGGTGCTATTCAATCATGTAACATGTATGTATTTTTAAACAAATTATCTTAGAGACCATTTCTAATGTACATTGTAATGTGCTCATGCAAATGTGAAAAATAAATATTCGTACATGTACATGTGTATATGTGATAAAAAAAATAAAAATTCTTGATTAAATGATAACTAAGTGTACACATGTATATGCAATAAAAAAATATAATTCTTGACTAAATTCTAGATTTTGATGTAAATTCTTTGATGATTATGGGGAGTGTAGATGACAGTTAGGACATAGGGATAGAAAAACTTGTTACTAGATAAGTAAATGAGTTTAGTTAGCAAATGTTAGTTTACAATTTAGAACTCATGACTTAATTTAGTAGTTTGAATTAGAGTTAAGAATGTTAATAAAGTAAATGGGATATAGTTTTATTAAGGTTGATAGTAAGGTTAGTCTATTATGTGCTAGTAAACATATGAATACCTATTAGAACCTACAACAAACATAATGACCTAGTAGGAGTCCCTAGGTCCCCTTAACATATATATGGATAAAAATACCTAGAAATGTATCATAAGAGGTCGTTATGTGTCATTTGGTAATGTAAGAATCATCATTACCTAATAAAACCTATTATATCCTAATAATACATATTAAGACTTATTAGAACCTATAAAAAATAGTATGACCTATTACGACTCCTATGTTCCCTTAAGACACACATGTATGGATAACGTATCGAAAAATGTATCATAAGTGATCTTAATGTGTTGTTTGGTAATGTAAGACTCATTATTACCTAACAATACCTATTATGTGCTAGTAAACATATGAATACCTATTAGAACATATAACAGACATAATGACCTAGTAGGAGTCCGTAGATCCCCTTAACACATATATGGATAAAAATACCTAGAAATGTATCATAAGAGGTTGTTATATGTCATTTGGTAATGTTAGAATCATCATTACCTAATAAGACCTATTATATCCTGATAATACATATTAAGACTTATTAGAACCTATAAAAAATATTATGATCAACCTATTATGACTCCCATGTCCCCTTAAGACACACATGTATGGATAACGTACCAAAAAATGTATCATAAGTGATCTTAATGTGTTGTTTGGTAATGTAAGACTCATTATTACCTAACAATACCTATTATGTGTTGTTTGGTAATGTAAGACTCATTATTACCTATCAATAACTAGTTGTTAAAATGAACATCATGAATATCTAAGTGTGGTTCATTCGGTTAGTAAAGTGCCTATGTTATGGTTAGAATGTGGTATATGTTATGATCGTAGTTAGTAAAGGGTTATGTTAGAAGGTGTATTTAATAATGTCAAAATTAATTTCACCATAAGAGATTATTGTTTCACCTAGATCCATCAGGTTATGTTAGAAACTGAACAATGTGCCCTAAAGTTTTGCTACATTTTTTACTAATGTTTTTCTACATTTTTAAACTATTTTTTTTGACATTTTTACCTAATGTTTTTCTATATTTTTACCTAATGTTTTTCTACACTTTTAATTAATGTTTTTCTACGTTTTTACCTCATGTTTAACTACATTTTTGCTAACAAATTAATTTAAATACCATTCTAAAACAATCTAAAATAATTTAAAACAATTTAATTAATTAAGATAATTAAAATATATTAAAAAATAAATAATTCTAAATATTTCGCTCACAAAATAGGTAAAAAACAACTACTCTAAGTGTGATTAAAATTTACTAATGAAAAAAACACGTTAAAAAATTTAAAAAAAAGGGGAAAAAAAAACCACTAACCTGTTATGGTTCAAACACCTGAATTCCTCTCCGAGAACCTAGGAACTGCAACAGTGAAAATGATAGCCACAAGAGGTTTACGACAGTTTTATTATGTTAGGGGGGTTTCAACCGAAACAATTCTGGCTGAAATGGTACTTGCGACATCAGCGTGGGAAATCGCCACTTATGTTCGACCGAAATTGTTCTGATCAAAACTGTTTCGACAGAAATACCCCATGGTATCACAAAGGGTGACATAGGTTTGTGCTTCCACCCATTTATGATATGATGGCCACATCATTTAAGACCACCCCATTGGAGATTTCTAACTTTATTCCCAAAATCTTATACTATAGAGTTGAGAAAAAGTTGAAGTTCAGTTTAACAACCAAAAAGCAAATCAGAGAGGCTACTCTAGCCCAAGTTTAGTTTTTATAGTTCAATGATGTTTGTCATGTCCATTCTTCTTGAAATATAAACAAGTAAGAAGCTCCTTCTTGGATGATTTTTCCTTATTGTTAGAGTTGTATTGTGGTAAGGGGGTTGAGTTTTATGTCTCTTGTGAATTTTTTTTTCCATAATTTCTGCTTCTTATAAACCATTTTCCTTGATTCCCTTTACTAGCCACCAATGCTTTTGACTTTGAAGACTTGAGAATCCCATTCTCATCAAGTTTGATTATAATTCCATCGAAATCTCTGTGAAGGCATCAAATGAAGTCATGGTGTAGGAAGAACTTAAGGTCAAATAATGTGTGTTGAAACTAGGAACAAATGGTACATATTCAAGAGGAAGTTTTTTCATCAAATTATGAATCAATTTTTCATCCTCTATGATAATTATACAATCCTTAACCACTGACCTTAACTAATGTGCCTTTGCGATATATTCTTGAATTGTGTCAAACTCCTTAGAATCTAATGACATGAGATTTTCATCAAGTTCAAAACCCCTATCTTTGTCTACATATGCATACAAGCTAGAAAACTTATCTGATGCTTGCTTTATAGTTTTACAATCATCAATTTGAAAGATAAGATCATCATGTACATACTTCCTTAAAGTACCCAATATCAACCTTATTGTTATGATTCCATTCAATTAGTTTATCTTAATTAGATGGTGCAATCATGGTTTCAACAATATATTAATTAAATATTTTTCCATCATTTTACTCTATGCTCTAATTTTCCATGAAGCTTAATTATGTCCAGAGTTAAAACTAGAAATCTAGGAGAACACATGATGCTAAATGAAAGAACACTATAGAAAGAGAAGCACAAACACTTAAGACACACCTCAAATCACTCAATCAAAGAACCCCCCAAAATGGATTATTTGGCACTTTTTACTTAGTGTGTGTACAATTATCACTCGTCAAAATGAACAAAAGTGGACTTTTGATTTTGATGGTTACAAAAATAAATAAATAAATCTATATCATCCTCAATTAGATAAGAAATATGTTATCTCAAGGATCTAATTAATTATAAGTTCCAAAATAGGCCAAAAATAACCAAATGTTGAGTGGAAGAAGTTGGGTCTCACTTTTGGGCAAAAAGTTGAAGTGTTTTTCCTATTTTTGAAATTTCTTGTCAATTGATGTCAAAATTTGAGGCATTTAGAGATTGAATATGAAAAACTTTAGAATTTTTTTTTTTAGTTTTCAGAATCTACTTTTTGAATATGTAATTTATTTGTGTACCCATATGATAGATTTTTTTTGGTATAGATATTTAAAAATCACTTTTTCCAAAATGCCTATTTAAAGACCATACCACACTCGTGTATGAACACCATAATTTGACACAAATCAATGAATTTTCATTAATCCTTTTAAAAGGAGTTGCCTAATACACCTAAGATTGATGATAATATTTTTCCTTAATTTTTTATTGAATAATTTTTAAAATTAATTTTAAGCTATATATAAAGGTTAATTTTAAAACTTCTCGTGTACAGACACCATAATTTGATCAAAATTTCACTTTTTTCAAAAATTCTTTTTTTAACCTCAAAAGAATTTTATGTAGATTGATGACATATAAATTAATTTAAGAAAAATTTATAAAATAAAAAAAAACTATTAAAGTTTTAGTGAACTTTACTATTTTACATTTAGGTACCACCTTTCATTAAAAAATAATGCAAAAATAGTAAATAAAATCATAGCACTATAAAATTTATATTTCTAAACTAAGGACAGTGAGAGCTCTAATGGGTTTTTGTTTCATAAAAAAATTGGATCAAGAAGACCCTCTAAAAATATGGCAATGCGCAAACTTATCACTTCAATGCCTTAGCCAAATTTTGAGAGGTCAAGGCATAGGCTTGGTCTCACCAAGCCTATCTTGAACCAAAATTTTTTTACTTTTCAAAAATGGGCACCCATTTTAAAAAAATACAAATTTTTTATGTTTTAAAAACAAATACCCATTTTTTGAAAATAAAAAATAGGTACTTGATTTAAATTTTGGATCAGGTGCCCAAGCCTAAAATGGGTGTCCATTTCTAAAAGAGTGTGATCTCAATCCACGGGCTTCTATGGAATTGAGATCCAACTTCTTGCTTCTACTGCATTGCTCATAATTAATCCAAATTGATACCAGATCTAGAAAGAAAATAAAATAATGCACATTCAAAAAATATAACACCTGAATATTTGTCCATATGAACTCGGATGAAGCCTTTTAATTTGCAAAAATTGAGATTTATAGTTTTCAGAAAACTTAGAAGTAGAGATTACAGACAAGTTGCAACAATTTGTAGATCACAAAATTCTACTTCAAAACAAAAAAAAAAATCTTTAAAAAGGAGTTTGGATGAGGGAGATATCATTGTTTGAAAATTACATTTATAATTAGTTTTTCTAAATTTTTGTCATTGCACCTCCATAAATCAAATGACTCTAGATTTCACGTCAAATATCTAACTTAGATGAAAAAGAGTCAATATAGGGGTTTTTGTATAATTTGAATGTGATGCCAACATATAATTTGTACTAACAAGCTTCAATCTTCACGTGTGATTAAATTTTTTTCCAATGGCTATGCAGTGAAATTCCTCAAGCTTTGATACCATATAAGAATTTTCCTTAGGAAAAGAATGAAATTGTTAGGATCTAGAAGGTTAATTGATAGCACACGAGAGACAAAATGATATGATCAAATGAATGATTCAATATTCATCAAATGATAATCAAATTTTGGATAATTGGATAAATACATCATAGAAGTGCCTTGTATATAAAGGAAATCAAGATGACTAGTAGTCATGCTAAGAGATAAGAAAAAACTAACCACGTGTCCACCAAGAGTGAAGTATCCTCCATTGTGCATGGATGTAAGTGAAAAATGAGAAGATGAGAATACAAAGGTGTAGCTCATAAAGAGATGTAGTGGACAACATGTGCTCAAATAAGATACAGACCAATGTTATGTCAACATGAAAAATCATATGAATATGCAAACTCCTAGGTGTCCACATGACAACTAATATGAATATGTATTAACTTAAGTAAACTTAAGTAAAGTCTCAATAGTAAATACTTATTAATGTAGATAATTATGACTATATTTAATTGGCTCCTAATCAAGTCCATTATTTCACAAGGAGCTTTAATATTAAGTACATCATCTTCTTGGCATCATTCCTATAGGGGTTTTCCATTTGATTAAGTTATTCCCTAGTTAACATATTTGGTGTTAATGTGCATGGTTATCTTGGTGGACTGCACTTTCTAACATTCTTCTCTTAGAGTAATACTGAAACTCTTGAACAACATCTAAGCCTTTTTATGAACAAACATAGTATGTCCTAGATGGAATTTATCAAGTAAGAAATTTAGTTTTTCTTTCATAGTAACATTTTCTCTTAGTTGAAATGTGGAAGTCTACTTTTTTAGGTGCATGCAAAGGAATTGGATCCCACATGAAGGAAAGAAGATTGATAAACTATCTAATTATAATTTTAAGTATGTTAGAATTTTGATATAGCCCTTTTGTAATAGCAATTGATGCTAGGATTAATCTTTTTGTGAGATCATATAGTAAGGAAGGCTACTACATTTCAAAGACCCAATATATTTATGGGGAAAATGTAAGCAATTATTTTTTTTGAAGGAAAGGAAATTTCTTTCCAAAGATCCTTAATGAAAAGGGCATTGTAAGCTTTATTGGAGTGTAATGTCCTAGGAAACAATGAGTTTTTTTCTTCCCATTCATTTTCCTCCAATGTTGACACTTTAAAAAATGTAAACAAATTTTATTAAAAGTAATAAAAATAAAGGACTATACTTTTATTAATAAAACAACCTTAACATCCCCAAAACCATAAACAAAATAAACAAATTCAAAAGATACTAGAAATAAATATTATTGTGACATGTTATTTTAGAATATGTCATTGGTGGCAAGGTCAATGTAAGCATCATTGTCTCTAAAATAGGGAGAGAGAAAAAAAAAATTCAAGGTATTAATTCAATCTATACCTTTTTTTATATATTAAAAATCATACATTTAATTTGTAAGAAATAGTTCCAAATGATAAGACCTACAAACTTCATTCTTTGAGTTATAGGACTAGCTATAGAATAAGATTTATCATTTCAAAAGGGGGAAAAAACACCAATTTATATAGCAGAGGTAGCTATGAAATCAATAAACCTTATTTTCCAAAAGACATTAATAATTGGACTAATTTAGAAGACTATAAATAAAAAATTTGTGTCACAATTTTAAAATTATTCACCTTTTAGTAATGTCAAAAAAACCTTGTTGTCTCTAGGAGGAATTTATTTTGTTACCAAGGATAAGACCTATTGTAGATCATGTTGGGAAAAATAAAATTAGGGGTCTCTCCGAGGAATTCTATTTTTGCCAAATCACTTTTGTAAAAAATTATCTATTGCTATTTGTCAAAAATAGTTAGAAGGCATAGTAAATGTATAACTCCATTATAAGAACAAATTATGTTGTGTGAACAATAGAAAACAAAAAAACTAATTTATATATTTTTCACCTGCGAGAACAAAGAGGGGTTTTTTCCTTTGTTTTCTCTTTTTCAGACAACATACTTTGTTTTTATAGATGGAGTTTACTTTTACTATATAGTTTGAGGCAACAATTTATATCAGCCATATAATTTGTAACCACTTTCTACAAATAACAATACATATTTTTTCACAAAAGTGATTTGACAAAACCTCATTGTCTCAAAATGTATAGTAAAGGTATAACTCCATTGTAAGAACAAAGTATGTTGTGTGAAAAATAGAAACCAAAAAAACTAATTTATACCTTTTTCATTTATTAGAACAAAAAGGCCTTTTTTTTTGTTTTCTCTTTTCTAGACAACATACTGCGTTCTGTTGGACTTTACTTTTAATACATAGTTTGAGACATGGTTTGAAACAACAAGGTATGTGGGTCATATCATTCGTAACCACTTTCTACAAACAATAATACATATTTTTTTCACAAAAGTGATTTGACAAAATCGAATTTCTTGTAGAGTCCCCTAAATTGACTTTTCACAACATGGTCTACAAGTCTTATTCTTTGTAATTATCATCTACAGATAATAATACATAATTTTAAAGAAAATTGATTTGAAACAAAATAAATTCCTCATAGAGTCCCTTGAATTGATTATTTTCTTATTTTCTTTTATAGAAAAATAATAAAATGAAGAGATACAAACTTTTTTATCTAAAAACTAATGCCAAATGTATAACACCAACTATGTTTAGTTATCTTAAAGCAAAAACCCTTCTATGAGACTAACAAGCACTCTTGTCACAAAAGACATACACAAACTTAAGCAATGAAAAGACTCTAGAGCAATAAATTGTTTTACATTATTTTAAAACTAATTACCACTCAATAGCATCAAAAATCTTGTTAAGTGAAAAAATAAAAGAAATCAATCAATAAACTTTTAGAAAAATTTATTACATTTAAAATCACTTTTAAGAAAAATTACATATTAGTATATGTAATAAGTAATAACAAGAGATAATAAAAAGTAAAAATCAGTCAATTGTAAAGAATTTAAAATATCATTAATGTTTAAAACTAATTATATGAGATAATTAAAATTAAAAAAAACTATTTTAAAGAGTGAAAAATACCATTTAATATGAAAGACTTAAATTTACCCTTACTAATTTTCAGAATTAAAGAAATAAATTGGATATAAAAATTAACTTTAAAATCCAATCCAATCAAAGGTAAAAACTTCCAAAATTTCAACCTAAAGATAATATAAATAATGACTATTTTAGAGTTTATTTACTCAAATTTTAACCAAAACTAATAAATTGAAATCTTGATCTTACACTTCATCAAAATTGACCATCTTTTTACTTGAGTATATTCTTGTGAAAAATTACCAATAAAACTCTTAATTTCGATGAGATTGGATGCATTTACGATGGCTAAGAGGTCAGATTTGTTAAGTGGGCTCTAAAATTTTATGCGGTCAAACTTATCCTCCCGAAGCCGGTTGGAATTTTTCACAAGTACTGGTGCAACTAAAACCAGATTTGCCTTTGCCCTCTCCCTATAGTTTGGCTTAGGGAGCAACCAGTTTCGTGCCTGTGCTCATCCATTATCGAAGGAGTTGGGAGTCAGAAGAAAAAGCATCAAGGAAGTTTGATTATATTCGCTGGGAGATAATGGCTTCCAAGAGGATCTGGACTGATATGTTCAAAATGCAACACGACACTCCACCCCTCACCCAAGGTTGGCATCTACACTTTTGTTTTCTTGTTGATTCATTCGAATGGAATTAGTAATGGTTATTTGCAGATTTGAGATTGCTGAATTGAATTTTTGTGTTATCAGAATTGTTTACATGGAATTAGTAATAGTTATTTGTAAAATTGGAATTTGCTAAAATTTGTAGTAGTTATTAGTAGGGGTTAGATTGTTGTTCATTGTGGTACTTTCCTATCGAAATCATTAAGCTTTCAGCAAATCATTATGTTATTTATTTATTAGATAGTCAGATCTATGCTTTCTTAGAATAAGTATTCTATAGATTAGGTGATTCTAAGTAAAGCATCTTCTACGAATTGATTAGACTGTAAGAGCATTTGACTCAAATCTTTGTTGGGAGTCATAATGCCTTATTTATTGTGCTCATGACTTTGGGGATCTTGTTTAAAAAATTGCTACGAGGTCTCTTATTGTGGGTTCATTGGTTCATACCTTTAGATCCAAATTATTTCATCTTGTAGAGCATAACAATGGGTGGTGCCAAAAATCGTTCTCATGTGCTCATGACTTTGGGGATCTCGTTTAAAAAGCTGCACGAGGTCTCTTATTGTGGGTTCACTGGTTCATACCTCTACATCCAAATTATTTCATCTTGTGGAGCATAACAATGGGTGGTGCCAAAAATCGTTCTCATCTGCTCATGAATTTGGGGATCTCATTTAAAAAACTGCCACGAGGTCTCTTATTGTGGGTTCATTGGTTCATACCTCTAGATCCAAATTATTTCATCTTGTGGAGCCTAACAATGGGTGGTGACAAAAATGGTTCATAACATTAAAAGTTTGAGAATGTGTATTTTGTACTTGAATAATGATTTAATTATTATTTTTCAGAGTTCTAGAATGTGCATCTGGTAAGCCAATAAAGATTGGGATAGGCTAATCTCTAAACATAATGCACTAAAGTTCAGACATTTTGACTACATGAAATTTTTCAACTATTACACAAATCTCTGTATTGATTCATTGATATAGAATCCATAACAGAGTTGAGATAACTTAAAATTGGTAAGATTAAAACCATTTACATAGAATTCATAACAGTTATTTGTAGATTTGAGATTTGTTGTATTGAATTTGTTAGATTCATCTATATGAAATAGTAGTAGGGTTGAGATTTATTTTCTTTGTTGTATGTTGAGTTTGAAATCATTGAGTTTTATATAAATCATTCTGTTCTATATTTATTAGATTTTCAGATCTATGTTTTCTTAAAATTTGTATTTGATAGACTAGTAGTGAGTTTAGTGGATGATAGAACTATGATTGTATTTTCTCTATTTTTTGTATGTTAGTTGAAACTATTGAATTTTCAGTAAACCATTTGTTTATATATTTATTGGATTGCTAGATCATTTGTTTATCCAATGATCACAACTTAGGGCCTCTCCTTTAAAATAGGGGGATGAGGTCTCCATTGTGATTTCACTCATTCATAGCTCTAGCTCAAATTTGTTTGACCAGATATAGAAGAAGGACACATAATTAGTAATAGTTATTTGTAAGGTTGAGATTGCTTTTCTTTGTTGTATGTTGAGGTTGAAATCATTGAGATTTTAGTAATTGCTACATTATTAGATTCAAGTTTATGTATTCTAATTTTTTTTCACTGGTTCATAGTTCTAGATCAAAATTATTTCATCTCATGGAGTAGAAGGATGTGTGGTTTCAAAAATCACCTGTCCGAGAATCCCTCTTGCTAGTAGAGAACACCTCTCTCCTACTAGAATAAAGATTTAATTATTAGATTCTAACATTTTATTGCTAGAGAGTGTGATTTTTAAGTAAAGAGCCTTGTAGATTTGGAACTATTAGAGTTTTTTTAGTTTTTTAAGTCTTGATTGAAATGATTGAGTTTTTACTAATTTCATCGTACATATAGATGTTTAGATCTCTGGTTTCTATTTCCAGACTCTCGCAATGTATACCTCGTATTCTCAAGCCTAGATTAATTAATTAAATGAGGGATTAGATTGTATGGTGGGAAACATTCATGATGAAAAATTTCTCACAAGATTAGATTTAGAATTTGGGTCACTTGAACAATTATTCATTGTATAGAAATGAGTGTGAATTTTAATTATTATAGAATGTTATATTAATTACAATTAGTTACATAATTAGAATGACTTTCTGTTAATGTATATCTAATAATATAAATTTGGTGATGATTTAGTAGTCATAGATAAATATGTATCAATAAAAATAAGATTTATTTGAGATTTTAATGAGGGATTGTGTACTATGATCTAGAGTATTGATGAAGATAAAAACATTCATATAGTTAAGGAAAACTATTAATTAGTATTTGGTAGTGTCATATATGTAGAATGTATATAATTTAATATTTTGAATCAATAAAATTTAATGGTTGGATAATTTTTGATGATAGCTTATGTAATACGATAAAAAATGTTAACAAAGAATATTCTTCATAGAATTTTATTAGGAAATTGGTAAGCAAGGACGACTATTCATAAATATTAGATAAAGAGGAGCTAATAATATTTAATGTCCATAGATCTTGTAAGTATTAAAAATTAACCTAATAATATTTAATGTCCATAAATCTTATAAGAATTAAAAATTAACATTTACTTTTTAACTTTTGATAGTTCTTATATTTCATTGCTAAATGTTAGATTTTTTTATTTTAAATGTTTATATATTTAAATCTTAATTTCAATTATCCAAAATTAAAAGTACATTTATCTATAAAGTTTATCTTAGTATTTTATATTTTGTATACATTTTCTAGAGTGATGTAAAAGTGAAGAATTATCTTCTCTATAATATCTATGTATGTTTTTCCTGTCACAGCCGAATTGGATCAGAGGACAACGCAATCGAAAGCAAGATGGAATCCGCTAAAAGAACAAATTGATATTTTAGAATCTGTATTCAATTCTGGGATAGAGAATCCCACCAGGGAAGAAATACGAAGGATCACAACTCGGCTGCGGAATATTGGAGAAGTAGGTGACGCTAATGTTTTCTACTGGTTTCAAAACAGGAAGTTCAGAAACAGGAAGTCCAGAAACAGGAAGAGACAGCGTCGTATCGATGCTGCAAAAGAAAAGGCCAATGGAGCAACTCCAGCCAAGCCAACTATATTACCGGATCCCATTGAGGCAACTACACCCAATCCACCATTCAATCATATAACCACTGCACGCAATCCCAGTCAAACCCAAAGTACACCAAATTCCATTCCCACCATTCTACCCAATCAAACCATCGTACCCAATCCCATTCGTACCAATAAACCAAATTCCATTCATACCATCGTACCCAAACCGATTCAAACCATGGTACCCATTAATCCTATCCAAGCCGTTGTAACCAATCCCATTCACATGAACATGGAAAACCCTAATTTTTCCACACTGTCAGCTCCTCATGTTTCTACGTTTCCAACAATTCTACCTTCAGTTTCATCATTTCCAATAATGCCACCTTCAGTTTTATCATTTGCCAACCACCAAATGCAGCAGGCTCAACAAGTGTTCCCTGACCCATTCATAAATCTGCAACAAGATGCAATGTTCGGAGGAGCTACAACATACCCATATAACCACAACGCTCCAATACCAGATTTTGATTATTATTCTTCGTTTATGGCGCCTGAAAACATATCATACCCATTAAATGTTTATCAGGGCCATGAAGCTGTAATGCCTTTGGCCCCAAATGTCACCCGTCCAGGTCAGTATTGATGTATTGTCATATCCATTAACTTCATACTCAAAGAAATTGGATCTTCTCTTCTGCAAATTTGGATTTATTTTTAAACTGTATTTTTATTACTTATGTTTAAGATTGGTTATATATAGATGAACTTTTGAAACTAACATAACCAGTTTCTGATATGCAGATGACATACGAGCGGCAGCACAATCGTTTGGATTTTCTCAACTGTAATTTGTGGTAGTGCAGGGAAGTTTAGGGAAGTTGGGAAATGGTTAACAATTAAATCAGTAGTGAGATCAATGAAGAGCATTTGATATCGAAAGTGGTATCCAGTCAATTCCTTGCGGAATGTAATTTGTTCCTTTTTTGATGGCTCTTTCTATTAATGGTTGGATTTCGAAATTCTGATATAAATAAAAGTATTCATAAACCTCCTATTTTTCTTTATATAAATTTTATAATTTTTTCTAATACAACTTAGTAATCAGGGTTGATTCTTGTATGCATTAGGCGATTAGTTTTGGGGATTCAATAAATAATAAGATCCTCCCCAAATTTTAAAAACAAATTCAAATCCATATTTTTTAATATAAATTTTTAACTAGTATCGATTTTACATTAGAAATGTATGTATAGTGTGTAGAATTTCACAGATATTGTGAAATATATTAAAGATGTTTGCTGAAAGTAAAACCAAAAAATTGCTGAAATAAAACAGAGTAAAAGATAACAGCAAGAAAAAAATTTGATTATTCATTGAATTGTTATCTGCATAGTAAGGCATAATATAGACAATAATCATCACCATTCAGAAGAGTGAGTTATGGGCAAGAATAACTTAGTTAACTAGGCATTAAACTGGCCTAAATTTCACCAATCCAAAAATTACCATAAAAACAAATGCATAACAAGCAATTCATAGCATGTTAGTTGGTGAGCATGAAGTTAATGCATAGTTGGAATTATTCACTAACATACCATGTAGAATTTCACAAATATTGTGAAATATATTAAATATCTTTGATGAATGTAAAAGCAAAAATTGTACAAATAAAACTGATGGTTTTACAACCCTCTTCTATCAGAAATGTTGGGATGTCATTGGAAAGGACTTAGTGTCTACAGTGGAAGAGTCTAGAAAAGGAAAGACTATGTTGAGAAATTTCAACACTACAAACATTGCTTTCATTTCTAAAGTCAAGAATCCTAGTACTTTTGCTGATTTTCACCCAATCTCATTGTGTAATACAATTTACAATTTTTTTATGAAAGCTACTTACTTGAGATTGCAGCGATTGGTTCCAAACATCGTATCTATAGAGCAAGGTGGTTTTGTACTGCGAAGAGAAAGAATGGAAGGTGCCTTGGTTGCACATGAGGTCTTGCACTAGCAAAACATCACTTTTTGTTATAAAACTAGAGATGATGAAGGCCTAAGACAAATTGAATTGGGACTTTTTATTCAAACTTTTGGAAAAAATTGGCTTCTCAAAAAATTGGTGTAAATGGGTTAGGACATGCATTTCTATGCTTGGTTCTCAATCATTATCAATGGTGCTTCTATTGGTTTCTTCCCCTCCTCTCAAGGGGTTAGACAAGGGACACACTATCTCCAATTCTTTTTATTATCATGGCTGAGGCTCTCAGTTGCACTAGCACAAAAAAACATGAGTAGGGATTGTGGAAAGGGGCCCAAATTTTGGTACAAATATATTGGTTACACACTCTTTATTTGCTAATGAAACACTATTTTTTGGTAAGGATTCCCTCCATGAAGCAAGGCAAATTAAGAGGACTTTGGATTCATACATTTTGGCTTTTGGGTAGCAGGTAAATGTTAAAAAATCTAAGACTTATTTGTTGAATGTAAAGGATGCCCTTGCTACTCATATTGTTAGAATCTTGGGCTTCACTATTGACCATTTACCTTCAGCATATTTGGGCATTCCTTTTTTCGTTGGGGGAAATAAGCCTTCTTACTAGTCTATAATCATTGAAAGAATTAAGAATAGAGTCTCAACATGAAAAAATAGGTGGTTGTCCTTATCTTGAAAAATATTGTTGATCAAATCAGTCTTAGCTGCAATCTCCAATTATTATCTTGCTGTTCTTAAATCTCCTGTTAAAGTGATTGAACAAATTGAAAAACTTATCAAAGATTTCTTATGGAAAGGTAACCTCTCAAAGGACAAAAAGATTCATCTTATTTCCTTAAAAGACATGTCTAATCCTAAAGCCTCAGGGGGTGTGGGCCTCTACGATTTGAGTAAAAGGAACAAGGAATTTGGAGGGAAATTGGTTTGCAAATTATATTCAAAACCATGTAGAAAATTGTGTTAGATCATGCAGCAAAAATACTTAGATAATGGAGACCCTGAGCATGTTTTCACAATCATTGATCCTCCCAAGGGGTCCACAATTTGGAACTTCATGATGTCTTCTCATGATGTAGTTTCAAAGTATATTACATGGGAAATGCATAATGGATTCAAGGTTCTATTTTGTAAGGATTCTTGGAATGGTAAATCTCCTTTAGCTCATATGCCTTCATTTCAAGATATTATGAATATTGCTATGATAGCTTGGGGGGATAAATTGATTCACTATGTTAGTGCTATGGATCTTTTCTTAGGGGAGGTCATTTGGAAGGATCTTTCTGACCTTCCTCTGGATGAGAAAAAAAGAGTTCATTTTCAGTAGCTTCTTTGTGAGGTTTTCTTCTCAAAGAAAGCTGATGTCCTTAGGTGGGCCCCAACTAAGGATGGCTACTATAGTATCAAAGATAGTTATGCTGCTATGCAACATGTAGAGAGTTTGAGGTCAACATCTAGAGCTTTCTCCATATATTGGAACAATGTTGTGCTACCCAAAGCTGGGTGTTTTGCATGGTTAGCATTAAGGAAGTGTATTCTTATGAGTGATAGGCTTTCTATGCTCCAAATTACACAACCTTTCGGTTGTGTTCTCTGTGGTGAAGGAATTGAATCTATTGATCACCTTTTTTTGAATTGCTCCTTTGCCACACAATGTTGGCATTTTGTTCTTTCTAAATTTAGCTTCTCAATGCCTCTTCCTAATATCGTGTGGGCTCTTTTTGAATCCTAGGCATTTTTTTTTTTAGAATCCTTGTTTCATAGCATGTGGAAATGTGCTCCTACAGCTATTGCATGGGCTTTATGATGGGAGTGTAATAGATACATTTTCAAACATGAATCCTCTTCTTTGAGCCATGTTCTTGGTTGTCTTGAGGCACACATTATTGAGATAGTGAATGCTCACTTGATTAATAACAGATGTAACCATTATTTTTCTTCTTGGGATGGAAAAATGCTAAAATCTCGAAAAGGGCTGAATATCCCAATGAATACAATTCCTAATCCTAATGGTCACTAAGTTTTTGATAGAGCTGCTATTAAATGGATCCCTCTTGAACAGGGTTTTTGCAAAGTTAACTTTGATGGCTCTTCACATGATAATCCTAGACAATCTGGGATTGGGGTTTGCATTAGGGATTACAAAGGGTGTCTATTGACTATTAAGACTTGCCTAGTTCCACCTAGTACAAATAATGTTGTGGAGGTGCTAGCACTAGTTGAGGGAGTGACTTCGGCAAAACTTGGTGCTTTCACAAAAGTACATATTGAGGGTGATTCTCTAGTTATTATTAATGCTTGCATTACCAAAAAATTATAGTATTGGAGGATTGCATACATTATGGATCACATTTGGCAGCTTCTTGACTCCTTTAGTGATTGTAGAATATCACATGTTTACTGTGAAGGCAACAAGCTAGCTGATTATTTTGCAAATTTAGGGTGTGATGGTGTTAACATTTGCTCCTTCAACTTGACAACAGATTGTAACTTATATGTTGCCATATGTGATTTGGTAAGTAAGGATAAACATGGGTGATTTGTATTCGGCTTTTATGCCAATTTGTTGTGTTGCTAGTTGGCTGAATGTTTGCAACCAAAACATTTGTTGGATGTGTTCTCAGAGCTTATGGCTATTTTGGAAAATTCTTGTATGGCTCATCATACATTTTGATGCAGCTTTGTCCAAGATTGATTTTATTGTATCAGAATGATAATATAGGGTTTTCTTACAAGTTCTTTTCCTATGGAGTTCTTGAACTAGCTTTTATATTAATAAATAATTATCTAGTGGTCCCGCCCACTTTTTCTTGAAAAAAATTGTTAGAATAAAATTTGGTTATTCATTGATCTAATTGTAATCTACATAGTAATGACTAATATATACAATAATCATCACCATTTAGAAAAGTGAGTTACAGAAATAATAACTTAGTTAATTAGGCATTAAAATGGCTTAAACTTCACCAATCCAAAAATTATGATAACAATGTGTTGGTTAACATTTTGTCTTCCTTAATTCTATGGTTTACACTTGACTCTTTGAGTGCCCAATGGTAAATGGAAAGCCAAACAACTAACAATAGAATGGGTTAGTGTAGTAATATATCAAATACCCTTGAATTGAAAGGTACAACTCCTTTTTAAATGCAAGATTTTCAATGATTTTTTTTTTTGAGTTTTTGGGGTGTACTCTTAACTGGAGAGAAGAAGAGGCCAACCAGATTGGGCAAACTTAAAAATAAATAATAAGACTAACACCTAATATGAAACCTATTCTAACTTGGATGCAAGATTGAAACTATGCAAGACTACCTACAACAATATGAGAGGAGAAAGAATGACTAATTGGGGAATTCCTAGATTATTGAATTAACTGAGATTTGACAATAGTCAGATTGTCCCCTTTTCAACTACTTCATTAATCAAATCTCAGACCTCTCATACAATCAATAAAATACACTTGAAATAATGTACACAACACAGGCAAATAGAATAATACTTATGCTTAGGAAAATAAAACTTACAATCCACTGAAATGAAAGTAATAAAACCAAGTTTATTTGTAATCTTTTAGTTTTCAGTTACAACACATTCATTCCAAGTACTATACAACAATTAAATAAATAGCCAAATTAAAATGTAGACTCAGAGTCACATAGTAGTCCCAGCTATTGGGATTTTCCCAAAAAATAATTTTTCCAATCTAATTAATTTCTCAAAAAGTTACATATATAGGCCTCTTCAAAATTGCTAGTTACATTTGATGATTGTATTGTAGAGAATCTCTTAACAAATGAAGCTAAAAATAGGACTTCACTAGTTCCTAATTTGTTATAGAGTCTAAGCCTACTAAGAAAAATGTCAAAATTGGCTACAACAGAGAAATGAGAGAGAAGAGAGAGAGACATGTGTCTGAGAGAATATCAAAGCATCATGTGTTCTTTGGGGTCATAGTCTTAGCTCCATAATATTTAATTGCATCTGTTACTTCATCATCGACACCTAGGATTATGATGTTATCAGGTCAAATCATCCAATAGTCATGCATCTCTATCAACTCGTCCACTCTGGCAACCTTTGATTGCAACTTTTTTGATGCTCATCATAAGATGGAATCTGCTGATGAAAACTCTTGGATCTTTGACACTTGGAAGTTGACTAGATTAGTAGTCTCATCAACAAACCTAAGGAATTTGGCTCTCATGCACTCAATGTCCACCAATTGGTGATTGCTGGATACATACGATTCAGTGTGCAACACCTTGAAGTATTCAAAAACCTTCTCTATGACCTTCTGCATAAATCATGTACATCTTTGAGCTCATTTGCAGATCTTCCAAAACTTTCAACTATGAACTCTAAAGATTGATTTCAATGAAGCAATGGATCTTGACCTGATTTGAGGATCTTGTGGGTGATGGCGATGTTAGTCGTCATGTCAATCACCTCTTGCAACAATGCCAATTTCTCTATCAATCTATTTGATGCATTGTGCATTGTAGTTTGATGACTAGACATTGCTTCCCTCAGCTTGTCAACATCCGACAACAAATTTCCTAGGTTCTTGATGAGCAGGGGACCTTGGGTCTTCATTTGATCAATCCATGACCAACCAATTTGACCGAATTGCCTCTCCTTCTACAGCTTTGAAAGCAAGTTCTATTTGTCAATTGCAATTTGGATCAAATGTACTATTTGAAGTGCTTCCAAGTGAAGCTCTAATGTAGTCTATTAGTTCTTTGTTTAAGGCCTTGAGTACCTCTTTCTCTACCCTTAACTCCTCTAGTCTTTCCTCTATCTTTTCATTGGTAGATTTTAATATACTAACCATGGAATCATGAACGAGAATACCAGTGTTGACAGTTCTAATCTAAAAGTCATTGAGAGTGAGCTCATGAAACCTTCCCTCCTTCTGAGGCTCTTTTATCTCCAGCAACATGTGACTAGTAGAGAGATCAATGGACAATGCTACTATAGACTTTTGCTTCTTTTTCTTCTTAGATTACATGGTTGAGAAGAAGTCACTTGTGTGATGAGGTCTTTCGATGGGGCAACTTCCTCATATCTTCTCTTTTCTTGATCAATGGTCTCTTCCAACCATGACTTAGTTGAGAGGACATTAATTGCTGACTGAAGGGATGTAGGATCGAAGAGCTTCCTTTCCACTGGAGGTGTCTCCTTGCTTTGAGTGGTAGTGGGGAAAGCAATGTCTTTGTTAACTAAGAGGGCCAAGTTATCCCATTGTAGAGATGCATATTTCTCTTGACCATCCATGTGATTGGTGTCATCTTCAAGGTTGATGACTTGGATAGGGAAAGAAGGCTTGGCTACTAACTTCTCTTGCTCCTACTCTTTATCCTTCTCCTTATCACCAACTTTTCCTATGTTTGGAAGTGATCCTCCTCCACAAGTAGGGGTGATTTGAATATTTTTCTTTGGAGGTTGATCTCCACCTTGGCTAATGGACTAGGTTGGACTTGCTGATGTCAAAGTAGTAATTGTAGTGGAGGTAGGTGTAATTGACTGAGTGGTTCTAGAAGCTACTCCACAAGTCGAGCCTGTACTTCCAATTCTCTTCTTTCTCACTCTTGTCCAGTCCACCCATTTTTCTATCCTTTTAATGATCCCATGCATTAGGACATCCATTGTATCAATGATAGGACCTATAGGTGGGGTTGACATAATGGGAGTTCCTTTGATCTTCTCGAAAGATGAAGGATGCATATAGGAGCCATCATTTGTGAGATCAGAAACATCAACAAAGTCATTATACAACTTAATTTCATCAATTCTTAGCCTAGACCAATACTTCTCCTATGTTTGGTATTAAGTGTGACATCCAACCCAAAAATATTCAATGTCTAGAACATGTCTATGGGTGTATCTCAAGTTCAAGTGATCTCTCACAAAGTTCAAAGGGTCATATTGAGGCTTGAGTACCTCATGATCAACCAATTTGAACTTACTCTCAAAATTTTTAACTAGATTCTGAGTGTTGAATCTAGAGCCATACGAATAGGATTCCACTACTTTTGGGAAGGAAATTCTGGCTATTTTGTTTACATTTGAACACAAGGTATATTGAATTTGAGTATTTGTCAACACGATTTGACAAGAACAACCTTGTCCTCAGGGTACCTAGGAATCTTTTTGGGAAACCCATCAAAAACACCAATCTGTAGGTAGGAGAAACTCAAGAATTGGATAAAAGAGCATCCCAACTAGCCTATAGCCAAAATAGCTTCAGGTGAAAATCTTCACTCGGGATAGCCTTGCAATTCCCAACACAATCTCATAGTGAAGGCATCATTCACTTTCACGTAGTCTTAGAAGCTCCTTTGTATTTGAAGGTGTGGGTAGAACTCACACACCATTGTATTTTCATTATAGTCTTCAATGCTGGGAAGACCCAACCATAGGTGATGCGTAGCTAAGGCATAGATTAAATATGAAGACATATAAAATTGCTTGAATGCCCAAGATGAACTTAATCATAAGGAAAGCTCATCACATATGATTTGGGCCTGGTAGATCTATAGTCCTTTGGCACTTATGGCTTGCACCGAGAAGAAGTGATGCTCAATGAAATCTAGAACTTCTTCTTTTCCTTTCAATCTCAGTAGTAAATCGAGGATGTCAACAATCCCTCTTTTCAAATTGGTTCCAAAAAGAGTTTTTGACATTTTTTTCTTCTTTGAATGAGGTGTTTGGAACTAGGCTCTCTACATATTCTCTCTTCTCAAAGTTTTCTTTTCATGTAACATAGATGTAGATGAACCAAAATCAATATCACAATATTCTTCCTTCACTAGCACACTGAATATTGACTGCATCAAGGCCTTATTTATTGAGAGAAGGATAGAATGATTAGGAAGCAAGATTTTATTTGTTTTTAGATTATATCTTTCAATACATTCTTTCACTAGCTCTAGAGCCTACATAGCCATGGGAAATCTAATAGCTTCAAGTAATCCACTTTCTTTCAATTTTTGGGTGGACGGTTGGATGGGCTAAGACTTAAGCCTTGTGTTAAGATCACCTAAGTTTTAGAACTTGAATGAAGTATCAGTGAAATGCTTTAATTCACTTTCCAAGTCTATAAGTTGATCATAGCCTACTGCTTTGATTTCCATTTGCTTAAGATTTCAAAGAAGAGGCAATTGATAAATAGTCTTTGAAATAATGAGGAAGCAAGCTTGAGACAATTTTGATGAAATAGATGTAGAAATCTGAATATTGGCACCACATGAATGAAATTAAGCATAACTAATGATCATAATGGTATCATTTGCAATAAATTTGATAATTAATGACTATTTAAAACTTTCTGTTTCTATGCATATACAGATTCTTAAATCGAAAAGCCATATTACTTCACTTAAAGTGATTTAGTATTGAGAAAAGCCACTTACCACAAGAAGGGATTTTAGTTTAATGGAAAATCTCTTATTTATTTTTGGATCCAAAATAAGGATTCAGATGATAACTCATTATATATGGAGGGGAGAATGTAGATCCATTTTTTTGTAAGCTTATCTTGCCTTTATTGGGATCGTAATGCAAGGAATGATGCTCTGATACCTCATACACTTTATTTTCTTATTCTCCACATTGAGCATTCAAACACTTGATCTCCTTTATATAAAAAATGCACCTATACAATTGACTTTATTGGAAGCATCTTTTGGGCATCTCTATGGAATATTCTCATGCTATAGTTGCATAGTTCTTTATTTTTTAAGTTTCTTGGAAAAGTAGCTTTTCATATTTTTCAACGACAGAAAACACCTTTGAAAGCAATGCTTTCTAGGTGAAGAAATACTTTGAAATATTTTCCCTTTTTCTGATAAAAGTTACCATGTTTATTCTTGAGATGAGATTTTGAGTGTGGATTCACCATCATGGGCTTAGATTAATTCCTTTTCAACAACATGCTTGGGTCCCATTAGAAAATTTTTGAATGGAGCACAAGCCATGTTGGCTTTATAAATAGAATAGAATATTTTCATTTCTATCAGGTGAACAACGTCTCTCCAAATAAATGGATTTTGACCTTGGAACTTTGACTCAAGACCTTCGTAGCTTTGACTTGAACTTTTCTAGATCTTTCCATCATAAATCAAGCAAGTGTACACTTGTGAATGCTATCATGACTTTGTTCTTCGAGTTCCTACTTGATGAAGTTTTCTAAGGGGGCTAGATAGCCGAATGATTAAGAATTTGAAGGAAAATGAGAATACTATTGTACGAGACCAATCATAGAAAAATAAGGACTCCTCATTGGGAAGATGCTCAAAACATATCCCAACCAAACCTAAATCACCGAAGGCCCAAATGCCATGAAATGAAAAGAATACCACATGGAAGAATAAGGAAATGTAAAGCAAGGGAGACTTAGAAAAGATGCAAAGTGGGAGTCTTGAGAACTTGATGAGATGAGAGTCACCTAGGGGCTATCTCGAAAAGCAATCTAAAAAAAATTGCAATGAATACCAACAACTACAAACATAAAATGGAAAGACTAAAAGTTGGCAACAACTTGCTCTAACTAGGGACTTAGGCATTGCAAATGCCTTTGAAGGGGCCCATAATCTCTAATTTTTCCTAGCTGGAATGACAAACTATAGTGGAAAAAAATAAACTAAGTACACAATGGAAGGGAACACTAACCTAGGAAAGAAGGGAACAAAGCTAGGAAGAAAGAAGGGACAAAAGCCTACCTAGAATAATACTAACAGTAGGTACTACCCACTTTCAATTATGAACTTGATATAGCTAGATGTCTTGGAAATTGTAAGATAATGGCATAATCTCTCCAATGGGATAGGCTAGAATGAAAGAGTTATTTTGGTTTACTTGCATAATTCTAAAAGGGCCTTTCCAAAGACAATCAAAATTATGGTGCATACCTTTAGGTTCATCCCTCTTATCCCATAACATGACTAGATCACCTTGCATGAATTTCCTTGACTTGGCCTTCTTGTCAAGGAATTTTTTCATGCACTTTTGATGTTCTATAACATGGTTGACCGAATTCTCATGTTCTTCTTCCAATTTAGTGAGGTACATGATTCACTTTTCCAAACTATTGTGAAATACTGGGTCCTCAATCACTTGTTACAACTTACAGATGGATAGTTCCAATGGTAGGGGAAGGCTAGCTTCGACTCCATGTATCAGCTCAAAGGGAGAAATGTCAATGGCCTTCTTAGGTGTCACCCTATCTACCTAGAGAGCTTTATGTAGCCTTTTGTGCAAGTCCTTATAATTCTTTGAGACCACCTTCTTCATGATGTTACTCAAGTTTTCATTTCTTGACTCCAACTGACCATTCCCTTGAAAAAAGTAGTTCAAGGTGGATGTTGTTGCCATAGCAGAACTCTACAATCTCTATAGTTGAAAAATAAGTAGCATTATCTATGATAAGCTTTAGTGGTACCCCAAATCTCACCAGGATGCTTTCTTTGACAAACTCACAAACAAACTCAGAACTGCTTCTCTTGGTGGGATTCGCTTCCACCCATTTGGTAAAGTAATTTTTAGTAGTTATAATGTATAAGTGGCCAGTAGAAGAAGAGGGATTAATTGGACCAATGAAGCCAATTCCACACTGTTGAAAGGGGCCTTCTATCACTAGTGGCTTCAGTGTTAGGGCGGCTAACTAAGGTTTAACTAGAAAATATTTTAGACTTATCACATTTGGACACCCAATAATAAGCATATTCAAACATACCAGGCTAGTAATAACACTTCCTTAGAATCTTATAAGCTGTTACTATAGAAGAGAAATGTCCACTATAGACCTCATTATGGAATGTCTAAAGAAATCTCTCCTACTAAGGCTTATCCACACATCTTAAAAAAAATCCATCAATTTCTCTCTTATACAATGAATCATCATAGATGACATACTTACTTGATTTAGTTTTGAGGTCTCTTCTTTTCTTGTATGTTAGTCCATTAGGGAATTCTCTATAAGTAAGGAAACAAGCAATTTTTGAGAACCAAGGATCTTGGAGACTAAACATTAATGATTTTGAGGTTCCTTCCTCTTGAATCGACTCCTAATTTTCTACAATTACTTTGCATAGGCCATTTCCTCGTACCAATTTTTTTGGTTTCAACTCAATATCATATTCTTGAACTTTGGCTATCTAGGATCCTCTAGTGTTACATCGTATACTTTGCTGGGTCAATATCTTCTTGATAGTCAGGTAAGGTACATGCACAATAGAATGTGAGTGTAAGACAAAAAATCTAAAATTCTTTAGTGCACTTACCATAGTGTACACATGTTTTTCCATCTAAGAATACCTTAATTCATGCTCCTTGAGGGGGGTACTTCTGAAAGTAATAGGTTCTTGAATACCTTCCCTATTTTTCTGCATAAGTATGGTGGATAATGTGTGAGTTGATGCATAACAATACAATATGAATTCTTTGGTATAATTTGGGTAGACCAGGACAAGAGCTTTAGCTATGGCATCCTTGATTTGACCAAAATATTTCCTTCTAGAATCATTCTACTTGAATACTTGACTTCCCTTCATCATGTCGACTATGCACTTGGTAATTTTAGAGGAATTAGGAACAAAGCATCTCAAGAAATTCACCTATCTAAAAAAGGATTTGGTTCCATGTTTGCTTGCCAACAAAGTCAATTGCCAGATAGCTTTGACACGCTCAAGATCAATCTTGATACCTTCTTGAGAAACTATGTGACCGAGAAACCTTTTTTCTGTGCTAAAAAAGACAAACTTCTTTAGGGTTAAGGGAAATTCCCTGTTCCCTACATCTCCTTAGTACTTTCTCTAGGTCCTTCAAGTGATTTTCTCTTTTCTTGGATAAGACAATTAGATCATCTGGATAGATGGTAATGATCTTATTCTTGAGATTAGTGAAAGATGAATTCATGGCTCTTTGAAGGGTGGCTCCAGCATTGATGAGCCCAAAAGTAATTCTATTATAGGAAAACATTCCACAAGGGGTGGTGAACATTGTTTTAAATTGTTCCTCTAGGTCCACTTCAATTTGGTTGAAGCCTGAAAAGTCATCCAACATGGAGATGATCTCAAAGCTGACCACTTTCTATAGTAGATGATCCATGTTAGATATGCTATAATTGTCTTTCAGAGAGGCCTGGTTTAAATTTCTAAAGTCGATGCAAATTTTGGGTTTGCCATTCTTTTTTTGGATAGGGACAATGTTAGTTATCTAAGTTTAATGGTATATTAGATATATAATCCTTTCTTCTAACATCTTGTGGACTTCTCTAAAGATGGCATCCAAGATCATTGGGTTATAATTGCATTGCTTTTGTCTAAAAGGAGTTTCTTCAGGTTTAAGGGGAATCTTGTGTTTAAACTCACCATTCTTGAAGGTTTTCAAATCCTCATATTCCCATACAAATATATATTGGTATTGAGAAAGTAAGCTTCTCACCCTAGTCCTTTCTTCATTTGAGAAATTACTATGAATATTAATAATCTTAGGTTTGTACTTAGTGCCTATATTCATCCCCTCAAATTCTCCAGAGATTTCACCTTTCCTACCCCTTTACCTTCTGATAAATATAAATAACTTTTCTAGAGTAATGAGGTGTCTAGGGATTTTGTTACCTCTAAATTGCTCAAACCAAGCTCCAAATAATTCTTGTTGTTAGGAAAAAACTCTCGGCAAGAATTCTCACTTCCTTCAAAGTATTGGTCAATGAAAGGCTTAGACCCTTCTAGGAAACATTGGATTTTTAAATCATTGGTGAAGATTTTTCGCGATTCATCATTGTTAGGTACATTGGGTCTGAAGAGAACTTCAACCTTGTGTTTATTATCTTTAAACTCTGGAGGCGAAAGTAGAAGAGAAGAAGAGGCAACTAAAATATCTTCCCTCGCATTTTGTTCCCTGGGAACAACTTGTACTAAAAAGGCATCTAGGTCCTCAATTTCATCCTAGACAATGTTCCTATAGTTTCAAAGCCATGTGTTCTTCATAGTATATTGTCCTCGGACTTGCTTCACTATGATCTCTACATCCCCTAGGCTCTTAGGATTTTTACCCCTCTTTGCTTCATAACAGTGATACCCAACAAGAATGCTTTATATTCTATAGTATTATTAGTGTTCTTGAATTGTATCTTATATGCAAGCTATATGAGATCTCCATCAGGGAAAATGAGCACCACACCTACTACATATCTAATAGTAGCACAATTGCCATCAAACTCCAAGGTCCAATTTTTTTGATCACTAGGAGGATCTTGTTATTCTTCTAAAATTTTGAAGTCAAAGAATATCATGTAGTTCCCAAAATCCATTTATTGATATAAAATTTGGGCCTTGGGATCATCAGATTTCATGATAGTAAATTTGGATTTCTCCTTAGATTCTAACTTAATCCTTTTATTGCTAATAGGGATTATGGCATGAGACCAATCTAGTTTAATTTCCCCTCCCATATCTCTATAGGAGCTCCTACTCAATAGAATAACATAGCTAGCTGGAATATCAACTACTAGGATGGTTAATTTCATTTCCTTTGTAGGGTATGCAACTAGGACTTCTTGTGCATCTTTTACTTGACCTAAAAGGGGAACTTGTTTTGCATCCATTGAATAATAGCATCCAAAGATCTTGGTTAAAGGTAGGCCTAGGGTATGAGCAATAGTAGAAGGCATGACATTGTTAGAGGCTCCTAAGTCAATTATACAATTGCTCAGTTTGTGATCATTTACATATAAGGATGCATAAAATAGATCAGGTTTTTGGCCAGGAGAGGTAGCTAAAACTAAGGACTCTTCTTCTTTAAAAGCATAGACATGAAAAGTTCTTCATCAATGAGTAGGCCATTACTTAGTTGGGGTTGGTCAAATTTCTAATAGTAGAGTTGACATGAAGGTGAGTTTTATGATTAGCTTCACCTTTGCAATAATCTACTAGTTTTTGCAGCTCAACAGGGTGAGTTTTCAAGTAATCAAGGGGAGAAACTTGGATATGGGCATCTTTCCAATATTGAATGATATCAAATAAAGAACAAGGCTTATCATTTGGCTGAAATTTTTCTTATTCTTTCCTCCAAGAAGAGGAAGTAGATGCACTAGCCATAATCGATGAAAAGCTAGGAGGTTCCAAGTAGGAATTGAGTTCACCAGGTTCTTATCTCTTTGACTTTTGATTGCTACAGTGATTTTGACTCCATCCAAGGTGGAAAAGAAATTACCTCAAATGTTCAAATATGATTCATACTTTAAGAAACATGTTCTAGAGTTGCCAGGGGGAGAAGAATCATCTTTTTCTTTATGATATTTGACTCATTACTAGCATTGAATTGTTTGTATCTATTCATCTCCATACACGAGTCATCATCGTGATCCACTCTTAAGTGAAATATGCACATATTTTGCTTCTTGGGAGCTGCCTCTATGGAAAGCTTTTTTTGAGTGGATGGTAACTGTAAGGGTTTTCCTTCATTTTTAGTTCTAGGGATGTCCTAGTAAGGTTCTTGGAAAGAAGGAACTATTTTACCCATTTTCCTTTTCATGGAAATCATCTTATTTGATAATTTCTAAAGCATAGCTTCTGTGTTGTTGGCTGTACCAATAGTATAATTTGTTAAAATTTCACTCTTAAGCTCTCTCTTTTATTTTTTGGCTACTATTTGGTCATCCTCCAATTCTATCGCTAAGATCTGAGAGGCTTGAAGATTAACCACATGTTTTCTTCTAATTTGGAAACCAACATATGGAGGCATTAGGCTAATGAAAAACATCTTCTAATTATTTGTAGTCGTCCTACTCACAATAGGGATCTGGTTGACCAATTTTTTGAACCTTGCAATGAAATCTCTCATAGTAATACTAGGTTTCTTTTTAACTTGTGTGAGTTGAGACAACAGAGTATGTTAATCTTCTGTACTCTTGTAGAGTCCCTTGAATTGATTCTGCATGTTGTCCTAGGTTGTAATACATCCCATTGGAAGATGTTGAAACCAATCAATTTCATTTTCAACAAGAGTCTCTATGAACATCCTTACCACTACATGCTCATGCTATAAAGAAAGCAATGATGTTTTCATTAGCAGAGGTTTTCCCATCACCATTGAATTTGGGGAAGTTCTTTCAAGAAGCTCTTTGTAGGTTGTTATTAGCAGTGATCCGAATGGGGCCAACAACATTTCCCTAGGGCACAATCATTGAAGCAAGAAGAAATAATGGTATTGGCTAAAAGGTGATGAAAATAGGGGCTACCACTCCATGAAGGGTGAGAGTGTTACATAGTGATGGGATCTAAGTGTGAAAGATAGTAGGGGAAGAGGAATGATCGTGTCTTCAAGAAACAAGGTGGGGTGGTGGAAATAGAGCTGCATGGATACCTTGAAACATTGGAGCTCGTAAGTAGGTTCTTCCTCTTCTTAGAGGATATTCCAATATTGAGAAATCAACTTTCTATAATTCTTTAAACACTGGGTCAATTTTCTCTTTTCCACAAACACTTCTAGTATACTTAGGAACCAGGCTGGATTGCTTAGTTCACAATGAGAGTGCTTATCTCAATCTTCTTTCCTGCAACACACCTTCCCAATAATCAACATTTTCTTCCTCTCTTTCTAGTGCAAAGCTGACTCTTCAATACTCATCAAGCGATTTTTAATTCTTCCAAGCAATTATATTCAATTAGTTTATTATGTCTTCTTGTTCATCTTGGATGCCGAGGTTGGGTTGTACTACCAAAATTTGACCTTCATGAGGAAACACCATTTCTTGTTAAGAGCTAATAGGCATGACTTAGTGAATTGAGTGCTAACATAGATGAATTTTAAGTTATCCAATAAAGCCACAAACAAACTTACTAAGAAAACTTGGGACAAGCAAGGAAGTCCCTAGTTGAGTCTCCAAAAATTGTTGTTTAATAGTTTATCTTCCTTAATTATATGGTTTATACCTTAACTCTTTGAGGGAAATGGTAAATGGAAATTGAAGCAACTAAAAATAGAATGAGGCAGTATAGTAATCTATCAAAGACTCCTGAATTGAAAGGTACAACTTTGTCATGCCCTAAATTTGCAGAGCAAAACACAACAATTTTTTTATTTATTTTAAAGATGATCCTGAAGATAAGGTGTACAAATCTATACTTGTTATGAACATCTATAGAATAATTCATTGTCTAGGTAACAAAGTATATCTCCACTGAATGATAAAGTTAGTATATGGAATGGGTTGTTCTGTACACAACCAAGATCCCTGGTTTTTCCTTGAGAGATCACCTAGTTGTAATGAACCTTTACCTACCATAGTTTTTCTTAATACCCTAGCAATGCATGTGGGATTCAAATTTCTTTGGGTGATAGTAGTTGTGAAGTTACGAATGTGGAAATGTTTATAACGGTTCAATTGCACTTGACTACAAGATGCTCCATATCATAGCATTTTTATTTTATTTTAAAAATGTACTACACTTTACCCATCTTTCGACCTTGTCCACTTGACATCCTTCTATTAGGCTCTTCAATTACTTATTTGGTTATATGCATTTATCTATATGATTAATCATAAAACCTATCAATTTCTTGCTTATAAAATACATTTTGAAATTATTTGTTAAATAACATACCTAATTATTTAATTTTCCCTTAATCTTTCTTTCCTTTTATTAGTATCACAATCTCTTAATTTCAACTTTATCTTTACAAATTCAACCACCTAGATCACTAAGTTAATTTCAATCAATTATATGGTTTATTTGTAATAATTTAATTTTCTATTGTTCATTTGCTAGCCTTATTACTATTTATTGTATACATGTTTCCTCATGACATAGTGTATACCAACAATCAAAGAATGCCTTAGTACCATTAAAAAAAAAGATTTCGACTAACATAGTATGTTAGTTATTTAATCAGGTCTACTAAAACTTTACTATTGTACTATTAATTGATTTAGTGTATTTATATATTCTAAAATTTTCATTAAAATAATAATACAATTTTATATTATTCCTTTAGTAATAATACAATTTTAAAATAATAATACAATTTTGTATTATTATTATTTTTTCATTATCATTCTAAAAGTCTCCCCCCCTTAATTTTTTTTTACTTCACTCCTAATTAATTTAACACTTAACACATAAAATATGCTAACCTAAACAAACTTATCTAACTCCTAACTAATTTAAATCTAACACATATATCATACTAACTTATGGTCAAACTTACCTCCACCTCAAACACTACACCCTTCCCCAAATGACCTTATCCTAAGTGGACGCCTAGCTAGAAAGTCCCATCATTAGTCTGGGCAACATACTCTCCCAAACACCAAACTCAAAGAAAATGGGGGGAGTTTCCTAGGTGGAAAGTTGCCTGACAAATGTCAGACTTAAGCAAGTCTTTTTTCTCCATCATTACAAGCTCCTAGAAGATGGATGTTGAAAGGGGACCACCTGTCCCACCAAAATCCCTATGCTCATGTCTTTTCCCACTTTTTGGATGAGATAGGCATTTTTTGTTTGCTTTATTCATCCTTGGGGTTTGTAAGGAATTTTAAACCTAATCTTATCTAGTAAGTGGCACCCTCCTTCAATGGGATTTTGGGTTTTATTTTATGTTTATTTATTTCTTTGATTGTTTTTCTTTTCCTTGAAAGCTAGGTAGTAGGTGTTAGGCATTACTATCTTATGTTTTATCATGGACAAGTTTTAATGTATATTTCTTATTGTTTTACTAGGATGATGTAAAAGAGTCACGGGTCTAATATGAGTTCTTTTTTTTCTTTTTTCTTATTTTTAGTTTTAGGTAGTAGATCCTTAATAGTACATGTGTAATTTTATTTATCTTCCAATCTTAAGATTCTTGGAATATTCTATTTGAATAAAATATTACTCTATATTGTAATTCCTTTCCCCATACATTTTCCAGAGGGGTGAAAAGCTCACCTACAACATATCTATCAAGATTTGATCTAAGTGTTTACTTT
This sequence comes from Cupressus sempervirens, assembly GCA_028749045.1. NCBI lineage: Eukaryota > Viridiplantae > Streptophyta > Pinopsida > Cupressales > Cupressaceae > Cupressus > Cupressus sempervirens. The sequence continues at coordinate 701,112,957 of CM053789.1, read as the reverse complement.
TTTCTAGCTACATTCTTTGTAGTTTGTCTATTGAACCATCCTAAATATTTAAGTGAATATATATATTTGTTAGTAGAATAGTATTGTTGTTTTGTCTTTTCTTTCTTGCAAATTTGATTGACTTTGAATCCCAAATGAATAAAGGATGATGCATGTACAATTAATTACCAACATGATGATTTCTTTCTAGGTTACAACATATAACTTTCCAATGCAACATATTAATATTTTGACTTTTTCCAACTATACTAGTAACCTTCTTCTACATACCATTTAAGAAATACATAGCTATATTTAATTCAAGGAGAAGGATCTCATAGAAATCTTCTTCATAACACATGAAATTTGACATAGAAGATCTCATTACAAGTGAAAATAAAAGCATACAACCTTTCAATCTTCCATCCACAATTTCAAATGGTAAGAAAAATGATACCAATTTATATTTTACAACTCCTACTAATTCTTATTAACACATAAAGCTTCAAATGTTCATTTCTTCACAAATAGGCATATATGTACCACTACACAATTTCTTCCCTCTACATATTCAAATGGTAACAATGGAACAATCTCTTTACATCACATTGAGACAACACAAGAGATTTTCAAAATCATGAAAATTGAGAAAGCATGAACATTGAGCTTTCTTTACACATTTGGATCTTCTCCACTTTAACAAGGGTGAAACCCTAATAATTCATGGCATGCATCTTCAAAAAAATTGCACACAACACACAAAAAATAGGAACCGTGGAGGCTCACCTCCCAACCCAGGCTTTTATGAAGCCATCTACCAAGTAGGGGAAACAAGAACCAAACTAGGTATCATTCCAATCTTACAATGCATGATCATCACATTACAACACTTAACAATCCCATCCCAAGGTATTTCACAAAGGTTCACCAATGGAACCTTGAACATAGGGTGAAGGTGTGCTTTTCCAAAGGAGGTTTTCCATATCATATCATATCTGCCATAAAAAACTTTCATGCCCTTTTGGGGCTTCACAAATCAACAAAATATCATGCCCTTTTGGGGCTTCACAAATCAACAAAATATCATGCTTTTTTGGGGCTTTATAAACATTTTCCACCACACACTACCAACAACTTTAGCTTCCTTGGAACCCATACTCCATTTACTTCCTCCCTTTACCATTTTTCCCTTATCAACCCCACAGTAGAATATGAATGAAATGGCATACAATGGAGCCCATACTCCAAGGTCCTCAACTATGCAAGCCCAACTATGCCCCTCACCCTGGACTTCTCTTCCCTTCCCACAAGGGTGAGTGGAGCCCTCACACCCATGATCACATTCACATTCCAATCCAAACAAGAAAAAAAAACCAAGAAGAAAAACCAAGAAATCTTCAAGAACACATCACATTCTCACAATGCCACAACACAATATCAAAATCCATAATGCAACAAGAACACAACACTTTCTCACAATGCCACAACACAATATCAAAATCCATAATGCAACAAGAACACAACACTTTCTCACAATGCCACAACACAATATCAAAATCCATAATGCAAGACTTCCACTACAATGCATACTCCATTGACACATTCCTCATACTTGCAGATCTACTTTGCAATACTCAAGAATGAGAATGAAGCATAGTTTGAAACACCAACCTTGGTCCAAGTTAGGGTAATGATAGTTGTAGTAGAGCTCCTTTTTCCATTCCAAAATCTAACTTTCTCTAAACTTAGAGAGTGGGTGAACAACCCACTAGTTTGTCACCCCTCCACTAAAAAGACTCTCTAATAACCCATTTTTCAGTAGGAACATCAAGCCTCCCCTTTCTTACATTGCTGTTCCTCCAAAATAAGAAAGTTGACCAAGTGGGATTGTGAGGGTACTCTCATGGGAAAACTCAAAATTTCGAATTGGTTCAAGAGGGCTTGGTTTAAGGGGTCCCCTAAGTTAGGTAATCACTAAAATAGTTGAATTTAGGCCCCTAACATGTTATACTACCATTAGGTTGGCTTTTTATCCATAAAATGACACTTTAGGACCCCATTTAGGCCCCCTAAAATCACTAACAAGTTTGAATTCGAAAATCAAAATGATCATGTTTACCCATCTTAACACTCTCTCCCAAGTGGGTGTACTTAAACATTAATTGGAGAAAAAGGAAAGGACCAAGATCAAGTGACCTTGTGACCAACACTCTAGGTGACATGTCATCAACACATAGACAAATAAAAGTGTCAAATGACACATTAAAATACATTCCACATCACCATGACATGTCCTTAATGCATCTAAATTATTATCAAACATTCCTTCAAACCAACAAACTTACATTACAAAACAAAATATTTTCACAATGAGGCTTTTGAATCTTTCAAAGATTCACCTTGGTTAAATTGTGTTCACATAGGTTTGGAACTTATTTCTCCCAATAATTTTCATGGCACTTCCTGCACATTAAACTCGAGCATTAGTAGTCCAAGGAGGTCATATAAAATGTATATCATAAATGCATAATTTGAATTTTACCAAATCCATATTAACATAATTCAAATAAATTTTCCTTTCCTAGTCATTTTAATTATTCCGTTCGAAATGTTAAAATATCAAAATCTACATGTCATAAGTCATCATTATCAAATTAACATTTATCTACATATCTTAATCATTCATCTCATAAAGCATCATAATCAAATTAACATTTATCTACAAATCATAAATCATAAATCATCATAATCAAATTAGCATTTCGCATTTCGTCAAAATCTAATAGTATCATGTCCTAAAACTGCATCCATATGTGTTCGATCATTTCATACAATAACAAGTTCTTAGTACATACCATAATGTAAAATGCTACTACAGTATCAAAATCTATAGATAAAATAATTCACTACCCATCTAAGTCTTGAATAGCTATCAAAATATCAAAGTCTCAAATAATAAGTCTATGCTATGATGGGTCGGGGTGAGGCCTCACAAACTCCCTTTTAAATGCAAGATTTTCAATGAATTTTTAAAAAGTTTTAGTGGTATTCTCTTAACTAGAGAGTAGAAGAGTCCAACCAAATTGTTTAATACTTCAAAAAGTCTAGGGAAATTTCAAAAAAAAGATTGACACCTAATATGCAATGGTCTATTCTAACTTGGATGCAAGATTAAAACCATGCAAGACTACCTATGACAATATGAGAGCAGAAAGAATGACTAATTGGGTAATTCCCATATTACTAAATTAACCGAGATTTGACACATGAACTAACATTCACAACACAGGCAAATAGAATAATACTTATGCTAAGGAAAATAAAGCTTACAATCAACTGAAATGAAAGTAATAAAACCAAGCTTATTTGGAATCTTGCAATTTTTAGTTATAGCACATTCATTCCAATTACTATACAACAACTAAATGAACAACCAAATTAAAATGTAGACTTAAAGTCACACATAGTAGTTCTAGCTACAGGGGTTTTCCCACAAAATAATTTTTTTTCGATCTGATTAATTTCTCAAAAAGTTACATATATAGGCCTCTTCAAAATGGCTAGTTACATCCGATTATTGCATTGTAGAGAATCTCTAAACATATTAAGCTAAAGATAGGACTTCACTAGGTCATTGTCTATTATAGAGCCTAAGCCTACTGAGAAAAATGCCAAAATTGGCTACAACAGAGAAATGAGAAAGAAGAGAGAGAGAGAGAGAGAGAGAGAGAGAGAGAGAGAGAGAGAGAGAGAGAGAGAGATGTGTTTGAGAGAATATTAGAGCATCATATTTTCTTTAGGGTCATAGCCTTAGCTCTATGAGATTTCATTGCATTCATTACTTTACCCATTTCATTAACACCTGGGATTATGAAGTTATCAGCTCAAATCATTCAATAGTCATGCATCTTTGTCAACTCATCCATTCTAGTGACCATTAATTGGAGCTTTTCTAATCCTCATCTTAAGATAGAATCTTTTGATGAAAGCTCTTGGGATATTTGACACCTAGAAGTTGGCTAGATCAATAGCCTCATCGATAAACAATATAAATTTGGCTTTCATTTTCTCAATGTCCACCAATCATCCATTATTGGATACATACAATTCTATGTGGAACACCTTTAAGTATTCAAAAATCGTCTCTATGACCTTCTGCACTAAATCAAGTACATCTTTAAGCTCATTTGAAGATCTTATAGAATTCTCCACTGTGAACTCTAAAGATTTCTACCAATGAAGCAATGGCTCTTCACCTAATTTGAGGTTTTCATGGGTGATGGTGACATTAGTCTTAATATCAATCACCTCTTGCAACAATGTTGATTTCTCTATCAATCTACCTGATGTGTTGTGCATGGTAGTTTGATGACTAGACACTACTTCCCTTAGCTTGTGATCATCCAACAATAGATTTCTCATATTCTTGATGAGCATGGGACCTTGTATCTTTATTTGATCAATCCATTATAGGCCAATTTCATGGAATTGCCTCTCCTATTGTAGCTTCAAAAACAAGTTCTTGTTCTCTTCTCCACTTGGATAAAATGTACTAGTTGAATTTCTTCCAAGTGCAACTCAAATATAGTCCATCAGTTATTTCTTTGAGGCTTTGAGTACCTCTTTCTCTATCCTTAACTCCTCTATTCTATCCTTTATCTCTTCATTGGTATATTTCCATATACTAACCATGCAATCTGTTGGTGTTTTGAAATATCACTATTTCAAATTAACCTGATGAGAATAAGATACATCTAGGGCAACTACTTCCTATCTTCAACATACCCTTTTAGACACTAGGAAAACTATAAGGCTAGACCCTTCTTCTACTTTAGGCATTGCAAAACCTAGGTGGGTGGACCTTAGATTCACTTATATGGTACCAATGCTAAAACATGCACTTGAATCAAATAAAGAAGATAAACCCTTAATCTTCTAACACTTATGCAAAGATCTTAGACATGGAATAGCTAATAACATGGCCAAATAAATTGCTAAGCTAAGTGAGGGTATCACATTTCAGTTCTTCAACATTAAAGGGAAACATATTTGATTAATGATGTTGATTTCAGCAAAAACATGACATGAACAACATAACACTCTGATCTTGTAGTTGATCAATGCCTTATCTATTGGACACTCACACAAAACCCTAACACACATCCCTACAAGTCATTGGCATAACTCATATATTAGGACTTGCTGATCTATCTATTCACCTTGTGAATCAGACATCTACATCTTTTTGAACCTAATACTCGATCTATCCCTTCATGAGATCTGCAATCCTATGATGATAAATCAAGCATTTACATGACTCCTTAAGTCATAAACAAAATAAATCAACATTTACAACCAACAGATTGCAACTAAATTTCATACTCTTTATTTAAAAAACACAAAAGATCACAAACAACATGAATGGGAGACAAGATATCAGAATGTAGATAAACTTGATTTTGCATTTTCATTCATTTCTTTGAAACAAATACAATAAGATACATGAAATTGAAATGTAAAACTGCCTAATAGAGAAAAACTATTTGTATTCTTATTTCTTGCTATTTATTACAAGAGAAATTGCTAAAGAATGTAGTGGAATCACAACTTTGGATCCAAAAATGTGGTCTCATAGACAAATCGAAACCACCCCCATGGTCTCAAAATGAAAACTACCAACCCTTAAAATGGATGAGAAAGAGAAAGCTATAGAAGAATAATGGAATCCCCAATCTGATCAAGAAGTGGAATGTGTCCACTTGAATCTTCATTCCCTGTAGTTGTAAAATCTCTCTCCTATTTCTACCCATGGGATCTGATATTATTTTCATCATTATTCTGTAACAAAACTGAAATATCTCCTCCTCAATGATGAAAACCCTTGTGTTACCAAAATATCTAAAATGCATCATGAAATGTCGATAATACCTTGATTCACCTGATTTGGATGTGACTATAGACACCTAAATCTGATTACATCACTTAAATAACCCTATTAAGTCATCTCCTAAGGTGTCATTAATTAAGTATTTAATATTTAATTAATATATTGTCATCCCCTAATTAATTAATTAATTAAATTAACTATAGTCCAATTGATAAAATCAAATCATAACCTGAAATCAATTTATAATTAAATCCCTATTCTTCTATTAAATTAAATAAATCCTCAAATCTATTTTATTTAATCTCACATCTCCCATTTTATTAAATAAATAATTTAATAAATTATCCAAACCCCTAAACATCCTTAAACCCTACCTTTACCCCTAATCCAACCCATCCACCCATACTAACCTCACTTAGCCACCTAACTAACCCATCCCATCAAATCTAAACCACTTGTTCCCTAATCCCCCTCTAATCCAAGCCTAATCCTCACTCTAACCATGTGCACAACATTAATTCTAGATTAAGAATTCCTAACCAAAGCCAAAGTCATGACTTCCACCCACCTCCCATTTTAATATTCAAACAAAGACTTCATCCTCCATTTTAAAGTGAAACTTCCATCCACCTCCCATTTTAATATTCAAACAAAGACTTCACCCTCCATTTTAATATTTAAAAAAAGACTTTGTCCCCCATTTTAATATTCAAACAAAGACTTAACATCCTCTTTTAATATATTCAAATAAAGACTTAACCTACCTCATTAAATCCCAAACCACTTGCCTCTTAATCTCATCCTAATCTAAGTCTAATCCCTTCCTTAAGCATTTGCACAACTTTAACCAAGGGTTAAGAAAATATTAAACCAAACCAAAGTCAAGGTTCTATCCTTAAAGTCTTGCATTCTTATCCGAGAGCCTTAAAGGCTCTTATATGACTTAAAGGCTCTTTAAAGACTTTTTACACCTATTTTCCATGCTCATCCTACATTTTCCTCCGTCATAACTCCCTTTAGCCACTTATCTTGACCCTCTTTCCTATCCAATCTCCTTTTGAAACTTGTCACAAGGCTAGAGATATGAAGAAGCACAATCTATGTGCTCTCTTCTCCTTGCATCCTAGCCCTTCTTAACCAATTGCACTTCCTTGCATCCTAACCCTCCATCTCAGTACCCCTTGGCCTATAGATGAAACCCTCTCCCTTTACAAGTATCATCCACTTCTATGCTAATGTTATAATACTATTTTGAGAGCTTAAGGACTATCAAAATACCATCATAATGGAAAAATCCATCTGCAAATCCATTTTGAGTCATATCTTCCATTGAAGATTGAGCAACATCATTGAGCACACATCCCAATTTTCAGACACATCTACGCATCAAATGGAAGATTGCTTGGTTGAAGAGGTTTGCATATTCTTAGGCTACTTTGGTACTTTAATTCTCTTTTGTCTAATCATATATGTGAGTTAAATCTATTGTTTTGAATGTTTTAGTTATTCATTGTATTCCTTTAAACACTAGTTTTACAACATTACATTTTGGCACAAATCCTCCAAAAAATTCTTAACAAAAAATTAATTAAGTAATCCTAAATCTGTAGAGCTATAAAATTTTTGTATTCATCCTAAGCTATTTTTAATCATAGTCCATTGTCTCCTCTTCTACTCAAAACTGGGGCAACCATGTTGCTTCAAAAAGCCTTCTTCGCATCATTTATATTTGAACTTTTTTGAAATAATGGTGTTCCAACACTACGTCAAAGAGGGGCAAAATATAGACACCTAAATCTGATTACATCATTAGGTAATCATATTTAGTCATCTCCTAGGACATTATTGATTAAATATTTATTATTTATTTAATTAATCATCATCCTCTAGTTAATTAATTAATTAAATAAACTATAGTCCAATTGATAAAATCAAATGATAACCCTAAATCAATTTATCAATTAAGTCCCCGTTCCTCTATTAAATTAAATAAATCCTCAAATCTATTTAATTTAATCTCACATCCGCTATTTTATTAAATATATCATTTAATAAGTTATCCAAACCACTAAACATCCTTAAACCCTACCTTTACCCCTAATCCAACCCATCCACCCATACTAACCTCATTTAATTGCCTAACTAACCCATCCTATCAAATCTAAGCGACTTGCTCCCTAATCCCCCTCTAATCCAAGCCTAATCCTCACTCCAACCATGTGCACAACCTTAATCCTAGATTAAGAATTCTTAACCCAAGCCAAAGTCAAACTTCCATCCACCTTCCATTTTAATATTCAAACAAAGACTTCACCCTCCATTATAATAAGCCAAAGCCAAATTTTCATCCACCTCCAATTTTAATATTCAAATAAAGACTTTTACCCTCCATTTTAATATTCAAACAAAGACTTCAACCTCCATTTTAAAATTCAAACAAAGAATTCGCCCGCATTTTTTATATTCCAACAAAGACTTAACATCCTCTTTTAAAATATTCAAATAAAGACTTAACCTACCTCATTAAATCCCAAACCACTTGCCTCTTAATCTCATCCTAAGCTAAGCCTAATCCCTTCCTAAAGCATGTGCACAACTTTAACCAAGGGTTAAGAAAGTGTTAAACTAAACCAATGTCAAAGTTCTATCCAAGAGCCTTAAAGGCTCTTACATGACTTAAAGGCTCTTTAAAGACTTTTTACACCTATTTTCCACACACATCCTATATTTTCGTCCCTCATAACTCCCTTTGGCCACCTATCTTGACCCTCATCCCTATCCAATCCCCTTATGACTCTTGTGAAAAGGCTAGAGCTTTGAAGAAGTGCAATCCATGTTCTCTCTTCTCCCTGCATCCTAGCCCTCCTTAATCAATTCCCCTTCCTTGCATCCTAACCCTCCATTGCACTACCCCTTGGCCTATAAATGAAAGCCTCTCCCCTCACAAATATAATCCACTTCTATGCTAATGTTATAATGCTATTTTGAGAGCTTAAGGACTATCAAAATACCATAATAATGGAAAAATCCATCCACAAATCCATTTTGAGTCATATCCTCCATTGAAGATTGAGCAACGTCATTGAGCACACATTGCATCTTTTGGACACATCTATGCATCAAAGGGAAGATTACTTGATTTAAGAGGTTTTCACATTTTTAGGCTACTTTGGTACTTTAATTCTCTTTCATCTAATCATATATGTGAGTGAAATCTATTGTTTTAAATGTTTTGGTTATTCATTGTATTCTTTTAAGCACTAGTTTTACAGCTCTACATTTTAGTATAAATCCTCCAAAAAATCCTTAATAAGAAATTAATTAAGTAATCTTAAATCTGTAGAGCTGTAAAAGCTTTGTATTTATGCTAAGCTATTTTGAATCATAGTCCATTCTCTCCTCTTCTACTCAAAATTGGGGCAACTATGTTGCTTCAAAAAGTCTTCTTCACATCGTTAATATTTGAACTTCTTTGAAATAATGTTGCTCCAACACTACGTCAAAGAGGGGCAAAATGTAGACACCTAAATTTGATTAAATCATTAGGTAATCAAATTTTATCATCTCCTAAGACATTATTGATTAAATATTAATTAATTAATTAATTAATCATCATCCCCTAGTTAATTAATTAATTTAACTAACTATAGTCCAATTGATAAAATCAAATGATAACCCTAAATCCATTTATCAATTCAATCCCTATTCCTGTATTAAATTAAATAAATCCTCAAATCTATTTAATTTAATCTCACACCCCCCATTTTATTAAATAGATCATTTATTAAATTATCCCAATCCCTAAACATCCTTAAACCCTACCTTTACTCCTAATCCAACCCATCCACCTATACTAACCTCACTTAGGCACCTAACTAATCCATCCCATCAAATCTAAGCCACTCGCCCCCCAATCCCCCTCTAATCCAAGCCTAATACTCACTCTAACCATGTGCACAACCTTAGTCCTAGATTAAGAATTCTTAACCCAAGCTAAAGCCAAACTTCCATTCACCTCCCATTTTAATATTCAAACAAAGACTTCACCCTCCATTTTAATTAACCAAAGTTGAATTTCTATCCACGTCCCATTGTAATATTCAAACAAAGACTTTTATCCTCCATTTTAATATTCAAACAAAGACTTCACCCTCCATTTTAATATTCAAACAAAGACTTCACCCCCATTTTAATATTCAAACAAAGACTTAACATCCTCTTTTAATATATTCAATTAAAGACTTAGCCTACCTCATTAAATCCAAAACCAATTGCCTCTTAATCTCATCCAAAGCTAAGCCTAATCCCTTCCTTAAGCATGTGCACAACTTTAACCAAGGGTTAAGAAAGTCTTAAACCAAACCAAAGTCAAAGTTCTATCCTTAAAGTCTTACATTCTTATCAAAGAGCCTTGAAGGATGTTACATGACTTAAAGGCTCTTTAAAGACTTTTTACACCTATTTTACACACTCATCCTCCCTTTTCCTCCATGATAACTCCCTCTAGAAACCTATCTTGACCCTCTTCCCTATCAAATCCCCTTATGACACTTGTCACAAGGCTAGAGCTTTGAATAATCACAATCCATGTGCTCTCTTCTCCTTGCATCCTAGCCCTCAACCAATTCCCCTTCCTTGCATCCTAACCCTCCATTTCACTACCCCTTGGCCTATAAATGAAACCCTCTCCCTTTACAAATATCATCCATTTCTATGCTAATGTTATGATACAATTTTGAGAGTCTAAGGACTATCAAAATACTATCATAATGGAAAAATCCATCCACAAATCTATTTTGAGTGATATCCTCCATTGAAGATTGAGCAACATCATTGAGCACACATCCCATCTTTTGGACACACCTATGCATCAAAGGGAAGATTGCTTGGTTTAAGAGGTTTGCATATTCTTAGGCTACTTTGGTACTTTAATTATCTTTCATCTAATCATATATGTGAGTTAAATCTATTATTTTGAATGTTTTGGTTATTCATTGTATTCCTTTAAGCACTATTTTTATAGCTCTACATTTTGGCACAAATCCTGCAAAGAATCCTTAATAAAAAATTAATTAAGTAATCTTAAATTTGTAGAGCTGTAAAACATTTATATTCATCCTAAGCTATTTTGAATCATAGTCCATTCTCTCCTCTTCTACTCAAAACTGAGGCAACCATATTGCTTGAAAAAGTCTTCTTTGCATCGATTATATTTGAACTTTTTTGAAATAATGTTGTTCCAACACTATGTGAAAGAGGGGCAAAATGTAGACAACTAAATCTAATTACATCATTAGGTAATAATATTTAGTCATCTCCTAAGACATTATTGAATACATATTTATTATTTACTTAATTAAACATCATCTCCTAGTTAATTAATTAATTTAATTAACTATAGTCCAATTGATAAAATCAAATGATAACCCTCAATCAATTTATCAATTAAATCCTTATTCCTCTATTAAATTAAATAAATCCTCAAATCTATTTAATTTAATCTCACATCCCCAATTTCATTAAATAAATAATTTAATAAATTATCCAAACCCCTAAATATCCTTAAACCCTACCTTTACCCCTAATCCAACCCATCCACCCATACTAACCTCACTTAGCCACCTAGCTAACCCATCCCATCAAATCTCTACCACTCGCCCCCCAATCCTCCTCTAATCCGAGCCTAATCCTCACTCTAACCATGTGAACAAGGTTAATCCTAGATTAGGAATTCTTAACCAAAGGCAAAGTCAAACTTCCATCCACCTCCCATTTTAATATTCAAACAAAGACTTCACCCTCCATTTTGATAAGCTAAAGTCAAATTTCCATCCACCTTCCATTTTAATATTCAAACAAAGACTTTTACCCTCCATTTTAATATTCAAACAAAGACTTCACCCTCCATTTTTAGATTCAAACAAATACTTCACCCCCTATTTTAATATTCAAACAAATACTTAACATCCTCGTTTAATATATTCAAATAAAGACTTAACCTACCTCATTAAATCCCAAACCACTTGCTTCTTAATCTCATCCTAAGCTAAGCCTAATCCCTTCCTTAAGCATGTGCACAACTTTAACCAAGGGTTAAGAGAGTTTTAAACCAAACCAAAGTCAAAGTTCTATCATTAAAGTCTTGCAATCCTATCCAAGAGTCTTAAAGGCTCTTACATGACTTAAAGGCTCTTTAAAGACTTTTTACACCTATTTTCCACACTCATCCTCCCTTTTCATCCCTCATAACTCCCTCTAGCCACTTATCTTGACCCTCTTCCCTATCTAATCCCCTTATGAAACTTGTCACAAGGCTAGAGCTTTGAAGAAGCACAATCCATGAGCTCTCTTCTCTTTTCATCCTAGTCCTCCTTAATCAGTTCCCTTCCTTGCATCCTAACCCTCTATCTCACTACCCCTAGGCCTATAAATGAAACCCTCTCCCTTCACATATATCATCCACTTATATGCTAATGTTATAATGCTATTTTGAGAGCCTAAGGACTATCAAAATATAATCATAATAAAAAAATCCATCCACAATCCATTTTGAGTCATATCTTCCATTAAAGATTGAGCAACGTCATTGAGCACACATCCCATCTTTCAGACACATCTATGCATCAAAGGGAGGATTTCTTGCTTTAAGAGGTTTGCATGTTCTTAGGCTACTTTGGTACTTTAATTCTCTTTTGTCTAATCATATATGTGAGTTAAATCTATTGTTTTGAATGTTTTGGTTATTCATTATATTCCTTTAAGCACTAGTTTTATAACTCTACATTTTGGCACAAATCCTATAAAGAATCTTTAAAAAATAATTGATTAAGTAATCTTAAATCTGTAGAGCTGTAAAACCTTTGTATTCATTCTAATATATTTTGAATAAGAGTCCATTCTCTCCTCTTCTACTCAAAACTCGAGCAACCATGTTGCTTCAAAAAATCTTTTTCACATCGTTTATATTCGAACTTCTTTGAAATAATGATGTTCCAACACTATGTCAAAGAGGGAAAAAATGTAGACACTTAAATTTGATTACATCATTAGGTAATCATATTTAGTCATCTCCTAGGACATTATTGATTAAATATTTATTATTTAATTAATTAATCATCATTTCATAGTTAATTAATTAATTTAATTAACTATAGTCCAATTGATAAAATCAAATGATAACACTAAATCAATATATCAATTCAATCCCTATTCCTCTATTAAATTAAATAAATCCTCAAATCTATTTAATTTAATCTCACATCCCCCATTTTATTAAATAAATCATTTAATAAATTATCCCAACCCCTAAACCTCCTTAAACCCTACTTTTACCCCTAATCCAACCCATCCACCCATACTAACCTCGCTTAGCCACCTAACTAACCCATCCCATAAAATCTAAGCCACTCACCCCCCAATCCCCCTCTAATACAAGCCTAATCCTTACTCTAACCATGTGCACAACCTTAATCCTAGATTAAAAATTCTTAACCCAAGCCAAAGTCAAACTTCCATCCACCTCCCATTTTAATATTCAAACAAAGACTTCATCCTCCATTTCAATAAGCCAAAGTCAAATTTCCATCCACCTTGCCTTTTAATATTCAAACAAAGACTTTTACTCTCCATTTTAATATTCAAACAAAGACTTCACCCTCCATTTTAATATTCAAAAAAAGACTTCACCTCACATTTTAATATTCAAACAAAGACTTAACATCCTCTTTTAATATATTCAAATAAAGACTTAACCTATCTCATTAAATTCCAAACCACTTGCCTCTTAATCTCATCCTAAGCTAAGCCTAATCCCTTCCTTAAGCATGTGCACAACTTTAACCAAAGGTTAAGAAAGTCTTAAACCAAACGAAAGTCAAAGTTCTATCCTTAAAGTCTTGCATTCTTATCCAAGAGCCTTAAAGGCTCTTATATGACTTAAAGGCTCTTTAAATACTTTTTACACCTATTTTCCACACTCATCCTCTCTTTTCCTCCTTCACAACTCCCTCTGGCCACCTATCTTGACCCTCTTCCCTATCCAATCCCCTTATGACACTTGTCGCAAGGCTACAGCTTTGAAGATGCACAATCCATGTGCTCTTTTCTCCTTTCATCCTAGCCCTCCTTAACCAATTCACCTTCCTTGCATCCTAACCCTCCATCTCACTACCCCTTGGCCTATAAATGAAACCCTCTCCCTTCACAAATATCATACACTTCTATGCTAATGTTATAATGCTATTTTGAGAGCCTAAAGACTATCAAAATACTATCATAATGAAAAAATGCATCCAAAAATCCATTTTGAGTCATATCCTCCATTGAAGATTGAGCAATGTCATTGAGCACACATCCCATCTTTCAGACACATCTACGCATCAAAGGGAAGATTGCTTGGTTTAAGAGTTTTGAACATTCTTAGGCTACTTTGGTACTTTAATTCTCTTTCATCTAATCATATATGTGAGTTATATCTATTGTTTTGAATTTTTTAGTTGTTAATTGTATTCCTTTAAGCACTAGTTTAATAGCTCTACATTTTGGCACAAATCTTGTAAAGAATCCTTAATAAAAAAATAATTAAGTAATCTTAAATCTATAGAGCTGTAAAACCTTTGTATTCATCCTAAGATATTTTGAATCATAGTCCATTTTCTCCTCTTCTACTCAAAATTGGGGGAAACCATGTTGCTTCAAAAAGTCTTCTTCACATCGTTTATACTCAAACTTCTTTGAAATATTGTTGTTCCAACACTATGTCAAAGATTGGAAAAATGTAGACACCTAAATCTGATTAAATCATTAGGTAATCATATTTAGTCATATCTTAAGACAGTATTGATTAAATATTTATTATTTACTTAAATTAATCATCATACCCTAGTTAATTAATTAATTAAATTAACTATAGTCCAATTGATAAAATCAAATGATAACCCTAAATCAATTTATCAATTAAATCCCTATTCCTCTATTAAATTAAATAAATCCTTAAATCTATTTAATTTAATCTCACATCCCCCATTTTATTAAATAAATCATTTAATACATTATCCAAACTCCTAAACATCCTTAAACCCTACCTTTATCCCTAATCCAACCCATCCACCCATACTAACCTCACTTAGCCACCTAACTAACCCATTTCATCAAATCTAAGCCACTCACCCCTAATCCTCCTTTAATCTAAGCCTAATCCTCACTCTAACCATCTACACAACCTTAATCCTAGATTAAGAATTCTTAACCCAAGCTAAAGTCAAATTTTCATTCATCTCCCATTTTAATATTCAAACAAAGACTTCACCCTCTGTTTTAATAAGCCAAAGTAAAATTTTCATCCACTTCCTATTTTAATATTCAAACAAAGACTTCATGCTCCATTTTAGTATTCAAACAAAGACTTCACCCCCCATTTTAATATTCAAACAAGGACTTAACATCCTCTTTTAATATATTCAAATAAAGACTTAACCTACTTCTTTAAATCCCAAACCACTTGCCTCTTAATCTCATCCTAAGCTAAGCCTAATCTCTTGCTTAAGCATGTGCACAACTTTAAGGAAGGGTTAAGAAAGTCTTAAACCAAACCAAAGTCAATATTCTATCCTTAAAGTCTTGCATTCTTATCCAACAGCCTTAAAGGCTCTTACATGACTTAAAAGGCTCTTTAAAGATGTTTTACACCTATTTTCCACACTCATCCTCCCTTTTTCTCCCTCATAACTCCCTCTGGCCTCCTATCTTGACCCTCTTTCCTATCCATTCCCCTTATGCCACTTGTCACAAGGATAGAGCTTTGAAGAAGCACAATCCATGTGCTCTCTTCTCCTTGCATCCTAGCCCTCCTTAATCAATTCCCCATCCTTGCATCCTAACCCTCCATCTCACTACCCCTTGGCCTATAAGTGAGACCCTCTCCCTTCACAAATATCATCCACTTCTATGCTAATGTTATAATGCCATTTTGAGAGCCTAAGGACTATCAAAATACCATCATAATGGAAAAATAAATCCAAAAATCCATTTTGAGTCATATCCTCCATTGGAGATTGAACAACGTCATTGAGCATACATCCCATCTTTCAGACACATCTACACATCAATGAAAAGATTGCTTGGTTTAAGAGGTTTGCACATTCTTAGGCCATTTTGGTACTTTAATTCTCTTTCTTCCAATCATATATGTGAGTTAAATCTATTGTTTTGAATATTTTGGTTATTCATTGTATTCCTTTAAGCATTAGTTTTACATCTCTACATTTTCGCATGCCTTGTGGGAGGTTTCCAATTCCCATGGATGTGGTGTGGATACATAGAGGATTGATGCCAAGGGCTTCTTCATCAGGACTTAGGTCTGAAGAGGTGCTAGAGGGGTCCAAAAAGGACACTTGGGTCTTGAAAAATGCATTTAAAGGGCCTTAAAAGGTGTTTGAGGGGCCTAAAAGGGTGCTTTGGGCCTAGAAATGTGCTAGAGTTGTCCAAAAATGACACTTGGGCCTAAAACGGTGCTATAGGGGCCTAAAAAGGTGGTAGAGGGGTCCAAAAAGGACACTTGGGCCTTAAAAAAGGTGCTAGAGGGGCCTAACAAGGGAGTTTGGGCCTGAAAAGGTTCTAAAGGGGTCTAAAAAGGACACTTGGGCCTAAAAAGGGACTAGAGGGGGGATCCAAGCTCTCACACTTATGCTTACTTATTTTGTGCCCCCAGTTGTATGAGGATGAAAGAGTCTGATGAATATTTGGGCTTTCAAGATAGCATTAATATGTTTGTTGAAGAGGGCTAGACTAATCATGGTCACTACAACTTAAATAAGACTAATGAGTCATGGGGAATTGTTGCTCTTAACAAGAGGAAGGAAACGGGGGCACCTCTTGTGCTATCTTCATTATGCCAAATTTCCCAAAGTTGCACGAAATGTTTTAGGACATTACTAGGCTACTTCTTAATATTAGCAAAATGTGGGGTTCAAATATTTGATGTCTTGTTGTAGAGCCTAATCGGGCTAAAGTGAGGTAGGAATTGATAGGAATTTTGGGGTGTTGTTAATGTTTCAAGCTTTTATGGCCATGTTTGGCAATTATGACCCCCTTTTGAATGCTTTGGGCTATTTGCAATTTTTTTTGATATTTTTTGAATTTTTTTGATAATTTTAGACAATTTTTGAATGTTTTTGATATTTTTGGGTGATTTTTGAATTTTTTGATTTTTTTTTTTTGGCAAGATTTGAATTTTTTTTTATAATTTTAGGCAATTTCTTTTTTTTTTTGGTTAAGTTTGGATGATTTTTGAATTTCTTGGTGATTTTGGATGGTTTTTGAATTTTTTTTGATAATTTTAGGCAATTTCTGATTTTTTTTTGGTAAGTTTGGATGATTTTTGAATTTTTTTGGTAATTTTGGATGATTTTTGGATTTTTGAGAGGATGTGAGTGAGATTTTTTGGAATATGGGTGCAACCAAGACCATGTGAGGTACCTAAAGAGGTAATGAAAGAATTTTATGACATCAAATGTGTCGACTGATGGCTAAAATAAATATTGAAGATGATTGGCCAAGGGGGGATAGCGAAGATGTGCATTAATTTTCTTCGAATTCATGTCTATGGTATCTCAATACATAATCAGACTCCATGTTTCCTCTGAGTCACAACCTTCCTTCTCTCTAGCGACCCCTACTTCCATCTATTTCTAATATCGAGCAACCACTGATTGGTAGAGTAGAACTTAAAAACAAAAGTGTTTGTCAATTAGGTATCTGTGAAATTCATTCTAGATCAGATACGAGCCTGATAGACTACTCTAGTTTAGGCTATAAGCTTCTCAACCCCAGCTATAAATGCTACCCCTTTCTCTTATTCCTATCTTCTATTAATTACAATGGAAAGCCATAAAGAACCAAAATTTGTCTCAGAGATAGAAAATCAACCATTCAACTGTAGCCCCTTTTCAACATTGAAGGCCTTGTGTTATTTAGGGAAGTCCAAAAGCACTGTCTCTTGCCCCTTTTCAAACTAAAGGTGGCATTCTTACTTCTTTTTTACCTTCCCACATGTTTTCTTCCTACCACACTCATACCAAGTACACTTCTACCATTCCCACACCATAATCACCACCAAATTTTTTTGCCGACCTTCTTTGCCAACACACACTCTTTGCATCCTACTAGAATGGTACTCAGTACACTTGGCCCTTGATTTTGACATTCAACTACCTTGATTTCTGCTAATGCTCTCTTATTCGCCTGATATGACAATTTCTCCCTCGTAGAACTAAAAAAATTCGATACTATTTTGCACAACTAGATGCATGCCTAGTCTAGCAATAATTATTTCCTATACTATCATGTGTTTTTAGTGCCTCGATGATGTACTTGACTAGAGGTACCAAGATAAAGTCATGATCTTTTATTGGTTTTTCACTATTTCACTTCAATGCTCCTATGGTTTTGCACACTATTTGTGTCCACTTATAAGTGCCTCTCCTATGGAATGCCATGTGTACCTCGACTAATTTTATGTGATATGTTAGGTGAGATCTTTTATCTGACATGTGACTATTTGCATGCCTATTTTTATTATTCTATGGCTATAGCTTCTGGTTCTTAATGGTTTTCATTTTTTGTACATTGTTCATCTTTGCAAGTACTTCTCGGTGTGACATGGTATTAATATCACTATAGCTGAGCTAGTGGTGGTTGTACTTAGTCATTATTTCACATCATCTTATCATATATCAATTTTTTAATTAACTGTTTCATTCCATTTCATTTCATCACCTGTCTCATTCCATCTCCTCACACCTCATTTCATCTCATTATGTTTTATTTCATTTCATTCCATTACATACCATGTTATCACATCTCATTACATTTTCATCCTAAAAATACTGTCGCTAGGTCTTTACAGGATGCATCCTTCCTTGTACTTCACCTTAGCCTGTAGATATGCAGTTATCCCGATCTCTTTGGCAAAAAGTTCCTTTATCATGAATTTATTTTTTCTTCTGATCTTGGGTTTTTGTGTCTTTTGTTTGACTCATTTCCAAGTGATTTGGGTTGTTCCCTCACATGGTCGCCACAATCTTTTATATTATGGTGTGCTGTGAATGGGCCAATTCAAGCACAAGGCTTTGATCAAGTCTTTTTCATTTTTTTTTTGTTGTCAGTCAGATATGACCCTTGCATAGTCCAAACATGTGATCACTTGTGATGACATGGTGCACTTGGGAAATATTGTTTTATTGTGGGTTACCTAATACCATTTACACTTTGATTCTTGCAGGATTCACGTGTGATGCTGGGGCAATCCTTGCATGTTTGTTTTACATTAGTCCTATGTAATATTAATACAATGGCCTTGATGTTCTTAGTAACCTTGGCATATCCCCAATATTCCTATATCAAAATAAGTGCTCAACTACATAGTGGTGCTCCCTTTTGGAACACCCTCACACTCAAGCTTCAATGGATTACTTCACACTCCCATCTTATCCAAGCACCCCATCCCATCAAAGCATCCCATCCTATCAAAACATCCCATTCTATCCAAGCTTCCCATCTAATCAGTCCTACTATCATGATCTAATAGTTTTATCCATATCACAATCATATCTCATATTAATCCCATGGTATCCAATCCTATATCAATCATAATCATAGCTCCTTCATCAATAATAATCATAGCTCCTTCATCAATCATTATCATAGCTCTTGCATCAATCATAATCTTAGTCATCACCAATCATAAATCCTCGAATCATAATCTTCCCAAATCTCCCATCTTCCAAATCACCTCCTTGGGTTCAATTTAGAAAACAAATCATACTCCCCCCTCCCCTTGAAGCCAATGTTCTTAACTATTGGTTATCCTTGCATACAAGGTTTTCCTTTGTATCATTCTCCCATATTGAGAGTATGCGCTTCCTTGAACCCCCTCTCTTAGCCACTCTAAGTTCTCCTACTTGCCCTAGATTCTTGTACCTTTCAAGAAGCTATCGGGTCTCACCTTCTCTCTCTGCCACCTTCTTAAAGGGGGCATCACACAATCCATTCTTTCCTCTTCTATTCAAGACTGGGGAAACCTTATTTCTTTCAATGTCTTCTTCACATCATTTATATTCAAACTTCTTTGAAATAGTGTTGTCCCAACACTATGTCAAAGAGGGGCAAAATGTAGACACCTAAATCTGATTATATCACTTAAGTAATCCTATTTAGTCATCTCCTAAGGCATCATTAATTAATTATTTAATATTTAATTAATCTATTGTCATCCCCTAGTTAATTAATTAATTTAATTAACTATAGTCGAATTGATAATATCAAAAGATAAACCTAAATCAATTTATCAATTAAATCCCTATTCCTCTGTTAAATTAAATAAATCCTCAAATCTATTTAATTTAATCTCACATACCCCATTTTATTGAATAAATCATTTAATAAATTATCCAAACCCCTAAACATCCTTAAACCCTAGCTTTACCCCTAATCCAACCCATCCATCCATACTAACCTCACTTAGCCACCTAACTAACCCATCCCATCAAATCTAAGACACTTGCCCCCTAATCTCCCTCTAATCCAAGCATAATTCTCACTCTAACCATGTGCACAACCTTAATCCTAGATTAAGAATTCTAAAACCAAGCTAAAGTCAAGACTTCCATCCACCTCCCATTTTAATATTCAAACAAAGACTTCACTCTCCATTTTAATATTCAAACAAAGATTTCATCCTCCATTTTAATAAACCAAAGTCAAACTTCCATCCACCTCCCATTTTAATATTCAAACAAAGACTTTACCCTCCATTTTAATATTGAAAAAAATAATTTTGCCCCCATTTTAATATTCAAACAAAGACTTAACACCCTCTTTTAATATATTCAAATAAAGACTTAACCTACCTCATTAAATCCCAAACCACTTACCTCTTAATCTCATCCTAAGCTAAGCCTAATCCCTTCCTTAAGCGTGTGCACAACTTTAACCAAGGGTTAAGAAAGTCTTAAACCAAACGAAAGTCAAAGTTCTATCCTTAAAGTTTTGCATTCTTATCCAAGAGCCTTAAATGCTCTTACGTGACTTAAATGCTCTTTAAAGACTTTTTACACTTATTTTCCACACTTATCCTCCATTTTCTTACCTCATAACTCCCTCTAGCCACCTATCTTGACCCTCTTCCCTATCCAATCCCCTTATGACATTTGTTAGAAGGCTAAAGCTTTGAAGAAGCACAATCCATGTGCTCTCTTCTCCTTGCATTCTAGCCCTCCTTAACCAATTCCCCTTTCTTGTATCCTGACCCTTAATCTCACCACCCCTTGGCCTATAAATGAAACCCTCTCCCCTCACAAATATCATCCACTTCTATGCTAATGTTATAATGCTATTTTGAGAGCCTAAGGACTGTAAAAATACCATCATAATGGCAAAAATTCATCCATAAATTCCATCTATTAGACACATCCATGCATCAAAGGAAGATTGCTTGGTTTAAGAGGTTTGCATGTTCTTGGCTACTTTGGTACTTTAATTCTCTTTCGTCTAATCATAAATGTGAGTTAAATCTATTGTTTTGAATATTTTGGTTATTCATCATATTCCTTTAAGCACTAGTTTTACAGCTCTATAGTGACAGAATTCACCATAACTACATTTTTAATACCTTTTACATTCACTTAGTTCACTATTTCACTAGAAATTAGATTTGATCTGCCCCAACTAAATGAAACTAAAATTGGGTACCTGAGACAAATCCTCACATAACTTGAACCAATGTCTTCTTATGCAAAAATAAACTCCAGAGATGGAGAGTTCATTCTCTCTTAGTTTCAGGGATATATAATACTACTATACTTTCTTACCAAAAATGGCCAGAATCTTAGTTTGAATTTCAGGGTCCTCTCAAGGTTCTTTGGTGTGCACCTCATTTTAAATTGTAAATGCAAAAATTTAAAATTTCCCAAAGTCAAAACTTTAGGATTAAATAAAAACATATTTGAAATTACTTCAGCATGTTCAAAAAGGGAAAATAATAACAAATTATTATTTTATGCTTTGTATTTTTCCTCCAAATTTCCATTTAGGTCAAACATATTTGACCAAGTTGTGACATGTGTCATGCTCTAATTGGCTTGTTTCCTACTTAGTCACCTGATGCCCACAACCTAGACTCTTTTCTACCACATGGTGGCCATGTCATTGTGCCACATCACTAGTTTCCATGTTGCTATCCTAGCCAACATTATGCTATGTCATCGTGACATACCAACATCGCAACACATGGAACCTCAATCCACATTAGCATCTAGTTGGCATCACCACATCATCACCTTTTCATCTTGTCATGTCAGCCTACCACATCATCATTTTCTATGCCATATGACATGTCAACATGATGCCTCACCATTTCAACATAGCGACATCATGACACGTGGTACTATCTGCCACATCAACACCTTAGTTTGCATGCAAGATCTAAGGTCCTTTCCACATGTCCATTTTCAATTCATCCACTTAGTCCAACTGGCACCACATGTTATGATTTCTTTGGTCGAGAAAATCTAGTCAAACACTGATATCATCATCTTGATATGCGTGTCCATTCAAAATTTCCTCCCAACTAGCCATGTGTAGCACTAAGAGATGCTAACATCATGAGATGTTGGGCCCACATGGCTAGTTGGGAGGAAATTTTGAATCAACATGCATATCAAGATGATGATGTCAGTGGTTGACTGGATTTTCTTGACCAAACAAATCTTGACATGTAGAACCAACTAGACTAAGTGGATGAATTAAAAATGGACATGTGGCAAAGGACCCCAAACCTAGCATGCAAATTGAGGTGCTGATGTGGTAGATAGTGCCATGTTTCATGATGTCACTATGTCATGATGATGTGATACTATGCTGACATGTCATATGAAATAGAGATTGATGATGTGGTAGGCTAACATGACAAGATGAAAAGGTGATGAGATGTAACCTCATCATCATAATCACTGTCTCACCTAGAACAAAAACAATCTGACCTCTTACAATAATAGGATAGTGTATCATCATTAAACTCATCCTCAACTAAATTTGAACATTCCATATGCTCTTCAAAAAGAGGGTTGATAACTCCATGCAAAGCTCCTTTGTAGACATTATAACAAGTGATGTGATGATCAACATCAAACTCTTCACCATACGATGGATTAGTGAAAACCTTGAAACCATTTCTAACATCACTGTCATGGACACTTTCAACATATAAAGAAGAAAAATTAGAATCATCACATAAAGATACACCATCCACTCCATCAATGAAGCACATAGAATATAAATCAATGTTACTTGCATTGTCTTCATTAAGATGATTCAAATGTCTTGCAAACCAATCATTTTTTATCTTATCAATAGGTGTTGATGCATCAAACTTAGAATCACTTACATGTTGCTGATTATTATTGCATGCATCTTCATAATATTCATCTACACAACTAAGCAATTCATCCTTATAAATGATTTTTTTATCCTCATATTGTGTAGAGAACTCTTCTTCAAAAATTTTAACCTCAAGCTAATTTGTATAATTCTGAAACCGAACTTCACTTTTAGATTTAGAAAAAGAACTCATACTTTTACTTGCATAAGAGTACTCACTTCCATCATTGCTTTTGTCTCCCAATTTGCATCAGATTCATATGAAGATGAACATGTATTATCACTATCATCCTCTTGACTCAAGTAACTACTCTCATCATTGTCTTCAAATGATGCTTCTTCATAGGATACCTGATCAACAACTTTTATTTCATCACTTGAAACATAACTTTAAGCTTTTTTGTCCTTACAAAATTGAGATGAATACCTTGCAACCTCATGATTAGTTATATTTTCAACACAAATCAAATCATTAATGGGAGAAGAAGCAATTGAATTTGAATCTTGCATATATAACTTATCGAGTGAATCCATCTTATCATCCATTGCTGAAATACTACAAACATGTGCATTCTATTCAGTAGGAAAAAAATCATCTATCCTTTGAAACCATGCAACTTTATCTTCAACTTTACATGTTTGTGATTCTGAATTTTCAAAAAAAATATCTACAACAGTAGGGGTACTTACACACTGATTTGAATTTGAACATTCTTCATGACATTGAGTTTTCTTTTGAACTTCATCTTTTTTGAAAAATTTTCTAGAGAAATGACTCTTAGTTAGTCCATACCTTACATTGTTTTCAATCTCCATCGCTGTCATGAATGCCTAATACGAAGTCTCAAGATGTTTATCTCTCAATAGATAACTCATCTTTATATCAAATGCATCAAGATAAACCACTAAGAACACTTGAGAATCCAACTTACAATTTTTAGGAACCTCATTTAAAACTTTTGCAAATCTGATATTAAGTTCAAGAACTAATTCATCATTCTTGATTTGGATCTTCAAGAATTTTTCAAAAGAAGTAGAGATGCTTACTCTTTCCCTGAACTAATTCATGAAAGCTAAATTTAATTCATCCCAAGATGAAATAGAACATGCTGGCAAAAAGGAAAACCAATCTCTAGCATCACCTTCCAAAGTTTGAATAAAAAAAATCATATGCATGTCTTCATGAGAAATCTTGAAATCACCAATCAAATCATAGGACACTTGAGCACGATGACTGGTTGAATCTTCATGGTTCCCATCAAAATTAGGAAAATACTTTCTAAGATCATACAATATAGTTTTTGGGAAACCATGAATGCCATAAAAAATCAATGGCATGTACCTTTTGGTAGAAATAGATCTATAATTCTTATCCATGGACTGCATACCAAATGAAAAGAAATTTTCCATTTCTCACAAAATTATAACTCATTCACCAAGATTAATTTTAGAATTTATTACTTGAAAAAAATTTGAAAACAATTTCTACCAATTCATTCTCTGATACACTTCAATATGTAAAAACATTCAGTGAATCTATCTTTCACAAAGTGTGTTGATATGCATTATACAACTCTCCTACTTAGTGCTAAAAATACCACTTGATAGAGATGCTTTTGTGGAACTTACTTTCATGGAATATAAATATCATGGAAGTGGAGAATATCTTTTAATCTTGATGCCTGAAAACCACTTCGATGTTGTAAATAATAATAGATTCAGATCTCATCTAGATTTAGTAACTTTTGCACTGCATCTCACATAATTCTTTCACTCATTGTCAAGAATTGGGGATAACTTCTTCAAATCTTCATTCCAACTATTTTTTCCTTCAATTTACCTTCAAATTCACTATGCACTAGTATAGAGATATAAATTTGAGTCACCACTCACTTAGTGAGAAAAGGTTTTCCTAACTTGCAAAACATAACAACTTGGTCTAGTATTTACAATAGGTCTTTGAAAAGTTTTATACAACAATGTTGGAATTTTGCACTCTTGACAAAGTGAAAGAAACTTATATTCTTGACTCTTTAGATATTCAACAACACTTTTTGGTCACTTGAATTTAAACATGAGAACTCATAAGTGATTTTAGAAACATTATTCATTACTAATCTTCAAATTTATTGTTAATCTAGAATTGCCTCTTGCTAAGAAATCAAATTTGAACAAGATCAGTTTCAATGGTCGTAGGGAATATGAAAAAAGATAAATCTTAAGTCATGTTCACCATTTTAGGTTTTTCTTTAATATCTTAAGTTGTGATTGTACAATTCACATGGTTACGGGTGGTCAAGCACTAACAAATGTTAAGGCTAGGAAGGTGCACTTACCTTGATTTCACCCAGTCTTATGGTCATGTTTGTATATGAGCAATGTTAGTATGCTAATAGAAACCAAATTTAAATAAAGCTTCTATGAACCAAAAAAAATTCATAAACTTAAAGATAGACTAAGATGAGCTCTCAATTGAGAATATGAGCCATTAATGGGCTCTCTCAATGAGAAGCTCTCTTGTTGAGTAGCTTTGTCTAAATAGATAGGATGTATGCTCAAGCTTTATGCTTCAAGAAGGGCTTCAAATGGAGTTGGAATTTGGGTGTGAGTGTATGGTTTTGATGTAAAATGGCTTCTCAAAATGGCATTATGACTTTACTTCATGGATTGTGTTATTTTGCAAAGGGGAAGGATCCAATTTATAGGCAAGAGGCTCGAGGGATTGAGGGCTAAGATGCAAGGATGGGAAAAAGCTCATGGAGGGCTCAGATTGCATGAGAGGAGAGCACATGGATTGTGCTTCCTTACAGCCAATCAAGGAGTGACACATGTCACAGGGTGAGAGGATGGAGGAAAGGGGAAGGATGAGTCAACAAAGGAGGCTCAAGGGATAAAATCTTCATAAAGACCCTCATAATGGCTTGTAAGAGCAATAAAAGGGCTTGGAAGAGTCATTTATGGCCTAGTGGACTTCATAAAGTTTTATGGTTGAGATATTTTGAGGGAGATGAGAGAAATTTCGACTTGGGCTTGATTAGGAGGGTTTTAAGCTTGCTTAGGATTGTGCAAATGATTAGAGGATAGATTAGGATGGTTTAAGATTAGCTTAGGGATAGGCAAGTGGATGGCATTTAATGAGGGTGGGTGAAGGAGGAGATATTTGTTAACTTTGGCTTGGGTTAGTAAGTCTTAACCCATGTTTAGAGAATGTGACAAGGTTAGGAGGGGATTAGGATTAGGTTTAAAGACATCTTCTAGAAGAGTCTAGATTTTGGATGAGGATAAAGACTTTCTAGAATAGTCTAGAATTTCCTAGGATGACGATGAAGACTTTCTAGAAGAGTCTAGAACTTCTTAGGATGATGATAAATTAGATTTTTAGAAAATAAATAAAGTTTTATTTATTTCAAGGGTTTGGTTTGAGGAGATATTTATTAAATTTTTTTTAATAAACATGAGGATTAATATTTAATCTTAATTAAATATTTTGAGTTGGGATTAGGGGTAGGAAATGATGGGATTAGCCTTTAATCAAAATTAAAGAAGGATTAGAAGATTTTGGAAGAGGTTACTGGTCTTAAGGAAATTGGCCAAGTTTTGGGCAAAAAATAAATTTTTTATTTATTTTGGGATTTTTGGTCAATTTATTAATTAAATAATTAATAAATAAGGAAATAATGTTTAAATAAGATTTAAACATTTTTGGGAGGGATTCCTTAATTAAATATTTTTAATTAAGATAAAGGGATTTAATGGCATAAAAATAAATAAATAAATTAAATAATTAATTAATTAATAAATGATGATGTCATTAGGAATTTTTCAGAAAATAAAAATACTTTATTTTCTAAAGGTTTTTAGGTGTCTACAATGTTAACATGCTACATTTTGAGTTGCGATGGTGTGACAAAGAAAGAGTTCCTTTCTTATATCCTATGCTGTTAGATCCTTCTAATCGAATAACCAACACATGATCATTGCAGATTGAGAGGTGGTTAAGCTCCAGGTTATGATCAAGAAATTCCCTTTTGTTTCACTTAGTTGCAAAGGTTAGACAATAATGTTAACTCAAGGTGGTGAGGCAATGATAATTGGTAAGTCATGGCTTTACAAATAGATATAGTTATTCAGGGAAGGTGGTGGCGAGGATGTGATCATGGATAGTTGAACGCAAGGCATTAAGATCAGATGCTAACATGTTGGCATAAAAAGGAGAAGTGTTTGGTCCATGTAGTAGAACTAATGGCTAGATCTCAGTTAACTTAAAGATCATGATCAAGTTGGATGTCAGTGGCAGTGGAAGAAATTCCTTCAGAAATCTTTTGATTCCCTGTTGTAGACACCTAAATTTGATTACATCACTTAAGTAATCCTATTTAGTCATCTCCTAAGGCATCATTAATTAAGTATTTAATATTTAATTAATCTATTTTCATCCCCTAGTTAGTTAATTAATTAACTTAACTATAGTCCAATTGATAAAATCAAATGATAACCCTAAATCAAAATATCAATTAAATCCCTATTCCTCTGTTAAATTAAATAAATCCTCAAATCTATTTAATTTAATCTCACATCCCCAATTTTATTAAATAAATTATCCAAACCCCTAAAAATCCTTAAACCCCACCTTTACCCCTAATCCAACCCATCCACCCATACTAACCTCACTTAGCCACCTAACTAACCCATCCCATCAAATCTAAGCCACTTGTCCCCTAATCCCCCTCTAATCCAAGCCTAATCCTCACTCTAACAATTGCACGACCTTAATCCTAGATTAAGAATTCCTAAACCAAGCCAAAGTCAAGACTTCCATCCACCTCCCATTTTAATATTCAAACAAAGACTTTAACCTCCATTTTAATATTCAAACAAAGACTTCACCCTCCATTTTAATATTCAAACAAAGACTTTTACCCTCCATTTTAATAAGCCAAAGTCAAACTTCCATCCACCTCCCATTTTAATATTCTAACAAAGACTTTACCCTCCGTTTTAATATTCATACAAAGACTTCACCCCCTATTTTAATATTCAAACAAAGACTTAAGATCCTCTTTTAATATTTTCAAATAAAGACTTAACCTACCTCATTAAATCCCAAACCACTTGCCTCTTAATCTCATCCTAAGCTAAGCCTAATCCCTTCCTTAAGCATGTGCACAAATTTAACCAAGGGTTAAGAAAATATTAAACCAAATGAAAGTCAAAGTTCTATCCTTAAAGTCTTGGATTCTTATCCAACAGCCTTAAAGGCTCTTACATGACTTGAAGGCTCTTTAAAGACTTTTTACACCTATTTTACACACTCATCCTCCCTTTTCCTCTCTCATAACTCCCTCTAGCCACCTATCTTGACCCTCTTCCCTATCCAATCCCCTTATGACACTTATCACAAGGCTAGAGCTTTAAAGAAGCACAATCCATGTGCTCTCTTCTCCTTGCATCCTAGCCCCCCTTAACCAATTCCCCTTCCTTGCATCCTAACCCTCCATTTCACTACCCCTTGGCCTATAAACGAAACCCTCTCCCCTCACAAATATCATCCACTT
This sequence comes from Cupressus sempervirens, assembly GCA_028749045.1. Taxonomy (NCBI): domain Eukaryota; kingdom Viridiplantae; phylum Streptophyta; class Pinopsida; order Cupressales; family Cupressaceae; genus Cupressus; species Cupressus sempervirens. The sequence goes on along the minus strand of CM053789.1, from coordinate 701,084,103 downwards.
CTATGCTAATGTTATAAGGCAATTTTAAGAGCCTACGGACTATCAAATACCATCATAATGGAAAAATCCATTTTGAGTCATATCCACCATTGAAGATTGAGCAATATCATTGAGCACACATCCCATCTTTCAGACATATCTATGCATCAAAGGGAAGAATTCTTGGTTTATGAAGTTTGCACATTCTTAGGCTACTTTGGTACTTTAATTATCTTTTGTCTAATCATATATGTGAGTTAAATCTATTGTTTTGAATGTTTTGGTTATTCATTGTATTCTTTTGAGCACTAGTTTTACAGCTCTATATTTTGGCATGCCTGGTGCGACTACCCACAATCACAAGGTGAAATTTATTTATTTATTTATTATTAAATAAATAAATAAATAATCTCACCTTCTCTTTTCCTAGTATTTTATTTAATATTTATATAAAAAATTAAAATAATAAAAAATTAATTAATTTTTTTATGTTACACTTTTTTTTGTGAAAATTTGGTAAAAATGTGTATATTCATATATACTTATTTTAAAAAATAAAAATTTAAAAAGTGTAAAATACATGCATGTTCTTAATTTTTTTCAATTTCTTACAGGCACCACCCAGACCCAGCCGGTGGCCACCACAACACCTCTCCTAGTCACAACAGCCACGCGGCCTTGTCTACCTTCTCTATCCATGGCCTACTCCATCCCTCCCTCAGTTCCTTTACAGCCTCTGCAATCCTCCCACAACTTGCTCTTCCTCTCGTGCAACCCTCCTTTGCTACCCATACCCATTTCCCGCAACCTCCACTGCTGCTTCCACCACTGCTTCCACCCTTTTTCATTACCTCCAATGCCTCCTATGACCTCCTCATAGCCCATGACCTTTGAAGACTGCCATCACTACTACAACTCCCACTTATAGCCATTATTTGGGTCCCAACCACTTCAGTAACACATCATCATGCCAAGTCACTACCTAATCATGCATAGTTAGTGCCCATTGAATCTGCCATGTTAGCAAGTCATTTTTTTTGGCTATGATAGCCATATGGCCATCAAATTTAAACTTGCACTTTTGTGATGTCAGCACGACATCATTTATTCATGCACTTTCTAAGCCTTAAGAAGCAACATTAGGTATTTTTCTCATAACTTGAACATCCAGACTCCACTTTTAGAAAACAAAATATCGTCAAAAAGCTAGTTCTAAGCCCGTCATTGGTTTATCATACTTTGACGCTTTTTAGATACTTTTTTTTGCTGTCAATGAATGGACTTTGTTATTAATATTTTCATTGTAGGGTTATTTCCTTTTCTATCTCGATACCCTAACTTGTGGTTTTGTAGGGATATTTGCTGACTCATTTATTGTCAATTGAAGAGTTCTAAGAAACTACTAACCATTTTTCTTGTAGGTTTTCATTAAATGTTTTATTGCTCTTGAAAAATGAACTTGAATGTTTAAAAACTTGTCTTTGAATGCATGTTGCTAAAATCAAATATTGAATGCCATGGACTAAAATCTAATGTTTTCATTGGAATGCATGATTGACACACTCTTGAATGCTAAAGGTTAAAAAGAATGAATGTGATAAAAATTTGGTTTTGGATATTAAAGAACATTGCAAATCAACACATTTCAACTTTGGTGCTTAAAATGAACTTCATTCAATCTCAAATGCTCTAAAGTAAAAACATTCTTATTCCTTCCTTTTCAAGCTTTCATGCACATGATTTACTTTTGTTGACTCAATTTACCTTTGTTGGTGATGCCATCCAATTGGAATGAATATTTGAATGCTAATCATGTGTGTCTTCAAGTTATACAATAAAGAATCTAAAAGCTTCAGCAATAGAATGAATCAAGTGTCATGTATTGAGGTTGTTCCTTTTAGCACATCTTTGAATTCTCTATTTCTTGCAAAGTAGAACCATTTAAATACGTGACACATGTATCAAAGTTGTTAGCAAGACCATTTGCAACAACCTAGGAGTGCTTCTAATGAATTCATCCACCTCTAAGAAGTGCATCCCCTTTGGTGAGAAGTTCAAACTGGTAAATAATCCGGCCAATATATAAATGAGGGGAAGGGTAAACTTTCTCACTTCATTAGGCAAGTGAAGTCTGTGTACTTTTGGGGGTAACTTGAGGTGGGAAAACTTTTCCATGATTTTAGCATGTCTAGAATAAATTCTTAAGTGGATCATATATGTAATAACTATTTGGTTGACACCATAGACCTAATTACAAACAAACTTAGTAGCTACCCTTTTATCCTTGACATGTTATTTGTGGTGCAAGGGAAATAACATCCATTGAGATTACTCACCATTGTGCTCCCTTGGTAGAGGCATAAGGCCACTTGGGTTTTATCTCCAAGGGTCATTGTTCTTGTAGAAGGGGAACTTCTATTTGCTATGCCTTGAAGATTCTTTGATATGTATCATTTGTCGTTCAACTCTTGTATCGACTCACCTCTTCAATGAGAGGGACATATTACACTATAATTAGGAGACATAAAGTTGTGGGTTATTGAATAGCATGTTGCAACCAAAATTTGACCTTAGGGATAAAGAGTGTGTTTAAATTGTCTTATTCGTGCTCAAGACCCATGCAAAATATTTGTAAAACATACATAGTTCTATGGTTCCTATCAAATCCTTTTGCTAAAGAGATCACTTGTTTTTCTTTCTCAAATTTGCTTTGTCCTTTGAGAAACTATTTGTTCACACATTGTAGCATTGGAAAAGGTCTTATCTTGGTTATCCCAAAAAAATTTGTTAGCAAGTACATTCGCAACAACTTTGGTTCTGTTGGTCCAACTTCACCCTTTTTCAAAAACTATCCTTGTTTTCTCAAAAAGTAGTCATTAACAAAAGTTCAGTTGTAAAAAAACTTGTCCTTCTTTGGTCCAAAGGTTACCTTTCTCAAAATACCATTGTTACCTATCCTACTTAACTGAAAGGTTTCCTTGCAAAACAAAACCTCCATTTCAAAAATAAACAAGATCATTTAGCATCACCAATTTTGAGCTTTGTTTCCCTAAAAGAAATCTCCATCCATCTCACTATCATAGTTATCCTCAAAACTAAGCATTGTTTAGGGTAAATTATCACTTGTATCCCATGTCACCTTAAGCAAAAGGTTGGGCTACACACTTGATCCCATTTGTCTTCCCAATAGTCACAAGGATACCTTAGGGTTTGATATCACCACCACATATTTAAGTTCACACTTAAGGGAAACACAATCTCCTCCATGTAGTACCATACCATTTAGGCTTCCTAGATACCATTAGAAACATTTTTTTTACATGTCCTCCTTTGCATCTTAGGAAATCCTTCCACCCTAGTCACATCTAGGTAAATCATTTTGTCACATACACTCATCACCATCTCTTTTGCATTGCATCCTTAGAAAAGTTAGCATTTCATGCCACCAAGCCTATGTTTTGGTAAGAACAAATGACCAAAGAAAGACATGGATCCTAGTCTTAGTAGTAGCATGACTCAGGCTCAGCCATACCCCATAGTTTCAAAAGAACCTCTAGATCTACCATCAAAAATTATTGAAGAAATAGGTTCTTCCATAGATATTGATGCTTTCATGAACCAACTTGGACACACAACTACTGTTAATTGCATAATATATAGAAATAGGGAGACTATCATGGAAAACTTCTTAAGAGACAATGTTGGCACCTTTGATTTTGGCTGACCAACACCTCCCAACATTATAGATCTTGCACATCCTCTATTTGGATGGAAACCACCATTTTCAAGGTCATCTATCCCTCAAGATCCTTTCTTTTCACCAAATAGTAGGTATCAACCAACACACACAGAACTAGTAGACCCAAATATCCCTTCAACATAGGTCACTACTCCCATTCCAAAAAACACTCAACCCATCCTCACTCAACCCTTAGTTCATACCACATCCCAACCAAACTCAAGTGTATCATCTACATCTACTTCCACAATCCCTATCCCTACTTCACAATACACCTCCTTTTCACTTAATAACACTACATTTCCCCTTCCATCTAAAAATGCATCTAATCCCAATCCATTTACTAGTACCATAAACATCCAATCCTAGTACACTACATGAATGCCTCCATTAGGGTCAAACACTTCATCCTCCATTCCCCCCAACATCATTGACAATCCATTTGTCACTAGCCAAAGTACTTCAACCTCATTTCCATTAGGACCTTGGAGTTTTGGTATGGCCCAAGGGCGTACCACTAGTATCCCCCCTAGCACTACATCCATGCCCATACCTCAGTCACACTCATCACTTCCTTCTCAAGTCTATTCATTACCACCCGTTACCAACTATTTTTCTATGGAACCATTATGCAATAGCCAAATCTTCCCTCCACTACAATACCCTACTGCACACACTATACCTCACATTAATTACCTTGCACTTGTTACTAATCAGCTGATCTCTCATGTAAGAAACCAACCAACATATATTGGGCAAAGTATACATTCCCAAAGCATGACCTAGGCATTGCCAATGGTACCATCTTTCTAGCCGCAATCATCACATCAACATATGCTCAGATATCCACACAAAATTATCTAGTAGAGCAACAACCTCATGTTTACCCTCCCCATCAACTATCTACCTAATAGATGCAGCAATATGCAAAAACATCATTCCAACAACCCATAGCATCCATCCCACTAGTTATGCAACCCATTTTCCCACAAACACCATATGACAGTCATGGTTTCCCATATCAATCTCCAACATCTGTTACATATTCCACATTGGGGGCACTTGGGCTAGGGGCATCTATTACTCTGCCCATGAACTCTGAATGGGAAGAAATGAAGAATTCTCTCAATGTCCTCCAAGATGGAATAGATTCCAAAACTTTTAAATTTGCAAATGATTGTCCATATCCATTTGAAAAAACCATCACAATGACACCATTTCCCAAACACTTTGAGATCCCCATTTTTGACAAATTTAGGGGGAAAAGTGATCCAACCACGCATGTCAAAGAATTCTATATGCATTTTTAAGAAGTGGCCTATAATGATGTATTCCTCATGCCACTTTTTCTGAAAATCTTAGGAGGACCAGCCCTAGAGTGGTTCTGTCATATCCCCCAAGGTACCATTAAAACCTTCGCTGATCTTTCTGAAGCCTTTGTGGCTCAATATGCTCATCTTGTCAAACCTAAATTATTTGTAGTAGACCTAGTTCATGCCAAGAAAAAAGGAGGAGAAAGCCTTACAAAATACTTTCATTTTTGGAAAACCCTCACAACTAGGATCTCATGTACTATCCCAGAATGTCACCTTGTCAAAGTGTTCATAAATAATGCACATCCTAGTCTTGCCCATCACATGGTTATGAACTATTTATAAACATACAAAGACATTAAGGAAAAAAGTATGGGACATGAAAAAGGGCTCATTAAGGATGGTGTCCTCAAACTTTACAAAAAAAAAACCCAAGACTGAGGCCCAAGCAATGACAAAAACACGGTATTGGAATAAAAATAAAAACATGGTGATAGATGGCATCACCAATACCCAACATGTTCATATTTTTGGGGCAGCTACCAACATTCTCACTACATATTTTCAACAAAAACCTTATTAGCAACAACCCCGTATATATCAGCAACCACCTATGCAGAACAATCAACAAGTACCCACTCATAACAATCAAACCAATGCCATCACACTTTCAGTTGGACCTAAACCACGTGTCTAGAAACAACCATGCATATACACCCCATTAGGGGAGCCCCTTGATGAAATATTTGAAAGACTAGCCAAGGATAATCTTGTTCAATATCCGCAAACACAACCCTTGGAACCTACTTAGTCTAGAGCAAGTTGGTATAAGGATAATGAGTTTTGCAAATTCCATCGTGTCAAAGGAAATACCACCCTTAAGAGCATGCAACTCAAAGATTATGTCTAAGACCTTATTGACCAAAAAGAGATCATAGTAGGGGCACAAGCTTCACCCAATGTAGGGTTGATGATATATCAAAATGCTTTTCCTCCTTATAAGAAAAACATAGGAAAAGTTCCTATAAACACTCCTACCAACAAACCAAAAATTGCTCCAAATAAACAAGGTGATAACCGAGATAAGTCTCAAAACTATACCTTAGCATATTTGGACTATGGGAGCATTATCAAATGCATAACACAAGTTGAGCCATCTATAAATGTTATAAACATCAAAGGCCCAATTGCCCAATTTGTAGTAACTACTCCCTGAGCTCAGTTCAATATAGTTGGCCCACCTGTGTCTATACCATCAAGACCATCTCTATCCAGAGCACCTTCATCAATATCAACCTCATTAGGACCACAATATAATATCTTGGAACACCTTGGAAACACACCCACTCATATTTCTATTCTAGATCTCTTACAAACAAGCTTACTTTATCAAGAGATCCTTGATAGTACTCTCCATGAGTCACGCATCCCCACTAACATAAATGCCATCAAGTTTGAAAACTTGGTTGGCCATCTTTCTACATCATGTGCCTTATCCTTCAAAACCACTAACATCCCAGTAGTTGAACCTGATCATATCCTTCCACTTTGCATAACTGTCATGGTTTCTGACCTTGCAGTCAAATCAGTCATGATAGATAATGGTTTGTCTTTAAATCTATGTACTTTAAAATTTATCAAATAGGCAGGATACACTAAGGCATATATCATTAATGAGGTAATTACCATCAAAGCATATGAGAACTTGGAGTGTACCACTAAAGGAACCATCTTTCTCCCTCTCAGAGTTAGTCCAACCACTCAAGAAATAGTTTGTCACATAGTTGATCTTAACCTTCCGTACAACATCCTCCTTGGCCACCCATGGATTCATGCCATGAAGGCTATTCCATCCACATATCATTAGTCCATCAAATTTTTGCATAATGGTACTAAGGTAACCATCCATGCAGATCTTGAACCCTTGGCTTATTGCAATGTGGTCAAAGCTTCATACACCAACCATTGTTCTAGAATTGAAATTGACCACACCATAGCTAGTTCCTTTGGCACTTGTCATGATCTAGATACCATTTTAGCCTCCATTATTTCCATGGTTAAGATCAACTACAAAGGTTGTGGCAAATACAATCTCATAGATGCTTTTGCTGTCGGTGCTCTACCACTTGATCCACATACTCAAGGACACCTAACGCATCAAGGGCTAAGACTAGAAACCACCTTTCAATTCAAATAGATGGGCCCTACCACATTTATTACTGTAGGACTAGAAAACATGTTAAATGCATAACATACTATGAGCAAATCACAAAACTCAATCAAAATACGTTAGCACCCACTAGTCTACCATGAAAGCCAAACTAATAAAGAAAGCAATAGAAACCCCCTTTTTCATTTGTAGCTTCCATGTCCTTCTTTCTTCTCCAAGTGATTGTAGCTTCAATTTGCTTATAGTACACACAAGATTGAAGCAAAAGTCTATGATGTGGATAATGCCATGAGAATACTTGAAGTTGTGATTTGAGAGATGGAATGAGAAATCTAAAAGAAATTAGGACCTAAAGGCTTCCAAGACTTCAAGAATACCCGAAATGAGAGAAAGAGTGTCCATTTTGTAATAAACACTCAAAGTTAGGGCATTGGATTTTTCACCCATAGATGTGTGATGTGGCAAGAGATTCCTTTGAGAATCCATGACGCATATGACAAAATATGCCAATTGTGAGATTCTATGACACATGAAAGTCAAACTTGGCTAAATGTGGAAGAGAATCTATGATGCATCATAAGCCACCTCAACCCACTTAAAGCCATGAATCTATGACAAATAAGCCAAATAGGGACATGCATAAGAGGTAAGAATATTTGATTATGAAAAATCCTAGCCAAGTGTCAAAGGAGAATCCATGAGGTGTCATATCCAAGTGTCATGATGATGCAATATTTTATGGAATATTCGAATTAAAAATCCTCTTATTCCACAAAATAAGAATTAGTAGAAAATGGAATTAATGATGGAAAATGGAACTTGGGAAATTAAGAATTTCCATGGTTTGTAGATAATGAATCGATTGATTAATAAAATTAATTAATTGAGGATGATAATTAGGAAGAATAATAGAACTAAATTATGGGTTATTTAATCCTATAGAGAGAATTAGTAAATGATTGGCCAAATTGATTAAATGAATGCGATAGTATCCTTTGATGAAAATGTGACGATGATGGATATCAAATAAGATGATGAAAATTAGACCAAAGCCATGGTTAGATTGATTGATTAAAGTTGATAACATGCCAAGGACACATGACATGAATTGGTTGACATGTAACATTTAACTGACATTGTAAATGCTACAGGATTGTAATTGATTGATAAGGTTTGATCATAATAACACCGATGAACATTGTCAATGTTATTAAAATGGTTGATGATGCTATGATTTGATATTGAAAGCCTCAACAATGTCAAATATTGGATGACATGAATGATAGTTTGACCTAGCACTGAGAGCCACGACAGTACTAAGGTCAAATTGATAAGATTGATAGGTTGATAGGTTTCCAAGGCACTGAAAGCCACAACAATACCTAGGAGTAGGAAAAATGATGATTGATTTGGGATGTTTGATATGTTTTGGGTTGATTAGGATTGATTTTGAGTGATTTTGGGTTGATTTGGGGTGATTCTGAGTTGATTTGAAATGGTTTCGAGTTGATTTGATACGATTCCAAGTTGACATGAAATTGATGTGAAAGGGGATACGAATGATGAAATATGGCCAATCTAGCCAAAAGATTAGAGTTAGTATAATGAGAAAATGGGACAGATTAGTATGAAGAAGTGATGAAACCGTAGATGCAAACCATTTTTGAGCATCTACAATTACCAAGGATATCCTCAATGGGGAGGAAACTATGCCAGACATTAGCACATGGCTATACAAGGAGCCACCTCCTAAAAGTGAAGCACTTCTTGATCACTTTAAAAAAAAATACCCATGGTTACATCACCTTGCCATTGAACAATGGGATTATCAAGGAGGTGATCTAGGTCGTCTAGAGTTAGGCATTAAGTAGCTTGTGGAAGCATACAAAGAAAATAAAAAGAAAGGCTTAGGCTATGGACTACCTACAATTGGGAGCACTACAACAGAAGGCCACACCTTCACAAACATCCAAAATAGTCTCATTGAGGTTGAAGAAATTCCTAATAAAGTAGAAAAGAAAGCCTATGGCAATATTTTCCTTGATGAAATTATCATAGGATCGTTTGTGCTATTCCAATTATCCTTAAATCTCATAGACCTACCACTCACTCACCCCAAATTCATTGATTGGGACCAACCAAGTGTGGTCCCTGTTGACAAATTCTCTATCGAGCATGCACTCCTTAAATTCATGGGAGTAGAAACATCACATAAATGATTACCACCACCATCAACATATGTCTACAAACTAGATCCAGTAGGTTACTTTGGGGAGGAGGAAGTCTCGAGTCACAAAATTGAATTGAAAAAGGAAACAAAAAAGCAAAAAAGAAAAAGCAAACCATCCTTTGGTGAAAACTCCTCTGGGGCACCATTGGATGATTCAAAAAATGAAATGAAAATAAAGGACGTATCTAACTATGAAAACCTCTTAGAGGCACCCAAGGATGGAGATTTTATCCTTCTCCCATAGGATCATAGGCCTCCTATATCTTCAATCTTAATAGAGGAAACTAGACTAGGCAATATTAGTCTGACTAAAGTACCACATATGACATATATCGTGATATCTCTACCACTTGAGTAGGTGGATCTTTTCAGTGAAATCCTTTGTGAAAATGTTGGTCACTTTGCATTTTCCTATCAAGTCATGCTAGGGTTGGACCCCAAGTTAGTAGTACACCCTTTGGCCATGGATTCAAAGGCCAAACTTGTCAAGCAAAAGCTCTGTAAGATGCACCCCATAGTTGCTTTGTTGGTTAAAGTAGAATTAGAAAAATTGTGAGAGGAAAAAATCATTTTCTTGATTGACTATTTAGACTGAATCTCCAACATGGTACTTGTTACAAAACCTTCTGGTGATATTAGAATTTGCATAGACTTCAAAGATCTCAACAAAGCTTGTTTGAAGGATGATTTCCCATTATCAAATATAGACATGGTTGTTGATCTCACCATAGGCCATGAGCTCTTATCACTCATGGATGGTTTCTCTATATACAACAAGATTTAGATAGTAGAGGAAGACCAACATAAAACAACATTTACCACACCTTGGGGAACATTCTGTTATAACATGATTCCATTTGGGTTAAAGAACATCGGGGCAACAAATTAGCACGCCATGATGACCGTCTTCCATGACCTCATCCATATGACTCTTGAGGATTATGTAGATGATATCTTAGTCAAATATCTTAATTCCCTTGATCACTTGTCTCATCTCAAGGAAGTGTTTGATCAATTGGCTAAATATCATCTCATGCTCAATCTTAAGAAATGTGTCTTCAACGTTACCTCAAGAAAGCTCCTAGGATTCGTTGTATCATAATGTGGTATTGAGATTGATCCTAAAAAGGTCAAGGCTATCATAGGTATGGATCTTAGTAAGACACTCAAGAAACTTCATTCTCTTTAGGGGAAACTACAATCAGTCAAATGATTCATCTCCTAGCTTGCTGATAAGTGCCAACCGTTTACACATTTACTCAAAAAAGATCAAAATTTTAAGTGGGATCCCATTTTCCAAAGCAAATTTGAGCTAATCAAGCAATACTTGGCTAACCCACCTATCTTGGTTCCTTCAGTTGTAGGAAACCCACTCATATTATACATTATAGCTACTCCCATAGCACTGGGTGCTCTTTTAGCACAACTTGATGATACAAGCAATGAAAGGACTATTTACTACATCAGTTGTACTCTAGTTGGATATGAGCTCAATTAAACACCAATGGAAAAGGCTTGCTTGGTTGTGGTATTTTCCACTCAGAAGTTGTGTCATTATATGTTGAGCCACATTGTGCAACTAATATCCAAAATTGACCCATTAAAATATATGTTGTCATGCACAGTGCTCATAGGGAAACTAACCAAATGGGTCATACTTCTCAGCAAATTTGACATCCAATATGTTGATAGAAAGGCTATCAAAGGTCAAGCTATAGTAGATCACTTAGCTTGGTTGATGCACCTTTGGTTGCAGACCACCCTCTCATTATAGAATTCCCAGATGAACACCTTTGCTTAATAGAAGAACAAACATCCTAGAAGTTATACTTTGATGGATCATACACATCCCATGGCTCTAGACCTGACATACTCTTGGTTACACCTCAGGGAGATTACATTCCTAAATCTTTTAAACTATAGTTCCAATGTACCAAAAAAATCTCATAGTATGAGGGCCTTATTGTAGGACTCAAAATAACAGTCAAATGGAACATCACAGAGCTACAAGTCTTCAAAGATTCACAACTCATTATCAGACAGGCTCTAGATGAATATCAGACCAAAGATGACAAGCTGCAACTTTACAAAGAGTTGGTAGATCACTTAAGGGAACATTTTACTCAACTACAGTTCACACAGATACTTAGGTTTCAAAACAAAGCTATGGATGCCATGGCCACTATTGGCTCACTATTAGAGATTCTGTGGGAGGCTACATAGTATGAATTCTTAGTTGAGCAACTACATAAACCTGCAAACAAGAATGATGAATCAACATGGGTCTGCATCTTGGTTGGTCCCCAATCCCCATGGTACCATGAAATTCATGCTTACCTACAAAATGGTATCATATCTCCCCATCTCACATGAACCCAATGCCAAAATGTTATTCACAGAGCATCCTATTATACTATTATAGCTTAAACCCTATATCATTGTGGCTATCATGATACTATCTCTCACTATTTAGACCAAAATGAGGCTGCAATGGATCTCAAAGAAGTACATGCTAGACTTTTTGGTGCTCACATGAGTGAGATAGTTCTAGCTAAGAAAATCCTATGGGTTGGATATTATTGGTCCACTCAAGAGCATGATGTATGTGACTTTGTAAAAAGGTGTTTACCTTGTCAACAACATGCTAATCTAATTTAAGCCCCAACTCAAGATCTCCAACCTATTGCACCACCATGGCCATTTGTGTGTTGGGGGTTTGATCTTGTTGGTATTATAGCACCTCTCTCCTCAAAAGGACACAAGTGGATCATCACCACCACCAATTATTTCACTAAATGGGTAGAAGTAGTCCCCCTTGTCACTGCCATATGAGTTCAAGTGTCCAAGTTTATTCTCTATCATATCACATGTCACTTCAATATCTTGGCTACCATTTTTATTGTCCATGGAGGTAATTTTGAAAATATCAATATGGAAGAATTGTGCACTTCCCTTCATATACATCATCATTTTTCTAGTCCATACTTCACACAAGGTAATGGTCAGGCAGAGGCAACTAATAAGACCCTACTCAAAATCCTAAAGAAAGTTGTCAATGATCCCAGCCATGATTGGCATTTACAAATCAACCCCACCTTATGGGCCTACCACACCTCATTCTGTATGTCCATAGACACAACCCCATACTCCCTAGTTTATGGTGCTAAAGCAATATAACCTATTGAGGTCAAACTCCCATCCCTACGCATTTCTTTGTGAGGCTAGATATCAGATGAGGATTACTGAGTGGCTAGACTCACCCAACTAGATTTACTTGATGAAAAAAGGCAATAGGCCTATGACCACCTCATGGTCTACCAGAATCACCTCAAGCACAACTTCAACAAGAAGGTCCATCCATGCCAATTTAAAGAGGGAGACATGGTCCTCAAAGAAAACATGAAGGTCCAAGTTGACCGAGAAAAGAAAGGCAAGTTTAAGCCCACATGGCTTGGTCCTTATGCAGTCACAACATCTTTTGGCTTAAGGGCCTATCAGTTATCCACACTTGAGGGTGAAGTCCTAAATGACCCCACCAACATCATTCACTTGAAGAAATTCTATGCCTAAAAAAATTGTCAGTGTATCTTGCTCCCTTAAAGGGAATGACAATGAAAAAATAATAAATAAAAAAAAAAAAAAAAAAAAATAAATAAATAAATAAATATTGGTACAAAAGAAGTGAGAACACCACATTTGGTTTGAAAAGGGGTGGGAGACAACACTTTTGGACTTCCCTAAACAACACAAGGCCTTTAATGCTGAAAAGGGGCTACAGTTGAATGGTTATTTTTTGTCTCTAATACAAATTTTTGTTCTTTGTGGCTTTCCATTTTAATTAATAGAAGATAGAAATAAGAGGAAGGGGTAGCATTTACAACTAGGGTTGAGAAGTTTATAGCCTGGACTAGAGTAGTCTATAAGGCTAGTATTTGATCTAGAATTAATTTCATAGATACCCAATTAATAGACACTTTGGGTTTTTAAGTTCTACTCTGCCAATCAGTGGTTGTTCGGCATTAGAAATGGATGGAAGTAGGGGTAGCTAGAGAGAAGGAAGGTTGTGGCTCAGAGGAAACATGGAGTTCGATTATGTATTAAGATACCATATACATGAATTATAGGAAAATTAATGCACATCTTCACTATCCCCCCTTGGCCAATCATCTCCAATGTTTATTTTAGCCCTCAGTTGACCTATTTGATATCATAAACTCCTTTCATTACCTCTTTAGGTACCTCACATGGTCCTATTACCCCCCGTATTCCTACAAATCTCACTCACATCCTCTATTTCACCCCCAAAGACCCAAAAATCATCCAAAATTACCAAAAAAAAAAAAAAAATCATCCAAACTCATCAAAAAAATTTAAAAATATCCAAACTTACCAAAAAAAATTCAAAAATCATACAAAATTAACAAAAAAATTCAAAAATTGCGTAAAATTATCAAAATTTTAAAAAAAAAAATCCAAACTTATCAAAAAAATATTCAAAAGTCATCCAAACTTACCAAAAAAATTTAGAAATCATCCAAAAATATCAAAAAAATTCAAAAATTGTCTAAAAATATCATTTTTTTTTTTTTTTGTGCAAATAGCCCAAAGCATTCCAAAGGGGCTCATAATTTCCAAACATGGTTGTAAAAGCTTGAAACATTAACAAAACCCCAAAATTTCTATCAATTCTTGCCTCACTTTAGCCCAATTAGGCTATACAATAGGACATCAAATATTTGAATCCCACATGCCTCGCTCATATTAAGGAGTGTAGTAATGTCCTGAAACATTTTGCAAGACTTTGGAACATCTGGCTCAAAGCAGATAGCACAAGAGGTGCCTCTGTTTCCTTCCTCTTGTCAAGAGCAACAATTCCCCATGGCTCATTAGTCTTATTTAAGTTGTAGTGGCCACGATTAATCTAACCCCCTTCAACAACTATAGTAGTGCTATCTTGAAAGGCTAGATATCTATTAGACTCTTTCATCCTCATATAGCTGGGGACATAGAATAACTAAGTGTAAGCGTGAGAGCTTGGCTCCCCCCTCTAGCACCTTTTTAGGCCCAAGTGTCCTTTTTAGACCCCTATAACACCTTTTTTTAGGCCCAAGGCATCATTTTAGGTCCCTCAAATGCCTTTTTCAAGGCCCAAGTGTCCTTTTTGGACCCCTCAAGCGCCTTTTTTAGGCCCAAAGTGCCTTTTTAGGCCCCTCAAATGCCTTTTTAGGTCCAAACGCCTTTTTGAGGCCTCCAAAGTGCCTTTCAAGGCTCAAACACCTTTTTCACGCCCCCCAAGTACCTTTTTAGGCCCAAACGCCTTTTTTAGGCCTCCAAAGTGCCTTTTTAGGCACAAACGCCTTTTTTAGGCCCCTCAAATGCCTTTTTCAAAGCCCAAGCTCCTTTTTGGACCCCTTTAGCACCTTTTTAGGTCCCTCTAATGCCTTTTAAGGTTCACCAATCCTTTTTGGACCTCTCGAGCACCTTTTTAGGCCCCTATAAATGCCTTTTTCAAAGTCCAAGTGTCCTTTTGGGACCCCTCTAGTGGCATTTTAGGCCCCTATAAATGCCTTTTTCAAAGACCAAGTGTCCTTTTTGGACACCTTTTTAAGGCCTAAATACCTTTTTCAGGCCCCCAAAGTACCTTTTTAGGCCCAAATTTTTTTTTCAAGGCCCTATTTTGACCTTTTTAGGCCCCCAAAGTGCCTTTTTAGGTCTAAACACCTTTTTCAAGGCCTATTTTGGCCTTTTTAGGCCCCTGAGACATCTTTTTAGGCCCCTCAAGCACCTTTTTCAAGGCCCAAGCATCCTTTTCAGACTACTCCAGTGCCTTTTTAGGCCCCTCAAGTGCCTTTTTCAAGACTCCAATGTCCTTCAGGCCCCCACCACACCTTTTTAAGGTTAAAGTGCCCTTTTCAAGGCCCTATTTCACCTTCTTGAGACCCAAGTGTCCTCTTTTGGGCCCCAAACACCTTTTTATAGGCCTCAAGAATGTCTATCTCATCACACACCTAGAGAAATGTCCCCACATTTTGCCTTATTATTTTTCTATCATGATTGTTAATCTACACACAGACATTCTTGCTTACAACTCACGATTACCCTTACTCTACAGATTGTATTGTTCTCACTTGTATAAGAGTCAAACCGTTCCATTATTTATCACAAAAACATTCAAATATATATCAAACATCCCAAAAACATTTAAATATTTGACAAGAACACAAAACATCCATATATATTCCATAAAATCCCAAAAAAAAACATGACATGGCATTACAAACAACATCCGTTGTCCCTTTGATTGCCACAATAATGAGCACAGACTTTTTATTCTCCTACGATGACAACAACATTACATTTGACCAATGTCTAGCAGATTATTTATTCTGGCCTCCCTAGGGGAGGTGGCAAGATAGGGTGACTAGTCAATGGCATTCCTTCAGACCCAACTCCTAATGAAGAAGCCCTTGGCATCAATCCTCTATGTATCCACACTGCATCCATGGGAATTGGAAACCTCCTACCATGTAATTGTGTGTTTAGCAAATGTGTAAATTCCCTATCTATGAACTATGACTCTCACTAGTCCTCATTCAAGAATGCCTGGTAATAACATCCCATCCAACAAGCAGCTTCCTAGTGTACCTTTGTCATTCGGTGCATTTCCATGAATACATTCTCCACCAACTTGCTTACCCCCAGTGTAGTGATCACTCATTTGGCCACATCCCGTACTCTTGCTGCATTTGATCAGTCACCATTCACCAATGATCCACATCCACTCTTCTCTCACCCAAATACTACTGCAATTATCTCACCTTTCCCTCACTTAATGCTAACCACTCCTGCAACTTTAATGCTAAAGAATTTTCCTTTGCAATCACTTCTCTAAAGGACTCTAACTGCAAGTGCAATAATACCAATTCATTCTACACACTCTCTAAACCCACTTGCACCATCTTCAATGATTCCTACAATCACTGAGCCTGTGACTACTTTGCATGTATCCTTGCATCATTTCCCTCCACACACAATTGCTCCACATGCAGTTCCACTTCCAGTGATTGCACTCATGCCTTCTCTGTATTCACCATCGCTTGGAGCCATCTTGCTTCTGTTTGCACTCCATCTTCCCATGCTTTCTGTGTCAATCCTAGCAGAAACACAACTTCTTGTTCAACATTCTCTTCTCGGGCTCTCTCCATGGCCAACATTCTCTACAATTCTTCCATGTCATTTGATGATTGGTCTCCACACCCAACCTCTAGGCATGATTCCTCCACATTTACATTGCTCACTTCCCCTCCTGTTGATCCTTGTCCTAGAATTCCAAGGCTAATCAATCAACCTACTCCACTCATACCCCTCACCTACACTAACGTCTCCTACATCCCTCAAAGCCATTTTATAAACTTTTTAGGAGATTTTATCTCCCCCACATCCTCCTCTACTCCAAACATACTCTTTGTCATCTCAGGCAAACTATTCTCTACCTACATCATTGGCTCAGCATCATCTAATACCACTTGCAATGCCTGTTGCACTGTAGTCCCTAACAACATCACTAATGCTGACAAGGGAATTTCTTCAACCCTGATCCTCACATCTTCAGGTTGTGCCAACCCCTATCTCATCTGACTTGATTAACCTTGCCATTTAGGCTGATACACCAGATCCTTAGAGGTTCACCAAATGCATTTGGTCCTTAGCCCTTGCCTTGTCCACTTGCCTTGGCTAGCATCACACTCCTGCTATGATTGATCTAGTGAGCCTAACATGCTTTCACTTACACACTACCTCAGCCTTCTCAATCAATCTAATGACCACATTTTACTCTTCACCTTTCTTCATTCCATTCCCATGCTATACACCTATTTATGTTTGTCTCTTGCTTGGATTCACTCTTTATTGACCTTCCCACATGTCTACTTCCTGTCGCACTCATACTAGGTACACTTATTCCATTCTCGTGCCATAATGATCGTCAAATTTTTTTGTTGACCTTCTTTGCTAGCAAACACTCTCTGCATCCCACCGCACTAGTAATTGGTACTCTTGGCCCTTGGTTTTGAAATTCAACCACCTTAATTTCTATAGACGCATAGATATTACCCACTACTAAATCACTATTGACACATGCCATGCTCTCTTATTCACCTGATACAATAGTTGCTCCTTGGTAGAACTTAACAAACTTGATGCTATTTCACACAACTGAACATACCTAGTCTAGCAATAATGATTTCCTATACTATCATGTGTTTTTAGTGTCTCAATTATGTACTTGACAAGAGGTACCAGAATAAAGTCATGATCTTTTATTGGCTTTTCACTATTTCACTTCAGTGCTCCTATGGTTTTACACACTATTGGTGTCCACTTATAAGTGCCTCCTCTTGTATGGAATGCCATGTGTACCTCGACTAATTTTGTGCAATATCTTAGGTGAGATCTTTTATCTAACATGTGATTATTTGCGTTCCTATTTTTATTATTCTATAGCTATACCTTTTGGTTCTTAATGGTTGTCATTTTTTGTACATTGTTCATCTTTGCAAGTACTTCTTAGCGTGACATGATATTTATATCACTATAGCTGAGCTAGTGGTGGTTGTACTTAGTCATTATTTCACATCATCTTATCATATATCAGTTTGTTAATTAATTGTTTCATTCCATTTCCTTTCATTGCCCATCTCATTCCATCTCCTCACACCTGATTTCATCTCATTACATTTTATTTCATTTCATTCCATTACATATCATGTTATCATTTCTCATTACATTTTCATCCTAAAAAAACTGTCACTAGGTCCTTACAGGATGCATCCTTCCTTGTACTTCACCTTGACCTATCAATATCCAATTATCCCAATCTCTTTGGAAAAAGGTTCCTTTATCATGAGTTTCTTCTTTCTTTTGATCTTGAGTTTTTGTGTCTTTTATTTGTGTGAGTCATTTCCAAGTGATTTGAGTTTTTCCCTCCTCATGTTCACATGATCTTTTATATCATGGTGTGCTGTGAATGGGGCAATTCGGTTGGAAGGTTTTGATTAGGTCTTTTTCATTTTCTTTTCTACTTGTGAGACAATCAGATATGACCCTTGCATAGTCCAAACATGTGATCACTTGTGGTTACATGGTGCACCTAGGAAATATTGTTTGCTTGTGGGTTACCCAGTACCATTTCCACTTTGATTCTTGCAAGATTCATGTGTGATGTTGCGGCACTCCTTGCATGTTTGTTTCACATTAGTCCTATGTAATATTGGTACAAAGTCCTTGATGTTATTAGTAACCTTGACATATCACCAATATTCCTATATCAAAATAAGTACTCAACTACATGGTGGTGCACTCCTTTGGAACACCCCCATGCTCAAGCTTTAATGGATTACTTCACACTCCAATATTATCTAAGCACCCCATCCCATCAAAGCATCCCATCCTATAAAAACATCCCATCCTATCATAGCTTCCCATCCAATCAGTCCTATAATCATGATCTAATAGTTTTATCCATATCACAATCATATCTCCTATCAATCCCATGGTATCCAATCCTATATCAATCATAATCATAGCTCCTTCAGCAATCATAATAATAGCTCCTTCATCAATCATAATCATAGCTCCTACATCAATCATAATCATAGCTCCTTCATCAATCATTATCATAGCTCCTGCATCAATCATAATCTTAGTCATCACTAATCATAAATCCACAAATCATAATCTACCCAAATCTCCCATCTTCCAAATCACTTCCTTGGGTTCAATTTAGAAAACCAATAACCCTCCCCCCTCCCCTTGTAGCCAGTGTTCTTAACCATTGGTTATCCTTGCATACAATGTTTTCCTTTGTATCATTCTCCCATATTGAGAGTATGCGCTTCCTTGAACCCCCTCTCTTAGCCACTCACAGTCCTCCTGCTCACCCTAAATTCTTGTACCTTTCAAGAAGCTATCGGGCCTCACCTTCTCTCTCTACCACCTTCTTGAGGGGGCATCACATAGTCCATTCTTTCCTCTTCTATTCAAGGCTGGAGAAACCATGTTTCTTTCAATGTCTTCTTCACGTCATTTATATTCAAACTTCTTTGAAATAGTGTTGTCCCAACACTATGTCAAGGAGGGGCAAAATGTAGACACCTAAATCTGATTACATCACTTAAGTAATCCTATTTAGTCATCTCCTAAGGCATCAATAATTAAGTATTTAATATTTAATTAATCTATTATCATGCCATAGTTAATTAATTAATTTAATTAACTATAGTCCAATTGATAAAATCAAATGATAATCCTAAATCAATTTATCAATTAAATCCCTATTCTTCTATTAAATAAAATAAATTCTCAAATCTATTTAATTTAATCTTACATCCCCAATTTTATTAAATAAATCATTTAATAAATTATCCAAACCCCTAAACATCCTTAAACCCTACCTTACCCCTAATTGAACCCATCCACCCATACTAACCTCACTTAGCCACCTAACTAACCCATCCATCAAATCTAAGCCACTTTCCCCCTAATCTACCTCTAATCCAAGCCTAATCCTCACTCTAACCATGTACACAACCTTAATCCTAGACCTTGAATTTCTAATGCAAGCCAAAGTCAAGAATTCCACCCACCTCCCATTTTAATATTCAAACAAAGACTTCAGCCTCCATTTTAAAGTCAATCTTCCATCCACCTCCAATTTTAATATTCAAACAAAGAATTCACCCTCCATTTTAATATTCAAAAAAAGACTTTATCCCCTATTTTAATATTCAAACAAAGACTTAACATTCTTTTTTAATATATTCAAATAAAGACTTAGCCTACCTCATTAAATCCCAAACCACTTGCCTCTTAATCTCATCCTAAGCTAAGCCTAATCCCTCCCTTAAGCATGTACACAACTTTAACCAAGGGTTAAGAAAGTCATAAACCAAAGCAAAGTCAAGGTTCTATCTTGAAAGTCTTGTATTCTTATCCAAGAGCCTTAAAGGCTTTTATATGACTTAAAGGCTCTTTAAAGACTTTTTACACCTATTTTTCACACTCATCCTCCCTTTTCCTCCCTCATAACTCCCTTTAGCCACTTATCTTGACCCTCTTCCCTATCCAATCCCCTTTTGACAATTGTCACAAGGCTAGAGCTTTGAAGAATTAAAATCCATGTGCTCTCTTCTCCTTGCATCCTAGCCCTCCTTAAGCAATTCCCCTTCCTTGAATCTTGACTCTCCATCTCACTACCCCTTGGCCTATAAATGAAACCCTCTCCCTTCACAAATATCATCCACTTCTATGCTAATGTTATAAAGCTATTTTGATTGCCTAAGGACTATCAAAATACCATCATAATGGAAAAATCCATCCACAAATCCATTTTGAGTCATATCCTCCATTGAAGATTAAACAATGCCATTGAGCACACATCCCATCTTTCAGACACATCTATGAATCAAAGGGAAGATTGCTTGGTTTAAGATGTTTGCATGTTCTTAGGCTACTTTGGTACTTTAATTCTCTTTTTTGTAATCATATATGTGAGTTAAATCTATTGTTTTGAATGTTTTGGTTATTCATTGTATTCCTTTATGCACTAGTTTTACAACTCTACACTTGCAACTACTTTAATTAATCCCTAGGCTTGATGAGTGTAATGAGTTACTCCACCACCAATTGTTGATCCATTCATCCAGTTAGAGAGTAAATAACCATCATTCCTAACCTCTCAAGGATTTTTTTGGTAAATTAGTGATCCTTGCATGCATAGACTTATGCAAAAGTTAGATCTTTCTAGTTTTTGCAGTGATTCTCTTTGAAAGATTTGATTGTAGTAGTTAAGCTCTATCTTATGAGAGAAGTCATCCAAGTGATACTAGCACTATAAAGGAAAATATTGTACTCTTTCTCAAGGTTATATTTTCTCTATTTCTTTGGTACTACCTCAGCATGCTTCTATAAAATTTCTTGTTGCCTTTGAGTTATATGACTTCCTACCTTATCTCTTTCTACCATCATTGTACTATGCAATTTTTTTTGCTTCTCTTCAACATACTGCAAATATCTATAATCTACACTTCTGTATCCTTTTTGATCCATGAATGATTTAAGTAGAGCAATTTCCTTGTGTCAATCATATGGTTTCCTAATCTGTGTGTAGCTTATAGATTAAAGTAGAGTTGAATTCATTTATCTTTAGACTATCATAATAATAGCACTATGCATTTATGGATAGAGATTGATCCAAACACCCTATTTTTTGTGCATCACCTCTTTAGAATAGATTAGGTAGTTTCTTTTATGTATTCCTTCTCTCTTTTCTCTTCAAATCATAGTTTAGGTGCATCCTAATAGTAGAGGAAGCTGGCCTTCTCCAAAGATTCAACCTCATAGTTTAATTCCCACAACTTGGAGGTTGTTTCCATGTTTCATGAGGCTATCCTTAGGTACGACTTTGGACAAGGGTGTAAGCTTTTGTGACAACAGTTTTTGGCATACCTAGTGGGACCTTGTAGAAAAAAATTCACAACTATGTTGAAAAGATAGTACTGGCTTTAGTATAAAGTCTTGAAGAGGCTCATTTTTCATGTACTTGGTGACTCTAAGCTTCAAAGCATATCTAGTTTCTAGACCAAAGTTACTTTGATTCATGGCTAAGAGATACATAGAGGCATCTTCCAAAGGTAAGTTCTAGTATCAAGATTTTTCCCTTTCTAGCATAAGAAGAAAAGTTAGAGTATACTTGTCACGAGTTAGGAGTGGGACAGTAGTGCACACCTCTGCAAGATCCATTTCCAATCCTCTAGTTGTTAGATCTTAGCCTATGATACCCTCCACTCATATCAATTGAACACTTACTTATATGGCTAGAGCTCACACTTTTGCCACCTTCAATGGTGTGAGCCCTCTCCTTTTAGCTGAAACACATGATATACCATTATCGATCCTTAAGAGTGGACTTAAGTTTACTAGTGAGACCTCCTCATCCCCTATTGAACATATTCAAGAAGTTTCTAATGTTTGTAATATCCATGGCATCTCTAAGGATGATGTAGTAGTCAAACTCTTAGCTTCATACCATAAAGGAAAAGTGCTACAATAGTATAGAGGTTTGCCTCACAACTCTATTACTAATTGGGATTGGTTAGGGGCAGCCCTATGTAAGCATTTTGAGGACAAAAGTGACCAACTTTCACTTTTGGAGCAACTAACTAGTATCAAATGACCCCCCCCATGAATGCATGATTGATTTTAATTACAGATTTTAGAAAACATTGGATAGATTACCTACTACAGTGAAGCCCTCTCATGGTAATGCATTTTTATACTACCTCAGAGCCTTCAAAAGTGATATTGCTACCACCTTGTAGTCCATAGGGATGATACTTTACTGAATGCTTATGAGGTTGCCATAAGAGCTGAAAACATTTTGATACAAGGAGGGAAGTTAGCTCCAAGGCTCCCAATGCCTTTCTTCTCTAACATACCTAATCATCAGCCTGTTGTAGCCCCTATCTATGTCTCCTCTATAAGTTAGCCTCCTGCTATGCTTCCAATAGCCTCTATATCCTCTAGTGGGGTTAATATAATTGAGGCTATGATGCAAAAATTAATGCAAAATATAGACATAAGAATGTTGGACCAAGAAAGAAAGGTGGAAGAAAATAGTGCGGTTGTGTAGAAAATGGGACATGAATTGGTGACCATGAAGAGGAAAAAAGCCTAGAATAATAAGCCTCTCTAACTCCAAATTCAAGGTCTCATGGCTGGTAGACCTCCAAACCAGAGTCATACCCCCTAAAATTAGAATAGACCTATTGACCATTCTCACAATTAGAATAGACCTATTGACCACTCCCAATCTTTAAACACCAACCTAAATAGGGCCTTAGTCCCTTAGAACAACCTAGCCTAGGATCAAGATTTCTACCCTTCTTATAACTATTCCTATGTATATTGCATATGCCAAAAGGTAGAATCTTACTTGGCTTTGGCTACCCTAAAGCGGGTGGTTACCTAACAACAAAATTCTAATCAATCTATTGAGATCTTTCAGTAGGATGATTTCTCTTTCATGAACTACCTAATAGAGGAACATGGTAATGTAAACTAGGATTCCTGTGCTTACAATACCAGGAGAAAGAAAAGAGTAGTGGAGGAAATGGAAACTCAACCTCCTAATAAGCCGTTTGCATTAAGTACAATGCCATTTATATAAGTAGTCACCCAAAAATAGAATGCTAACCAACTTGCTAATGTTTCTCTAGAGTAGAGATGAGATGAAGACATAAATGAGGTGACTAACTCATAGACTATCCCTCCTCAAGATTCTATTTTCAAGACTCCTACCAGAACTTCTAATGCTTCTTTTAGCATGGTAGAGAAAACAAGGAAGACTAATTGGAACATTTCTATGTGGGATGTTGTAACTATTTTACCATTACAAAGGAGGCTACTATGGTAGGAGATGGAAAGCATTGGACTTAGAGATCAACCACTTAGCACAAAGAATGTTGTAATCTTGGTGCAACCATAAAAGGAGGTAAAAGTAAGTATAAAGGTTAAACCTCCTCCATTCTATGTTCATCTACTTATAGGAGATAAGTTGGTCCATAACTGTATGATTGACTAAGGGGCTAGTAGTTCAATGATGCCCAAGTGTGTTGTTGATACCTTAGAAATGAAATATGAACCTATTGTTAAAGATGTGTTACAATTTGATGGTAGTACCATCAAGACCATTGGAATCCTTAAGAATGTTGAAATGGCCTTGCATGCCTATCTAGGTTGTACTATAGTTCAAGACATATCAATTGATGAAGTCAAGCCACATTTTTCCTTTTGCCTATCAAGAGACTTGACTGCTCAAATAGTTGGCTATATATCTTCTGATTGGTCATTTATGCTTTTTAGAACTAGATATGGAACCAAGGCCTCAATCAAAGTAGAACCATTAGTCCTCCATCATATTGAACCCTATACTCCTAACCTCATCAACATGAATCAGACCATGCTAGAAGCAGATGAGGATGATGTAGCAAATGAGCCTATCACTTCCTTATCTAATAGACCTGATTTCCTCTTAGTTTGATTCCATATTGGAGACATTAGAGACTAGCGTGGGTACATATTGTATATTAGAAAAGGATGTTGTCATCCTTAACTTGGTGAAAGCTAAAGAAGATAAAAATTGGATATGGAGCATGTACTTTGATAGATCAAGAAACAAGAATGTGTTAAGGGCTGGTGTAATGTTGGTTTCTCCTACATTAGAAAACTACTATTTCTCATTTAGGTTGTAGTTCAGTTTTACTTAGAAAAGAAGAATCAAGGCATTGAGTGTGTATGGGGATAGTGAGTTAGTGATCAAGTAGGAGAGGAATCAAAATGTCACAAAGAATAATTTGCTCAAGTCTTACAAATACAGGGTATGGGATTTACTTGAAGATTTTAGTGCATTCAATATCCAAAGCATTTTTAGGAAAGAAAAAAAAACATGCTAATTGACTTGCGGCAGTGGGTCCATGTCATGATGTCCTAGGGAGCCTTGAAGATGAAAAGAGATAGAGAATTAAGATGGTTATCATACCTACTATCCCTGATAATAATATCAATTGGAAAGTCTTTCAATTTGATGCACAAATAGTGAGTTTCTTGTGGAATGAAGCATAATTTTCAAATAGAAATTAGGTGAAGTTACATGACCAATACAAAGATCAAATCATCAACCTCAGTTCCAAAAAATTACCTAAGGGCCTCATTACTTTAGAGAGTATCTTCAACCTTGATGACCAAGCAAGGGAAAGAAGCATGAATCTTGCTACAAACAAAGGAGACCATGCACCAATCATAGTCATTAATGGAAAAACACTAAACTTGGGAAAGGTATGTTCTGAAACTAAACAAGAAATTTTGGTACATCTATGCCAAGAATTCAATGATATATTTTCTTGGACATATAATGATTTGAAAGTATTTGATCCTAAATTGTTTCAACATACTATATATCTAGTAGATAATGTCAAGCCTATTAGGCAGAAATAGAGGGGCTAGTAAAACCAAAGATTGAGCCCCTAATGAGAAATGAGCTATCCAAATTAATTGAGGCCAATATCATTTTTCGTATCAAGCATTCCTCTTGGGTGGAAAACCTTGTCCATGTTAGGAAAAAGAATGGAGAAATCAGACTGTGCATAGATTTTAGGGATCTTAACCAGGCCTCCCTAAAGAATCATCATCCCCTCCCTTCCATGGAACAAATATTATCTAAGGTTAGTGGTTTAAAAAGATTCTCTTTCTTGGATGGGTTCTCAGTTTATAACAAGGTTTCGGTCAAAGAAACTGATAGATATAAAACTTCATTCACTACTAAATGGGGTACCTATGCCTATAGTAAAAGTCAATTTAGACTAACAAATGTAGGTGCCACATTTCAAAAAGCAATGGAGATGGCTTTCAAAAATATGATTGAAAAATTTGTATTGATCTACCTTTATGATATCACAGTATACTCAAGAAATGTAGCAGAGCATTTCGATCACCTTAGGCAGGTATTTATAAAATGTAGAGAGTATGAGGTGTCTTTGAATCCAAGTAAGTGTATCTTCACTAGTAACAAAGGGAAATTATTATGGCATATTTTATCTGAGGAGGGTCTAACTATCAATCTAGAAAGAACAAAAGCAATACTTTCTCTTACCCATCCTGACCACAAGAAGAGTCTGCAAAGTTTCCTTGTTAGGATAAATTTTGTAAGATGATTTATTCCTAACCTAGCTACCATGGTGAAACCTCTTATAGCTATGCTAAACAAGAGTATTTCTTTCTCATGGAACAAGGAAGGGAAAAAAAGATTTGAGGAAATCAAGTCACCCATAGCTTCAACTCCCACTATCATTAATCTAAATTTTGATAAGGATTTCATCCTTTATATCTTGGGAGTTGAGTTGAGTATTTCTACTATCTTGACACAACTAAATGAAAAAAATGAAGAGCAACCTATTACATTTTTTAGTGAAGGACTCAAAGAATATGAAAGTAAATATAGTTATGTTGAAAAGAAAGTTCTTGCATCCATTAGAGCCTTGAAGAAATTTAGAAACCTACTATCTCATAACAAAATTCATTTACTGGTTCCTCATGCTAGTGTAAAAGATTTCTTGTTGAGAAAAGATATTAATGAGAAGAGAGCTAGCTAGATCACTAAGGTAATGGAAGACAATGTGAACATTTATATCAACAAGCTAATAAGGGGAAGGGGATTGTGTGAGCAGATGATCTCATCTCATGAGATTGCAAAGGAGGTTGTCTTAGTATTAACATAACAACAAGAGACAAGAGATGAAAATCCTAAGGGTTGGATGGATGATATGAAAAGATTCTTGGTTGGGAATGGATATCCTCAAGGGCTAGATAAAGCTAAGATAAGACATTTTAGGCTATAGTCTATTCCTTACACTATAATTGATGGTGTTGTTTTAGAAAATATTTTAATGGAACCCTACTAAGATGTATGGATGTAGATCAAGTAGAGAGAATAGTCAAAGAGCTTCATGATGGCCCTAATGGTGGTTATTTCTCAGCAAGGACTACTGCAATGAAGATTATAAGAGCTGGTTATTATTGGCCCTCCCTGTTCCATGACTATCACAAACATGTGAGGAGGTACGAGAAGTGTCCTTTCTTCTTAGGTAAGTAGAGACTTTTAGCTTTTCCACTTCATCCCATCTAGGTAGATCAATCTTTTTCTCAGTGGGGACTACATTTTAAATGCCCCATCAATCTTTCTTCTAGCTCTAGTCAAAAATGGGTTTTAGCTACTATAGATTATTGTACAAGATGGATAGAGGTAGTAGCACTAAGAAATGCCATAGAACCTTCAGTTGAATTCCTTGATGAGATTATAACTAGGTTTGGCACTCCTTCAAATATTATTTTAGATAATGTTAAATCATTCATAGGATCTCAGATTTGTACATCGGCACTTGATCATGGTATTTACTTAAGAACATCATCTAACTATTAACCTTAGAGTAATGGCTTAGCTAAGTAATCTAATAAGATTTTGATTAGAATCGTTAAGAGAATAGTGGAGGATAACCAAAGGTGCTGGCATCAAAAGTTGAGGACTGCTCTTCAGGCAGAGAGAATCATACCCAAGAGAGCCATACAAAATTCTCCCCTTCTTTTAGTATATGGGAGGGAAGTTAGGCTTCTTGTCTTACTAGAGTTTCCTACTCTTGAGTTGTCTTATCAATTGGAATTCATTAAAAATAATGCTATGTCTATAAGAATGGTAGATTTGATGGAGTTAGAGGAGAAAAGAAGTCAAGCATTCCGAGCCTTAGAGATACATCAACAATAGATGAAGAGAAGTTTTGATAAAAAGGCTAAGGTCATGAATTTTAGGGAAGGTGACCTCATGTTGAAATGGGATGTAGATAGAGAAAAGGCTGGAAGACACTAAAAGTTTGATGCCTTGTGGAGTGGTCCCTATGTGATCATCAGTTGTAAGAAATCTAATGCTTTTCAGTTAAGAAAGCCTAATGGTGAAGTCTTGCTCATCCCTATTAATGGGATATACCTTGAACTATGTTTCTAATTCTTGTCTTTTTCCATGTATATAGTCAAAGTAGTTTTTCTTCTTGTTCTTTCCTATTTTCAAGAAGTGCATGAGCACATGTTTTGTCTTGTAAAGAAGGGTTTGGTTCTATAGTTGTTTTGTAAAGTTGTAGAAGAAAGAATTTATTATGACATGAAGTATAATAGAGGTGATAAACTGATGAGTTATAGTTTCATAGACTCTATAGGCCAATGGATCTTTTGGTCACTGGTCATATGCTAAGTAGGCTTGCATCCCCTTGAGTCACCAAAAATGTTAATCTAGAAATGCCT
The DNA here is from genome assembly GCA_028749045.1 of Cupressus sempervirens. Lineage (NCBI taxonomy): Eukaryota > Viridiplantae > Streptophyta > Pinopsida > Cupressales > Cupressaceae > Cupressus > Cupressus sempervirens. The sequence continues at coordinate 701,055,772 of CM053789.1, read as the reverse complement.
CCCACCAAGAAATCAAATTTGAATAGGATCAATTTAAAAATCACCTAGAATGCATGAAAAGATAAATCTTAAGTCATGTTTTCCATTTTATGTCTTACTTTAATATCTTAAGTTGTGACTGTGCAATTTGCATGGTTATGGGCAATTGAGCACTAACTAATGTTAGGGCTATGAAGACATGCTTACCTTGATTTCACCAGTCACATGGTCATGTTAACATGATATGTTTTGAGTTGCAACAACACAAAAAAGTAAGAGTTCCTTTCTTATGTCCTATGTCATTAGATCCTTTTGATTGAATAGCCATTGCATGATTGCCATGGATCAAGAGGTGGTTAAGCTCCATGTTGTGATCAAGTGATTTATTTTTGTTTTGGTTAGTCACAAAGGTCAAATAGTGATGTTAACTCAAGGTGGAAAAGAAATGATAACTTGAAGATCATGGTTTTGCAAATAGAGATAGTTATTCAAGGAAGGTGGTAGCAATGATACTATCATGGATAGTTGAATGCAAGGTATGAAGATCAGATGTTGATAGGTTGGCATAAAAATGAGAAGTGTTTGGTCCATGTAGTAGAACTAATGGTTACATATTAGTTGACCCAAAGATCACAATCAAGTTGGATTTTAGTGGTAGCAAAAGAAATTCCTTGAGCAATCTTTTGATTCCCTACAACTACTTTCATTGATCCCTAGGCTTGATGAGTGCAATGAGTTACTCCACCGCTGATTGTTAATTGATTCATCTAGTTAGAAAGTAAATAACCATCATTCCTGACCTCTCGGGGAATTTTTTGGTAAAGAAGTGGTCCTTGCATGCATAGATTTACACAAAAGTCAGATCTTTCTAGTTTTTGTAGTGATTCTTTTCCAAAGATTTGATTGTAGTAGTTAAGCTCTATCTTATGAGAGAAGTCATCCAAGTCATACTGGCACTATAAAGGCAAATATTGTACTCTTTCTCAAGGTTAGATTTTCTTTTTTTCTTTGGTACTACCTCAGCATGCTACTATAAAATTTCTTGTTACCTCTAAGTTATATGACTTCCCGCCTTATCTCTTTTGACTATCATTGTATTGTGCAAATTTTGTTGCCTCTCTTCGATGTATTGTGAATATCTATAATATCAACTTATGTATCCTTTTTGACTGATGAATGTTATAAGTGGAGCAATTTCCTTGTGCCAATCATATGGTTTCCTACTCTAGGTATAGCTTATAGATTAAAGTAGAGTTGAATCCACACATCTTTAGATTGTCATAATAATAGTAGTGTGCATGTATGGGCAAAGATTGATCTGGACACCTTATTTTTGGTGCATCACCTCTTTAGAATAGATAAGGTAGTTTCTTTTATGTATTCCTTCTCTCTTTTCTCTTCAAAGGATAGTTTAGGTGCATCATAATAGTAGAGGAAGCTAGCCTTCTCCAGAAATTCAACCTCATAGTTCAAGTCCCACAACTTGGAGGTTGTTTCCATGTTTCATGAGGCTATCCTTAGGTAACACTTTGGACAAGGGTGTATCTTTTTTGACATTTACTGCTATCAAGAATAAGGCATAACTGGGAAACACAAAATTTAACAAGGATATGAAAAGAACAACACAATTCCTCACTTTATTACTTTCCTTGCATCTCTCCCTAGTAGAGTCACCATTTTTTTGGTGTGTTGAATTATTATTGCTTCAAATTACCCCAATGAGAATAAGATATATCTATGATAGCTACTTCCCATCTTCAACATACCCTTTCACACACTAGGTGAACTATAAGGCTAGATCCTTCTTCTACTTCAGGCTCTACAAAACCTAGGTAGGTGGACCTTAGATTCACTTATATGGTACCAATCCTAAATATACACTTGAATCTAAGAAAGTAGATAAAAATCTTAATCTTCTAGCACTTATGCAAAGATTTCAAACATGGAATATCTAATAACATGGCCAAGGAAATCGCTAAGCTAATTGAGGGTATCACATTTCAGTTCTTCAATAGTAAAGGGAAACATATTTGATTAATGATGTTGATTTCGACAAAAACATGACATGAACAAATTAACACTTTGATCCTATAGATGATCAGTGTCTTATCTATTGGGCAGTCACACAAACCCCTAACACACATCCCTAAAAGTCATTGACATATCCCATACATTAGGACTTCCTGATCTATCTAGTCATCTTGTGAATTAGACATCTACATCTTTTGAAACCTCATACTCAACCTATCCCTTCATGAGATCTACAATCCTATGATTATAAATCAAGCATTTACATGACTCCTTGAGTTATAAGCAAAATAAATCAACATATACAACCAATAGATTGCAAAAAATTTTCCTCTTTGTTTACAAAACACAAAAGATCACAAATCACATGAATGGGAGACAATATATCACAATGAATGGAATTGAAATGTAAAACTACCTAATAGATTAGAACTATCGATATTCTTATTTATTGTTATTCATTACAAGGGAAATTTATGAACAATGTGGTGGAATCATAGGTCTAGATCTAGCAATGTGGTCTCATAGAAAAACTTGAATCACCCCCATGGTTTCATAGTGAAAACTACCAACCCTTACAATGGCTAAGAAAGAGAAAGATATAGAAGAAGAAGCAAATCTTGGATCTGATCTGGAAGTGAAATGTGTTGACTTGAATCTTCATTCCATGTAGTTGTAAAACCTCTCTGATCTTTCCAACCATGAGATTTGATATTATTTTCATCATTATGTTGTAACAAACTTGAAATTTCTCTTCCTTAATGATGAAAACCCTTGTGTTACAAAAATATCTAAAATGCATCATGAAATGCTGATAATACCTTGATTCAACTGATTTGGATGTGACAAAACTTGTCTATACTTGCATTTTTACTATGTTTTACATTCACTTAGTTGACTATTTCACTGGAAATCAGATCTAAACTACTCCAATTGAATGAGACAAAAAATTGGGTACTTATGACAAATACTTGCATTACTTGAACTAATGGCTTCCATTTGTAAAAATACTCTAGAAATGGAAAGTCCATTCTCTCTCAGTTCTGGTGATATATAATAATACTATACTTGCTTACCAAAAATTTCCAAAATCTTAGTTCAAATTTTAGGCTCCAATCAAGGATTAGTTTGAATTTTAGGTTACAATCAAGGCTCGTTCATCTACACCTCATTTTAAATTTTAAATGCGAATATTTAAAATTTCCCAAAGTCAAAACTTTAGGATTAAATATAAACTTATTTAAAATTCATGCAACATGTTTAGAAAGGGAAAATTAAAAAAAAAACTTATTTTGTGCTTTTGATTTTCCCTTCAAATTTTCATCTGGGTCAAACATGTTTGACTGAGTTGTGGCACATGTCATGCTCTAATTGGCCTATTTATTGCTTAGTCACCTGACACCCTCCACCTAGACATCATGTTTCACTACCTCATTGGTCCTCTATTATACCACATGGCCTCCACATCATTGGTCGCCATGTCACTATCCTAGTTAGCACTGTGCCACATAATCATGACATAAAAAATGTCATGAAATGTGGGACTTTGATCCATGTCAGCATCCAATTTGCATCACCACATCATCACCCTGTCATCCTATCATGTTAGCCTGCAATGTTATCAGTTTCTATGTTGCATGACACATCAACATGGTGCCACATCATCATGACATAGTGACATCATGACACATGGCACTATCTACCACAATAGCACCTCTGTTTGCATACCAGTAATGGGGTCCTTTGCCACATATCAATTTGCAATTCATCCACTTAGTCTAGCTGGTGCCATATTTCATGATTCATTTGGTCAAGCAAATCCAATCAACCACTGATATCATCATCTTGATATGCATGTCCATTCAAAATTTCCTCCTATCTGACCATGCGGGCCCATGCACGATCTATTTGTGGCTACAAAAGCTTTGTGTCTTATTAGACACTATGTCATATAAGTGTTGGAGTATATAAATCTCAAAGATTTGTTAGCACAGTGAATATGGGACTAAATGTCCCAACTTGTTTCTAATAGACCCCTATTTCTGGTGGTTAATATTGCAAGGATTAGTTAATAAAAGGCATTGGTAGATGTGAAAGTTCTATGCAATTTATCTTAGAAAATGGAAAGTCAAAGGGTGAGGAAGTTATTATATGTGGAGGCAGTAATTTCCCATCTCTTGCAATAAGTTGTAGCCAATAATCCCATCGATGAAGAGTAGATCTAGAGAAGGCTCCCATTTGCTGATTTATCATACTTTTTAAGTTTAAACTGTGATTGCACATTCTTATATGTAGCTTCCTCATGCATTTTTTCAATGTCACAATTGAATATTAAAACCACCTCCTAACTATATGACATCAAGGGGTTGTTCGAGAGGAGAGACAACCATGCCACTACCTTGATGATAAATTATATTAGGAAGAAAATTGATTACTTTCTTTTTAGTGGCAATGAAGAAATTAACAATACATCCAACAATTTTCTTGTTGATAATCCAACATCAATTAGAAGATCTAGCTATCAGAATTGATTTAATATTAACCTTGAAAAATCTTGCTCCACAGAGCTTGAATCTTCTTTTCAGTGTTCATGTAATTTCTCCAGGAGGATATCATAGAACTAAATTTGAAGTCGTACCACCAAGAGTAATACCTTTGCAATATTGGCAGAATATGACAATGTATCTCACATTCTTGATGTGTATTCAAAGATCCACATGCATAAAGCTAAATAATTATTTGTATATCATATAGACTTTTTTTTTTGATGATCACAACCATTATGTCTTATCAAGACATTTTTACTCCGTGAGTGGAGCTTTACAACCTGATGAAATTAGTTGGGCCCCAAAGGGTGTCTGGCTATTTTTTTTCATTTTCAAATGAATGAACTATCAAATTGATCTATTAATCATCTGATACTGATTAGAAATGAAATTTAATCATTATTACATTATTTAAAACTAGTATTCAACCTTTCTTGCAAACTTCTAGTTTCGTGTCAAGAGGTCCTTTGATTGGCTCTAAAAACTAACCAAAAACATTTGTACATGCTCTCAAAATAGGTGCACTGATGCTTTACTCCACATTCTCTTACCCTGTTGAATCTTGTCTCATGAAGAATTCTCAGTCAAAAGATATTGACTATCAAAGTTGCCCTCTCAAAACTACCTACAAGAGAACATGTCAAAAACAATAAATCATGTTCTGTTTTGGCTTCAAAAATTGGGTAAATAGATACTCGGGGGCATGAAAATTGGGGGACTAGTTCACTATCACAAGGAGAGTATAAATATGAGATTAGGGCATATGAAGAATAATAGGAAACATCTGACAAGAAGTCAAAGTGGGTTAATCAAATTTGTAGAACTTGAAACACTGAAAGAAAAGTGATTTTTGCAAATGGAATGGACCTGGGAAAGTGTGCAAACAAATTTGTCAAGACTTGAAAATGGGTACACTTAAAGAATTTTTAGAGTAGAATGTAATAGTACAATCTATTCAATCTCACCTATCATAGATTTAGAGTTATGATATCTCAAACAAGGGTACTGACAAATTTGCATTTCCTGACAGCAATAAAACTTCACAAATTGCATTTGGGATCACATTAAAAAACTGATCAAACAAATTCATCATAAGCTCAAAATTGAAAAATAAGAAGTGTTTGACCTCTAGAATGAAATAAAAAAGGAATTTTCTCATTTTGGTCAAGTAGGTCAAAGTTATAATTGGTCAAATAGGGCCTCTTAGGATTTTGAACAATTTGCATTAGCATGATGACAATAAATTACCGACTTTGAGGAATTCAAAACCTAGTCAAAACATATTAAAATGACTCAAAATATTAAAAATAGGTTCTATGATATAGACACTAAACACTCCTAAAGTATTGAGTCATGTAACATTACTGGGTGTGAGATATTCAAATGCAAACAAGGCCTCTTACCGCTATTTGACACTTGGCAAAAATGTAGATTTGGACATTGCTCAAAATGGAACTTCACAGAATGATTTAGAATTTCAATTTATCTTCATAGTACACATAGATATAATAAATTTAAGTTGTTAGAAACATTAAACACCTTTTAGGCCTCAAAAGGACAACCGAGTATACATGCATTAAAAAGTGCTGATAGGGTTTGATTTTTAGGATGGTACTCAAAATTAGGACTTCAATTTTGAATCCCAATAGAATCATGCATAGGAATACCAATATCAACCATTATGATCTAAAATTCATTGACATTGAGCTCATGGAATCTACCCTCCTTTTGAGGCTTTTCTATATCCACCAACATGTGACCAATAGAGGGATTAGTACAATGAGTCTCTATTAGGAGACTTTGAATCCCTGTTAGGAGATTACAACCCTATTAGGAGTTGTGCTAATCCTATTAGGATTTGTGTTATAATGTATGCAAGATGAGCCCATAGCCCAAACATGCAATTTCAACTACAAGAAGAGCTCATTTCTCAAACAAGTAATATGTTGCTATCTTCTTCTTTCCTTTTCTCTTTCCTCTATCTTGTCAACTAGAGCAATCGCTATCAAACCTTGTAGACCAGGTCATAAACCTTAGATCCAAATACCAAACCTTAGATCACTCAGAAAAACCTCAACAATGAAGTTTCATTCACTTTTGCACTTCTCTACTCTTTTGCATTCCACAGTCTCTGCTGCTTATTGAACATTCACAATTCACTCCTTTAATACCATGATAAAGGAAAATGTCCTTCCTTTATATCAAGTCCATAAAAAAATTCCTTGAATTGGCTATTAGCCTTTCTCAATTAATTATTACAGGACCACATTAAAAACACATTACACTTAGCGATAATGCAAATCTATTGCCTTGCAACTTGAATTACTTTTTGTACATGTAATATTATGATGAGTAGGCTTAGCTACATCATCACTAACATGTCTTCACCATGTCCTCAACCTCGATCCTCAAGATATCAACATTGTTAAGAGATAAAACAAGTTTACCTAAACATGCCTCCATAAACTCTATCTTAGAATAGACATTACCAAAACTTACATAACTTCTTCTAGACTTGTCCTTTCTCCTTCTGACATTAAATGCATATACTAGAAACTCAAAAATATCTCCCATAACCTTGGGTGGTTATCAAGATCAACTAGTTGTCCATACCAACTTGATCTTTCTGATGTTCTTCTAGTTAGATATGACGAAAAAATTTCTATGTAGATATCAAACATGTTATGTTGACATCAATGACAAACTCAGTCACAAATGTAATATATCATCATAGTAGTAATCCCCCATAGGAATAATATCCTCATCCATGCTTCCAACCAATCTTCAAATAATCTCTCAACAAGTCATACCTGCTACACTCAAATAAGTGAATGTTTTATATTGGATGTAGTAGGCACCAATTTTGGTAATCTTTGCCACTACCTCATCTGACATCCTTTTCACATAATCCATTTCAATGAGCTAGATGAGTGCAAAAATGAAGGCATCATTTCCTATTTTGTACTCCTTACTATGCTCTAAAATGTTTTTCTTCATCAACTGGGGGTATACTATATAAGGCCATGTGTTTGCATCTTGCATGCTGCCTCTTTTAAATAATCCTGGATAGTCTATTGCTCTCACAACTAATAGGTACACCGTATAAGATTTTATATAAAACTTCTTATTATTCTTAACTACCACTAGTTTCTCATCCAAATTCTCACTAAGAATCGAAGCCTAGTCAATTGGCAACTTTGCTATTCTAATGGTCTCAATGAAGTGTACCATCCATATGTTTAGGTTTCCTAATGCCAGTAACCCCATGAATCTACTCAAAAGTATAATGGAATATCTGATATCATCTTTCATATAGCCCCTTGTCATGTCCACTTTACTTTCTTTGCATCCAAGAGGAATCTTCTCAATGAGGTACGAGGATTGGATGATTTTAGATGCTTCCTCTCCATGTTCTCTATACCACCTTTCCACCTAATGATATGTCAACTTGGTATAGTAATCTACTCTCAGAAGATGGAATACCTTTTCTATGTTCTTAGGTCTCAAATATAGCATGATCTCTCTAGTTATGCTTTTCATGACCCTTTCTTCTAAGACATAGTTTTCTACCAGTGCCATGATCAATTCTAATGACTGTACCAATACTGAGTGTGATGCTACATTGACTAGCCCTAATCTAATAAGAGAAGATATAATTGGGGACCTTTTAGTAGGTTTTTTGCATAGAAGTAGGAAAGCATTCCAATCAATATGGCCAAGTTTAGTGTCCCAGATCTTCAAATACTCATCTTGGAAGCATTACTTTTCTAGAGTACCTTGAAACTTGAAAAGTACTAGTTTGGGGATGATGAAGAAGCCATTAAATCTACAAAAAATAAGGGTCCATTAGTCTGAAAGCAAAGAAAAATCAATAATATAAACCTTAATAATGATCAAAATACAACCCAGAAACCTCAACTCTCAAAAATTGTTAAAAACATCTAAAAACTTATTTCTAACCCTAAATGACAAAAAAGAGCACACCTGGTGCACCTCAGATTGAGGCTGTTCATTGTGGTTTTACAAATACATGCCCTATTTCACCTAGAAATGGGGACTCCCTACTTTATTTTTTTTATCTTTTTGGATCCCTAGTCTAGGGTTTGCATCTCTTTAGGGTTTTTCCTAGTGTTTTTACCTAAGTAGGGGTATCTACCCAGAAACCTAGATTCCATTAAACTATGTTCAGAAGGAGAAAAAATCAAAATTTGCACTAGAAGGGGCACACTAACATACCTAGTGCACCTCACTAGGTGTGCTAGTGCATTGGTTACTTAATATAAGTAACACACCCTTGGAAGTGTGCAACAACATAGTTGTGCAGCTACACACCCCCAAGAGGTGTGCTGACCCCAGAGCCTATAAAGCTTGGAAGTCTACCCCCTTTCCTTACCATTCTTCCCTCTTCACTCCACACTCCTACATCTCCACAACTTTCGAAATGCACTGCTCTTCTCTCCCTACCACCTATACACACAAACATAAACATTTTAATGAACAAAAGAGAAGGTGCACACCATGCACACTATCAAGGTGCACTAGGTGCACACCTTTTTTGGAAAGAACTAATAAACAACAAAAAATCTTAAAAACCCAAGAAAGACTAAGTCTTCACCTAGTGAAAGGTGTGCATCTACACATCTATACTAGGCTCAAACGTCCCTAAGGATGGTAAAGGGTGTGCACTTAGCGCACCCCATGAGGTATGCTAAGTGCCCACCCTTTCTTATTCTACACTTACCTTTGAGAAATAAGGGTGCACACCTAGTGCACCCTACAAGGTGTTCTAGATGCACATCCTTAGTAGAATAAAGCACACCTAGTGCACCTCTATGTGCAAGTGGTAGGAAGAGTAGAGCAATGCATTTTGGGAGCTGCAGAGGTGCATAAGTGTGGAGCAAAGAGGGAAGAATGGTAAGGAAAGTAGGAAAACTCCTGAGCTTTATAGGCTCAGGGGTCAGCACAACTCTTGGAGGTGTGCAACTACATAGCTATGCTACTTTGCACTTCTAAGGGTGTGTTACTTTTATTGATTAACCAATTCACTAGCACACCTAGTGAGGTGCACTAGGTACGTTAGTGCACCCCTTCTAGTGCAAATTTTGATTTTATCTCCTTCTAAACATAGTTTTGGGTAGACACCCTGACTTAGGTAAGAAAACTAGGAAAAACCCTAAAGAGACTCAAACCCTAGACTAGAGATCCAAAAAGATAAAAAAATAAAGTAGGGGGTCCCCATTTCTAGGTGAAATGGGGCATGCATTTGTAAAACCACAACAAATAGCCCAAAAAAAAGGAAGAAATGACAAAGGCATTTCTTCATCAGCAAACATTCCTCTGATATGTGTCAAACCACCAACTAAATGTTGAATACTCCAAGCATATTTTGAGTCACTTTACGGTCAAAACCTCAGAATCTCGAATCTCCAAGTTTAGTGTGTGTGTGTAGTATATCCATTTCCCTTAACATCTTAGAATGTAATCTATCAAAAGTTTTTGACAGCTTGAAAATAATCTTCCACTCCTTCTGGTCCATTCATCAGGAATCTTCACGAAAGTTGTTTATCAATCCCTTGTCTGAAAAGATGAGAGAGTCAATTCTAAGGGCTCTTAATGGGTTATCACTTTTCATTTGAACTTTTGGATAATATTTTGAATATTTTCTTCATGTAGCTTACATTTCACCATTTAATTTTTTGATGAAGCAATTTTTTTGATATTGAATAGCTTATTTAGAATGCATATCCTTATAGCTAGATTTTCTTTCTTAGAATTTTTAGAATCTTTCATTCTTAACACCCTTTTCTTTTTTCTTTTTTCTTTTTGTACCTTGACCACACTTAGAGTATGTGGCCAAGAAATTGGTGTTATTTCTTAGATTCAATCTTTAGTGAACATCCCTTGCATTCCTCTTTTAAGAACTTTTTTTAGAAACTCTCACACCAAACAATGATCTTAACAATTCCTTTGAGAATACCCTTCTATTTGAACTAGTAGGGTTTGGACTATCCCTTACTTCCTTCGACCTTGGTTTAAAAACACCTAAGATATTTGACCTTTAAATTTTCAAAGTGTTAAAAACTTTTTGATCTGCAATTTTGAATTCAAGTCTAAAAGTCCCTTATTACTGCAAGTTACATTAATTCCTCAGTTGGTATAAGAAACAAAATAATGAAATTTTTTTGACAAAGAAATACCTCTCCCCAAAAGGTAGAACCAAAAAGTGATTTAATAAAATACATCAAGATAAAATCTTAAGTGCACCTAACGCTTGAACTAACAAAACTTTGAAAATAAACACAAAACTCAAAGAAAACATGCAATTGAAAACAAACACATTTGCAAAAATAAAGACACTTGTAGAAATTAAAACACTTGCAGAAAATTGATTTTTTTTCTGCTTTTTTATTTTAGGCCTCAAAGTAATGTTTCAAGAATTTCCCATTAACTAGCAATGGAACCAATTACCCCTATAAGGAAATCAGCCTAAAAGTATTTTTTCCTTGAATTTTTGTGATCTAATAAGGACCAATCCACAAGCATCGAAACTTAGTTTGGCTGCCCAACTTTTCTTTTGCCTTGTCACCGAGTAGAAAAAGGTTGGATATTCTGAAAGACTTTATCATGGCCCTCTTGTCAAACTACCTCTTAATGACATCTTAATGTTTTGCCATATTCTCCAAAGCAATTGTCCATTTCTCATCCATCTCCAAAAGATTCATTAGTTTGATCTATACCCTGTTAGCATCTTTAGCATACCCACTCATGAATTTCAAAATAAGAATCTCAAGGTTAAGTGAGAATACTAGCTCTTGTCCATAGATGAGAAGATAGGGAAATGTCCCCAAAGCATTCTTGACCTTGACTCAGTCTGTCCATAGTGCATGTTTGAGTTGAGAATGCCAATCTTTAAGATTTTCCTTCAATAAATGTCTTATTACCATGATCAAGTTCTTATTTGTAGATTTGGCCACACCATTTCCTTATGGATAATAATTTGAAGAGAACTTGATAATAACTTAATTTTCTAGTGCCCATTGAGTAAGGAAGACCAATGCAAAATTTGATCCATTATAACACACTAGAAAGACTAACATTCCAAATCTAGGAACAATGCATTCTTTAAGGAAATCTGTAACCACCTTAGCCATGCAATTTTTAAAAATTTCACTTTTATCTAGTGCATGCAATAATTAGTAGTTGTGAGAAGAAAAGTGTGTCTAGTTGATGATGGTGGGTTGATTGGACCTATGAAATCGAGCCCCCACTTTGCAAAGGGGCATACCTTAAGCATTGGTTGTTATGACATTGCAGGATATCTTTCTCTATTAGCACTAGTTTGCTAAATGTGGCAAGTACACACATGTTCAAAAGTATCTTTGAATATTGTAGGCTATAAATAACCTGATCTTAAAATCATATGGGTCATATCCTCTATTGAACTATGTCTTGTACCATACTTATCGTCAAACTATTCCAAAACTTATCTTACCTCTTAACATCACAAGCACTTTAGGTAAATTCCTTCATAGTTTCTTTTGTATAATTTTCTATCATGTAGCATGTAGGATTCACACTTCATTTTGAGTCCCTTATGTTGTGAACTATTTATTTAGTTGGGGTACTAATTTTGTAAAAGATAGTAAACAATATCCTAGCACTAGACACGTATTATTATGCCTTGGTCAATATCAACTTGAGATACTACAATCTTCTTCTGATCTTCCACATCTATTTCACCATCAAATTGGAATTTATTTTTATCCTCGATTTGGTTATCTGCTATCATTTTTCATAACCCTTGCCTCTTACCAAATTCTTGGGTTGAATCTCTAAATCAAATTCTTGAAGGATTTTCATCCATTTTCACCACCTTTCACCAAGTTCATTTTGCATCACTAATGTCTTAACTACATGATCATGCACAATTGCATATACCCTTCTCCTCAGTATATAATGGCAGAACTTCTTTATCACTTTGATTAAATCAAAAAACTATTTATTGAGGTTAGAATAATTTAATTCAGCATTTTTTAGAGGGAAACTCATAAATAAAATGGGCCTCTCATCTTCTTTTTCCTTCTTCTAAATTAGGATCCCAACACATGAATTTTCTGAAGCAAATGAATAGATTTTGAAGGATAGCCCATAATCTAGACTTACTAGTACTGGGACCATGGAAATGACCACTTTGATATCCTAAAATGATTTCTTAATCTCTGGTACCCATTCTATTTTTTCTTCCTTTTTGAGTAAGTTATTAAGGGGATGAACTATCTCTGCAAATCCACTTATAAACTTTTTCACAAAAAATATCTTTCCAAAGAAAGACTTAAGTTCTTTTCAACTGTGAGGAGGTCAAAAATTAAGAATAGCTTCAATTCTATCAAGATCAATGGATATTCTAGCTTTACAGATGATATGACCTAGGAGCTTTCTTTTAGTAACACTAAATGAACATTTCTTGGGATTGAGTGATATGTCATATTTACAACATCTATTGAATACCTGTCTTAAATCAGTAATGTGAGTGCTTCAATCTTTTGAAAAGATAGTTAAGTCATCCATGTAGATGACTATACACTTCTTTATTAACCCTGTAAAAGCTTTGTCCATGGCTCATTGAAATGTAGCCCCTAGATTAATCAACCCAAAAGGAATTGTTTTGTAAGAAAAAGTCCCCCGTTTAGTCATGAAGGCCATCTTTAGCCTATCCTCTTCATCAACCATTACCTGATTATATCCCAAATATCTGTCTAAGAAAGACATCATCTTGGAACCATTGACAATTTGCAGAACCTCATGTAGTGAAGGAAAAGAGTAGTTGTCCTTTTGAGATGCAAGGCTCAAATTATTAAAAACCACACAAAGATGAATCTCTCCAGTCTTTTTCTACATAGGAACCAAGTTGGCCACCCATGTAGAATGGTGAATGGAATAGATGATCTTGGCATCAAGCACTTTCTTAACTTCCTTCACTATCAATGGTTTAATAATAGGATTAACATGTCTTTGCCTTTCATGGAAGGGTTTGGCATATGGTTTCAAAGGAATGTCATGCATAATGATTTTAGAATCATATGTTTTGAGCTCTTCATAGCTCCAAGAAATGACATCCTTATACTCTATAAGAAATTTAACCATATCTTCCTTTTCTTGTGCATTACACACCTTTCTGACCCTTACCATTCTGGGATCTTCATCAATACCCAAGTTTTTGAATCACATTCCTCGATCCCCTTTTCTTTGACCAATCTTTTGTTTAGTGTTGATTCATCAAGATCAAAAATATGTTCCAACTCAACCATATCCTTAGGAATCATGTTGGATTTTAATTTTAGGATCCCATCTTCATCTTCAAGTTCATCATCCTTAAGTTTGTCATCCGAAGTGTCATCAATTTCTTACCCTTTAAAATGGCCATTGCACATGATAATCATGAAAGAATTGGAAGTTCATAATATTGTCTAGGATAGATGGAGCAGCAACAAATTCTATTGAAAAAAATTCAATTTTGTTCTCTCGGCTAGTTGTAATGTGCTAGCTGAAATAGTGAGGGCATCTACAACCATGTTTTTCCTCCTTGCATTGACTTTATATTCAAAGCTTCAAAGTCATCCATTAGATCCCATACTCTTTTCTTGTGACCAGAAAACCTCCTATCATTTCAAGAATATACCGATTTCACTTGTCTTGTAACCAACTAAGAATCTCCCTCGACTATGAGAGCTATGATTCCTTTCTATGATGTAAAAAGAAGTCATTGTTAGGATAAACCACAAATAGAAATAAAAACTACATGCAACTATAACCAATAATAGAAAATAATAGATCAAATATAAATGAACACAAGGCACCAAGATTTAATGTGGTTCACCCAATCCCTAGGCTACGTCCACCAAACAGCAAGTCCGATCTTATTACAATCTAGTGATTACAACCTGATTATAGTCCGTAATTCCTTACAGCTCAATACCGCTGCAAGAAGCAATTTCACATCACAACATAATGAAAATACCTAACCCTAAACCATTTTATACAAGTATTTTATCCATTTTAGGGTTACAACATGTTGGCCATATGTCGGCCATAATATGTTGGCTACAATGTCAACCACGGCTGAACCCCACTAATTATGAAGTATGTACAGTACTTTCCTGATCAGTCACCATAATCTAACAATCTCTCACTTGGGGATAGATCAAGCTCCACACTAAACAACAGTCCTCAGATCAATGCTCTATACCCTACAACATTATTAGTACATCTAAACTATAATCAATATGCTACATAGAAAGACTTATCTTTTGGGTTGATTAACTCAATACCTGACTCCTAATTTGCATGTGGAACCATTGAAGTGAAGTGTCCAGATCATATCTTCTTTGTGCTTCCTAACCTTATGCTTATTTATCCTCAAATTTTCTTTTACTTGGGCTTGAAAGGATTGTTTCTTGGGACTCCACTATAGTCTTTTGCAGGGTGGACTTTATGATTTTATATTGTTACTCCTTGATACTGGAAGTGTATGTTTTTCTTGTTTGTCCTAAATTTTCCCTATCAATTCTATAATTTCATTCACTTTGGGTTTAGGATAGATGACTACTTAATTCCATCCTTTCCCTTTTATGTAATGTCTCCTTCTTTGGACTTTGATCATTCTAGGTGGAGGAGAAGACAAACCTCCACCATCTGAAGAGCCATCACTATATGATACATTTGGATCTTCGATCTCCTCTTCAACCCTTTCTGTAGATTTAGATATATTTTTAGAATATTGAATATCTATGGGTTCATCTTTTGGAATGTTACCACTCTTTATTTCCATTATCTATGCTCATACCTTAGTGACTACTTCTTGGCAAAATAAACATTCAAATTCTCGATGGCCAACTTTATGAAATCAAAAAAATCTTGGGAGAAGCAGAATACTAGGGTCATCTTCTTCTCCTAAAAATCATAAGTTAGCCACCATATTTTCTATGAACTATGTTACGATCTCTTTCTTTAGGATTGAAATCCTTGATTTTTTGTCTTGATCATCTAATATTTTGATTGAAGTTGTATCAAAAGTCATCACTTTGTAAGAGCCCAAATCTGATTGTAAGAATGCCACCTCATTCAGAGAATTGTATTATGTAATCATTGTTTTTAATTTTGGCTATGCATCTATCTTGATTTTATTATTCAACTATTTCCACGCTAACCATAAATAAGTAAAATTCATAGAAAACTATCATCTTACACATTTTATCCATTCTCTACTTAGTAGCAATCTGTATGTCTCAGGAATCTCAACCACATGTATATCAATGATGTCTTGAATTTGAGGGTCAACTGTCAAATGTATCCAAAAATCTTTCAACACACCAATGAGTTTTACTTCTATTTTATCCAGCTGTATCACTATTTGATTAGAGGGTTAAGGAGTGACTCCCAACCTTTGCACTATGAATAGTGGCATATCATTGCAAGAGACTCTTGAGCCAATTAGGAAATTATAAAGATACTTCCCATTTATTTTGATGCTAAGAAAAAATGGGGACACCTCAACCTTGTCTTTAAACATAGTTGGCATTGCCTCTGAAGCATTAACTTGTTGAGATACTATCTTTTGAGGAACAATTCTTTTATTATGGGGTGCCTTTGTATGATCAAAATTTTTGATTAGTGCTTCTTATTGATGAGGATAGTTTTGTAGTATGTCAAACATGGACATGTTGGCCTTTGTTTGTTTCAAATATTCCACCGTACTATACTTTTTGGTAGACCAAGTGGAATTTTTCAAGATTGTAGGCACATTTCCTTGATTCTAATTTTGTTGTCCTCCATATGAGGGCCTAATTGGTACCTGATTGTTACTCGCTCTCAAATTAGGAGTCAGTTGTAATGCTAGTGGAATCCTATCTGTCATAAGCTCTTTTCTACTTTGCAGATTGTAAGTATTTCAATTGTCATTTTGAAAAGTGAGCATCTCTTTAGGTTGAATATCTAGTTCTTGACTGAATGGAAAAGAGAAATCTTCCTTAGTTGATTTTTTCACCTATGTGCTGTATGAAAAAAATTGAGATTCTAGTAGCATAGCATTATATTTCACAAGAGGGACATTATCATTTAATTGTGAATTCTGATTCATTTCTTGATTTCCATTGTAATATGAACCATCATTTTTGGATGCATTTTAACCATCATCATATTGATTGATGTCCACATTCTAAACATTATTACCATTATCTATAGGAATGCTTCCATTGTTTGGATGAGTGTTCCATTGCCAATTTTGTCTTTGGAAGCCATTTTGTGATCAAGATGATTGAAATTGTTTCCTCCATTATTGTTTGTTGCATTGTTATTACTAGCGTTATTGTTTTCACTAAAATTCCTATTGTAGTTATGAATATAATTTTTTTTTTTGTAAGGACCAACATTGTTTCTTTGAAATTTTTTATTCTATCCTTGTGACAACCTAAAGTGTGTTAGCTCATTATTCATTTATGACATGGTCTTCTTCATCTAACCAAACTCGAAGGAAAAACTATTGTTTGTTTCAATGAACATTGATACCTTTTGCTCAAAGAAAGTAGCTTTTGGAGGTTCATATCCTGGATATGCTATAGCCAAGTTCTATAGAGTAGGTGCCTATTGTAATGGAACTAGATTCATTGGTATGAATTGGCTAGGCATCATAGGTGCTCTGACAGGATATGTTAGCATCGTCATAATAGCTTGAACTAGAAGAATCAATTCTCCTCCATTAGGATTTGCGTGCTTAGCAAAGGTAATTTCTTCCAAAAAGACTTTGTCTAATGTATAAATTGGTATAGTGTATGGCATTTCTAGCTTACAGTATGCCAATGAAAGCAATGGTTGAAGCATGGAATTGTCTCAATCGGGTCCCTTTTGATTGATATGAATTGTTGATGTATCATAGCTAGGTTGATGAAAGTTTTGAATTGTTCCAAGAATAATTTTTTGAAAGTATCTTAGTCTCCAATACATCTATGCAAAAAATTAACATACCAATTAAAAGAAACCTCTCTGAAAGAGGAGGGGAATAAGTAAAGAATCACATTCTCATTAGCAATTTGCTTTTGGTTGAAAATTTCCTTGAATACCTTGATGTGATCTTCAACAGTTCTCATTTCTCCTTACATGAACCTTGGAAAAAACTTCTCAGGATTCTTAGGAAGGTCATTGAGTACACCTATCAAGTTGATTGGGGAGTCTACAACATTTGCAAAAAAGGCCATTGGAGGATTTGGTGGAATAACAGGTGGTTGTTGTGGGGGTGGAACTAAGGAAGATGACAAAATGTTGAATGGAAGTGGTAGAATTTGAGGTAATCCTTAGTCACTGCAAGGCTTACAAAAATGGCTAAGTTCAAGGAACTCATGTGCACTGGGTGAAGATCTTAAAGCTCACTGAAACATAGATGATGGATTAGGATCTTCCAATTTTCATCAATTTTGAAAAAAACACACCTTTACAGAAGTACATTTTCTCAAAAAATATGGTGCACCTCAAAAGCTAACACACCTCAAAAGCTTGGAATGTTTTTTGATATTGTAAAAATATAGAATCTTGAAATTGAAAGTGATTTTCCTCTATTTTGAATAGTTGGAAATCTCCTTCTAGTGCCACTTTTGTTGAGTTATCATTTTGCATGATGCTTAATGGCAGGAATGCTTTTGAACTCCTCTCTTGAAAAGATGATTTGGGATCAACTCCAAGGTTCTAGGTGATCTTGCAACCTACTAGAATCTACTCAGTAGAAGATAAATGTGAGTGTTGATGAGGAGGAATTTTCTGGTTCTAGCTGATTTTAGATAAGATTTTGAATCTACTTGCTATCTCAAAAGAAAAACCACACAAAAAGAAATATATTTTTGTATTTTCTATTTTTTAATGAATGCAGTCTAACAATGCAACTATAAGAAATCCTAAATTAACCAAGTGTTTGTAAAATAAAATAATGAAGACAGAGTAACAAGAAGTTTAAGCAAATGACTTGAATACTAAATCCCTAACGAACATAAGCCACAGAAACAACACATTTGTGAGTTAAGCCTTTGAAAAGATTGGTAGGTAACCAATGAAAATAGGAGCAACACTTCCTTGGTTCCACTAGTGTAATCATCAATGGGAATTTAGTAATCATAAGATGTTACACTTTTCATTAGGTTGCAAGGCCATGAAAAGTTTGCTTATGTGAGACAAAAATCTATGCTGGAACAATAAGTTGATCTCTTCTCAAACTAAGTATGTCAGGAAAAATTGTAAAACTATAGAAAACACCAAAATTAAAAGATCACTCAATCAAAATAACATAATAAAACTATTGGCTTCATTACATTCAATGAACATACATTCACAAAATATAACATATTCAGGAAAGAATAACTACACTCCAAATGCGAGCACCAATAGCATATATTATTGCATAAAAATAACAACCTAGAATACATATTACATTCCTAAATTTATAAGAAATCTTCTACTCAATTTTTGTTGAGAGTGAGAGATCCCTTTATGCAAACATATGCTTCTAAACTAATAAAACAAATCTATTTATGTACAAACTAACTCTCTAACTAGTGCAAAGTAGTACTCCATCCTTATTTATATTATTAAATAGATGCATGAGCCTTTAAATGTCTTAAAACAAAGAAAGCATGAGAAAATAAGAAGAAGAAAGCCATTAGATGATGTAGGAGTGTTTGGAAGTGCCAAAAATAGAAGCTCCATGTTGACTATATGTTTGTAGGAGTTAAATTGCCATCAAAATGAATTTTTGGAGCATGGAAAGCTCTAATTTTAGAATTGGCATTTAACTGTTGACACACCTCTACCTTCTTCAAAAACTTCTAGTGCACCTTAGAAGAAGTGTATCTCATAAGCAGTGCACTTGGTGCACTTAGTGCATCTGCACACCTTGGAAGCAAGTCCGAAAAATGCAAAATTTTAACTAGTGTCAAAACTAAAATTCTAGCTTCAAGGTTTTGTTCCCCTTCATACTAGAGCTATGTCTGTGCATTTTCTCTTGAATTTCTCTATAATCTCATTGGCTTGGGCTACATGTAGAAAACCTAAAGCTTCATATTGTCCTTCATTTTTTGTCTATAGTTGCCCACCTTGATGTGAGTCTTTGTAAAATCTCCCAGTTTCACATCCAAATCTAGTAATGCCACTTTGGTCCTAAATTCTTGTCTAATATAATCATCAGTGGAAGTTTCTTCAAAACTCTTCCAAAACTATTCAACAACTTCTTCTACAATCATCAATTTATCCTTTGAATCATCTTCAAAAATTTCTAAGCACACATCACTATAATGTTTCTCTGCCTCCAAAATTTTCTCTTGGGTTTGATGCTTGAGCTTACAAATTTCCACATGTAATGTTTCTATTACTTTATTGAAATCCAAAATATTCTCTATCCAATCATAAATTTTATCTAACTCATCTGGTGTAGATACATCCATTAACATCTGATACCTTTGATCCTTTATGAACTGTAATGCTTGTAGGTCTTTTCCCCAGGTATGCACTTTGTCCATTAACCCAAAATCTTGGTTCAAGATGGAAACCAACTTATTTTCATTATTCTACATATGGTGTAGTAGTTTCAGATTTCCTTGTATAATTTGCACACCTTTTTCTTCAAACTTTCTTGCCATTGCTGACAAGCCTTCAAAAATGGATAGTTGCACATTCTCTTTATCCCTTTTCTCAAGTGCTACATTTAAAATCTCCTCAAGATTCTCAGAATCCATTGGACCAACTACTTCATTCAAATATCCCTTTAAGATCTCATTCTACTTTCAAGTAGTTATTAATTCAGTCTCATCCTGCTCTAAGTGCCTAAACACTTCTTTGATTCCCATTGCCACCATTAATTTGGCAATTTCCACAATGGGTTTACCAATCATGACCTCCTTTCTTTGATAATCCTTTGGGGTCAAGCCCTTAATATCTACATGTGGTGGTGGAATAGCAACATGGAAAAACAAGTCCTAATTTTGATCACTCATGATAAAAGCCAATGTTCATGCATCATCTGAAGGTGACTCAGTCTTCTTGAGAGCTTCAATCAATTCTCCCATTCCTTCTTCCTTAGTAGAATATTGTTTCCTTTTGTTTCTAATCATCATCTCTTTCCTTAGCCATCTTAGAGTATGTTCCATCAAAGATTTACCCTTAGATGAAGATGGAGCTTGTACTATTATGCTTTGTCCTTTATCACTCCTCTTTGGAGTCTTTTCTTTTTGTCATAGATCCACATTGGACATCTTTGTATCTATTGAGTCTGTTGTCCTCACCTTTGTGTCTTGGGAAGTCTGCCAAGGTTCCTCATATATTTTCCCTTCCTCTAACACTTCATCAACATGTACTTGTTTGGGCTCTTCTTCCTATTTTTATTAGACCTATTCTTCATTACCCAAAGGGAGAGGAGTAGTTGAACCTTTATCCACACAAAATGACTTTAGATTTGGTGATGGTGGAGCTTTTTTTGGTACTTGTGGCTAAGGTAGAAATTGAATCCAATATTCTTGTTGAGGCTGATTAGTTAGAGTATCCCTTATCTTATCTCCTACCAACTCAGTGCCAACCAGCATGAAATCAAAATCTAACATCTGAAAGATATCAGCTCCTTCATCCTCTTGTTCATTAATCCATTGTTGTATCTCATCCTCAAAAGTTGTAGATTGAATAGGCTAAATGGGAATTGATGGTGGTATAATGGTGGAACTTCTTCTCTACTTTAACTCTATGGCCCTTGCAAGATTGGTCCTTTGACTCAAAGGGAGGTTATCTTATTTGTCTTGATCATCCTCTTCTTCCTCTTTTGGAATGACCTCCAACATTGATGAAAAATGGATAACCTTTCTAATCACCTTTTTTCTCCTCTTGGCTGGAGTTTTGATTTTTCTTCTCTTAGGAGCCAATGGCGAGGTTTGTACCTCTTTTTTAGGCAAAGATACTTCTTGTATTTCTACTTCATATCCTCCTTACCCTTGTTCTATTAGTGACACTTGAGGATTATCCTAGGTCTGCATAACTTCTACATTCTCCATTCCTTGTAGATTCTTTGCCCCTTGTCATGGCAGTGTTTGATTTGTTCCTTCTTCTGTCTCAGCTTGTTAGAGAGAACTTATTTTCCTCTTTCCTTTACCCTTCTAAGCCCTATAATATATGACTTCTCTATTAAGTTGGTGCACTATTTCTAGCCTCATTGGGGATTGAGCTATAAAAGTGGGCACTATCACCTTGGCTCATCTACCTTTTTTGGGCAGGTTGTAGCTTGGAAAACTACCACTTGAGGAAATGGATCTAGTTTGAATGGTCTTTTGATCTAGTCCTTAGTCAATTGGATAACATGCCTCACCCTATGATTAATATCTAAATTTTTATCCTTATCAATCTTCGCATTCATAATAGGTCAATAAAAAATCTTATCTCTATTGTACAATGGATCCAGGACCTCTTTAGTATCTTACTGCACTTCCTTTAAAGGAACCTTTATCTTCAAGGCACTGCCTATCAGATATAGAGTCATCCTACAATAATATTTTATATGAATTTTGTAGTCATCCACTACATTCATCCTATGGTCCTCTATAGCATCTTCATGTTGAAACTGATTCCCTACTAAGTACTACACTTTTCCAATGTTATCAAAATAGGGAAGAGGAGGGTTATATTCCTCCAAGGGATACTAATCCCACTAAGATTAAAAAGTTGGAATATCATGTTTTTGGACCACACTAAATGGTCCTATAGTAATGGGCCATATCCAGGTTTGCTTGTGTTGCTTCCTTACTCTCTCATATGAAGAGAAACATTGTCATACAATCTCCAACATATAAGCCTATTAGACAAATATATATAGAGCTTCTTGGAATTGATAGTCATATCCACTACTCTCAAATAAGTGAATGTTTTATATTGGATGTAGTAGGTGCCAATTTTGGTAATCTTTTTTGCTGCCTGATCTGACATCCTTTTTGCATAATCCCCTTCAATGAACTAGATGATTGCAAAAATGAAGGAATCATTTACTATTCTATACTCCTTACTATGATTTGAAAGCTTTTTCTTCACCAACTGTGGGTCACTAGTACATTTGGGTTCATTTTGTGACCTTTATTGGTCAAAATTTTGACCCATTTTTTGACCAAATTTTGACCAAATTCGACAAACCCATTGGTCAAAATTTTTCTCATCAAAATTTTGACCAACATACTGGTTGGTCAAAATTTTGACTAATCCATTGGTTGAAAACCTTCCCTAGTCATTGTCCAAGTTCAATCAGGATTTGGTCAACATTTTGATTAATGAAGGTAGAAATTTTGACCAACAAAGGTAGGAAAAAATTTAGGCATTGGTGGAAATTTTGACCAATGAAGGTAGAAAGTTTCGACCAATAAAGGTAGAAATTTTGACCAACAAAGGTAGGAAAAAATTTAGGCATTGGTGGAAATTTTGACCAATGAGGGTAGAAATTTTGACCAACAAAGGTAGGAAAAATATTCAGGCATTGGTGGAAATTTTGACCAATGAAGGTAGAAATTTCCACCAACAAAGGTAAAAAAAAATCTAGGTGTTGGTGGAAATTTCGACCAATGAAGGTAGAAATTTCCAAAAACAAAGGTGGAAAAAAATCTAGGCATTGGTGGAAATTTTGACCAACAACTAGCTGCAAATTTTTTTTTAGGCATTCTATAAAATAGTTCACATGCCTTACATATGATATGAAATTTTGCATGCATCCTGCACTCTCTCATTTGGCTGAGGATGGATTATGCAGAGTGATCTAAAACCATGATTCTAAAAAACACACACAATCAAATCAAAAATGAACTTGCACTACAAATGGATTGTGGAAATATGATATTGTTAATTTTGCATGCATACCTACTAGGAAAAATATATGTTTAAGTTGTGATTGTCCTGGTAGACATGCATGCAAAATTACCAATATTAGATTTCCACAATCTATTTGTAGTGCAAGTTCATTTTGGATCTGATTGTGTGTGTTTTAGCATCATGGTTTCAGATCCCTCTGAATAATCCATCATCAACTGGATGAGAGAGAGTGCAGGATGCATGCAAAATGTCATATCATACCCAAGGCATGTGAGCTGTTTTATAGAATGCCTGAAAAACATTGACAGTAACTAATATGAAGAATATATAATTAGTTATATGATTGAGACAAATCATGTATGTTGTATGAAGGTAGTCCATGGCTGATAGGGCCCACCAAAAGATAAAACATATGATAAAAAGACTTATTTTCATGTTTTGAACATATGGGGTACACATAACATGACTTATTATTGCACAATTCAACTAAGTTTAGTTAATTTCCACAGGGATTGTCCCCATTTAATGGTGAACATTTTTCCACATTTCAAGCCTTTTGATTATATAAAGAAATGGATAGTATGAAAAGTTTAAGTAATGTCAAGCCATTTATTTACTTGATATATAATGTGAATAGAACTATTATGTTGCTCAACAACAACCACCAAATAAAATTATCATCATGTACCCAAACAGGGATGGATGGAATGTCAGAACTGACCTCCAACTAACTACTATCATCATCCCTCTTTATTATAAGTTACAGTGGTGCTCTAGATTTTCTCTATTCCATCATACACTTACATATCATACACTTTACCATAGTCCATATCAACAAGGTCAAAGAGATCAGTTTCATTTGACTAATATGTGGAAGACCTTGATGTGGAGAAGTTGTGTGATTCACGTGGAGTGGAAGGTGTTTTGGCCCCTTGGAAGGAAGCTTCATATGTTCTATTGACTTCTTTATTTTTACTTGGAGAAGCATATTGCTTTGAATTGTCCCCATGGCTCCTTGCAAATGATGCCAATAGTGTCCTTGCTATTTTCTTTTGCCATAACATAATGTTCACAAAGTGTTAGAATTGTCTCTAGATGAAAAGAAATTGTAGAGGCTCAATTGAACTGTGATCTTAGTTAATGTAAAAGATAGATTATGAAATATCATTTGAAATGTTGATACAAAAGTCTTCCTAAAACAAAAATGTAGACCATATCAATTAGAAAACAAAAATGTAAACCATATCAATTAGAAAACAAAAATGTAAATCATATCAATCCTAAAAATGATTTATATCATTAATCAATGTAAAAGAGAGTAGAAAGAAATCATAAATAATACCTGAAATGTGAACATTGTAGGCATTTGATCCTTTGAAATGAACATGTTCTCCTAATGAAGACTTAAACAAGTCTGGATCCCTATCGAAACACATGACATGTAACTGAATGGATAAAATTTTATGGTACAAGCACTTGAAACACTTAGACTGGATACAGTTGTTCAAGTGCCAAGGTCTTGAAAAATGCTAAACACATTTACTTATTGGTGAAGTTTATATGCAACATCGATCAAAAGTTTGTTATATGGTGCAAATCTATCTCCAAATAGGTGGAAGCTATCTAAAAGACTAGTTAGAGCTAAAGAAAGCTGTCATATTAAGATGTTGAGGAAGATGTTGTACCTCTATTACTAGGAGCTTGTGTGTCTTCCTCATTACATGCTTGGGCTGAATATGTGACTGTAGATTCACATGTCTCACCTATTAAAAAAATATAGTACATCAGCATGGAAAGAAGGTTTCCATCTTCTGACAATGCATTTAATGAATTGAACATCTCAATTGCAACCAGCATAGTTTTGAGGGCTACGTCCCAAATGATTTGGCTAGAACTTGCGTTCCAGGCCTAGATGTTGCAAATAACAACCTATGATGCCTTCATCTGTACACAATGTCTTTCTAGTTTCTTTCTACTCGCACACCCATTTCATTTCATATGATCATCTGAAAATTGTGTCACTCTAAGCTCTCAACTATTTCCTCTTGATTGATCATCTGATAATTGCTGAATGAGAGCTTTGGGATAAGCTATAGGCATCCATCAAAGCATAAAATATTTTCCCAGATGGTGTAGATGAAGTAGTAGCATTTTCCTTGGGAGACATGCTTGCAAAATGGAAGCATAGATAAGTCATGTGAACTATTTGATAGGATGCCTAAATATAATGTGGTCATCAAAAGTCATGGTTGTTGGATATGCACAAAATAGATATATTGAGAGAATATATTTGTTTAAGTTGCAATTGCCCTAGTAGACATGCATGCAAATGTGGAATCCTAGACACATAGTTCAACTAAATCCTCTTGGAGGAAGGTGATGTAGCATCATCAAGGCCAAGGATGAAGGCATAAGAAGACCCTAGAGGCAACAAGATGTCAACATGACCATGATGGGTCATTGGTTCTAATAAGACCATGAAATGGTCCTTCAAATATGTTTTATGATAATTTTGTATTAAGATCAATTCTGTAAGCCTTAATGGCATTTTCAGGGTTAGAATGTACCTAGGGGTCATTTATAATATGTCAAGGGGATAGGAGTCCTAGCATGTACTAGGAAGCATACATGAGGTCAAAGAGTTATAATGTGCATATAAAATGCAGTCAATTTAATGTAATTGCAAAATATGTCAAATTGTCAAAATGGTAACAATAGGCCACATATGGCAATCCAAGTGGAATCAAGAGGATAAGTGAAGTCCTTAGGTCCTTTTAAGCATAGTTAGTCATTTCGGGAAGTTTTAAAAAGTTTCATATTACCAAATATTAAAACAAGAGAAAATTAGTAAAATGTTGTTAATAAAAGGTGATAAACTGTCAAGTGACTGTTATGAGATAGTTAGGGAGTTTTTGGTCAGTTCTTTAAGGTTTGGGTAGTTAGAAAGAGGAAAATAAGTCAATAAATACAATTTATTTTGTGTTCAAGAGATATTATGGTCGAAGATCTCATGTAAAGGATTGAAAGAATCAATAAAGACAACCTCTGTTTCATTGTTATGTTAGACTGCTATAAAACAGTGACTATTCCTTTCATTGTTTTTTGGATTGGAGAAAAGTTTATTTTGTTTCAAAGCTTTATCTTGATCCTACAAATGATTTATAAGATTTAAAAGATTCCTTTCATTTGAAATAGGCCATTTGTTAAAGGATTTTGTACAACAAATAAGTGACTGTCACTGTCACGTGACAGAGAAGTTAATTGTCTGAAATAATTTAAGATTTTCACCTCTCCCTCTATTGTGATGGATATGTAACTCATGGGAGAGGGTGTTATAATGTATAATGCACTTATATAATGAGGTTGTATGCAGGATATGCAAGAGATTGAATAAGGAGATCTCTAATTGAGACAAAGTGTTGTCTTGGGGTTACATGGTGATTGGACCAGTCAAGGTTAGGATATTCCATCCATATAAGGGCTACCTTTTATTGTATATAAGGTCAAGATATGGTCATTAGATGGTGTTAAATCCATTGGGAGGATCTAGAAGTGATTGGAGAGGTGAGTTTGGAAAAACCCTAGGCTTAGGCACCTAGGAAAGAGGATTTGATGATTGGGCAAGAAAAACTTGATGGAATCTCTTGTGAATGAGAAAATACTTTGTTTGCGATGGTATTAAAACTTTTTTTTAGGTTAGAAGGTTTGTGGGATGAGATCTATTAGTGGTTTCTTTGTAACAGAAGGGCTAATAGAGGGCTAATTATGGAGCAGCAATAATGGTTTGGGCATTTGGTCCAAAGGATTAGTATGAAACTTTAAAGTATGTTGTGTAACTAGGGAAAGGGTATTTAGGTATGGTCTTATATTTTTGAGTGTTTTGGTAAAAAGTGGAAGGAAACCTTGGAAAACTGAATAGGTAGGACTAATTGGGAAATAGGCCTAGTGAAGGGCTAGAATTGAGTTTTTGTATCAAATGATGAGTTGAGGGTTTGGGAACCTTGGGAACATGTTAGTTGAAGTTTTTTGAAGTGTGTGAAGGTGGAGGAAACACCATATTAAAGAGAAGACAAGTTTGGATCCTATTGAGGCATTGTAGGCATTTGATAGTTGTTGGAAAAGATTGCTTGGGTGAATCCATTTGAGGGACTTGGGGATGGTTTCTAAGATGTAGAGCCTATGGTGGCACAAGAAGTTATATGTGCAATATGATATGTGAACTAGTTCAAATGGCCATAACTCATATACATTTGTCATTGGCAGCAAGCTTCACGTAGTTCATAAAATTCACACTCTTCAGTAGACTCGCAATCAAATTAAAATTTGTTATTAGCTCCATTTTAGCCCTTGAACTCTGATAATGTTCATAGTATTGGCTACTAGCATGTATGTTCATAGTTAATGTCTTCATGGTATGATCACATAACATGTACTGAAATAGCTCGCTGCCTACCAAAACATGAAGAGCCTGCCTGTAGTTGCTTCTCCACTAGCATCACCAATAATCACCATAAGAATAGATTCCATCCTTGAAGTGATGAAACTAGTTATTTTCCCTCAATACAATTTCTTACTTAAAAATCTTGCACATAAACTTGATAGCAGTATGGAAATCACCGCACATGCAAAGGTTTTTCATTATTTTAAGGGGTGTACCAGCCGAGGTGTTTATGAGCCCAAAAGCAATTGCTAGATTTTCACTATGGTAGGCAAGATATTATTCCTTTTTATCCATCTCAACTTTATGAAGCCCATATTTTGTATTAGGCAAGTACCCTACCTTCTTCATTTCTTCTATCAATTTTGCCAACCTGGCATATATTTCCTCCATCTATGGGTTTGAGGGGTCGCCAACCATGAAGAAATGAACCTCTTTTTTCACCTCAATTCAGCTGCATCCTACTTCCTTTTTGACCCCATTATCTCTCATTAGTTTCCTCACTTTTTCTACTTCATCCCATTTCCCTGCTGCAACATAGATATTAGCTAGTATCACATGTGATACATGGTCTTCCAAACCAAATTCAAATATATGCTTTACAACTCAGGCTCCAAGCTCTGAGTTGTGATGGATCATTTTGTTGCAAGAGGTGCTCATGTTAAAGCTAGAATGCATTGGCTTAAAGTTGGTGACCATGCATTCAAAGAGTTCTTTCTTGTTCTTGATGAATTCCATTCTTTGTTAGGCATACTTTTTTTTAAAGAAGCCTAAGTGGTGTTTTTTGAGCTACCAAAGATTCACCAAGGTCTAGTTGAATGTTATGGACTGCAAGAAATCATTACTATCCTCAGCCTTATGCTTACATTCTCGTTGCGTAACAATGTCTTTACTACTACCTTGGGTGTATGCCCTAGAAGAAGTTCTTTCTTTTCTTCAATATATTGTCTACATAACATTTAGAAAAGGTCCAACAAAGTAGACATTCACGACACTATAAGCTCCTAAATATTTAGGTAGTACTCCAAAATAACTCTAAGTGTCCTTGCTACTTTAACTTTTTCATGAAAACTAGATAAAATAAGTCTTTATATACAAGATCTACATCAATCTCTAGAACATCTAGTAATTCATCCTTGTGATTCCTTTGAAAAATTTCAACACTCACTTGTACCACCCATTGATATTTATGAATGCTCCGTTTTGAACCCATGAAACTCTGTCAAGATCTAACAATAAAGAAATCATACTAGAAAAATTTAGTGCACTAAAACATATAATTAAGAAGGTATGGTCAATACTCACTAGTTAAGTGTCTTTACATCTAGAGCCTTTTCATCTACCAAGTTGCAAATACTTTGATATAAAGTTTTGGCATCAAAACTATGATGATCTACAACCTGTCATATAAAACCATAGGATGTGTCAACCCCCACAGTATTCTTAAATGATATTTTTCCTTAAACAATTCTAACAAAAAAATTAATACCCATGGATGCACTTAAATTTTTATTAAGATGGTTAAACGAGAATGTTAAATGAGCATGTCCTTGATGGATGCACTTAAATTTCCATTATCATCAAAATTTGCCTACTTTTGTTATCATCATTCATTGCCTACTATTGTTAGAAGAAATGTAGATATATAATTTGTCAAGTGTTAAAGGAAATGACATAAATATAAAACATTATTAAAGATTTTTTTGCATTCTTGTGCTTTGCCAGTGCATCATTCTATAACATCATGTTGGAGAATTAATGTTGAATCATTTTTGATGATCCATTTTAAATATATTAACTGAATTTTTCTTCTTTTCTATCAATTCATTATGGTAGTTAATGGAGTTAACCCTGACTATTTATGAAACAAGCTCACAGTCAAATGCAAAAACATTTCATGTTATAATATATAGAGAATAATTGAAATAGAATAACTTTTGGTGTTTTTAAGTAAAAAAATCTTCATACATATTGAATCTTTCAACAGTCATAGCTAAATGTTTTTTTTATCTTGCCCTAGATTTTATGTACTCAAAGATACAAAATAACAATGTACCTAAGGTAAAATTATTCTATTATGAACAAATTGAAAGGAAAGAAGACCTTTCATTTTTTTAAACTATAAAATCATGCATAGAAAAAAATAATGAATTCATTGGCATTTACAATAAGAGAGGGTTTACATTCTTACCAACTCCCAAGCATTGGTTGCAATTCCCAAGTCTCTGCATGTGGATTATTTAACCACAAAATTCCACATTTCCAAATCTAAAACAAATGCTGTCAATAAAATTACTAGATGGTTAAATGAGCATGTCCTTGATGGATGCACTTAAATTTCCATTATCATCATTCATTGCTTGCTATTGTTACAACATTTACCAATGGAATAATAAGACTAGTTTCTTTATCCTTTCATTATAGATGGAGGGAAAAATAGAATTGTTATAAAATGGTTTAGTTTAAATAGAACATTCTAAGCATAGCATATGCTATGTTTTAAATAGTTAGATGAGATAGATGTTATTGGAAAATTCCTCATGTTCCTTGATCACCTTTTATGAATTCTCCTATTTCTAATATTTTAGGATATCCTAGTTTCTGTTGAATATAATTTGATGAAGCCCCATTTATCATTCAATATTTTTTTCAGCTTTGGGTTTAATCACTGTATGATATCATTATACTTAATGTTTTAGGATGCCTTAGTTTCCAATAAGTATTACTTGATTGAGTAAAAGCCACCCGTGATTCAGAAGCAGGAATAATTGTATGGAAAATTGCGAATAAGGAGATCATCAAACACGACTGTGGTTGAATAGTAGATTTAACACTTAATATTGCAAAGGTGGCAAATAAGCTAGCTATGAGGAAAGGAACAAAGAATGAGACCTTAACTATGCTAGGTCAAGCAATTGGAAGAGTATGGAATTTCACAACATACTTCTATGCTTCCCGCCCCTGGTAATCTGTCAACAGAAGATGCCTTGAAGATGAGGCATGACCTACTAGAGGTCAGAGTGAAGAATAGAAAGCCATGATGATGTGTACCTTGAAGAGTATCTATATTAGAATGATCTTTTCTTATCATTTGGTAGACAATAAAAAAAGTTGACAAATATGATAGATGAAGGGAACTTGATAAAAAGGAACTTGGCACAATATGGCTATGCTTGGCAGCATCAATGGTTTCAATTTATCAAAAAAAATAACAATGTAGGATATAATGTTGATGTTGTTAGATTAGGTATGTTTTTCATTGATGCCAAAAGGTGCTATCTCAGAGTGTTGTTTGTGAGATGTTCAGAATGCCTTCACTAGCTATACCACCTTATGAGGATGACAACTCTTGGGCAGTGTTTGTGTGTTTCAAATCTATTCATGACACTATGGAGACAATGTGAAAAGTGTGTTTCAATATTTTTCATGGAAATATGGCTACATCATGATGGAAAGGCAGGATCACTAGATGGTTGTCAATGGTGTTGAAAACACAATGTGTTTAACACATGATGTATTTTTCGTTGAAGTCAAAACCAATAGTTCTCAACAAAAGATGAATGGACAACCATTGATTATTTTAAAATTCCAACAATGCAGTTGAAGAGTCTCATGGTCATGTAAGGTTTCAAAAAAATCTCTATTAAACCAAATAGATCTAAAACTTTCTATGTGAGAGGATTTCGATACCAAATCTAAAACTTTCTATGCCCAGTTTAGTTAAACTAAACAAATCTGAAGCCTTCTATGTGAGAGGAGTTTGATACCAGTCCACTCATTAATCTTGGTAAAGTTGATTCCGAGAATCAAGTTTGACAACTTGAGCCAATATTCTCTTAGGGTAGCTATCATCTATTAGTCATATTCAACAATAACAAGTTTAGTAGGACTCAAAAGTTAAAATTGCTAGACCACAATGAATTTGCCAAATCTACCTTGACAATGTAAATATATAAAGGGAAAAAAATGATCAAATATCAAACATTGTATGTAGCCACACATAAATCCCATATCACATTTGCATTCTATGTTATGGGTAACAATAGTTGTGGATCATTTTAGACCTACCACATGCAAAGTGTCCATTTTATGTTAGTTTGAGCTTCACTTGATTTCAAGAATAATATAATATTCTCTACTTAACAAGGCCAACCATGTGAAGGTGGAAGCTCATATGGCCTCAACCCCCTCCCCCTAATATCAATCTCAAGTACCCATTATCATCTAATTACATACTTTAGTCATTCATTCATCCATTTATGAACTATAACATTCAATCAATACAATCACATAACATTCATTAATATGATATAAAATTTATCAATACACAATGCTACTCAAGACTTCATTAACACATAACAATATTCATTAACATAAAATAAAAATCTATATTAATACATATCATTCATACATAATTACTTAAAAAAAAGTTCTTTCATTATCCAACAAGGTTTATCAAAGAAGATTTTTAAAACATCATTTCTTTTTTTTGTTTTTCTGAGCTCTCTTAAGAAAAGTGCTTATAGGAGCATCCATATCTGCATCATTCTCCACCTCTTTTAGCATGTGTAATGTCAAATTATGATGGCTCCTTCTCTTTGGAGGAGCAGGAGGCTATTGCACTAAAGGGGGCTCTGTTGCAAGAACAAGTGAATGGGATAAATTGGCATACTCTTTTTCTTTTTCTAACTGTTACAAGTTTGTAATTAAGTACGAGTATAACATAACATGCATTTTTCTTACCTAACAATGCCACATCATGTACATTAACATTTTAATTTTCCACCATGTCAACATGTTGAACACTTGGAACATGGTCCACTCCTTCAGCATGATGTTCAACATGCTCTAAAATATTCAAAAAAAAGATACACATCAAATTACAATTGAAGATATTAAATTGTATTCATAATTGCATGATTAATTTCCAATAGCAAATTAATACCTCCACGACTATAATTCACATCATGGCCTTCATCATGAGTAGGTTCTGTGGTAGGATATGAAGGCTGCAGTAAAATGTTATGCACATTATTATGTAGTCAATTTATGTTCAAAACTAATACCAAAAAAGAATCTTCTCAACTATTAAATTTCATTTACTTTTAATCTAACCAATTTACCTATGAGATATCATTTGGTGAACTATATTCTTGGGCAAGGCTTATAGATTCTTCACGTAGGCGTGTAGCCACAACTTTATAGCCTTCCTTCAAGGAAATTTTTCTATCTTCATTTGTGACCTCCATATTGAATTATGTTCCCTATATTTTTTGCTTAATATCATCAATTTTCCATGTATGGTTCATTAAAAAAAACTATTTGCAACATTACATTAAAAAAAAAAAAAAAAATTTCATTACTCCTACTTACAAGTCAAGACTGGAGATTCATATAGCCACCAGAGCCAAGTTTGTGTTGGCCAAACTTTTCTACTCTTGCTTTTGTAGCCACGGATGTGTCCTACAATCTATGAAAAATTTCAAACATCTTAGATTATATATTTACAAATATCAATAATTAGTGTATGATTACAATGTACTTAATACTATCATGGCATACCTCTTTTTTCCCTGTGTTGCTTCATTATCTCTATCTTCACAAAGCCTTTTCTTCTTTGCATCTTCTATTATTTCATTCCACTCCATCAGTGGAATCATAGGAGGATGGTCATACTTTGGGTTATCCTTAAGAGCTCTTCTATATTGATCCCTCATGGTCTTTATATGCTTTGCTGCTCTTTTGAGAAGTAGGCTAGTGTCAAAAATGTTTTTTTTCCAAATTTCTCCTCAAAAGATGCAATCAGCTGATTTTTTAATTCCACAGCTTGTAAATTCCACCTTTTTAAAAAAAACTAGATTGCTAGATCAATAACTTTAATATATTACAATAAATGAAAGAAAAGAAAATTTGTATAGCAATGATATGAAACTACATACCTTTTATGTATGGTGGGTCCAAATAGTCTCAATGTCATATGAAAAAGATGTTCAAAGAAAGCATTATTACCTAAAAAAACATAAAGGATTTATCAGTCCAAAATGAGTAATGTAAAAGTAAACTATATTTACACTTTAAATAATAACAGTTTTAAAGCACCTGGAAGCTTTCATTCTTTCAACAGAAACATAATTTTTTTATTCAGCAACAATGTCCCTTCATATGAACCAGTACTAATCACATGAAATGCTCCAAGAAATGGATTAGCTTCAACAGTACTGCTCTCTTTTGGTCTATCAACTAAAACATCATGACAATTAAAGTAGACACCAAATGAATTGAATGATAGAGAGATGCCACTACTCACTTTGAATTCATAGTAATAATAGCTAAAATGAGAAAAAATTATCAGTCCAAAATGAGTAATGTAAAAGTAAACTATATTTACACTTTAAATAATAAAAATTTTAAAGCACCTAGAAGCTTTTGTTCTTTTAACAGAAACATAGTTTTCTTATTTAGCAACAATGTCCCTTTATATGAACTAGTACTAATCACACAAACTGCTCCAAGAAATGGATCAACTTTAACAGTACTGCTCTTTTTTGGTCTATCAACTGAAACATCATGACAATTAAAGTAGACACCAAATGAATTGAATGATAGAGAGACGCCACTAGTCATAGGCTAGTGTCAAAAATATCTTTTCCAAATTTCTCCTCAAAAGATGCAATCAACTGATTTTTTAATTCCACAGCTTGTAAATTCCACCTTTTCAAAAAACAAATAGATTGTTAGATCAATAACTTTAATATATTATAATAAATGAAAGAAAAGAAAATTTATGTAGCAATGATATGAAACTACATACCTTATACATATGGTGGGTCCAAATAGTCTCAATGTCATATGAAAAATATGTTCAAAGAAAGAATTATTACCTAAAAAAACATAAAGGATTTATCAGTCCAAAATGAGTAATGTAAAAGTAAACTATATTTACACTTTAAATAATAACAATTTTAAAGCACCTGGAAGCTTTCATTCTTTCAACAGAAACATAATTTTTTTATTCAGCAACAATGTCCCTTCATATGAACTAGTACTAATCACATGAAATGCTCCAAGAAATGGATTAGCTTCAACAGTACTACTCTCTTTTGGTCTATCAACTAAAACATCATGACAATTAAAGTAGACACCAAATGAATTGAATGATAGAGAGATGCCACTACTCACTTTGAATTCACAGTAATAATAGCTAAAATGAGAAAAAATGCCTCTTGAGTTTTAAAAGATTTACAATACAAAGGAACTAAAAGTTACTAAAATGAATATTAATTATCATGAATGGAGATAACTTCTAGCCTAGCATGAAAGAGAAGCATAACCAATGGGCTACAAAATATAGAACATTAGTAAAGTAGTTCAAATTGGCAACTGTAATCTTATAGAATTGAGAGTCTATTTTACTTGTAAGCTTTAAAGACATAATCATCTACAACATAATGGAAAACATAGTACAGGGAGAAATAGTCAAGGGTCATGAGCCCAAAAATGTCAGAAGTGCAGATGAGAAGTCATGAGGAAAAGGTATACAAGACAAAATTGAAAGTCTACCTCCCTGTCTATCTCCATGTCTCTCTATGTGTGGGTATATATATATATATGTGTGTGTGTGTGTGTATGTATGTATGTATGTATGGTCTGTGTATGCATGTGTTTGTGTGTATGCAAACTTTTTTAAATATCATTTAAGCACTGATATGCTACTTTGTTGTTCATCAACTTGTAGAAATACATTACAAAATATAGAACATTAAAAAATATAGCAAAACAAGGTTTTACCAATTCTAGTGGGCATAGATGAGGATGTTTGCATGGTCCTTGTTGTCGACAATGCACTAGACAATATTGGACCAACAACCAAAGGAGGAATCTGCACTTCATCATGAGCTGAAGAATATAATATTGTTAGCAAAGACATTTGCAATGGATAAAGATCAAATGGGATACTAGCTAGAAATGTCCACAAAAAAAGAGGTAAGTGTTATAATGTTGATCAAAACAAACAAAGTGTTACTTACACGAAGGTTGTGTGAAACAACCCTCACCATGTTCACCATGTGATGTTGCAACTGGCACATATGTCTATACAAGAACACATAAAATTAGAGATCATGATCCATAAGCTACTATCAAATATTAATATATATTGAACTTCTATTACTACTTTAGTCAAATTACTACTTACCTTCAAAGATTGGATTCTATGGTCTAATTCTATTCTCAGTGCCTCTTTCTCCTCACTTCTATCACCCTCGATGATAATGTTAACAAGTTAATCGATGTATCTTTGCTTAATTTTTTGGGTGATGAACATAGGGTTTGTACTAATGGCGATGTCATGTAGATATGATGCCTGTATTTCAGATTGCATTTGATCAGTGATCATTTTAGATTTTTCCTATCATTTGTGACATCAAATATCAGTATAATTTCATCAAAATAACTCCAAATCCATAAAGAAAAGAACATAATAATATGACTTTTTTTCTATATTAACATTCAAATTTATAATAATTAATGTTTACCTCTACTGAAGGTGTCTGAGATGGTGCATCCATATCGCCCTATGAAAAAAATTAGTAAGTCTTAGAAATCAGCAACAAAATTAAAGTAATAGACTTACCAAAAAAAAATAAAATAATAAAGTAGATTGTATATGTAAATCATTTGTCCTAAGTTAAAAAATTTAGTGTAACTAATGTTTATATCAAAAAAAATATTTGACATGTTCTACTTAATGTTTATATGTGCACATATGGTTTGGAAAGAAAAATTTGGTCATACAAGACCCCATCATAGTTGACATTGATCCTACCTAGACATTTCATTGATCATCATGATCTTCATTCATGTCATCATCATCATCACCACCACCATAATCATCATCATCATCATCATCATACTTGTCACTTTGATCATCGTCGTCATGACCACCATCTTTATCACCATCATCATCATCTTCATGACCATCATCATGATGACCATCATCGCCATGATCATCACCATCTTCATCACCATGATCATGATCATCATTAGTATCATCATCATCATCATTATCACCATTATATTCAGCATAACCAAAATCATCACCATCTTCTTCTTATTCATCACTGGGTAACTGTTGTTTCTGATGATCATTTACTTCCTCTTGTGCTTCTTCAATATCTTCTTCTTCAATCACATTATACTTTACTGGCCTTTCTCTTGGGTCATGTCTAACAACAAATGACCAACCTAGTTTGTGTGGAACACCAAAGTAAAACACTTTCTCGCATTGGCTTGGAAGAACATAGGGCTCATCTCCGACTGGCTCAAATGACCTTGTATTAATCATAGTAAATCAACTATTGTGTTTAATAACAGTCCTATCGAGATCATTTCGATTTAGTCATAACCTGAACCATTTGATGACAAATAGAACTATTTTGAATAAATTAAAGTCACACTCAAGTATATCATCCAAAATGCCATAGTATCAATTTTCAGATTGTTGAGGATGTATGTCAATTTTAGATGAAAAATTGGTGACCACAGAGACAACACTTATCCCAGAATCACATGTTTTCTTTGTTTTGTCTAACTTTTTTGTGCAAAATTTATAGCCATGGTAGTACATAGATTTGTGGTGTTTGACGTACAACTATTCAAATATGTCAAGAATCTTCTCAGTGATCTATGAGTTGATATTAAACTTATGTCTCATGATTAGTAATCTTATGCATACCTTTGTATCTCTTAAGCCATATATTAGATCACGTACCATTGGCATAACATTGGGATCTTCATTATGATGACCTTCTTTAACCAATGATGCAACACCATCCCATGTTAATGAGTGACCATTTTCTTGAGACTATTTAATCCATACTATCATCCAATCAAGATTGTTTGCAATATACAAGTGTAGTGCATCCCACTCATGACCAACTATAAAGAAGACAATTACACAAGTTAGAAAAAACTTATATATATTGATGATGGATAAGAATTATTAAATTACAAAAAAAACCTTATAATTACCTTTCACCCTCCTCAATCTACCTTTCCCCATCTGGTACTCCCTTTTGAATTTGTCATTAGAGTTGGGATCCCAAATGCGATCTACATAGATATCTGCTGCAAACTTTGGAAGATATTCACTAATGTACACCATGGTCTGGTATATCATATATTCCTATATCATAAAATCCTCAGGATGTTCTCTTTGTCGAACCAAGCTCTTCACAAATTTTAAGTGCCTCTCAACCATCCACATTGATCTAGCTTGTACAGGTCCACACAATTCAATCTCCTCAACTTGATGTATGAGGTAGTGTTCTTGAGCATTAAAAAACATTGGAGGTAAACACTTTTGCATTTCACACATAAGCTGTGAAATTTTTCTCTTTCAATATTTAATATCTTTTTTTTATCAATTTCTTTAAATGATAACAACCTAAAAGAGATTCAACATGCAAAAACATATAAACGAGATTTCAAATAAATTATACAATAGATTTTAGATAAAAAGCTACAAATCTAAGAAAAAAAAATTCTAACCTCATTTATTTTCCAAGATCATATATAACTTGTTTAATACTATTGTCAAATTTTTGTGGAAGGGATATAGGTAGGATGAACTACAATCATCAAAAAATGATCATTTCAATATATTATTAAATAATGCAATTGGTAGTACATTTAATCTTACAAATATACTATAAATAGAGAACATGACTTACCTTGACGAAGGTATTGCCATCATGTGTTTTCAACTCTGGCCCAAAATCACCTTTCTTTGATAGAAGAGTGCTTATATTTTCAGCAAATCTTGTTGGAATTTTTTCTTTTTTTATGACTTCTTTTAATGCATCACTTTGTTGCTCCGTTGATAACCAAGGAAGGGCACTTGTATTTATGTCGTCTCCATTGCTATTTGATTCAATGAAAGCTTTTAGTGCATGATTGGATTCATGAATGTCAGTACAAATTTTAGCAATTTTTTCTCTCTCATGCCTTCCATCCAACATTTTCCATAGTGTCTCTATTACATTCTTTCCAATATGGATAGCATCAAACAAATGCATAATTGGGAGATCCTTGTAGTATGGTAACCTACTAAATTGAGTAGGATAACTTTTCATTCCTCTAGGAAGTTGGTCATTGATGCCTTGATGACCTTCAAAAGCATCAATTATAGCATTAGTAAATATAAGACAATATCAAAATACAAATTTTAAACTTTGGACGACAAATTGGACATTACCTCGACAATTTAGTCAATCGTATTC
Source organism: Cupressus sempervirens (assembly GCA_028749045.1). Taxonomy (NCBI): domain Eukaryota; kingdom Viridiplantae; phylum Streptophyta; class Pinopsida; order Cupressales; family Cupressaceae; genus Cupressus; species Cupressus sempervirens. Next base: position 701,016,638 of record CM053789.1, on the reverse strand, counting down.
CAACTTCCATAACTGAGGTGTCATTCTTTGTGGCCTTGATGATGTCTCTTCTTTCCCATTGAAAATATGTTTTTTGAAAATTTGATACCTATGATTATTGTGGAGAAAGTGTCTAAACTCATCAAACACTTGCTTTCCTATGTTGGAAATATTCAAGATATAATATGTTACTGAGAGGGGAGGGGTGAATCAATAACCACAAATTTTTTTAAGTCAACCATACACAATATTTACTTATCTATCTTGCTGCATAAAAATTGTTAAACATTAAAACCATATATGCACAGAGATTTGGTGACCCAGAAACCTTCCAAAGTAGAAAGTAAAACTGGGGTGGGGATGATACCCATAAAGCTTTGTTACTACAGTATGAAGTTGGCCAGTTAAGGCTTACAGTAATCACTTCTGGTGATCTACCCTATTAGGAGCATAGACGATTGCTAGATCCACCTTGTTAGAGGATTTACAAACATACTTTATAAGTATGCACTCTATTAGGAGATTTGAATAAAGATGATTAAGTCTACCCTGTTAAAGGATTTACAAAAATGATTCACCTGTTAGGATGAACCAACAGATCAACTTACAATTTGACTGAGTTCTTTATTGTAGATCACCTTCTGTGATTGATGAAATCATTTCTGCTCCTGGTAAACCTTGCTGAGTATTCTTTTCTACTGATGAATTTGCACTATCATCTAGATATCTTGTATGTCTTCTTGAAAATCTATAGGTCTATAATTGAATGTCTATAATACATTACATATATATACCATTCCGATAATTATTCATGCAAGGTCGGCCAAACACAAGTGAACAAAATATAACTGAGTTGGCCAAATGGTAAAATAAACTCGGGTTCTTTAGACAGACTTGATGACCATCTGATACGTGACATTCACTATGTTACTTGGCATCGTCATGCACTCGGTAGAGGTAGGGGCTCGATTCATACTAGTCATACAACGTTGCCTAGAACTTGATAACCATTAGTGACTTGGTAGATATAGTGTCACTCAGTAAAAAATAACTTCTTCGATAACCTCCTAAGCTCAGTTATCACTGAGTGCTTCCTCACTCGATCATCACTGAGTGCTTCCTCACTCGGTTAATACTATGTGCATCTTCACTCGGCCATCACTGAGTGCTTCCTCACTCAGTTAATACTATGTGCATCTTCACTCAGTCATCATTGAGTGCTTCCTCACTTGGTTAATACTAAGTGCAACTTTACTTGGTTAAAACTGTGTCTTGATGCTCGATTGAACTGTGCCTTCAGTGCTTAGTTTGAACTGTGTCTCTAGTGCTCGGTTTGAACTGTGTCTCCAGTGCTCCGTTTGAACTGTGTCTCTAGTGTTTGGTTTGAACTATGTTGCCATCATTCGGTCTGCACTATATTACTCGGTGTGAACTATATTACTCGGTTAGAACTATATTACTTGGTTAGAACTATAAGATGAGTGTTGTCACTAATGGAAAATAACTTTATGCCAATAATCTCCCCCTTTGGCATTAGTGACAAAAACAATTATGTGAAAAAATAATAATAGACATACAGTTCTGAATTTTCAAAATCGATCTTTGCAAGTCTTATTACACATATCTTTCTTACATGTATCTCCCCCATACAATATGCACAATATTTAAAAGTTATTACACATATCTCTTTCACAATTATCTCATGGAAGTGTGCTATCTCCCCCTTTTTGACAATAATGCCAAATTAAACAATATATATTTACACAGAGAGTCCAAAATGCGAGATAAACTCAAAATGTACCTTGAGAGTAAGACCCAATTTCTTATCCCAATTTTCTTGCAAAAGTTTGCTGGTGGAGAGTGCTATTTGAACTTCTACAGATAGTTCAATCATATGATCTACAATTGAGAAGTTTTTGTCATGAATCAATGTTTTGGAATGTGCAATATGCTTCTGCATTGTGTCCATGATAGAAAGGATCATATTTTGGATGTCAATCATGTACACCTGATCCTTGCTTCCTCTCTCAATAATTATGCCTATTTTTCTGACAAAATCCTTATTCTGAGATGATGGGATGAACTTGAATTGTGGTCAAGCTGCAACATTTGTGCACTAACCTTCATATCTTCATCAATTTTATTCAACTTTTCTTTGATTTCCTTAGTATACTCGGTAACATCACAAATTTTTCCAAAAAGTGAAGTTACATTATTAAAAGAATGTTCAAAATTACTCAAAATTGTAGACAATTCTACCTGTTTTAATGCAATATGCTGAGCAATGTGCTCAAGCACCTTATTGTCAAATTTCTTCTCTGCATTTGCAATCAATTTTTCTTGGCTGGAGGTATCTTCATTGAATTTATATACAACCTCTTCTAACTAAATCAAAATGTGTTGAGTAGAATCTACTTCAACACCTATAGCCTCTATTAGAATATTCTTAGCACTTTCAATAATACTATATTCTTGGTCTCTCTCATGCCTCAGTTGTTTTTTGTCTTGCCTTCTGATCTAAAAGCTGACTGACCATTCTCATTTCATCAACTGATGCATTATCCAGATCTATCGTAGGAATGATAATGTTCTTATCCAAGTCTATTTCCTCATCCACTACCTTGCTGGAAATCATGTATCTTTTTGCTTTTCCTACAATTTCTTTACCTTTTCCCTTTGAGACTAAAACAATAGTTAATGAGGCTGGACTGGCTGATAAAACTGGAATAGGACTAGCTAGAGGAAAACTAAGAGAAGTGCTAATAGTATCAAAAATTGACATTCTTCCCAAGATTGATGTACAGGTTGGAATGGGAGAACTAACAGATGCAAAAATTGGAGCAAATGAAGTTGTCAAAATTGAAGTACTAGTGGGTATACTTACTGAAAACTCTGCAGTAGAAGTTGATATGCTTGATGAACTTACTGCTATAGCTAATGATGCCTTGGTTAATGAAGATGGCTATAGCTTGGTTGGTGAAGTGGTAGACACTTGCATAGATGGTGCCTGGAGCTGAGAGGAGACAGGTGAAGATTGAAAAATTGATGAAGCTGTTGTGCACACAATCTCACTAGTAGAGGCTATCTCCACAATTGATGTAGCTGCTTTAGGTGGAGAGTGAGGAAGAGATGCAATGACTTTGGCTGCAATTTTTATAGGATCATCTTCCTCCTTAGCTTGATTAGCTTATTCTTCCTCATCTTCGTTGTCTTCTTCCTCCATTTCATCTTCCTTGAATTCTTCCTCAACATTTATCATCATTGAGTGCAGATCCCCTGGAATATCTTCAATATCATCATCGCTGCTGTCATTGTCCTTGATTTTAACAATATCTTCACTGGGTTTATGTAGAAGATAGTTATGTTTCCACATGTTTGTTGCATCATTGACAACATGCTCAATGTCTTTGATAAGTATCAAACAAGTGTGAAATCTAATCACCATATTACCTTCATGATCTTTCAGTAATTTCTTCACTTCTATATCAGTGAGACTTGGCAGGAGATTTTTTAGGGTTTGCTCAAAGATATCTTTGACAGTTTTGGTTGCAATTTCCCATCTTGGTTGCAACCTCTCCAATAGCTTTCTAGGGATCTGAGAGGCAATCTCTTCAGGAGAGTATTTCCATCTTCCCATTTTATTCAATACCAATTCTTCAATCTGCATTTTCTCCTGTTCTATTCTTGTCTCAAACTTCAATGCTTTGAAGTTTGTGAAGCTAGTACCTTCTTCTAGTTGCTTCATCCTTGCCTCAAATGTGAGTGAGGCTTGAAAAATACAAGTTCCTTCTTCCCCTATCTTGTTCTCCTGGAGAAGACTGCAGTAGTTTTCTTTTTAGGTTTGGTGATAATCACCTTACCTTTCTTTTGTTAAGGCTCCTCTTCTTTTTCTGACTTGGTTTCCTCTTCTTCTTCATCATCTTCTCCTTTCCCTTCAGTAATCATCAGAGGACCAAGTTCTATTTTTAGCTTTGCAATCTTCCTCTTTCCTTTGCTAATGACCTGAGGGATTTTGATTGAAAGCTCAATTCTGGCTTTAGCTTCATCATAAGTTCCAAAGATTGGTTTCTTTGGGTCTACTGGTTCATTCACCAGTGCTTCTATGATGTCTTTGGTTTCATCAATATTAACCTCATAAGGTAGAGGTTTCACCCATGCAACTCGGGGCCTGACTGCCTATATGTATACTTTGTCACAATCTACCATAAAGCATACATCTTCTTTATATTTCTCAACCAGTTTTGGTGGAATTTGGAACCTATTGTTCATTCTTTCTTTAAAATCTTCAAAGTAATTATCCAAAACACTGTCAAAATTTTCTCCTAACTCTGCAATAAACTCATTTATTTGATAGAGAACGAGAATATTCTTTCTCCATACTATTGATCCTTTTGATGGAAAAGACTTTTGAACATAGAAAAATAGACATATCAAAAGTGAACCAAATTTGTAGGAATTGTTCTTTGAAGTCCTTATGCTTTCTATATTTTTATTAAATTGAGAAAAAAGCAATTCAGACAAATCAAACTCAACATTCTTCTTCACTATATTATATGCTAAATCTACTGCTTCACAGGGTACACTGTTTGGACAGCTGGAACTATAAATTTTATGAGCAATGACGTGAATACCAAATCTTAATTCAACATCAGTTACTGTACTAAGCTTAAGTCCTCTACCATCCCATTCTTCTTGGGTTAGCCTTTGCAATTCTTCTCAACCTAGGGTTTTGGTAGTCTTAGCTTTGCTCAATATGGGAAGGCCAGTAATCTTGTTGATCATTTTCTTTTTGATAAGCACTAGTTGCTCTAACCATAATTGCCCATTGTGAACCTGGCTGAGTACATACCTAACCCATTTAATTTGAAAATTTCTTGGAAAATGTGAAATGTGGGTTAACCCTTTTGTTTCAAGATGCTTATGCTCGGGTTTCAAATTCCCATCTACACTCATTTCACCTAGGGCATTATCAATTTCTAGGTTTCCAAGCTCTTGAATGGAACATTTGAAATGAGAGTGAATGCCATTTATAAGGAGTACCTTTGAAGGAATTTGAGACTAAGCACCATTAGGGTCAAGTGATTCTGCAATTGCTGGTGTCAATTTGAAGTTCGGCGCCTTCCATTCCACACCTTTAACCAACATTTTTGAGCCTCTCTTTTCCTTGGAGCTGCTACTTCCAGATGCCATTGCTGCTCGGTAGGTGAAGAGAAATTCTGAACAGATTCTTTGCTCTTAAAAAAATTCACTCAAAATTGCTTTAAGCTTGCTCTGGAATCACAGAAGATAACTTAGCTCAAAGTTCGTAGTGAAGAATGAGATCAAATTTTTCCCCTTTTGACGAAACATTTGTCATAAATGCTTGGTACGACGATAGATGAAATGACAGGTTGTCATCCACTTGCTCGGTAGAAACTATCAACTCGGCGATCAAAACAAAATATTGATGTACCGACTTAACTCGGTAAGGTCATGAATCGACCTCACTCGGTAGATACAACTCAGTGAGTGAAACTTTGTTGCACCTGACTAAACTCGGTTGAGTCTTGAACCGATTTGGGATCAAAGTGTATCTACATACTAATCTGATCATTTTTCTTCCTTTGGAACAGCTTAGGATGATTCTTGGAGGATGCAATTCCATACTTTCTTTTATGAATATTAATTGGAAATGATGGAGTCACTCATTTCTTGAGTGACATTGCCATTGCTTGACTTATCTTGTTCAATAGATTTAGGAATCCATTGTTGCTTCATTTGCTTCCGGATGTTGTCTGCTTTGATTTTCTTTTCATCTTCAATTCTTTCTATATTCATACAATTTCTAGCTATATGACCAAGTTCTATACATGTATAGCACCTTACAGTAGTGTCCTTCTTCCTTAGGTGATGTCTTGCACAGTTTATGCCAGTATGTCCATATTCTCCACCATAGTGACATTTGCACCAGGTGTTCTAGTCCCATCCAAATATGGCTTTGACAAGTTGTTCAGCTAGATCGAATGATTTGGATCTGCATTGGAATGCCTTGTGACGATGTTTATTGCATTTGTGACAGTTGCCTTCAAATTGTGGCTTTTCTTTGCACTCATTTTCTTTGTGACCATGCTGATTGCAATTGAAACATTTGCCATTAAATTTTGCTTTTCCATTTCTCCAGGATTTGTTTGCTGTATGACCTAACTTTCCACAATGATTGCAAGTAGGTTTTTGATTCTTTTGGGTACTTTGTTTTGAAGATTCACCTTCTTCATTGTATCCAAGAGCAGCTTTACCTTTTTGTCTATGAAGATTCTGCTCATTTTGCAAATTCAATTGATTCATATCTGTTTGGGATTTCATCATTCTTTCATTGACTTGCCTTTCAAAGATTAGGTCATTTTTCAAGCTTTAATTGATTTGTCTTAGTTTTCAGATCACTATGCAAACTTACATTCATTTGTCTCTCAGTGATTAAATCATTTCTCAAACTTTCATTCTCAGATCTTAGAATCATGATTTCTTCATTTGCATTAGATAGTTGTCCTATAAGATCTTCATGTTGAAGGGATAGATTATTCCTTATCTCTAAGTCTTTATTTGCTTTTTTTTTCTATTCCAAAACTTCACATAACCTAATGGACTGGACTTCTTGTTCTCTTTTGAGTTTTCTTACCTCTTCTTGCAGAGATCCATTCTTTTCTAGAAGTTCTTTGATTGCCTTGTTAGCTTCTTCTGAACTACTTGATGGTAACAAATCTTCAATCTTTTCTTCAACATAGTGATGGTCATTCATTTTTCTTGCAAGTTCCTTTCTTCTTTTTAGGGATTGAGAAAGATGCTCCTTTGCTTCTTTGAGTTGAACCATGGCCATTTCTAGATCTAGCTTTTAATTTTCAATAACTTTCTCCAGTCTGAATATCTCCATTACTTAGATCTTTGCTCAAGCTGTCAAACCTTGTCCTAAGAACCAAAAAGCTCTAATACCAATTGTTGGAAATATTCAAGATATAATAGGTTACTGAGAGGGAGGGGTGAATTAGTAACCACAAATTTTTTTAAGTCAACCATACACAATATTTACTTATCTATCCTGCTGCATAAAAATTGTTAAAAATTAAAACCATATATGCACAGAGATTTGGTGACCCAGAAAACTTCCAAAGTAGAAAGTAAAACTGGGGTGGGGATGATACCCACAAAGCTTCATTACTGCAATATAAAGTTGGCTGGTTAAGGCTTACAGTTATCACTTCTGGTGATCTGCCCTATTAGGAGCATAGACGATTGCTAGATCCACCTTGTTAGAGGATTTACAAACATACTTTATAAGTATGCACTTTGTTAAGAGATTTGAATAAAGACAGTTAAGTCTACCCTGTTAAAGGATTTACAAAAATGATTCACCTGTTGGGATGAACCAATAGATCAACTTACAATTTGACTGAGTTCTTTATTGTAGATCACCTTCTGTGATTGATGAAATCATTTCTGCTCCTAGTAGACCTTGCTGAGTATTCTTTTTTGCTGATGAATTTGCACTATCATCTAGATATCTTGTATGTCTTCCTGAAAATCTATATGTCTATACTTGAATATCTATAATACATTACATATATATACCATTCCGATAATTATTCATGCAAGGTCAGCCAAACACAAGTGAACAAAATATAATTGAGTCAGCCAAATGGTAAAATAAACTTGGGTTCTTCAGATAGACTTGATGACCTTTTGATACGCAGCATCCACTACGTTACTCAGAATCATCATGCACTCGGTAGAGGTAGGGGCTCAGTTCATACTAGTCATACAATGTTGCCTGAAACTCGGTAACCATTGGTGACTCGGTAGATATAGTGTCACTTAGTAAAAACTAACTTCTTCGATAACCTCCTGAGCTCGGTTATCACTGAGTGCTTCCTCACTCGATCATCACTGAGTGCTTCCTCACTCGATTAATACTATGTGCATCTTCACTCGATCATCACTGAGTGCTTCCTCACTTGGTTAATACTATGTTCATCTTCACTCGATCATCATTGAGTGCTTCCTCACTCGGTTAATACTAAGTGCAACTTTACTCAATTAAAATTGTGTCTTGATGCTCGGTTGAACTGTGCCTTCAGTGCTCAGTTTGAACTGTGTCTCCAGTGCTTGGTTTGAACTATGTCTCCAGTGCTCAGTTTGAACTGTGTTGCCATCATTCAATCTACACTGTATTACTCGGTGTAAACTGTATTACTCGGTTAGAACTATAAGATGAGTGTTGTCACTAATGGTAAATAACTTTATTCCAACATCCTAAACTTCTTGAATGATGAGATTTCATCTTTGAATCACAAACTAGATTTTCCCTTTTTCTGAAGACCTAAAAGATCATGTATAATTGGATCATGTACAATTATCATGTGCAACTTAAGCATTCAATAGTAATGTGTAAGCACTATAAAAAACCAAAAGTATGTGATCTTAACAATATAACATACTACAAAAATGAGTTAGCCCAGGGGCATCATGTACTGTCCATACAAGCATTGCATGGAATTGAAATTGTCGATGTCCTATCAGTCTAGAGATGTCATATATGGTGATACCATTCCATAACTTCAAGACCTCATTGATTAGGGGATCAATATACACGTTCATATCTTTGACTTGGTATTTACCTAACAATTGAATGAACATAAATATTACACAATTATTATGACCATTTTCATGCACTATTTATAAATTAGTTTAGATAACTATAAAATGAAAAAATACCTAGCATAGTCATTGACAACATTATGTGCTCCCTCTTTATGGACATCTAAGGAGGAATTTTATTGTTAATAACAAAAATAGGCCACACTAAGTAAATAGATCTCATATCTCCATATGGATTGACACCATCCATCGCCAATGAAAGCTTCAGATTATGAGGTTCTTCTTTAAAGTGTGACCATGTTTCTTCTATCTCTTTAAATGCAGAACCATTGGCAGGCATTCACATAATGTCATCCTGACTTCTATTGTGTGCATGCTAATCCATAAATTGTGCCAAGTTAGTGCACCTAAATAATAGTTGAAGATGTGAAATAATGGAAAGGTATGAAGAACCTTGTGAGGCACTTTTTTGGTTATTTGATCTAACCAATATCTACTAACATGACAATCAAGGCATTTTGTTGCAAATTCATGTTGTTTATGATATAGAATGTGATCATTGGAACATGCATGTATTGTCTAATACTTCATTCCAATCTGATCCATAATGCTAGATAATTCTTGGTATGAACAAGGAAAATTTTTTGATGGTGGTAAGAAAAACTCACTAATAAACCTACAACAACAAATATGCATTGTTAATATAATGAATAGTAATTGTATGCTAACATTGAAGATGAAAAAAATGACATACCTTAGCATACGTGACATTACTACAGTGGATATACCATTCATAACCTTTAAGTTCATAACCAACACTATAACCAAGAGTAGAGTTGTTTGGGAGCCTTTGTATAAGGGCTCATGTCCCTTCTCAAGTAAAGGTATATCAAGACCATCTACATTATCATTATCAGATTCACTAGTACCATCATTGTGAGCCTCTTCATCACCTACCCTAATACCATCTTCTTGAATTATGTTCTTTGGCACATTATCATCTTCTTCCATGGGAGTGTTATCCTTAGCTTGAATATTCACAACTCCATGTTCCTCCAGTAGGAAATCCACATTCAGCAATGGGGAAAAATTGTGGCCCCCTTCAACATGACCATGTTGCCTACAATGACTTTGGGCTGTTGTGATTAGAATTCTTTGATTCTTTAAGCTCTTACACTTTTTGCAAGGACAATAACATTTATCAGGTTTTCTTCAAACCTGAGCCCACAATGCAACCATTGTCTCTTTATTTTTTTTTGGGTTCATATTGTTAGGCATGGTCTTTCTTCATAGAAAAATATACCTGCAAATAAACTGGACATGTTGTAGTTAATGTTTATATATGCACATATGGAAATTGTTGATTAATGTTTTCAAATGTAACTAAAATGATCCTATAATTTCTAGAAGGCCTAGATGTTTGCAAAATGTGGAATTATAGACAATGTATCTTTGTTATTTGTAAAATGCCTCAAAGAGATGTCACAAGGTGAAAGTTACTTAGGTGCTAACAACAACATGCCATGACTAATCCCGATAGCAATGACTAATGTGATTAGTGCATCGACTAATGAAGATGACTAAAAGATCAAAACATATTAATGTAATCTTCAATCAAGAATATGTGAGCTCAAAAGATGGGTAAATTTCAAAAACTCGTGAGCCTAAGATCATTACAATTTAAGCCATGAAATAATTGCAATTGAAATTTGTTGAAAAATAAGCCCGAGTGGGTTGGCCTAAAGGTCAAAAGAAGAATTCAGATTTCACTTAATTACAAATCAATTAGCTTATGCAAGTTTGACCTCATGGTGGTTGTACAATTAAAAAAAACTTAATCCTTAGACCATTTGGGCTTAACATCAAGGGATGTGAATTTAGGACTCAAACATCTATAAAGGTTGGATATTGAAATTCTTTGGAACATCCAAAACAATTCCATAAGCATATAAGAAAGCAGATTGGTGAGTTTCACCTTGGAGGATGATTTTGGAAAAGAAATAAGAGATCAAGATATCTAAACTCAAATGGATTTAGTGTTAAACTTAGAGTTTATAAAAGAATATTATATTTGGAGGGTTCAAATGGTTGTAGATCTGAGTTTAGAAATGCATCATTTTGTTACAAGCAACAAGGTAAGTGTTGATAAATATTTTATGGGAATCCATAAATGAGAAAGGAGCTGTTAGATATCTTCTTTAAGGAGAAAATAGATTGGATGAATTTTCTAATTAAGTGTTCTAATTGAAATTCTCATTTTGTCTAGAAACCACAGAATGCAAATTGTATTTAAAGAATAGATATTATACTCATAGAAATCATCTAAGTAGGATGTCTTCATTGGATTTTTCTTCTTAGAATTTTGATTTTAGATGATCTTGTAGGTTAAAGATGTCGAGAGCTAAAGGTGGAATGATTTCAAGGTAGGAAAGCAAGCTTCAATAATTCCTCTTTAGAATTGTAGCTAGAGTCCTAAGCATTCCAATCAAAATGATTGTGTATCAATAAGATTTAACAAAAAATAATCCTAAGAACATTAAGTAAGTTAAGTTGAAACATATAAGAAAATGAATACATGTTCCTATAATCGAATAATGATTATCCAAGATTCATTAGTCAAGGGTCATCAAGACTAAAATATAGATGAGCATAAACTTTGAACATGACGGAGAAGATCTTCTGCTTGATTTTTACCATTACAACACAATAATGTTTTGTCATAGGAAAATGAGTCTTATTTTGATTCACATTACATTTTTGTGCTATTTTCATTATATTCGTTCTTTAAATTCTATTTCTAGAGACTATCCATAATTGTCCCAGATCACCATAGACTAGGACTTGTACAGATCTGCATTCTTCATTTCTAACCAGTCATATGTTTGCTTCGTAGGGTATAGTTTAATGTATATGAGAATATATAGGAAATGTAATAGACAGTAATGTTAGATAATTCATAAATGCTTCTTTATTAATTCCATCAAGTGTTTGAAACATATGACACCAAAATGCAGGACAACAATTACCACAATGCCATAATTATAGTGATATCTTTGGGATGAAAGTACATGACATATATAAGTGTCAAAGGGGTGCAAGCTCTAGTTATTTTGATATTTTGATATCCCTTGAAGGAAAATTAATTCCTCATTCCTTTTACCTAGAATTCCACTAGACAAATTATATCATTGAGTACAAAGCCCTAATCATGTGGGTACATATCGTGATTCCTATAGAGATTAAAAGCCTTCATATACATAGAAATTGTATGTTGATAGTGAATCCAATAACAATTTAAAGGGAACCAATCTAGGTTGTCTTAGTATATAGAATTACCATTGATCTTAATCAATTCTATTACTACACCATAGATAGTATTTCAAAGAGAGAAAATTGGTAAGTGAATGAAAAGGCTAGTGTAGCCTCTTTGGTCTGACATAAAATCATCACCAATTCATATCAATTTGTGATACAAGTGTGGAGATCTCATGTAGTATCAGAATTGCCAAGCCTTGGTGATCCCATTTGTGTACATGTAGACTTACAAGAATGGTTTGTTGGCATCTATGGGTATCTAAAGAGAAAATAATTCCCTAATAGAGTTGATGAAAATTCTTATATTAGGATAAGGAAACTCTTTGGTTTCTATCTTGTCTTATCAAATGTCTTGTATTGAAGATCCTATAATGGTCTCCTCCAATGATACGTAACCAAGGGTGAGATACAACTCATTTTTTGAATGGCTCATTTAGGCCCCACTAGAGGACATATAGGTGGTAAGGCCCTAGTTCAAAAGGTAATTCATGTGCAATACTATTAGAAAATGATGGAGAAAGACTCCTTTTCATTTATCAAGAGTACTCACAATTTCAATAACATAGAAATTTGATTTAAGCTCTTGGACAGGCTCACTAAGCTCAAAACTCTCTGTGGCTCTTCTAGACATGGGGTTTATATATAATTGGAAAAATATCTTTGCCACTATTTAAAGGCCATATTTTTATCATCACAACCTCATAGTATTTTAGTAAGTGGGTGGAAGGGGGCCCATTAAGGTCTACCATCACTGAAATTATCTATCAATTCATACTAGACAATATCAATTCTAACCTTGTACAATTTACATTGTTTTATGAGCCCTTTCCATAGTATGTGGTATCTTGGCTCTTATCAAAGCCCATATGTGGTATGTGGTAACCATATTTTTGCTTTCCATATTCTAACCAATAAGGAGAATATTATAATCAATAACGAAAGGCTGATTAATTATTGAATGAAAGGATGCAAATCTAACAAGGAAAATGTGCGTCTAGAAATGATCATGAAGGAATACAATCCTCATTATTAAAAAATGTTATACTAATTGATCTTATTGTTAGAAGACTTGTAATAGAAAGGTGTGATTAGCAAAGGAAATGGAGTGACATGAGACATGTCCCATACAATGGCACTCCTCACTCAAGGATGCAGATATAAGAAAGCTTTTCCATTGATCATTCATAAATACAATACAAATTAGACAAAACAAAAAATAATTTAACACAAATGTCTTATATTCATTTAAAGAGGTTCTTCTAAATCTATTTCTTCTTTTAGTCATTTTATCTTTATTATTCCTAGCTAAAAGAAATGAATATTTCTAAGTTTTGAATCTACATGAATAGTGCACAACTTTTATTTAACAGAGGTATGAAGAATACTTGTGATAGATAGTCATTGTTATTATGTTCTAGAATGCTGCTAGCTAGCTTGTTTTCATATTTTTTGAATGTCTCCAAGTAATGAGAACACTCCTCCATAGTGAAATCTCCAAACAACAATCCTAATTAAAGACAAAAAAATTCTCCCATTTAAAAGAAAAAAATTGCGCAGGTTATTTACAATAAGAATAAGGGGCAATATATCCTCAAAAGGTGTGATTAAAAAAAGCACACATAATGAAATCGGTAACTTAGATAAATTGCAGTGAGATATTTCCTCAAGTGGCATGTGCAAAAAATCAAACATTAAAATCAATAGAATATTTATATTTTCTACAAGAATATTAGTAATAAGCTTATTTACATGTATTTCAACTTTAACTATCTTTGATTCATACATAACATCTTGATGTTGATATCTAACCAACACATTATTGAAAATAAGTCCAAATAAATGTTTTTTATTGGATTACAGTAGCATAGAGAATGAAGAGGTGTCCTCACAAGGAATTCACTTTGTTTTAGCATATGCAAAAAGAAGGCCTCCAACTTGATCGATTTACATCTGTAAGTGTACTTATACCCTGCACACAAATTTGGAGCTCTACAATAGGCTATGGATATCCATGAAAGCAAAGACATCTTGTGAGATGTTGTACTTGCAACTACCCTCATATGTAGATAAGGCATTTGAACTATTTGATAGAATGCCTACCCAAAATTTGGGTCTACGAAATGTTATGGTTTTAAGCTATGCACAGAATGGGTTTCATGAGAAAGCTTTAAACAATGAAATGCAATAAGAAGGTGTAAAGATAGACTTGGTGACCTTTGCTAGAATCTTTCATGCCTAAGAAAATTTAGAGATTTGAAACTGGGTATGGAAATTCATCAAAGCATGAAGAATACAAAGATGTTGTTAAATATTGTGATTATAACTACTCGTGTAGACATATATGTAAAATTTGGAAGCATAGACAAGGCACATGAGCTGTTTGATAGAATGCTAGATGCATTCTTGTCAACTACAATGTTTGCAGATTATGAACAAAATGGATTTATTGAAAAGACTATGAACAAAATGGATTTATGCTAGATGCATTCTTAAGGGTGTGAAGTTCAATGAAAATTCATTAACCTGAAAAGTTTCTCTAGAAGGGAAAAAGAGAAGAGATGATATTGCAAAGATATGTCATAAGGTTTGAATCCATATTCAAGTTCATCGATCATAAAATTCGAATGAAATTCAGCAACGGTAAATATTCGGCAAAGTAATTCGAGATTAAATTTTAGTTAAATATATTTATGTATTTTTAAATATTAGTAATATATCCACAAATTGTCAAAATAGCTAAACATTGCTAAATAATTTAACTAAATAACTCATTATTATTTTAAAATAAAATACTATTATATTAAATAACAATATTATATTTAGGTATTATAAAATTCGGATGAAGTTCGAAAAGAGTAAAAATTTGTTGAAATCCAAATCTTGTGGATGAAATTTGATGAATCCTATGACTTAGCTACAAAGGAAATGGGACCAGATGAAAAGCTCTGATACAATTGGCAAGCCCACATGGCTCCTCAGTTCTTACAGACCCCACAATAATATTGAAAAATTGGGATCCCCTTAAAAGTAGGCTTATGTTAATAACCTCACTAGAAGTTAGTGCTTATGAAAACTAGTAAGTCTCTCATTATTCTAAATACAAGCTGCAAATTGACTTGCCTTTGGTAGAGCTGAAGATGTAAAAGCAATATAGTTTCTAGTTGAAATAGAGCTATTCACTGGTTAACCCTGTGTAAAGGAATGATGGTATTTGCAAGTTGTTTTCTCCTGTGAAGAAAAATGCATTTTTTCTAATTATAACATGGTTTGAAGGAATCATTAATTAATAGAATGAGATGTTTCAATTAGAGCATTATTATCTGCAAGAAGCAATATTTGAAAAAGATATGATGCAAGTTGAATTCTAAGGGAATTTCTTGTTCTACACAAATTGATAAGTGAAATGTTTTAAAAGATTGTTTAGAATTTCCATCACATTGCAAAACCCAAGTAATTTCACTACAAAAAGTCTATGATTGATGTTATTTTTTTAATCATATTAATGAATTGTAGCTTTGACATTGCTGGAATGATAGTCGCAATATAGATTTTTGAAGGTAGTGTTTGCTAAATAGAACATAGTCACAATGTAGTTTCAAACGTTTTTCTGCTAATTAATATTTTGATACAGAGTTGTTCAACTGTTTGTATATTTATATTCTATTATTCTTTGATGTAGTCCTTTGCATAATAGATTTGAAATATCTGGCCAATGCTTTGAATGTTAGTGTGCTATTATAGGGGTATGCATTGATAGAGTATGAAGCATACAATGAAGCTCAAGCTACAATAGAAAATCTCAATGGTGCTGAATTATTGACTCAAACTATATCTGTTGATTGGGCCTTCAAATATAGCTCATTTAGATGCAAAAAAAATTGGTGGAGGTATGTGACAGTCAAATTTCTTTCCAGCTACCATTGAAGGAAATGGAATTATACTAAGTTCTTTCTTTTGGGTGTTTCTTACTGAAATTTTAGGTCTCCCCATGGAAATTGCTCGTCCTTCCAAAAGAAGATATTTAGTTGCACATTATTATGAGATGATCTACAAGATTGTTAAAATTTGGGTTGATTCATTCTTTGCAAGCATTGATGACACATTTGGCATGGAAGTTTAATAGCTAGTGTATAACATATTGAACATTTTTATCTTGTCCTTTATCTTGTCAGTCCATCTATAACAAGTACAAAGATAGCCAAAATGGTGATATCTTTCTTCGATGTGAATGTAAATGCAGGGAAATTATTGGTGAGGAGATATTTTAAAGTTGATATTGACCTGAATCTCTCTCTTAATTGTCATTTTTTGCTCTTCCCTTAGAGCTCATAGCTTATTGTAGCTTCACATTGAAACAAAGATTGCAATTAATTAATAGTAGCTAACAACAGAAATATGGTGTTTGTGCTTCAAACATTTTCCTACTTCTTGCATGCTAAATGGAGTCTTGCCTTTCTTAAATTGGTAGAAAGCTCTATTTTTCAAAAAAAATGAACAAGGAGCATTGAGGCTTGTAAAAGGAGAAACCAAGTCTTAATGATTACAATGTTCCATCAAGTTTCTAAGTGGCATTGGATATTTTTTAAAAATATGACAAATTTTAAACATTCTTGTAAAAGACATTTTCCATATTAACCATATCACTATACAGTAGAGCTAAATTATGAATTCATGAGTTAGAATACAAACTAACAAGTCTTTAATGTCTTATTCATTGACATTTCATTAACAATGTGTACATACAACAAAATAGAAGGTTGAAAAGACTATTGCAAAATGCATTTTAGGCAACTAAATTTGTTGCTACTATGAGTTTGCATCATATTTGTCTATATCATACATAGTTTAAATCTAATTCAATTCCAATAAAAGGGATTGTTTTACTAAATAGAACTCCAACCAAATCCTTCAACTTTTCCCTTTCATCATTATGTGTTGTGTATAGGGATTGACATGACATCTTGTTGCTAGAGTTTGTTGATCTTGTAGGATATCATGTAGTCCCAATATTTCCATTCATCAAGGGGTAAACTCATCCTCCTCAATGATTGTGCATGAATGTTGTAGGTAAGCCAATTCCCTTTATAACAGATAAAATGATAACTTTTGAAAGGAGATAAATGGGAGGCATTCTCAATTTTATTTCATTCTTGACATATGTAAGTCCACTATCAAATCGGGTTGGTTTGAGTTCATGTAACTCTACCCATTCTTTTGTCAATTGTTTTGAAGTGTTAAACCTCCAAGATGGACAAAGGATGACTTGTGTCTCTGAAGTGAAGTTGTCTCATCATTGTATTCTTTTCAAAGGTCTTCACAAACTCTTTCAATTGATTGAAAGTATGAAGCACACTCTAAGGTGATAATACACATCATTTGAGATGTAGAGTATAAATTGTTATATTAAGATATTTATAGTGGTCTGTTGTTGAATTAGAATGAATATAATATACTAAAGACTAGGAGACTTTTTATCTAATGATGTGCATAGTAGCCGAGATAGAGGAGCAACCTATTCCCCCTCTTAGAATCCTCTCGGTTGTGGCTTGCAAATAATTTTTATAACAGAGTTTCTTGATGAAAATTAGATATTTTATGTTGTTATTTTTTCTAAAATCTATAAAATGAAGATATAACCACATGTTCTATTCAAGTTGGTATTTACCTTGTTTAGTTGAGGAAAGAAGGATGTGATTATTGTTTCATGCTAGGATTGTGTAGACTTGAAAGGTAAGTAAGTGAAATTTCAGTCAATTCAAATTATTATTCAAAGTAAATAAAAGAGAGAATCTAAAATTAGGAAAGAACTATAGATTTGAGTAGATTTCCTTATGCATTATGATTAAAATGTTTTTGTTTATAATAGAATTGAAAAATCATAGCTCAAAGTAAATAAATGAGAGAATCTAAAACCATGAAAGAATCACTACAGATTTGAGTAGAATTATTTTAACATTATAATGAAAATGTTTTTGTTGACAATAACATTGAATAATCATAGCTCAAATTTCTTGATAGGAACCTTGCCTACAAGTTTGAGTGGCCTTAGATGATTGGGGGTTTTGGATCTCTGAGGTAATAAGCTTAAGAGATTCCATTCATAAATTCCTATTTTTACACCTAGAAATGATACAAACTAACAAAAAATAATTACAGCTATGTTCTTATTTCTAAATTTAAATCGGTGCAAATTTTTAACATGAAAATTAAATCCAGAGATAAGAACATAATAATAGAGAATAATATTAAAAATATAGGAGCATTTATACAATTTTTATTTTGCTTTACCTAGTTTTAGTATCATGGAAATTTCAGGTATACAGAGGAACTCTTTCTTTCTCTCACACTGTGCCACCTACGGTGTAGGAGGATGGCACCTCTGATTATCTCGAGAATTACTTTTGGTCTCCTAGAAGCTGAAGTATCCTTGTTGGATGGAAGCTTGTCCTTACCAAAAACCCAGATTCCCACCCAATTGAGTAGTTGGGGCAAGCCAGTTTGCCCTATGTGCGTGCGTGAATGTAGAGGTAGATTCAATTGTACTCAATGATGTAAGCCAAGTGGTGGTTATAAATATGGCCAAGAAAGGATTTGTGCAAAAGTAGGGTGTGGCAGAATTAAAAAATTAAACTGAAGTGCTCTCACACATTCACCATAAGAACCTGGTCAGGCTTATTGGCTTTAGCTTTGGGGATGGATAACACATGCTTGCCTATGATTACATGCCAAATGGATCTCTTTCGGATTATCTATCTAGTTATTTAGTCCATATGACTCCAGAACATCTACCAATATAGTCCATATAACTTTGGAATAGATGAAATGGTTTCGAGCAGAGTCGGCATTTGAATGTTACCAATGTTCGAACACTCCAAGTGCATTGACAACAACATCCATCGTCCTAGTGTGCCTTCAAAAATTTTGAGGTGGGGGGCCAGGGGAAGAGAGGCCCTCAATTTAGTTGGTCTGCGCAAATATATCCCTTGTGCTTGTACATATTTTCTTTTTCTTTTTTTTGGTTATGACCCAAGTTGGTCAAAATTTTGACCAACTTGGAAAAACATAGGAAATTTTTGACCAATGCGGGGATGAAAACCAAAAAAAAGATGAAATCATAACTTTGGTCAAAAATTTTGGTCTAAAAATGGGGTTAAATGTACTAGACAGTATACTATATAAGGCCATGCATTTGCATCTTGCATGTTGCCCCTTTTAAACAATTTCATATAGTTTGTTGCTCTCGCAACTAATAGGTACACCAAATAAGATGTCATATAAAACATCTTATTGTTCTTGATTGCCACCAATTGCTCATCCAAATTCTCACTAAGAATCAAAGCCCAATTAATTGGCATCTTCAATGTTATGATGGTCTCAATGAAGTGTACCATCCATATGTTCAGGTGTCTTGATGCTAGTAACCCAATGACACTACTAAAAAGTATTATGGAATATCTGATATCATTTTTCATATAGCCCTCTATCATGTCCACTTTGATTTATTTGCATCCAAGAGAAGTCTTCTCAATGAGGTATGAGGATTGGATGATTTTAGATGCTTCCTCTTTATGTTCTTTATACAACCTTTCTACCCGATGATATGTCAATCTGGTATACTAATCTACTCTCAAAAGATGGAATACCTTTTCTATGTTCTTAGGTCTCAAATCTAGCATGATCTCTCTAGTTATGCTTCTCATGACCCTTTCTTCTAAGACATAGTTTTCTACCAGTGCCATGATCAATTATAAAGACTATACTAATACCAGGTGTGATGCTACATTGATTAGTTCTGATCTGATAAGAGAAAATATCATTAGGGACCTCTCAGTAGGTTTGGTGCATAGAACTAGGAAAACATTCCAATCAATATGGCTAAGTTCAATGTCCTAGATCTCTGAATACTCATCTTGGAAGTGTGACTTTGTTGGAACACCTTGAAACTTGAAAACCACTAGTTTTGGGACCATCTTTGCAGCAAGGGAAGATGATGAAGAAGCTATTGAATCTACACAAAATCAAGATCCATTAGTCTAGAAGCAAAGACAAATCAATAATATAAAACCTAATAATGACCAAAATGCAACCCATAAACCTCAACTCTCAAAAACTGTTTAA
Organism: Cupressus sempervirens; assembly: GCA_028749045.1. NCBI lineage: Eukaryota > Viridiplantae > Streptophyta > Pinopsida > Cupressales > Cupressaceae > Cupressus > Cupressus sempervirens. The sequence continues at coordinate 700,996,598 of CM053789.1, read as the reverse complement.
AAACATCTGAAAACTTATTTCTAACCCTAAAAGACAAAAAAAGAGTGCACCTAGTGCACCTCATAGGTGCACTAGGTGCACTTTAACAAATACAAATTCTATTAAGGGTGCACATCTAGCACACCTTATGGGGTGTGTTAGGTGTGCACCCTTATTTCTCAAAGGTAAGTGCAAAATAAGAAAGGGTGTGCACTTAGTGCACCTCATGGGGTGCACTAAATGTGCACCCTTTACCATCCTTAGGGATTTTTGAGCCTAGAAAAGGTATGTAGCTACACACCTTTGACTAGGTGAAGACTTAGTGTTTGTTGGGTTTTTAATTTTTTGTTGTTTCTTAGTTATTGCTAGAAAAAGGTGCACACCTTGTGCACCTTGATGGTGCACATGGTGCATGCCTTTTCTTGTGTTCATTACAATTTTTTTGTCTGTGTGTACAGGTGGTAGGGAGAGCAAAGCAGATAGAGTAGTGCATTTTGGGAGCTATGGAGGTGTAGGAGCACGAAGAAAAGAGGGAAGAATGATAAGGAAAGAGGGTGGACTCTTAGGCATTATAGGGCCAGGGGTTAGTGCAAGTCTTGGAGGTGTGCAACTACACTACTACATACTTTCAAGGGTGTGTTACTTTTATTAAGTAATCAGTGCACTGGTCCACTTGGTGAGGTGTGCTAGGTGCACTAGTGTGCCCCTTCTAGTGAAAATTTTGATTTTCTCTCCTTCAGAACATGGTTTCCAAGAATCTAGGTTTTTGGGTAGACACTTTGACTTAGGTAAAAACACTAGGGAAAACCCTTAAGTGACTTAGACCCTAGACGAGGGATCCAAAAAGATAAAAAATAAAGTAGGGGGTCCCCATTTCTAGGAAAAATGGGGCGTGTGTTTGTGAAACCATAATAGGAACTTTGTCTTGAGACCTTCATAGCTCTAACTTGCACTTCTCTAGATATTTTCATTAAAAATGAAGAAAGTGTACATATGTGAATGCTATCATGACTTTGTTCTTTAGGTTCCTACTTGATGAAGTTTGCAAAAGGTGGTATATAGCTAGATGATTAAGAATCTAAAGGAAAATAGGAATATTATTTTAAGAGAATAATCACAAAAATAAGAAGGACTCACTTCTCATCAGGAAGACACTCAAAACATATCCCAACCAAACCTAAATCACCTAAGGCCCAAATAACATGAAATGACAAGATTCCTACATGGAAGAATAAGGAAAGGTAAAGCAAGGGAGACCTAGAAAAGATGCAAAGTGGGAGTCTTGGGAACTTGATGAGATGAGAGTCACCTAGGGGCTATCTCAACAAGAAATTTGAACAAAATTGGAATGAATACTAGAAACCATGAATAGTAAAGAGAAAGAATAAAGGTTGGCAACAATGAATGAATAACATGCAATTCATAGAATGTAGTTAATGCATCTTAATTGGTGAACATGTAGTTAAAGCATAGTTGGAATTGTTCACCAACAAAGTGATCATATAGGAAATAAAATGTGGTTCTTTGTAGAATTTCAAATCATCATATCTAGCAAATATGGATTTGAGTACTCAATTCCTAGCCAAGCCTTTCATAATAAGATGTAATGAGAGGATTGATAATATACTAAGCTAATGGAATCTAGAGTAGAAAATCCTTAATTCTACCAATCAAATCATCAAAGAAATTAATGAAAACTAAATGATGTTTCTGATTAATCATATCACGTAGCCACATAAAGTATCCACAAACGAGACAAATTGCTATGCTAAGCTAGATGATGATCCTTTCTCTAATTCATCACAATAGTGTAATTATGGTACAAAGCATAAAAAATCCAAGAATAAAATGATTGCATGAGAATTCAAATAAAAAATAACTATTGGCTCCATTTTTATTCATGAACATTAAATGCACAAATAAAACACATATTCTAGTAGGAAACACTACACAGAAAATGAGAGCACCAATAACATACTTTACTACATCAAAATATTGGCCTTGAATATATATTACATCTTTGTATTTGTAAGAGATCCCATCCTTCATGAAATATTTGGATCTAGGGATTTTTATCTACAAAAGGCATGCTTAAAACACTTTTTTTTTTGAAAATTATGTATAAACAAACTCCTAACTAGGTACTAAGTAGGTTGAAAATCTTTTTTTTGTTCATTACATGGTGCGCAAGCCTTTACGCTCACTTTAAAATGACATAGAAGGAGATAAGAAGAAATAAGACTCTAGATGGAACTCAAGCTTTTGGAGCTTCTAAAAATGATAAATCAACCTTCTCTATGTATTTCTACTAGTTAAATTGTCATAAAACTAAAACAAATACACTTTTGGTGTATAACAATCCCTCGTAACTAGAACAAATGGTTAACTATTGGTGCAACTAAAAGTGTACCAAAATCATTGTAGTTGCACATCATGGAAAATTTTTCACTTTTAGAGGAAAAAATACTCTTCTTCCTATTGGAAGTACAAATGGGAAACATATACTTCTGAGAAGGGTGGGGTGAATCAGAAGTATTGATATTTAACTAATAAAACTTTTAACTTCAAACAATACATGCATGAACATATTAAAATAACATGTAAAGTAAATGCATCCACATAAATACTTGACACAAGATATGACTACATAGAAACCCTCCAAATGAGAAGGTAAAACTAGGTGGGGATGACACCCAAAATTCTTCACTACTGCAACAATAAAGTATCACCTATTAAGGTTACATAGTTTGACTATTTTCATGATCTGCCCTATGAAAGGCCTACCCTATTAAAGGCTTACAAGAGACTATTAAGTCCCAAATTGTTAAAGGATTTCACACCCTATTAGAAGTGTACCTATTCAAAGGACTTTAGAACATTCACTTGGAATGTCACCCTATTAAAGGATTTCACAATGACTGTTAAGTCAAGCTTAGTCCAAAAGATTTCACTCTGCTGACACAATTGTTAGAAAGTAATAGTAGAATGTTTGATCTAAAAACTTACAATTTGGTATTTCTGATTTCAAATCTCAAAATTTTCCATCTTGATCCTCATGGTTTGATATGAAAGTGTTATATCCTTGATCCTTTATTCTGCAAACTAATTATGCAATTCTTTCCTTCTTCTAAGTCACCTTGAATGCCTTCTAATCAATTCAGCCCTTTTCCCCCTCTAATTCTTCACTCACATCACTTCCTTATGCATTATGAATTGTGGAGCTTCATCTTCCTTTTAAACACTTTTGGTGGCTTAGGGTTGTAATCACCTAAAAATGGTCATCTAGACTATTAGCCCCCTTTTCAACATTTTGGCTAAATTAATTTAATCATTTACCTAGACCAAATTGCTAATAGTCAATTTATTTCATTATAACCTATAGTTTGACTATGCTATCCTAAGTTCATTATTTGATTAAAAGAACATGTCCCCTTTTAATTAAATAAAAGACCTCATTCTTCTAACCCACTTAAAGTGCACACATAAAGTCCTTTTTCTATTTTGCAATTAAAAGAAAAGGCTTTGTGACTTTTGTCTTATATGACAAGTGAACTTATATTCTATTGGTTGATTTGTGTGTGCACATGGATCACTCCTATTTTCGAATTCCACTGTTGATCATCCACCATCTTCATCTTGATCTCCACTGTCCATACATCTTTAAAAGGGAGAGAGCTTTCCCCTTCAATCCAATCCTCATTTTGAATATTGTTATGCTGCAAGTTTTCTAACAGGTTTCTTTGGAGCTTTGTGGAGAACTTCTATTTCTTGTCTACATTCTCTCATACCATAGAATTTTAGCTTAGATTCATGTTGCATGTTAGTTTAGCTTCTATTTTGCAATAATCTATCTCACATAGCTTAATATTTGGATTGTAACACTCCCATCTCATTGTTAGCATAGCTTGCATTGTGCATCTCATTCTAATTTAGTTTCATTTTTGCATTGCATGATCTAAGAGTTCTTTGACACTAGCACTCTTGCTCGTCTAAAGAATCTCCCATTTTGTGGTTTACTAGCAAGAGTTGTATTTCTAAGGCTCAGCTGAGAGCTCCTATATACTCATTTGTATGCCCCTTGCACTCCATGACTAGGGAGCTCTAAGTTGACATTCGAACTTTCCAATCTATGGAGAATTTTGGATAGAATGATTTAGAGAAGTGCACCTTTTCTAGTGTACATTTTTGGCACCCACCGTGGGGCTTGAATCAAGTTTCTAGCTCCATTTGCTTTTATTCTTCATCTTTGGTTTTTTACAGCAGCATATTGGATCTAATCAAATGCTTTTTTAGAATTATCACTTTGGTTTTAAGGCCAACCCATAAGTAAATTGGTTTGAAAGCCAAAAACTTAGTTGGTTTAAAGATTTGATCATATCTTTTAAACTACTTGGAGTTTGGTTCTAAATTTTTTTTTGCTGATTGGGTATATGCTCAAAATGTCTCAGTACAATTTTCAAAGCATTTTGACGTGATTTTTGGGAGTTATGAATTTTTCTTTATTTTTCATAAAAAGCTGTTTCTGATCGCAAATTAGCGAATTTTTTTTTTAAAAAAAAAAACTTACATTTTCAGAAATGGTTTTCAATTCTAATGGGGGTTCTTTCTTTGTGTTTTGAATTTTGAGGTTGTATTAAGGATCAAAAACTCGATTTGAAAAATTTGGCCTGTTTTGACAAAATCAATCTCTAGAGCGCAAATAAAGAGATTTTTTTAAATTTCTGGCATATTTGGAAAGCTCTCTGATTTTTAATAGGGGTCTCTTCTTTTCATTTTTATTTTTGGATACGAAATCATAGCAAACAAGTCCAATCTTGTTGACTAGGTCAAAATCAAAGAGTAAAAATGAGAGCATTTGTGATTAACTTGCACTTTCTTTGCATGCACTTGGTTGGAAGATAAATTGGATTTTTGAGGCAACTAACCACTTTTTATTGCATATTTTTATGTTATTTCATACTAACTTTTGGTGCTAACAAGTTGTGATTACAGGTTGCCATCCTTATGAAAAGGAAATTGAAACATTGCATAAAAAGAACGCATGTCAAAGCTTCAAATGCGCAAGGGCTACTAACATTGTTTGCAGGGCTGCCCAAAGCATAAAAACCCAAACTTGCTTTTTTTTTTGTTTCCATGTGCGGCATTGAATAAATTTTTCATCTTTTATAGGCACATAAAACTTGTGATTGGAGTCTTTTGGTAATAGGAGAGTATGCTCTTCACCCTTGTGGTGAATCAAAAATCTTGACTTGCCATTTGGTTTCAAAAGCAAGGGGTAACTAAATATTCTTGGCGTGTTTGGGAAAAAACAATTGGAATAGGAGAGTATGCTCTTCACCCTTGTGGTGAATCAGAAATCTTGACTTTCGAAAGTTGATCCACTTTGTGTAGTTATAATCCTTTAGAGGGCCTGCTCTCGGACAACCTGAGAGGAACGACCCAAGTGGGGACAAGCCGATTACCTGGCTCTTCCAACCCACTATAAACTGAAGGCTACCAAGGACACAAAACTTTGGTAGATGTAGTGTTTGTCTTCGCCTAGTGTGATCGCTTATGGGATTTCGACCATAGGGAGATCACTAGGCAAGAATGCTTAAGGTACTCTTGTGATCGCGAGATTGGTTACTCATCGCAAGGTGAGGTGTCCCATAATTGGGAGCAAGAGGAACACTATGAACGAAAGCCCTATCTAAACACCCTAAGTTAGTAACTACCCTTTTTAGCCGCTCAACTTCTTGGTGCAAGGACCGATCCTAGTGGATTACCCGGATCACCCCAAGATTTACACTCACCATATGTGTTCCCTTGGATATGATTATGGAATTTCCATGACAAAGCCAATATCTCTTGTGGGCAACCACTTAGTGTGAGGCAAAGGAGCATCAAGCATGGGCCAAGTTGTTGAGTAATGAACCATGACTTCTAGGTAGATATTGCTTGATGTGTTCTTGAATGTGCTAGACTTGTGAAAATCTTTTGAACATACACATGATGATAGTTATAAGGCTTTATTTTAAGACCTCACATATGTTTGTATCATGCAAGGTTGCTTTGTCCCTTGCTTGATTGGTTGAAGAATACTCCATGTGTCACTATCTTGCTTGGAAAGAAATTGCTTTTGAACATCAAACTTGCTATGCTATCAATTATTGTCAAACTTTGTCAACCAAGTCAAAACATCAAATGCAAAAAAAAATTTGTGTTGCTTGCTAAGGGGAGTCTCATCATTTGATTTTTATTTTCTATGTCTCTAGTTCTTGAACATGCTTAAAGTGGCTCTTTGGTCTTAGTGCTCTTGATCTTTTTGTCTTCATGGTCTATGTCCGCTTGCTAGTTATCCTTTTGCTAAAATGGTTGCCTTGATTTCTTGACTACACTCTTGGGTTGGAGAGTTGTTCACTTGTCACCCCGCTTGCTCTATCTATTTGGCTATTTGGGCATCTTGCCTAGTTATTGACTTGAGTCATTCATGTTGTAAGTTTCTTGGACATATCGTTTGACAAGTTGCTTTAATCTCTCTCTAATATCTTGGCAAGTGAACACTCTACCTCCTATAGTATCAACATCAAGTTATCTTCTAGACTATTTTATGCTTGGCTTTGCATCTAAAACTATGGGATCTAAACCTTGTGCTACCAAACTTCAACCAAATCTAGATGATCATGATATCCTCCATGTCACTAAAGAGTTTCAAGATCTATATGCGTAATACAAAGAACTAGAAGAGACAAATGATATTTCTTACCTTCATCTCTCTAAGCGCATGAAAAAAAGGAGAAGATTGCATCACTACATGAATCTTCCTTAAGGTCTTTACATGCATGTGAGTCACCTTCTTTGAGGTCATCCTCTTCATCTAGGTCTACATGCTCTACTTCAAGACATCAAATGTCTTCATCTTCTAGATCTAAAGACCTCTTTAGAGAACAAGCAAGTGATACCTCCTTTGAGCCTATTCCAAAATTTCATGATGGACCTATATTTGACCAAGATAATGATGAAGACATGAATGCATTCTATTCACTTGAGAAACAAAAAAAAGACTCTAGACATACTTCTAATAGAAATTTTGCTCCCTTGGAAGATTCTTATGATGACACTTTGCAAAAACTTCTTAGCAATAAGATCATCATGTTACCAAAGTCTAGCTCATATGGAAACCCATTCTTGGATATCTATTGTGCTTATCATCAATATAATGAGCATAGTACTTCAAATTGCATTGAGCTGAAACATAAAATCCAAGATCTTATTGATAATGGAATTATTGATACCTCTAATGACTCATGCGATGAGGATACTTTTCTTGAGAAAGATTACATTAATGAACCTATGTCTAGTAGCAGCTCTATTACATATTCCACTTCTTCCAACACTCATGCATCTCCCAACACGTCAAAGCTTTCCAACATGCCTTTATCAAATAAAGAACCTAATTCTTTTCATGTACACTATGCCTATCCTCAAGGGCTATCTCTAAAAGAAACTCAAGCTAACCTTCACTTGGCTGAAAATGTTTTCCATGCTACTAATCCTAAACATCCTCAACCTTCATGCACTACTATGCCTAATCAAAGCACTACTCCATTCACTTTTCATTCTCCCTTGTCCTTAGAAGTGGCTCCATGTCAAGAGGACTCTCAAAAAGAAAAAGCTATAAATGTCAAGAAAGATCAAGATCAAGCACCCTTTCATCTCTTTCAAGATTTTCCCCCTCCATATCCTATATCTTTTCCACCTCCTAAGTATGATGAAGATACCACTTCCATTATCTCCCTTGAGCTTACTGAAAATTATGAGAAAAGTTCTCTTCATATGCTATCCAAAGCTACTTGTCAAGATCAAAGCATCCCCTCATGTTCTACTTCTCCACATCCACTTAAAAATTGTGCTCAAGCTTCAAGTGCTACTATTAAAAATGTTGTTCCTATCAAAGGTACTCATGAGTCTATTGATGGCTTTGACCATGTTGCTCATTCTAAATATATTGATATCCCTTCCCACTATCCCTTTGCATCTTCTAAATCTATCCTTGGTCCTTATCCATCTAAGCTAAAGCATTCAAACCTTCCATCTATATTGGGACCTTATGTTCCATCATCTCCTACATTTTCCACTCCTAGCTCTCTCATCATACCTCAAGATCAACAAAGACGCTCATCCTTGATGAATTATCACTCATCTATCCATCTAAACCAGTCATATCAGCCTTATTCATCCACAAATCCCAAGTCCTTTGGAAGTGAGAATAAACATAAGAATCCATTGAAAAAGAAAGATCACTATGTCCCATCTAATCGACATGTGAATGCTAAGAAGGAAAATGCACAAAAGAGACTACAAAGGTCCACTGTTAAGAGAGCTAAATCAAAGCAAATGTGGGTTCCTAAATCCATCATTGAAGAAATGCAATCTCAAGCACCCAAAGAACGAGGAAAATCTAAAGCTATGTGGATTCCCAAGTCTCTTTTAAAAGACTTGAATATTGAAAATACTTCAAAGTTGACATTCAAGCTTCCAAAGGCTTCCATTCCATCTTCTTCCAAAAATCTTTCTAAAAATATTCCAAAGCCTTCCACTCCACTTTTTTCCAAATCTCTTCTACCACCTCATACATCTAAACCTCAAGCTACTTCATCCATGATTCCTCCATCATTCCAATACCCTTCAAGGTGTGTGTCAACATTGATCTTGTTCAATATTTCAACTACCCTCATGAAATCCTCTAAAGCTTACACTAACTTTCTATACATGAACTATTATCCTCCATATACTCTTCCTACTACCATTTCTCTTTCATCACCCTATCAACATCTTTGAGCATACCTTTCTATGGTCTTGGCTTATCATGACTTATCTTTTCTATAGGAGCATTATCTACATTCAAACAACTTCAGCTCTTTCTAAAAATTCAAAAAAAAAAAGAAAAAAATAAAAAAAAATGAAAATGTGCCTTGGTGAAAACCACTTCTTGTGGCACCTTGGTAGCAAAATTAAAGAGAAATAAATTTATCCTATGGTGAAAACTACTTCTTGTGGCACCTTGGATAAGTACCATGATGAAAACTTGGCAAACAAGCATCATGCGTAATTCTTCCATCATCCATCTATACCCTCTTCTCTCTTTGATCTTGAAAATGTTGAGCTATCTTTGCATATTGGCTATCTTACCCATGAGATTTTCTATTGTGCTCTCCCATTCACTCATAGCCTCCATCTTGAGCTTTATTTTTATTGCTCTATCCCATCGCTATCCTATCTAGTTGACCCCTTGGTCTTGATCATAATAAATGAAACATGGTTCTCATAGGTCTCTTGACATGGCTACTCTTTTGGACTACACGCTTTCATGCTATCTTACTCATTAGCTTCCATCGCTTATCTTATATGCTATCGCACTTGTTCGCTTCACCACTTATCCTACATGCTATCTTTCTTATTACTTCCATTGCTTATCCAAAACATGCTTCATGTGACTATTTCACCTCTTTCCCTAGCTTGGGTACTCTTGAGGAGTCAGTCCTTGAGGATCGCCTTTACTTGCTTCATACTTTTTTCTTATCCATCTTTGCTTATCCACTGGCTTGTTTCTCCATCATGTCCTATACCTTGCTAGATATTGGGGGAAAATAATGTGATCTTGGTTGAGAACTAGTAATCTCTAAATTATTCTAAAAAATCCAAAAAATCATATATGATCTTGAAAAAAATCCTAAAAATGAGAAAAAGTCCTGAAAAAAAGATCATCTTAGTGAAAACCTAGCAATAGGTGCTTTGATGTATCACCAAAAAATCAAAAATACAAAAATAATTTTTTTTTGAAAAAAGTCTTGAAAAAAACTATCAAAGTGGTGAAAACCTGAAAATAGGCACTACTTGAAACCCTTGCACCTATGTCTATCAGTCTCAATTATCCACTTCGCTACACATTTCCTAGCTTGGAATTGTTTCTTGTCCTCATCTCGGGGGCATAACTACTTAGCCTATTGAGGTATTCTTGTGCATTAGGGTTTCTTGGACAACTCACAAAATAGTGTTTCTCAACACTTCTCCCACTTTGACATCAAGTGTTTTTCAACACTTTTCAGATAGTTTACCTACGGTCTCCGATGTCGCAATATTTCTCACTATCAGAATCAAGTCCGGAAGAAATGGCCAAGTGACTTACACACACACACACTTTATCATTTAAACGACTGAGCTATGCTGATATTTATCTACTTTGTGTGCTGTCTATGATGATTTCTTTGCCATGTGTTCCCTCCCTAATAGTCTTTCGAGGATGTCATTGACTATAAGACTAGGGGCATGGGGCATGTCTTCTTGATTTCTGCTTGTGGGTATACTTTGTTTGTCTATAGCGTTGTAAGCATTTATGCTGGTCCTATTCAACACGTTGACTTACAAATGTATCATCCTTTATTGTTTTGCAAGACTACACTCAGGGTTTATCCTGGCGCTTATGCCTTGATACAGGTGTAATCTTGCTAAATTAAACTTAGGAAATCTAATCATGTAGTTATCTTGACTTACATGTCTCTGATGCTTAGATTGGATTTCCACATACCTATCTAATATCGATCATATTCATATCCTCATAGTTATACTAGTGATGGTTGTATGATCTCATGATGTCCCTAATAAATGCTCAATGATGAAATTAAGAGTCTAAATGTTATGCGCTTCTTGTTGGTAAACCACTTTGCATATTAGCTTGCATTTTAGGTTCATTTTCTAGCTTAGTTTTGCATTCTTGCATATGGGGAGAGCTCTCTCTTCATCTTTTTGTGGACATATCGGCTAACTCCTTTCATATATTTCTTTACTTTCTTCTTGTTCATGTCTTTTCACCTTCTTAATCTTTCGCTTCATCTCTTTTCTATCTTGTCATCACATTATATAAAGTTTTGACCTCTTAAATAATTTCAACATCCTAGATTCATTTTCGGGATCAAAATCCAAATTCGAGTTCACCTTGATGGTCAAAATTGTCTTTTGAAATTCTACTTTCTTCTGAGCAGTTAGCTGACCTTTTGAGGTCTAATCTCTGAATCATCACTGGGGCATCTTCATTTCTTCATGTCTTCATCATTTCCATACTTCATATCTACTTCAATTCACTGTTTCATGTCTAAAATCACCTTTCTACTCATTTTGACCTAATTTTTATGCTATATCCTTCAAGGTCAACTCTAGTCAAACTGGGGCATTTTATCAATTTCTTATAGTCATTCTTGGGTTCTAATCATTTATCTATCATTTTGGACATTGCTATATTCTAATTTTCTCATGTCTAGCCAGTTTCTGCATTGCCTTACCTCATTTCAATTTCGATCCCGAGGGGGCAAAAATACTCTATTGTTGATTGTTACAGCTATCTATTTCTTAGGAGCATTTGTTTGACCTTATCACTTTCTCTTGATCTATTCGCTTTGCTAGGTGTTAAAATTCTTTTTTGATCCTAACATCATCTTCCTAATGTTCAGTACTACCGCTATCAGGCTGTGCATTTAGGACTTGCTATCTATTTTTGCATTTCATTCTTTGGAATCAGACGTCTATATCTATCACCGCCTACTTGGCTTTCCTTTAACATAATGTGTTCCCAGATCGATTACACATTAGTCAAAGAGGGGCAAATGTAATCACCTAAAAATGGTCATCTAGACTATTAGCCCCCTTTTCAACATTTTGGCTAAATTAATTTAATCATTTACCTAGACCAAATTGCTAATAATCAATTTATTTGATTATAACCTATAGTTTGACTATGCTATCCTAAGTTCATTATTTGATTAAAATAACATGTCCCCTTTTAATTAAATAAAAGACCTCATTCTTCTAACCCACTTAAAGTGCACACATAAAGTCCTTTTTCTATTTTGCAATTAAAAGAAAAGGCTTTGTGACTTTTTTCTTATATGACAAGTCAACTTATATTCTATTGGTTGATTTGTGTGTGCACATGGATCACTCCTATTTTTGAATTCCACCGTTGATCATCCACCATCTTCATCTTGATCTCCACCATCCATACATCTTTAAAAGGGAGAGAGCTTTCCCCTTCAATCCAATCCTCATTTTGAATATTGTTATGCTGTAGGTTTTCTAACAGGTTTCTTTGGAGCTTTGTGGAGAACTTCTATTTCTTGTCTACATTCTCTCATACCATAGCATTTTAGCTTAGATTCATGTTGCATGTTAGTTTAGCTTCTATTTTTCAATAATCTATCTCACATAGCTTAATATTTGGATTGTAACACTCCCATCTCATTGTTAGCATAGCTTGCATTGTGCATCTCATTCTAATTTAGTTTCATTTTTGCATTGCATGATCTAAGAGTTCTTTGACACTAGCACTCTTGCTCTTGTCTAAAGAATCTCCCATTTTGTGGTTTACTAGCAAGATTTGTATTTCTAAGGCTCAGCTGAGAGCTCCTATATACTCATTTGTATGCCCCTTGCACTCCATGACTAGGGAGCTCTAAGTCGACATTCGAACTTTCCAATCTATGGAGAATTTTGGATAGAATGATTTAGAGAAGTGCACCTTTTCTAGTGTACATTTAGATATGAATCTACGACTAAGATTCATTCATTTAGCTATTAACCATTGCAATTTTCTAATTGGTTGCATGTTGATTGCATAGGAAAACTAAATATATTTGATCTTATCTACAAAACTTCGAGATCTATCTATAAGCTAGCATACAAACAGTTTGCATAGTTGTTGATTGTGCCATCACAAACAACTAGTTCCATTCTGTGTTACTTGACACTTGATAATATTAATGCTTGACACTTACTATAATTATGTTTTTCTTAGCTCATGAACTTGCTTGGCATCAACTGTTCACTCAACACTTTGAGTGACTCAACACATGAGTCACTCGACACTCATTACAATTCGACATCTATACATATTATACTCGGCATGAACTTAATAAATATCTTAAGTGTGTTGACACTCAATTGCCAAAACTAATTTAAGATCAATAATCTCCCCATTTGAAATGAGTGTCAAAAATACTTTACTGTATATAAAAAATCTAATTTCCTCAAGTATAATATAAAACTTTAAAAAATATAAAATTTTGTAATAAACTATATACCTCAAAATTTTTCTCAAACTTTTGTAGCTTCCTTTGAGTTAATGTGCCTAATGTGCTCAAAATCTCTTCTCTTCTCTAAGTAGATTTGCTTCATGTTGATACTCTTTGTCTTCAAAAATATTAACACTCTGTTTCTATCTGATATACTCTATTTCTACTCTTTTGCTATTCTATTTGCTCTTTTTTTTGTTTTCTCTCCCCCTTTCAGGTTATTTCCCTTTGTACGTTGATATCCTTTACTTTATTATCATATTATCTCCCCCTTGCATGTTTGTCTCTATTGGAAATATTAAAGACTATGCTAGGTTACTGATAGGGGAGGGGTGAATTAGTAACCTCAAAAACTTTTACCAAATTCAAATCTAACTGCAATAATCCAATTACCATTTAATCCATTAAATCAAGTATAACTACATGCATGAGAAACTAAAAACATAAAACATTCATGACACTTGAAAAAAATGGTTTGGTGACCCAGAAACCTTCCAAATAGAAAGTAAAATTGGGGTGGGGATGATACCCAAAAAACTTTATTACTGCAACATAGAGTTGGCCTGTTAAGGCTTACAATGATCACTTATGATGATATACTCTGTTAGGAGCAATTAGGACTGCTAGGTCCACCTTATTAGAGGTTTTATAAACATATATTGAAGTATGCACTTGGTAAAGAGATTTCACAAAAGACTGTTAAGTCTACCTTGTTAGAGGATTTGGACTGGTTCACCTGTTAGGATGAAACAATAGATCTTTGACTTACAACTAATTTACTAATAGAGATTCTTTGAAGTACTAATCACCTTTATGTGATAGATATGACTCTGTTGCTCCTTTGATAATATGGCCTTACAATATACTTCACTACTGATTCACATTCACATCCTTCTTATCATTTCATTCTTTCTTTCTTTTTCTCACACTTTTCTTCACACTTGGATATGATACAATACATTACATATATATCAATCCAATTTACAAAATTACAAAGTCATCCAATATACAAGTTAACACCAATATTACAAAGTTTGCTCAAATGAAGACACTTGAGTTCTGAAGACTGACTTGGTGAAGTTCTGACACACACCATCCACTTTCACTACTTGGCATTGTCATGCATTTGGTAGAAGTAGAAGCTCAATCCATACTAATCATCTCAAAGTAGTCTCAAACTTGGTCTACATTGGTGACTCAGTAGATACTATGTAACTTGGTAGAAACTAAATTACTCATTTATCATGACTACACTCGATAAACACTAATAATCACATAGCTCAGTTAACACTAAATTCACTTCAGATAAACTACTAGCTCGATAAAAATTGCAAAGCTTGGTAACCACTGAACTGCTTAGGTTGAACCATTGGATTTCATAATGCCTAATTCTGCTTAGTTTGAACTATTGCACTTCATATTAATTGAATTCACTTGGTAACTAGTGGGATGCTTGGTAGGAACAATAAAGCTCGGTGGCTACTAAATTACATGACAAACATTTTAGAGTATTCAATGAGCTCGGTAGCTATATAGAATCTGAATAAGTATTGTCACTAGTAACAAACTTGACTTAATGTCAACAATCTCCCCCTTTGGCATTAGTGACAAAAAAACTTATTAGCCAAAACTTATATACATTGTGTGATACTAGCTTGGTGTGGTATGCTATTTTTGAGATTTTTCAAAATTTGTCTTTGTAAGTATATATGGTATATTGTATCTACAAATTCTATACTTTCCTTTCCTTTGCATGATTCTCCCCCATACAAATTACATAGTATAAAAAATCTCTCTCATTATATATGGTAATCTTCCTTTTATTGTCTCACCCATATATACATACTATCTAATACTATCTCTCCTCCTTTTTGACAATAATGCCAAAGATTTATTCAAAACTTATTTACATAGAGACACCAATATAAGAAAAAAAATCAGAATGTACCTTAAGTATGAGTGCTAAAGACTTATCCCAATTTTCTTGCAAAACTTTGCATGTATGCAGAGAAATTTGAACTTCTACAGAGAGTTCTATCATGTGATATGTAATAACTCAAAAAACTAGTGCAAAGAGTAAATATCTAAACTATGAATGCAAATGATACAAAATCAAAATCGCATCATAGAGTTAGTCTCCAAGAGAGTAATGCAAATGTTGGAAGGAAAATAGCATTAAGAGGATGCAAAAACAAGAGATACAAATACAAGCCAGGTAGCATGCTTATATAGGCTAGGAAGAGGGAGGAGGTGGCAACACCAACCAATGAGGAGCAACCATCTATCGAACTAAAGATAGCAAAGTATCTTCCCAAGATAGCTAATTGATGCTCACATGTAGGAAGGTGACACCTCACAACCATTCACCTAATAAGACATGCTTTATTAACCTAAGAGAGATTATTAAAAGTGTAGGAAAAACCTAGCAAAATAAGAAAAATAAAAAACTACACTAACACCCCCCCATAAGCGAAGCTTAGGTGGATGTAGAAATGGGTCCCGGCAAGTCAAGCTTGATCAGGTACCCATGTACATAAAATTCCCCCAAGAGAGAGAGAAAAGAGACTCCCCAAAGAAAATTAGGACTCCAAGTGAGAGGAAGAGCCCCCCCCAAAAGATGAAGCATCCCACACCCCCAGAAAAGCTTGCAAATTTTGTCCGGTAGATCCACTTACATCAAACAAGTTTTCTTCCCTTAGGAAAATGAACAACATCCCAAGTGTGGTTCCTCATCAAGGAACTATACTCTTCCTGCATAGCTATATCCCACTTAGAAATACCAGAAGCCTCATGAAGGATTGTGGATTTGAGGCAGTAGCAATGAAGATATGTAGAGCATCCTTGAATTGTGAACGAGTCTGCATGGTGTCTAATGGATCCCTAACCCAATCACCTGCAAACTACAAGGTCTGTCTAGCCCAAAGTGGACTAGAAGATGGAGAATCTAGAGGAGAATCATCAACTTGTAAATGATGACTAGGAGAGGAAGGAGGTGAGTCCTCTGAATCACTCTCTGTATCAAAGCTAGAGGTAGAAGACTGCTCAAGTGAATCTGACCCATCAGAAGATCTATCATGTATTCCAAGTGACTCCAATGTCAAAGTAGAAGGCAACCCTGTTACCATGCTTTGTTGGTTAAGCTGATGCAAGTAGTGGAAGTTAAGATGGCTAAACCACTCATGCCATAATCTGCTCACATCATTAAAGTGAGTGAGTGAAACAGTCAAAGGAGGATCAAGAACAAAGTGAGAAAACATATAGAGTCGTGACTGATGATCTGCTCTCCCAATTGCAACTGTAGAATCATTGTGCAACTCACATATCTCCACTAAACTAGGAGTAAACTCAACCCACTTGCCTAAACCTGTGTGAGTGATCTGGTGTACCGATTGGAGATTAGTTGACAATGAGGGTACATAAGGAACATCATGGAATGTACCATCCCCCACATCAACAGACCCTCTCCCACACACCTCAACAAGAGTGTTATCACCCATCAAAATAGAAGGCATAGTACATGGCTCCAAGGATGCAAGTTCTTCCTTAGATGAAGCCATTTGGTGTGAAGCACCCGAATCAAGAACCCAAGTGGATGGTGAGGAAGTAACTGCAAAAAGGGCCTTGCCCTTTCCTTTCCCCTTACTGCTTTCTTTTTCCTTGTTAGACCCTTCATTAGAACTTTGTTTGATAGACTCAGGAACACTAATATTATTCTTCTCAAGAATGTATGTCAAGTGATCAAGTTGTTTCTGCAAACATTTATGTTCATCATGACTAGGTCTTTTACAATAAGCACATTTGACCTTTTCTTTCTTAGGCTTATCGCCCTTGGAAGATAGTGTATCAATAGTTGCTTTTGAAGAAACCGGCATCTAATCCTTCTTCTCCTCGCTATTCTTTTGTTTCTTGTCCTTACTATTGTTGTTACTACTTTGTCCTTGTTGTTCTTTTGTGCCTTGGTTGGCAGCCAAGGCATGTGACTTAGAGGACTTAAGAATGCCCATCTAGATTAGCTTGTCCTATTCTCGAGTGAGATTGATAGAAAAATCATCTAAAGATGGCATGGTGAATTGAGTACCAAGTGCACCCTTAGTAGCATAGAAGGTAGAGACAAACATAGAATATTCTGAACTTAGCTTAGAGAGAATACTAAGAATCAATTGTTCATCTTTCTTTTCAATTCCACATTGTTTTAACTGCAGCCTTAGTGATTTCAATTTGGTGAAGAAATCTTGGATTGTGTTGAAATTGCCTGGACTCAAACTTATTAATTCATTTTCCAACATATGACCCCTCATTGAATCTTGTGTGCCAAATAGTGTTTCTAGCTTTGTCCATACTTCATTTGGTGTATCCAAAGACTCAATGTGAAATAGCAAGTCAGGAGAAACAGAAAAACACAATGTTCTAAATGCCTCATCACATTTGTTAAACCACTTAGGCTTATCTTTATCTTTAGCAGGTTCAGTTTCAAGTCCCATAGTTATCCTATTTAATCCAGCTTTCCTTAAGTGAATTTTCATGCGTGATTTCCACTCAAAATAATTTTATGGAGTTAGGATGGGCATATTTGTTTGAATCATGATGAAAAAATGCAGAGAAGAAATGCTAGAAAGAAGAGAACCCAGCCACGACAATGCCCTCCCCTTTTTACTCAATCAAAGAACCCCCCTCCAAAGAAATATGATTTGGCACTTTATTTTGGTGCATTTACAACTACCATTAGAAAGAAATACTCAGTGGTCTTGATTTTAATGCATTACAAACCCTCATGAAGAGCATATGCTAGAAGTGAAACTTGGGCATAATAATCAAAGAAACAAATAGCACCACTGCGATCTACTCGAAAAATCATGCACTTTCAAAAAAAGAATTGCCTCGATACGAGGTTGTATGAGAAAGTTATGATCCTCCAAAGTTTCCAAAACGAGAACTGTGCACAGTCATGACTGAGAATCTGCAATTTTTGAACAATTCATGCATGAAAAAAAAAAAAAAAACTCCACTAGTGGATAGAGCACAAAAAAATAGCCAAGTTCATAACAAGAATCATCAAAATCAGAGTCCGTATGAGCAAGAACAAGAAATTTGAAAATTGCGTTCAAATCTGCGGCTACCAATGGAGAGGGGTATGGCTGTAGCTTTGCATGCTCAATTTTGAAAAATATACAACTTGTATGAAAAATCTAAAAGATACCCAAATGGTTTTTTGGGGCTGCGAACAAAACCCAGAAAGCATTTTTCTTGCTGATGTACAGAAGATGTTGCTATAGTGTAAATCAAATGCCTTTAATAGTAAAAAACGGCTCCAAAAATCAAAAAATGACCCCAGCAACCAGAATATGACATGCAAATGTTGGATCAGCTTCCTAAGTCCATCAATGGCATGCTGGAACCTGCAATACTGATTGAAAACTCCAAATATGCAAGTTAGTTGTCAGATTTGAGATTGAAACTCCAGAGAAAAATCATTTTTGTCAAAACTTTTCTGATTCTCAGGATCATCCAAAGATGCAAGAGAAGAGCATACTTTGTTTTTCAAAAAATTACAATAAATTTTATTAGCCCCCCCCCCCCCCCCCGAATCTCTCAAATAAGAAAACTAAAATCTACTCTTGCACATAGAAAACCTCTAATACCATGTTAGAATCTGATAAGATTAATAACTTAGAAAACTAGTGCAAAGAGTAAATATCTAAACTATGAATGCAAATGATACAAAATCAAAATAGCATCATAGAGTTAGTCTCCAAGAGAGTAATGCAAATGCTGGAAGCAAAATAGCATTAAGAGGATGCAAAAACAAGAGATACAAATACAAGCCAGGTAGCATGCTTATATAGGCTAGGAAGAGGGAGGAGGTGGCAACACCAACCAATGAGGAGCAACCATCTATCGGACTAAAGATAGCAAAGTATCTTCCCAAGATAGCTAATTGATGCTCACATGTAGGACGGTGACACCTCACAACCATTCACCTAATAAGACATGCTTTATTAACCTAAGTGAGATTATTAAAAGTGTAGGAAAGACCTAGCAAAATAAGAAAAATAAAAAACTACACTAACAGAACTAGGGTCAAGTTGCAACTGCTATGCACTAGCCTTTAGATCTTCATCAATATTTATCAGTTCTCTCTTTATTTCCTTTGTGAACTCGGTAACATTACATTATTTTCCAAAAAGTGACGTTAGAGGTTTCAAGATTGGTCAAAATTGAGGAAAGCTCTCCTTGCTAAATGGCAATTTGTTGAGCAATGTGCTCAAACACTTTGTTATCAAATTTCTTCTCTACTTTCTCAATCAATTTGTCTTGACCACTAGAATCCTCATTAAACTTCTAAAATGCCTCTTCTAATTGAAAAAAAATGTGTTGAGAAGTATCAAATTCAACACTTATCACCTCAATCAAAATATTCTTAGCATCTTCTAAGATTTTATATTTTTTGTCTTTTTCCTCTCTCAATTTCTTCTATTTGCCCTTCTTTTGGAGGAGTTGACCAGCTATTTGCATTTGATCTATAGTGGCATTACCAAAATCCCATTTTGGAATCTCAATCTCCTCATCTAGGTCAATATCCTCCTCTATCTCCTTTCCACTCAAAAATCTTATACTTGGTTGAGCCTTAGGTTCAATTGCTTTTATACTTAATGCCTTAGAATCTAGAATGGAAACAATGGTAGAGATAGTAGGACTAGCCATGAAAACTAATATAGTACTAGTAGATGGAATACTAACTAGTATTCTTACTAAATCCAAAACTAATGTAGTTATAGAGGTATCCAAAACTGTAGAAAATAAAACTATAGAATCCAAAATTGCAGAACTTGAAACTAAAGTACTTACTGCTGAAGAACACAAGATTGTAGAATATACTGTACTCATTACTGATGATGCTAACTCAGGAGCTGAATAAGAGGGAGGCTAAAACTTGGTAGATGAAATGGTAGACACTTCTATTAGTGATGTCCTGAGCTATGAGGGAGCAAAGAGTGATTGGACATTAGATATATCTACTGTAATCACAATCAAACTTGTTGAAGCTATCTCTGAACTTGATGTAGCTGCTGATTTTCTTGGAGAGAGGAAGTGAGGCAATGATTGTGGCTGCTATATTCATAGGATCAGTCTCCTCATCATCTTCTTTTTCTTCCTCAATAGCTTCTTCCTCTTTATATTGTTCAACTTCTTCATTGTCAAAATGTGTTGGCTCAGAGTATGTTTCATCTTCCTCATAATTACTGTCATCATCCTTGACTTCTACTGGGAAGTCTCTTTTTTTATGCAAGTGATAAAAATTCTTCCGCATGCCTATGGAATTCTTGATTACATGCTCTATATCTTTTAAAAAAATTAAACAAGCATTAAATCTAAGAGTCATCTTGTCTTCATTTTTCTTCATAGACTCTTTTACCTTAGTATTTGTGATGCTTGATAACAACTGCCTCAGGGTTTGTTCATAGATATCTTTTCCTATTTGCATAGCTAAGTCCCATCTTGGCTTTAATTTCTCTAATAGTTCATTAGAGATCTAGGAGGCTATTTGATTAGGGGAATACTTCTATTTTTCCATCTTGGTTAGCATCAACTCTTCAACCTATTTCTTCTTAGCCTCTATTCTAGTCTCATACTTCAATGATTTGAAGTTGGTTATTCCTACACCTTCTTCAATTGTTATAGTTTTTCCTAGAAGGTGGGAAGAGGCTTGCTAAACACAACTTCACTTCCTTTCCTCTTGGATCTCCTAGTGAACACTAGTGAACACTACAGTGGATGGCTTGGGTGGCTTGGTGATGATCACCTTGCCATTCTTCTTTATTGGCTCTTCTTCCTTTTCTGACTCTTCTTCATCCTTTGCTTCACCATCATCTTCTCCTTTACCCTTAGTCAACATAAGAGGTGTGCTGGTTTTGAGTTTTCCTATTCTCCTCTTTCCTTTGTTAACCACCCGTGGAAGCTTGATTTCAAGCTCTATTCTTGCCTTGGCCTCATCATATGTTCCAAAGTGTGGTGCCTTTGGATCAACAGATTCATTTATCAAGGCTTCAATTATGTCCTTAGCTTCATCAATGTTCACCTCATAGGGAAGAGGTTTTATTCATACAACTCTGGGTCTCACTACCTGAATGTAGACTTTATCACTATCTATCATGAAACAAACATCATCTTTGTAATCTTCAACCAATTTCCTAGGAATCCTAAATCTATTATTCATTTTCTCCTTGAAGACATCAAAGTAATTATCCATTATGCTGACAAAATTCTCACCCATTTCTACAATATACTCATTAATCTGATACAAAATTGGCCAATCCTTTCTCCATATGACTGTACCTTTTGAAGGGAAAAACTTTTGAACATAGAAAAACAAACATGTCAACAAAGAACCAAATTTACAAGGATTGTTCTTGGATGTCCTTATACTTTCCATGATTTTGTTAAACTATTTTAGTCAACAAATTTGTAAGATCATATGACATATTATTCTTCATGACCTTGAATGCCAAGTGTACTGCTTTACATGACACATTATTTAGATGACTAGAACTATAGATCTTGTGAGCTATCACATGTATTCCAAATTTTAGTTTTGCATTGGTTACACTATTGATCTTCATACTTCTGCCATCCCATTTAGCTAGGGTTTTCTTCTCTAAGTCCACCCAACCTAGGATTTTAGTAGTTTTGGCTTTGGACTACCAAAATTTTAAAAATACTCTGAAAGGCTTCCCTAGCATGAGATGCATACAATATACAAATTATGCTACCAATGTAGTATTCTTATGTTAATAATAGTCTCAATCATCTTCAAACTTGGTCTTGACATGATGAATCATCTTCTTAGTAATCAAAACTGGTTACTCAAGCCATAACTGACTGTTGTGAATTTGGCTTAGATTGTATCTGATCCATTTGATTTGGAGACTTTGGGGTAGGGGGGAATGTGGGTCAAACCTTATCTTCCAAGTGCTTATTTTTGGGTTTAAGAACACCATTCACATAGAATTCACCTAGGGAATCATCCATCTCTAGGGTTCTAATTTCTTGAATTGCACACTTGAAATGAGTTCAGATATCATTAATGAGTAGTACCTTAGGAGGGATATGTGATTGTGCTCCATTTGGATCGAGGGTTTCAGTAATTACTAGCACAAGTTTGAAATCTAGTGGTTTTCATTTGACTCCTTGAACCAACATTTTTGACCCTTTCTTTGCCTTTCTATTGCTACTTGATGCTTCCATGGTTACTCGGTAGGTTATAGGAAACTTTGAAAATTTTTTACTGCAAATTCTACATGAAGTCACTTGATCTCTCTATAGTTCACTTGATCACAATAACACCTAAAATTCTTGGTGATAAATGAATTTGATTTCCTTCTTTTTGATAACACTTGGCCATTAATGCTTGGTATGAAGGTAGCTGTGATGACATCATTATGCATGACAAGATATCATCCACTATCTGTTTAGATTGCTTAGTGAATGCTTCATAACTTGGTAACCAAACATGTGTGACTAGTTACTTTCGACCTTGGTTAGTAGAGTCCATGACCTATCCTTACTTGGTAGAGAAAGTAACTTAGTGATAATTGATACTAATATTCTATGATAATTTTGTATCTTGAATACTAATTTGGATATTTTCTTCCTTTTAATTTTGGAATTGTTTGGATGTGATCATGATAATGCAGTTCTAGTTCTTACTTGAGAACTTAGCTAGAAATGGTGGAGTCACCCACTTCTTGAGTGACATGACCATCATTGCTTGAACTAGCTTCCTTGGTGTATTTAGGAATCCATTCCTACCTCATTTTCTTTCTGATATTGTCTACTTTTTCTTTTTTTTCATCTTCAATTATACTTGTACTCATGCAATTCTTGGCTAGATGACCAAGTTCTATACAAGTGAAACATCTTATGGTGGTATCTCTCTTCCTTGTGTGATGTTTAACATGGTTCATGCCAATGTGTCCATAATCTCCATAGTAATGACATCTACACTAGGTGTTATAGTCCCAACCAAATATTGCTTTCACAATTTGCTCTGCTAGATTGAATGACTTGGGTCTGTAGTCTAATGCCTTATGACCTTGTTTTTTGCATTTGTGACACTTGCCTTTAAATTTTGGTTTCTCTTTACATTCATTAGTCTTGTGACCATGTTGCTAGCAATAAAATTTACCATTGAATTTTTCTTTGCCATTACTTCAACACTTGTTTGATGTATGACCTATCTCACCATAGTGATTGCAAGTAGGTCTTGGATTCCTTTGAGCACCTTGTATGGTGGATTCACCTTCTTCTTTGTATCCAATTCCTACTTTACCTTTTTGTCTATAGAGATTCTGCTCATTTAGTTGATTCAATTGATTCATGTCTACTTGGGATTTCATCATTCTCTAATTGATTTTCTTTTCAATGTTTAGATCATTTTTCAATCTTTCACTCATTTTCTTTTCAGATCTTAGCTCACTTCTTATTATTTCATTGATTTGCCTTTCTGAATTTAGATGATTTCTTAATCTTTCATTGATTTGTCTTTCCCTCATGATTTCCTCATTTGCATTGGAGATTTGATCTATAAGATCTGCATGTTAAAGGGATTGGTTCTAGATCTCATTGTTTCTTCCATCCATTTCTTCTTTCATCTTGTTCCTTTGTTCTAAGATTTCACATAGCCTTACTAACTAAATTTCTTGTTCTCTTTTGAGTTTTCTTATTTCTTCTTGTAGGGACCCATTATTCTCTAAGAGTTATTTGATTGCATCATTTGCTTCATCTAAACTACTTGAAGGAAAAATGTCTTCAATCTTTTCTTCAATGTACTAATGATCATTCATTTGATTTGCAAGTTCCTTCCTTCTTTTTAGGGATTAGGAAAGTTGCTCCTTAGCTTTCTTGAGTTGTGCAATGACCATTTCTAGATCTAGCTTTTCATTGTTGATTACCTTATCAAGTCTAAATATCTCCATTGTCCTTGATCTTTGCTCAAGCTATCAAGATTTATCTTGAAAACCACAAAGCTTTCATACGAATTGTTGGAAATATTCAAGACTATGCTAGGTTACTGAGAGGGGAGTGATGAATCAGTAACCTCAAAAAAATTTAGCAAATTGAGATCTAACTACAATGATCCAATTACCATTTAATCTATTAAATTAGATCTAACTGCATACATGAGAAATTAAAAACATAAAACATCCATGCCACTTGAACACAATGATTTGGTGACCCAAAAACCTTCCAAATAGAAAGTAAAACTAGGTCGGGGATGATAACCACAAAACTTCAATACTACAACATAAAGTTGGCCTATGAAGGCTTACAATGATCACTTATGATGATCTACTCTATTAGGAGCAATTAGGACTACTAGGTCCACCTTGTTAGAGGTTTTATAAACATACAATGAAGTATGCACTTGATAAAGAGATTTCACAAAGACTGTTAAGTCTACCTTGTTAGAGGATTTGGACTGGTTCACCTATTAGGATGAAGCAGTAGATCTCTGACTTACAACTAATTTTCTAATAGAGATTCTTTGAAGTACTAATCACCTTTATGTGATAGATATGACTCTGTTGCTCCTTTTCTACTATGGCCTTACAATATACTTCACTGCTGATTCACATTCGCATCCTTCTTATCATTTCATGCTTTCCTTCTTTTTCTCACACTTGGATATGATACAATACATTACATATATATCAATCCAATTTACAAAATTACAAATTTGACCAATATATAAGTCAACACCAATATTACAAAGTTAGCTCAAATGAAGACACTTAGGTTTTGAAGACTAACTTGGTGAAGTTCTAATATACGATGTCCATTATCACTACTTGGCATTGTCATGCATTTAGTAGAAGTAGAAGTTCGGTCCATACTAATCATCTCAGAGTAGTCTCAAACTCGATCTGCATTGGTGACTCCATAGATACTATGTAACTTGGTAGAAACTAAATTACTCATTTACCATGACTGCACTTGGTAGACACTAATAATCACATAGCTCAATTAACACTAAATTTTCTTCATGTGAACTATTGGCTCAGAAGAAAGTATAAAGCTTGGTAACCACTGAATTGCTCATGTTGAACTGCTAGACTTCAGATTGCCTGATTCTTCTTGGTTTGAACTATTGTACTTCATACAAACTAAATTTACTTCATAACCACAAGGATGCTCGGTAGGAATTGTAAAGCTTGGTGGCTACTAAATTACATGACAAACACTATAAACTATTCAATGAGCTCAATAGCTATATAGAATATGAATAAGTGTTGTCACTAATAGAAAATTTGATTTAATGTCAACCATCTCCTGCATATTTTTATTTCTCCCCCTTTTTGACACTTACATCAAAGAGTCTGTACATTGATTGTGTATTTGTCCAAATATTTCTTGTGGACTTCCATTATAATATTCAGAGTAGTATCCTAGTTGTCTAATGCAACATTTAAGGACTTTATCTGGATGGCTATCTTTGTAGCAAGGTGAACTAGTCCATCTAGAGCTAAAAGATTGGGATCTTTCTTTAATACTATTTTTATGTATGCTAATTCCTTTTGGAGTATTTCCATATGAGGGGTAAGGGAGGCTTGCATGTTAATCAACTTGGATCTTATGGTAGCCTCTTCAATTGTTAACACAACTAGTTGATTTTGTGTATGAAGCATTGAATTAAAATGCTTCTCACTCTGAACTGGGTTTTGGGGCAATTACTTATGAAATATCTTTAGGTTTCTTTCCAGATTTAGAATTCTATGGTTCATGTCTTGTGTGAGGAGTGTGGGATTACACAATTTTGCATACAATGAGAATTTGTTCTCAAGTAATTTTTTCACTTTCTCAATTTTGGTAGCCAATTCTACTTGTGATAGTGCTATTTCACTAGATATTTTCTCATTAACTTTCCCTTGAAATTTCTTTTCAGACCATTCCATAAGTTTAACATTAGTATCTTGGTCTTCATTAGTCATCTGTTCCACAATTTTTGATAGTGTTCTAATATGGGCTTGGATTCATCAGTTGTTTTCAAGTTGAAGTCATCTAAAAAGATGTCTTTGATCTTCTATAGTTCTTTCCTTTGTTTATACTCTTACCTAAGTATCTGTTGATTTTTATTTTTCTCCAATGATTCTTGCATCATGTTTATTTGTTCTAAGGTTATGGTTGCATAGTCATATTTTGGTATCACTATTTCTTTAGCTAAAATTGCATCAACATAGTGAAATACCTTTGCAACCTTTGTTGAGCTCAAGCCTAGTGCTGAAATTTGTAGTGGTATTGCATTAGTGCTTGAACTCTAAAGGACTTTAGTAGGAGTGCCACTTGTTGGTAAGTTTACTAATGTATGTATGGCTTCTTGCTCCTTCTCCTTGGTCATGTCCTTGTCTTCATCATATTTTCCTTGATCAATCATAGTCATTTGAGTTGCACCTTGAGTTTGTGCCTTAGGTACAAAGACATATGTCTATCCTACTTGTTCTATTGTAGGTTCCTTTTCCTTTGTAGTCTGAGTTGTATCAACCATATTATCTTTTGCAATAGTGTCAACCTTTGTAGATTTATCATCTAATTATATTAATGGTTGAAACTAGTAGCTATAGGGATGGCAGAAGGTGGTTCTTGTGTGTTCACCTTATCCCTGGTGATATTAGCTACTAATAATTGTAGTTCATCCACATTGACCAACACTAGGTTCTCACACAACCTTGCTTGTAGTGTGGTTTGTTCAAGGATCTTCTTTAGATCCTCTATAGTTAATGGATTGATTTTTTGAGGTGAGTTATTAGGAACATCTTTCACTTTTATGGTTTCTATAGGTGTGTTTTTGTTATGTGGAGGGCTCATTGCTAGCATTTTTGTGTCTTCCACACTCTATTCTATTTGTTTCTCATCAGCTATTGCCATCTCATCTTTCTTCTATTATGTCTCCTTCACAGTGATATCCTCTTTTTATTTTTCTATTTCTTATTCCTTGTCCTCATCCTCTTCCTCATTATTTCTTCCCTTAAAGGGATCTTCTTCATCCTTTTGATAGTTGTTAATCCATATATTAATTTCCACATTTGGGTGGATTTCTTGACAACCTCCTCAATATTTTTCTACAGGATGCTAAAAGCTCTATATTTGGGTGAAAATTTGTTGCCATGTTTCTTATTTGCCTTAGTAATTTGCCCCTTTGTTAATTCTAGCATCACTTGTGCTAATGTTGATTCAATTATTTCTTTTTCAAAATTTAGGCAATGATGCCACTTATTCTCAATAATGGTGTATAATTCCTTTGGCATTGTATTATCAAATTCAAGAGGAGTGTTCTTGAATTTTGCCATCATGGCATATACTATTTCTTCTAACATGTTTTGGTCTTCTCTACCAAGTTTTCCAAATTCAATGTTTTTTAATCTTGTTAAATCTGCATTATCTCTAATAATATCACAAATGTTTCCAAGATCAGATTTGGGAGTATGACTTACTACTCTATACTGACTCGTGTCCTCAGATTCTATCTTCTCATCATCCATCTCTAGTTGTGGCACATATTTTCTTCTTGGTTTCTTCTATACTAGACCAATTTGTTCAGTAGCCTTACTCTTCTTCTTTGCTTGCTCTTTGGATTTTTGAGTGGTTGCTCTTGTACTGGCTCTTGTTACTGGAGCTATAGGCTTTGTTGCACTTGGTTTTGCAGTCTTCTTTGCCTTTGGTTGTGCAATAGGCTATATCTTTCTTTTATTTTCTTTTGTTCTAGTTTGGCTGGTGCTTTCTCAGCTTGTTCTTCCTTGACATCTTCTTCTTCTTGATTTTTTCCTATGCCTTGGGTTAAAGCAAGAGGTTCTTGACCTTGTACCTCTTCTTCCTCTTCATCTTCTTCATCGTCATCTTCATCATCATTTCCTACACCTTCTCTAAACTTAGCCTTTAGCTTTCTCACCATTTTATCTTTCTTTTTCAAAGTTGAGATTATCTTCAGTTCCCTATCAACTTTAGATTTTACAACAACATAGTTACCAAAATTTTTGGTAGTCTTATCAACTTCTTCTGCAAGTAGTGCAATGATGGCAGCTGAGGCTTCATCTATATTGATTTCATATCCTAAAGACCTTAACCATCTAACTCTAGGTACTGTAGTCTAGATATAAGTATAATCATTGTCTAAAAGGAAACAAATGTCATCGTAATGTTTCTCTACCAGGGAAACAAGAATTATCAACCTCTATTTCATGGATTTCTTGAAGTCTTCAAAATAGCTAGTCATTACTGACTCAAAATTCACTCCCATTTGTTCAATATACTCATTTTTTTGCACAACAACTAACCTATTGGTCTTCCATCCTAATTTTCCAAAAGATGGAAACTCATTTTGCACATAGAAATATATACATACTAGTATTGAACCAAAATTACATTGAGCACTTTTAGATTTTCTTATTGCTCTTAGGTTCTCCATTATCGGCTGCATTTGGAGTTCTACAAGATCATAAGTATGGTCTTTCTTAACATTCTTATATCCCATATCTACTACTATACATTGAAAACTATTTAGTCTACTTGACTGATAAAATTTATGTGAGATGAACCTAATGGAAAAGTCAAGAAGTGGATCTGTGATAGTGTCAATAGTCATTCCATGCTTGTTCCACTTAGCTCCTATGTTTTTCTCAATCACCTCTTTAGAGTCACTCCTTAGGGTCTTGGGCTGATCTAAGGTTGGGTAACCAGTAACCCTATGTATAATTCTCTTTGAAATTTTAATGGATCCACCTCTAACCATAGGCAACCATCATTTATTCTACTCAGAACTATTCTGATCCACTCTATTTTTAATAGTACGATTGAGAAATCTAGGGCACGAGTTAAGCCCTTTCTCTCCATAATTTTGAACTCTTCTTTTAAAGCCCCATTTTCACATAATTTTTCATATGCTTGTCTAATTTTCATGTCTCCAATCTCTCCTACCTTGCAATTATATTATTTCCTTACATCTTGTACCATTACAACCTTAGGTGGAATCATTGATAATGCTCCTGTTAGATCATTTTTATAAGCAACTTCTGCTATAGCCTTGAAATCTAGTTGTTTAAGCTCTTTGTTGACTAATTGAACATTGAATACCTCTTTATCTTTCATAGTTTTTGAACTTGACACCATTTTGATAACTAGGGTTTTAATACATATGAAATTGTGTAACTTAGAAAATGAAGAATACCTTTAAAATTGATGGATTGATGCTTTTTCTTCACTATGTTCCATGCAAATTCTTTGATCTTGCTTGTGAATCGCTTCTTCACTCTACTTGCTCTTGCTCTAAATTCATAATGACAAAAAATGTCTAAAATTTGACCTTATACCTTTTTGAAATGTAGCATTTATTGCATCGTGCATGTACAACTGTAAACTTGGCTCCAATATGATTTCTATTTTACTTGGCATCCATAGAGATTTCTCTTCACTTGACAATTACCTTTAATTGGTAGCTATTACTAACTCAACTGCAACTGGCTTTGGTTGAAAAATCGACACTTACTAGCATTTTACTTGGCAACTGAAGAGGACTTTTCTCACTTGGTAGTAATGTGAAAACTTAAAGATTTGACCCTAAAATTTTGTTGTTATCTTGCATATTTCTTTAAGCTAATATATCTTTTTTAGTACTAACTTCATTTGGAATTGATGTATGATGAAACATCTTAAATATTAGTCCCTCATACCTTCTTTTGGTTTAGTTTGATGAGGTGTGATCACTTGACCTATTAGGTGAAGTGATCTCTTCATTTGATGTACTGCATCGATCTTTCTTCTTCCATGTTTTGTTCATTTCTCCTCTGGTATGTTCAACATCTACCTTGCCTTTTCTTTTGTTGAACTCTAATTAGGTGCCTTTGACCTTGCTAGAAAATGCTCACTGATATGACCTGTCTTCAAATAGCTAAAGCATGTAGTTTGACTCAACCATCTATTGTATTTACCAATGAAGTGTGTTCTTATGCAATTCTTAGAGATGTGTCCATACTCTTGACAATAATGATAGCTATGTCTTAAATTATAATCCTAGTAGTAAGAGTTTTCATAGCTTCTTACCTTTGTTGGCTTGTTTGATGACCATGTGGACATGACTTTGCATTCAAAGGCTCTATGTCCATACTTTTGACAATTTTAGTAGTGTCCTTCAAATTTTGGTGCATGCATGGTTTTGGTTCTGTATTAATGTGCCTGATGACCTTTCTTTTTGCACTTCTGATAGTGACCCATGTTTTTTGATTTTTCATGTTAATTTGCATTCTTTCTTTTAAATACATTAGCAGTATGTCCCTTCTTACCACAAAAATGATAAGTGGGTTTGGAGTTCTTACCTTTGTAATTTCTTTCTTCAGTAGTCTTGGATGATTCTCCTTCTCCAATTTTGGTATAACCTAGTCCTAATGTATTATTACTAGATCTAGGGGATTTTAGTAGTTGTTAAAAGTATTTGATGGCTTCATTAGGTTTGTTGAAGCTTTTAACAGTCTCTCTTTATCTTCGTAGATCATTTTGTAGTCGTTCATTCTTCAACTTCAGTGTGGTAATCTCAATGTCTTTGACATTCAACTCATGATGAGAATTCATCATCTAACTTAGGGTGTCCAATTGCATGTTTGAGATCCTAGATAGCTCTACTAAATTTTTTTTTCAATCTATTTGCCAAAATTCTTTTTTCTTCTTCAATCATAGCCTTGTCTTCTATAGCTTTCTTCTTTTGTTTAGTCACTTCACATAGCAGTATAGCTTGTGATTCTTGTTCCAACTTGAGGTTTCTAATTTCTTTAGCTTGTGCTCTATTCTTTTCCATTAGATTTGAAATTATTTCATTGAATTCATTTGAGTCTCCATTTGCAAATAACTTTGTGGTGTTGATCTCTTTGTATTGTGTATCATTTTTTGCAATGGTAATCTCTTTCCTTCTTTTCAAGGACTTCTTCAATTCATCTCTAGCTTCATCCAATGAATGTAGAATGAGCTAGATCTCAATTCCTTGGTTCTCTCTAATCTTTCCTAGTTTGTAGACCTCCATCTCAAGATCTTTTCTCTAAGCTATAAAGCTTCTTCTAATGAGAACTTAGCTCTAATATGAATTGTTGGAATTACAAATGGGAAACATATACTTCTCAGGGGGGGGGAGGGGTTGAATTAGAAGTAGTAATATTTAACGAATAACTTTTTTTAACTTCAAACAATGCATGCATGAACATATTAAAGAAAAATATAAAGTAAATGCATCCAAAAAAAGACTTGAGACTAGATATGATTACCTAGAAACCCTCCAAATGCGAAGGTAAAACTAGGGTGGGGATGACACCCACAATTCTTCACTACTATAGCAATAAAGTATCACATATTAAGGTTACATAGTTTGACCATTTTCATGATCTACCCTGTGAAAGGCCTACCTTGTTAAAGGCTTACAAGATAATATTAAGTCTCACCCTATCAAGGGGTTTCACACCTTGTTAGAAGTGTACCTATTCAAAGGATTTCAGAACATTCACTTGGAATGTCACCCTATTAAAGGATTTCAGAATGACTGTTAAGTCAACCTTAGTCCAAAGGATTTCACTCTACTAATATAGTTGTTAGAAAGTAATAGTAGAATTTTTTATTTGATAACTTACAATATGGTGTTGCTGATTTAAACTCTGAATTCTATCTATCTTGATCCTCATGATTTGATATGAAAGTGTTGTATCCTTGATCCTCTATTTTGCAAACTTATTCTACAATTCTTTCCTTGTTCTAGGTCACCTCGAATGCCTTCTGATCAATTCACCCTTTTTCTCCCTTTAATTCTTCACTCACATCACTTCCTCATGCATTTTGAATTATGGTGCTTCATCTTCCTTTTGAAGAACTTTGGTGGCTTAGGGTTAGGTATGAATCTACGTTTGAGATTCATTCATTTAGCTACTCAACCATTCAAAATTTTTGATTTGTTACATTTTAATTGCATAGGAAAACCAAATTGATTCGATCTTATCTACAAAGCTTCAATATCTATCCATAAGCTAGCATACATATTGTTTATATAGTTGTTTGTGCCATAACAAACAACTAGGTCCATTCTGTGTTACTGGACACTTGATAATACTAATGCTTAGCACTTACTATAATTTGATTTGGCTCTACACTTTAACTTTCTTGGCATCAAATATTCACTCGACACTTTGAGTAACTCAACACATGAGTGACTCAACACTCATTGCAATTTAGCATCTATACATATTATCCTTAGAATTTTTTACTAGGTTGACATGAACTTAGTAAATATCTTAAGTGTGTTGACACTCAATTGTCAAAACCAATTTAAGATCAACACTTCCAAAACTTCAAAATGTGGAGATACGTAACTTTAGGGTTCTCTTGGATCAAAATTGGCAGGATTTTTTTGATTCCCAAAATTTTTCTTTTCAAGATGTAGGTCTTCTTAAATACTAACCAAAATTATATCTTAATCAACTGATTTGAACTTTTTAATGGCCTAAGTGACCCCTTTGGGGTTTGTAAAATCTAAAGGCTTATATTTTTCCCTCACTTACTTGAGAGAATTGTGAACTTCCTGTGGCACTTTAGTGAAGTCATTCAATTTGGAATTTGGCTCTTTCAATGTATTTTTGGCTTTGAATAATAATTAAAAATCATCCTCAAAAGGATATTAGTTCAAAAGATGCTCAAAATTTCTATAAAATATTTCCATTAAGAATTGATGTGTTCTAGATTCATCAAAATAAATCTCTAGGATGGTTACACTATATTATTTATCTACTTCCAAATACTAAGTGTGAGTCTTACCATATATATTTTGAATGTCTTCATAAATGGATAACATAACCTTATTATTAGCATGTATATTCTTAATCTAATCATTTATCCTATCTAATTATTCACTTGTACATACATTTAGTGGCATTCAGTATCTACACCCCTTTATTATTCCTAGTGCCTTTAGGTCGTCAGTGTTGTTGGACACTTCATCCACTAACCCAAAATCTTGGTTAGTCACCATTACTAATTTAGTTGCATTCTTCTATATACTATGTAGTAAATGGGTATGTGTAGGATCATGGTGTGACGAAAAGTGGCATTCTAAAAAATTTGTAGTTCTAAAATGCCTCAAAGCATTTCAAAATCTATTCCAACTTTTTTCGCACTCATCCTAAGATGAAATGAAAAAAATTAATACCTTTATAAGGTCTACTATATATTTTGATACCAACCCTATAAGGTAAACTTTAAAAATGTCCCCAAAATGTGTTTTTGGCAAGTTCCTATGTGTTTTTACTTCAACCTTGTAGTTGATGACTTTTTTTCCACCAAAATTTAATGAAATAAAGTGTGTTTCTTAAGAATATTCTTAGCTTTCCCTAAATCTAAGCTTTTTCAAATTACAATTTGAGTAAGGCACAACACTTGGTGAAGGTTTTTCAAATGGGTTTGTAGGCTTTGGGTTTAACCATGGAGGAAACTCTGTAGTTAAGTGCACTCAAGCTAGAGTAGTACTAAGATGGGTGACCTCCTAAGAAGTCCTGATGCTTCATCCCTATGAGCATCACCTAGATCTAATGAGTGATACGTGTTCCATTTGTTCTCATCTAAGATGGATTCATGTTGAATCACTACTTATTAAACATGGGTCAATGACTTTGACTCAAAATCACACAGTTAAATCCTGATAGCAATATCACAATTTGACTTGCTGTGGAAATTATCTCCTACTTATCAATTGATGAGCTTAAGGGGCTTTCTAATGACTAGTTCATAAGGCACAACACTTGGTGAAGGTTTTGCAAATGGGGTTTCAAGCTTTGGGTTTAACCATGGAATAAACTCCACAGTTAAGTGTACTTAGGCTGGAGTAGTATTGGGATGGGTGACCTCTGGGAAGTCTCGGTGCTTCACCCGTGTGAGCATCACCTAGATCCAATGAGTGATAAGTGTTCCATCTATTCTCACAAGAGATGGATTCATGTTGAATCACTACTCATGAAACATGCGTCAATGAGTTTGAATCAAAATCATATAGTTAAATCCTAATAGCAATATCACAGTTTGACTTGCTATGGAAATTATCTCCTACTTATCAACTAATTATTAGTTATTTTCTAATGGAGTTATGTATAAAGTTTTGATTAACACACTGCTTGAAAAATAATTGGATAACTTTCAAATGGTACTATATTTTAAAAATCCAAAAGATGCATCACATTCTATGCTTCTTCTACTATAAGGAAAGAAAAAGAAAAATTAAATTTTGCAGAGTTTTGAATTAGTTAAGGTGGACAGACATGAGAGATTTTTTATTCCAATACTACTATAGTAGATAATTCATAATTAATTATTTAGTTAGAATAAAAATACCCATAAGTATGTGTCACACTGAGGCATGAGTCTACTTCTTATATCTATAATATTATTAGAAAATATTATCAGTTGATTTTGATTAAGGTGGTCAGACATATGTCTACTTATTTTTAATTTGAAATTTCTGTACTATTGCATTAAAATTTAATTTTTTGGCCAATCAATTTTTTTTTGATAAGGCCTAGTAGTTTAGAAACAATTTTTTTTTCCTAGAGATTCTTTTCTCTCAATAAAGTTTATAACAAGTACAAAATTGCATGTGAAGTTCACATAACCCTAATTTGCTGATTTTTAATGCCTCTTAAGAGCATAGTTTGGTTGACCATGATCCTACACATACTCAAATGCATATGGGCTTCTATTATTGCTGCTATTCTCTCCTTAAAAATGAGATGTGATATTTTACAAGCATCCAAACATGGATCACTTTCTCTTGGGACCTTATTTCTTGAGGGCAACTAAAAAACCCATCTCAAGATAGTGTGGATCAATGGGACCTACTATGTCATTCACAAACTCCCACAAAATATCATTTTTCTTTCTCAAGACTTTAAATTCTTCTTCTAGATTGATCTAAATGGTGAAATATGTGTTGAAGGCCCATAGTCATCAAAAATTTGGTCATATCCTTAGTAGCCTTCTATAAACTAACCTTTTGTATTTGCAATTCTTGAGTGATGATAAATTCTATATCTAGATGACAAGGAGGAATGGCCATCTGCACCACCAAAAACTCTTCTTATTCTTCATGATGAAGGCCATCTATTTTGGGTTCTCTCAAGTATACACTTTTGGTTTCATTGCATTTGTTAAAAATTTCATTCCTTCCTTGTGAATCTTTACATACCTCCTCTATCAAATCTTATGTTCTCATTTCAAAAAATATGGAGTAGAGCTCATTAGAGATATATCTTGACTAGATGATGAGGTTTTTTTTTTTAAAAGAGGGGTAAATGTTTTGACTAGGAGCTATGAACTAGTGAGGTCACAAATGGGGGATCTCATCCCAATTAAATTTGAACCTTGATGGCAAGGATAACAACTCAACAACTTAACCATCAGAACATGCCACTATTGGTACCAGATGATGAAGTTGTTATAGATTCTATTATTTTTCCTTTATATTCCCTATCTAGGGTCTTCTTAACTCTTTATTTTTCTTTTAATGGAGGGAGTGTTATGGTTCTAGAAGGGGAGGAAAGTGATTGTACTATAGGTGGAGCTTTCTCTTTTGATGCAAGAATGTTTCCTCCTTTAAAAGATCCCTATGTGTTGTGCAATATATATACCTCCTCTCCTATGGTTTGATTCTATTTCTCTATAACTAGAGAGAGAAAAGGCATGTCTCCATATTCTATCACAGGTGAATGTGGTGTCTTTGGGTTCACTAGAGGTAGAGGAGGTATCTTGACCATACTATGTGGGAGTATATATAACTTATTCCAATCATTATTGAATGGATTTTTGGCATGGTGTATTCATTATTTTTGCTTCCTCTAAAAGGTTACCAATAGGCATGAATTCAAAGTTAAGAAGATCAAACTAATTTGACCCCTCCCTTATTTTAGACTGTATCCATGTCCTTTTTGTTATTGATCCATAGATTCTTCAATCTAGATTCACTATTCTTCGGCTACTAGGGGTGTCTACATCAAACTTCTCCTTATTTCTTCTTTCGCAACCCTAGATGAATGTGTCTTCTTATTCAAAGGAAGATATTCAAGTTCAACCTCTTGGTTCCCTTCCTCTTCTACCTATGGGAAAGTCTCATAGATCTAAGGAAAAGGATTTCCCTTCTTCTTCTTCAATCTTTTTCTCTTGACTATGATAGCTACCATGTCCATTCTACTTCATTTAGGGACTAATGGGAAATCTTCTATTTGAATGAGAGGTTCCTTGGGCTACACCTCCTCTACCTCCATAACCTTCTTCTTATTCTTTCCCTTGGGATTTTCTTCCAAGTGGATGTAAACTACATCCATTTCATGGTTGTGGACTATCTCATATCTAACTTGGGACTTCCTCTTGTAAGTGGAAATAGTGGCTTTCATCCCTTTTTTATTTGTAGTCTCCCTGGCACCTTCAAAGTTGGGATATTGTGTACAACATCCAAGTAGAAAGGCTTCTGCACTCAACCCTTTGTCAAATCAATAACATGTTTAGATTATTGTTGAATATTGTGATTCTCCTCTCTATTCACCTTTGCTTTCATGATGGTATTCTCATTGATCTTGTCTCTATTTTAGATGGGATCTAGGATATTGGGACTATCCTTATTCCACATGTTGAGAGGTATGTGTAGGTCCAAGACCTTCTCTACTAATTCTAGAATAATCCAATAATAATCCCTTATTCATACTTCTTAATCACCTACACATTTTAACCAATGATCTTTTATAGTGGAATTTGGAATGAACCCTTTTCCTATAACATGTTGGATCATCCCAATGTTACTAGAATATGGGTAGGCCACTGGGTATTGGGTAATCCTCTAGAGGATAATTCTCCCATTCCACTTTATAAGTGTATATATCTTTATTTTGCTTCACATCTTAAGGCCCAATGGTAATTGGCCATACACATGCCTTCCTATACTTCTTTTGAACCATATTATATGTTGAGGCAAGTTAAATAGTAAATTCAAGAGCACTAGCCTATGTGATGGATATCACAATACTTTCTTTGGGTGAAAGAAAGTCCAAACCACTATGATGTATGTGAATGTGTTAGGTTGGAAGAAATATCTTCCCACTTATATCACCCTTGTTATTGCCTCTATTAAAAGCCTTGTCGCATAATCTCCTTTTATGATCTATATTATTGAGAAGAAAAAAGAATTATTCACCATCTTGCATACTAGACTTTCATCCAGGACCTTCATCTACACCAAGTGTAGGCACTCAATGTGAGATCATGCATTGGGGTCCTTTATGTTTCCTCTCCTGACCAAACCTAGGTAGTTTTCCATTTGGCTTCCAATATATAGACTATATATGAAGTCATATAAAATTATTGGTCATTCTTATCCAAAGTGAGTTTCTCATCCAATTATTTTCTTATTATGTTATCCTAATCAATCATATGACACTTGGTTTTGATTGTTTCTAAGAAGTGTAACATCTAGGGCTCTAGATGTCTCACAATAGGAAGCCTTATCATTCTACTTAGGAGGAAAATATAATAAGAAATATTAGTAATCATGTACCCTTGTGCTATATTCACTTTGTTTGGCCTCTTATTGTTCAAGGTCTTGGTGATCAAGTACTTGTCCTTGTTAGAGTAATAAAATATTTCCAAATTAATTATATCATTTTTATTTTAATTATGAAGCCACTTATTATCTCTATTTTTCTTAAGCTAAACTTTAGCCATATAATAATAATTTTTTATATTAATTATTATCATGTAGCAAAGGTTAGTTATTTTTTAGGATTTTGAACTCCCTTTATAATGATTGATCTATCTTTGTAATTTTTTTCATTCAATACAATTTTTAATTATATTTTGCAAATCAAGAATGTCTCATCTTTTGTGGATCAATAAATTTGAGCCTCTATATCTTTTCTCCTCTCTTTCTATGACAGGTATTTATATGTTGTGATTCTTGTGAGTTGTGGGATTAACCTTTCATCAACTTCAACAAAGTATTAGAGCTTCAAATGTTCATGCACATGTTCTCTTTATGATAGGCTTATTTTTACTCTTAGATCTATTTTTTTTAGAAGCTTTTTTATATTGGATCTAGGGGGTCACCTTGTTTTGGTGAACTTTGAGCCCAAATGGACCTCACTATTGATTTGTAGTGCCCAAAAGCCCTTATTTTCATATAAGATTTGTTTAATTTGGACATAGTTGCAATCTGAACCAAAAACATTTTCCTCCACATCTAGAATGATTCTCAAGGAAAACATTTATGTTTTGTTAAAGATAACCACAAAAAAATCACTTTATTGAAATAAACACACACTTTAAAAAAAAGAAGTTTCATAAAGCTTTGAAAAATGCATAGTTTTATTAATTAAAAAAAAACTTTTTTCTTTTCAAAAGGCATGCCTACACATGCACTGACATAAGAAAGTACTGATAGGTTTGCACATCCATGGTACAATGGGTAGAGGTGTTGATTTCATCAGTATTGGAGCCAAAATTTGATGACTTTCAAACCATCATTTCTTTGATTTATTTCATCCTAGAGACCTATTGATGGTTTTTTGGTCATATCTTTGTCATATGTCTTGGTATTTAAAAAAAAAATATTATACCTTTGGAAATCTCTTTCGAAGCTTGTCTTAATGATGCAAGTTAGTTGGAATTTTAATGTTTTTTGGTCACCTATTTATGTAATCAAAGTTAGATGTCCTCTTTTGCACTCTAGAAAACATATCTTATGCATCCAATCTCTAATTTGGGAATTTTTTATATTGTTGGAAAGGTCTTTATGTAATCTAGTTATTTATTTAAACTATTTTATAGGAACATTCTATTTAGTTTTTTCATTCTTGCATTCTGATGGATATCTTGGTTATTTTAGATCTAGAGATTGATTTAGTTAGTTTAGATGATTTATCATGGGTTATACTATCTATTGAATTAGCATTATTTTTCTTCTAGTATTTATTGCTATCCTTTTATGGCATTTTTAAGAACACACTAAGATAATGTGTCACTCTATTGCATTTCTTAATCTTCTACATCTTTTTTTTTTGTTGTACACATACTACATTATAAAGTACCTTAGGGGGTTTCGTGTTGGTCATAAGTACCATCTTCCTTTGTCAATTGAGTGTTCCTTCCATGACATTAGTCTCATGATGTTTCGATGATACATGAAATTATAGGTGTTTGTATTTAGTCTACACTCTCAATGTTTATAGGTCTTCTTTTTACAAGAGATATTGCATTCAGTTTTAGTGTTCTTCTCTTACCTCTCAACATTCTATGGATTATATTGGTTCTATTCATTTCTTGGTTCAATGGAGTGATCTATGTATTTAGTATCTAATCCTATGTACTAGGAAATTTCAATGTTTGGATACCTATGTATTTTGGTGAGATGGATCATTTACCATATGGACACTCTTTCATTCCCTCTTTTCAAGACCATGAATATATCTTCCATCTTTAACTTATCATCTCTTAAGACTTAGTCTTCTTGACCTAGTCTTTCTCTATTCAACAGATGTTCTTCAAATCAATATTGGGATAGTGTTTGCAACTTCATGCTTTAGTGGTATTCTTCATGATCATCCTTTTGTTCCTATATTCTAGGAAATTCTCTCCATATCTTCTTTTAGTATGGGTTTTCCCATGTATTTTTTTCTATTTATTCTCTTTACAAAGATTTGTTTGTGATTGGGTACCTCATCAAGCCTTGTTGTCAAGACCCAACTATGCTTTTAACAATAGTTTATAGGATTTTAGCTACTCTCTACATTTATCTTAAGGGGGGAGGGGCATGTAAGAGTAATAAAATATATCCTTATTAATGTTGGTCTCAGATTGGTTTTGACAATTGAGTGTCAACATATTTAACCAATTCTTAGTTGATGCCGAATATAATATAGATGCCAAGCTATAGTGTGTGCTGAGCTAGAGATTCAATAGGTGTCGAGTGAACTTCAAGTGTTGAGCAAGATTCAAGTGCCAAGTGATAAGTGATGCTGAGTCACTATAGGTGCCAAGAAAATGATAGATGCCAAATGAAATAGAGTTACTATAGGAGCCAAGTGAGACAAAATTCCTATATGTGTTGAGCATCAGAAATCAATAAGTGTTGAGTAACACATAATCAACATAGTTTGTGCCTTCACAAACTTAGATGTAAACCATTTTTGAAGCTGACTTAAGATGAATCTCGAAGGATCTTGAAGATAAGATCAAATCTTTTGCATTTCCTATGAAATCTGCATGCAACCAATCAGAAAAATGGAGAAGGAATGCAATCAATAAGAAAAGTGAATAAATATAGTGGGAAATGAAGAAGTGGATATGGATTGTAGATTCATACCTAACCCTAAGTATTTGAAGCCTTTAAAAGGAGGAAAAAACCCCATTATGTGTGTAAATGTGAGAAGTTTATGGGTGAATTATAGCAAAGTGTAGAGGGGTGTAAAGACTTAGCAAGAATAGAACAACATTGTAGAATTCAGTCGATCAAGAATAGAGTATCAGAGTTTTGAAGAGAGACATATTAGATCAAGAGAGGATTAGAATCGATAGAGTAGAACAAGGATCTAGAATCAAAAATTGAAGATTGCAAGTCATCAGGTCAAGACTTTCTAATACTCTCTAGCAATTGTATTAGGAATTGAAATCCTATGATGATAGGTTGGTTTAATAGCCATGTTGTATGCCTTTAAACAAGGTTCTAAATCCTTTAACAGGGTAACATTACAAGTGAATGTTTGTAAATCCTTTAACCATGTCACTTTTAACAAGGTGTAAAGTCTTTGATAGGATAGGCCTTTCATAGGGTAGACCATTGGAAGTGGTCAAAACTGTGTAACCTTGAACAATTACATATTGCTATAGTGATACTTTGTGGGTGTCATCCCCACCCCAGTTTTACCTTCTCATTTTACAGGGTTTCTAGGTTACCAAATCTTGTGTCATCTATTTTCATGCATGTCTTTACTTTCATGTTTATTAGATGGATTAGATGCATGTGAATGATTTTAGTTAGAAGGTTTTGAAAAATTAGTTACTTTTGATTCACCCCCCCCCCTCAGAAGTAAATCTTCCCACTTGTAAATTCAAACAATTGCTATCAAAGCCAAGTTCTCTCAAGGAGGATCCTTACAGCTTGGAGAAAACATTTGGAAATGGAAATCTACAAACTTGGGAAGATCATAGAGAATTAGGCAATTGATATACAACTTTCTCTATACTCTTTGGAAGAAGCTAGAGAAGAACTGAGAAAATCCCTAAAGAGAAGAAGATACATTGCAATAGCTAAAAATGATACACAATAGAACAAGATTGATACCACAAAACTATTTTCAAATGAAGATTGCAAAGAGTTTGATGTAGCAGTAGTAGACCTAATGGAAAAGAATAGAGCCCAAGCAGAAGAAATTAGAACACTCATGATTGAACAAGAATCACAAGCCATGATACTTTGTGAAGTGACTGAACAAAAGAAAAGAGCCATTGAAGATAAGGCTATGCTAGAAGAAGACAAGAGGAATCTTGCCAATAGACTGGAAGAATTGTCAATTGAGCTTGCAAGAATTTCAAACATGTAGTTAGACACTCTAAGTTAGATGATGAATGCACATCATGAACTGAATGTTAAAGACATTGAGATCTCTACACTGAAGATACAAAAGGAAAAACTGCAAAATGATCTAAAAAGAGAGAATGAAATTGTAGAGAGCTTCAACAAAACCAATGAGGCCATCAAATACTTTGAGTAGCTACTAAAATCACCAAGGGTTAGCAATGATACTTCAGGACTAGGATACACTAGCACTAAACAAGGAGAGTCATCCAAGACTATAGAAGAAATGAGCAAAAAATTTAAGAATACTAAACCTACTTGTCATTTCTATGGTAAAAAGTGACATACATTTAATGCATCTAGGAGTAAGAATGTCCATTAGCATGAAAAACCTAAGAATGTGAGTCACTATCATAAGTGCAACAAGCAAGGACATCAATCACATAACTAAAGGACAAGGACTATGAGAACACAAAGATTTGAAGGTCAATGTTACAATTGTAAAAAGTATGGTCATAGATCTTTTGAGAGTAGATCAAAGTCTAAGTGGACACCAAATCAATCAGTAAGGGTAAATAACCATGAAAATCACTAAAATTGGGACTACAACACTAGGTATAGCTGTCATTACTGTCAGGAATATGGACACATTCCTAAAAATTGCATTAGAACACATTTAAGAGGAAACTACAACAGATGGTTCAGTCAAACCACATGCTTTAGTTGTTTGAAGACTAGTCATATCAGCAAGAATTGCCCAACAAGGTCAAAGGCACCCAAACTAGAGATCAAAAAAGGAAAAGAGAAGGTGGATGTTGAACATATAAGAGGAGAGATGAATAAGAATTGGAAGAAGAAAGATGAGTGTAGCACATCAAATGAAGGGATCACTTCACCTAAAAGGTCAAGTGATCACACTTCATCAAACTAAGCACAAGAGAACATGTGGAACTAATTTAGAAGGCTTGGTCATGCATTAGTTCCTAAAAAAGCAAGTACTAAAAAGAAGAGATCAACATGAATAAAGATGCAAAGTTAAAAATTCAAGATTTCATTAGTGTTGCCAAGTTTTCCTCAGATGCCAAGTAAAATTTCAATACATGTCGAGTTGATTGCCAAAGACAATAGAAGCCAAATGATTAGTTGGAGCCAAGTTGGCAGTGGAAGCCAATCAAAGGGAAATTTTAGTTGAAGTTGAGTGAAGGATACTTTTATAGATGTCGAGTGTTTAAAACACAATGAAAGCCAAGTAATGCAAAAATGCTTAAGAAGCTGAGTGGATAGTTGTAAATGCACTAAGCATTAAATACAATGAAAATAGGGTATATTATTGCATTTTGAATCATTTTTCCTCATCGCAAACGAAGAAAAATGATGAAGAAGAGTGTAGAATGACTTGAAAGTAGAGAATACAACATTTGAGCCTATTCCAACAATGATTCAACATAGTTTCATCAAATTTAAGGTATTTACATTTGTGCCAAGTTACACAGTTTCACGTTTTCATTGTGTTCAAACCCTAGATCACACAAATGGCTTCTAGCTCTAGGAAAACATAGGAGAAAGAGTCATTTGAGGTTCATCTAGTATCCAATGAAGTAAGAAAACCTAATTTTTGGGCAATACTAGAAGTGGCATATAAAATGACCTAACGGGAGCTCTATCCATCATACCCCCTAAGGTAGTTATGGTTCAAGATGTTAGAAGATGTTACAACTATAAAATTGGAGCCATAGTAGACATGGAGATGAGTAAAGCCTATAAGAGATTGTGTGATAATGGAGTTTTGAAAGAATAATATCAAATTGTTGAAAAGAAGGGTTTGACACGTGCCCTAGAATTTCCCACAGTTTTTAAAATTGAATGGATCACGATAGTACTTAGCAAGATACATGATGGAAGTTTATGGTTGGAGGATGGTCCAATAAAAATCACAAAGAGAATTGTACATAGAGTGATAGGGTACCCAACCCTAGATCAACCAAAGACACTTAGGAGTGATTCTAATGAAGTTATTGAAAAGAACACTGGTGATAAGTGGAACAAGAGAGGAATGACAATTGACACCATTCAAGACCCTCTTGTTGACTTTGCTATTAGGGTCATTGCACACAAATTCTACCAATCTAGTAGAATTAATAGTGTGCCTTGGATGTGGGTTACAAACTAGTGAAGAAGGATCATACTTACGATCTTGCAAAACTTCAATTGTGACAACTTAATGAGAATCTAGCAGCAATAAGGGGAACTGAGGGAGCACAATGCAAGTTTGCTGCAATTTTGATTTGCATATTTTTCTATGTGTAGAATGAATTTTCATCTTTTGGTAAAGTTGATTGGAAAACAAATAGGTCCATAGTAACTCAAGTTAATGAGTATATAGAGCAAATGGGAGCTAATTTTGAAACCCTTATGACTAGTTATTTTGAAGACTTCAAAAAGACCATGAAGAAGAAGCTAAGAATACCAATTTCATTGGTAGAAAAGCATGTAAATGATGTTTTATTTCTTGTAGATATTGATTATACTTATATACAAGCTACTACACCAAGTGTTAGATGGTTAAGACCTCTTGGTTATGAACTAAATATAGATGAGGCATCAACAACTAGAACTGCACTATTAGCTAAAGAAATAGACAAAAGTG
Organism: Cupressus sempervirens; assembly: GCA_028749045.1. NCBI lineage: Eukaryota > Viridiplantae > Streptophyta > Pinopsida > Cupressales > Cupressaceae > Cupressus > Cupressus sempervirens. The sequence goes on along the minus strand of CM053789.1, from coordinate 700,952,251 downwards.
CACCACATTTTGGTACTTTTGATGTGGTTAGATCCAAGGTTGATATGGAGTTGAAGACTACCTCCACACTAAAAAAGGAGGATGAATTGGTTAAGAAGTTAAAGGCCAAATTTGGTGAGGGCATTGCAGGAGAAGAAGAAGTTGAGGATGATGAAGAAGAACAAGGACAATAAAAACTTGCTTTGACCCAAGGTATGGGTGAGGATGTAGCAGAAGAAGAAAGTGCTAAGAAAGAAGCACCCAAGGCTGAACCAAAGAAAAGAAAGACACAAAAATAGCCAGTTGCATAGCCAAAGGGAAAGAAGAAAGCAACAAAGCCGAGCCCAACCAAGCCAACTACAAGGGTAGATACTAGGGCAACAACCCAAGTGGCTAAGGAATAGGGCAAGAAAAAAGCCATAGAGCAAGGGGGGCCTATAGAACAAAAGAAAAGAAGAAAATATGTTGCAGCTCTAGAGTTAGACAAAGAAAAGAGAAAGTCTGATAATGATCAATACATATTGGTAAGACATTCTACCAAATCTAAATTGGAAAATGTTTGTAATAATATTAGAGATAATGCAGATTTAACTGGTTTAAATTTCATTGATTTTAATAAATTTTCAAGAGAAGAATACAACATAATGGAAGAGTCCATCTATACTATGATGGCTAAATTCAAGACTACCCCACTTGAACTAGACAATTTAATGCCTAAGGAGCTAAGCTCCAATGTAGAAAATAAATGGCATTACTACCTAAAAATGGAAAAGGAAATGAGGGAGTCAACATTGGCTTATGTAATGCCAGACCTTACAAAAGGTCAAATAAGAAAGGTTAACAAGAAACATGGGAGCAAATTTACACCCAAATACAAAGCCTTTAGAATTTTGTAAAATCAAATTGAAGATGTTGTGCAAAAGTCCATACACATGTGGAAATTAATTTATGGATTGACTATTGTCAAGGATGGGTAGGAAGATCCCTTCAAGGGAAGGAATAATGGAGAAGAAGAAGAGGAAAAGGAAAAGGAGGAGGAAGGAGAGAAAGAAAAAGAAGAGGAAATAGTGGAGAAGACACAACAAGATGAAAAAGAAACAACTGATAACCAAAAGCAAGAACAAAGTGTCCAAGACACCTAATTTCCACCACCAAGTTGACCATGTACATCACCTACACCTGTAGAAACTATAATTGTTAAGGATGTTCTTGATACTTCAGGATAGGACATCAATCCATTAACTACAGAGGATCTAAAAAAGATCCTTCAGCAAACAACATTGCAATCACAACTATGTACAAATCTTGTTTTAGTGAGTGTGGAAGAATTGTAAAAAGCCATAGTAGAAGTTACCAAGGAGAAGGTGAATACACAAGAACCACCTTCACAAGCTCGCACAACTACACTTTATCAACCAAAATAGCAAGCAGCATAAGAAACAATTGCTAAGGTTGATCCAATAGTCATAGCAACTACAAGTGTTGAGGAGTCAGCAAAGGAGAAGATATGACAAGATGATCCTATTGCACAAAGTCAAGGTTCACCTCCTCAGATCATTGTCATTGATCAAGGCAGAAAGGAAGAAGAGAAGGAAGAGGAGAAAACCCCCAAGGAAAGAGAGCAAGAGGCAATATAGACACTGGTAAACTTTCCTATATGGGGACTCCTACCAAATAGTAGAGCACTAATGTAGTACCACTACGAATTTTAGCACCAGGCTCAAGCTCCACCAATGTAGCAAGGGTACTTCACTATGGAGACCCTGCACTTGATGAGGAAATAGTCATACTCAGCTATGACTCCAAGACAATGAACCTAGCATAGATAAATGAAGTGCAAAAGGCACTAGAGAGAAGGAAGAAGTAGGAGATACTAAAAAATGATTATAGATAGAAGCAAGCATTGGTGGAAATCAAAGACATATTTATTGATGCATTCAACTTGCTTGTACCTGATGAAACAACACCCATCATGGAGAAATTGTCCAACATAGTGGACCAGGTACAAAATGAAGACCTTGATACAAATGTTAAGTTATTATAGTGGTCTAAAAAGAAATTTCAAATGAAAGTCAATGAGAAGATACCTAGTGAGATAGCACTTACACAAGTGGAACTCACCAAGAAGATATAAAAGATAAAAATAGTACTTGGAAACATATTCTCATTGTACTCCAAATTGTGTGACTCATCATATTTCACACAAGAAGCTAGCCAGGGAATACTGAGCTTGGAATGAAATCTTAAGATTTCTAGCACACAACTACCCAAAGATCTAGCTCAAAGTGAGAAGCATTTTACATCAATGCTTCACACTTAAAAGGAATTAGTTGCATTGATAGTAGAAGAGGAAAATTTCAAAGCCAAATTGATGCAAATTCAATCTTCTATTACCCCGCATCTAGAAGTACTACATAAGGAAGTGGCCTATGCAGAAAATGTTCTAAAGAAAGATCCTAATCTTTCTACCTTAAAAGGCCTAGTACATCTTGTAGTAGAGACAACCATCTAGCTCAAAGAATTACAAATAGCATTAGATAATTGGGATGCTTCTTTGAAGATGATAATGGAGGTAAACAAAATATTTTTGGCTAAATATTCCATTCATTCTTAGTACCCTTTGATATAAGTGTCAAAAAGGGGAGAAATTCATTTTTGACCTAAGCAATAAGAATGGGGGAGATATACCCAAATGGGGAGATATAATTTTTTTTGAAATTTTGAGGAAAAATAAGAAGATGCAGCTAAAAGGATAAACTGCAAGGAGATGTATGAAAGGGGGAGCAGAAACAAAGGGAGAGTACACATAAACAAATGTAGAGTAAAGATGAGGCAAAAAGTATCACACATACCAGCATGAGACAAATTAAGCACTAGAGTCTTTGGTTACAAGAAAATGATTTTGGATATAGGGAATGGCACATCAGCTCAGGGGAAGTTAAATGTTTTTTGAGGTATATAATCATCTACAAAATTTTGAAAAAGTTTTTTTGAAGTTTTGTATATATGCCAAATAGAATACATATTATACTCATAGAGATGAGATCCATAATGTTTAGTTAAGTGTTTTTGCCACTCATGTGAAAGGGGGAGATTGTTGGTCTCAGATTGGTTTTGACAATTGAGTGTCAACACACTTAACCAATTCTTAGTTGATGCTGAGTATAATATAGATGTCGAGCTATAGTGTGTCCCAAGAAAAAGATTCAATAGGTTTCGAGTGAACTTTAGGTGTTGAGCAAGATTTAAGTGTTGAGTGATAAGTGATGTTGAGTCACTATAGATGCTAAGTTACTATAGGTGCTAAGAAAAGTATAGATGCCAAGTAAAATAGAGTTACTATAGGAGCCAAGTGAGACAGAATTCCTATATGTGTCGAGCATCAGCAAGCAATAAGTGCCAAGTAACATAGAATCATCATATGAGTTTGTGCCTTTACAAACCAAGATGTAAACTATTTTTGAAGTTGACTTAAGATGAATCTCAAAAGATCTTGAAGATTAAATCAAATCTTTTGCATTCCCTATGAAATCTACATGCAACCAATCAGAGTAATGGAGAAGGCATGCAACCAATAAGAAAAGTGAATGAATTGAGTGGGAAACAAAGAAGTGAATATGGATCATAGATTCATACCTAACCCTAAGTCTTTGAAGCCTTTAAAAGGAGGATGAAACCCCATCATGTGTGTGAATGTGAGAAGTGTATGGGTGAATTGTAGCAAAGTGTAGAGGGGTGTAAAGACTTAGAAAGAATAGAACAACATTGTAGGATTCAGTTGATCAAGAACAGAGTATCAGAGTTTTGAAGAGAGATATATCAGATCAAGCAAGGATCAAAAGAAATAGAGCAGAATGAGGATTTGGAATCAGCAATTAAAGATTGCAAGTCATCAGGTCAAGACTGTCTAATACTCTCTAGCAATTGTATTAGGAATGAAAATCTTATGATGATAGGTTGGTTTAGTAGCCATATTGTAAGCCTTTAAACAAGGTGCTAAATCCTTTAACAGGGTAACATTCCAAGTGAATTCTTGTAAATCCTTTAACTAGGTCACTTTTAATAGGGTGTAAAGTCTTTAACAAGACAAGCCTTTCACAGGGTAGACCATTGGAAGTGGTCAAAACTTTGTAACCTTGAATAGTTACATATTGCTACAATGATACTTTGTGGGTGTCATCCCCACCCCAGTTTTACCTTCTCATTTTGGAGGGTTTCTGGGTTACCAAATCTTGTGTCATCTATTTTCATGCATGTCTTTACTTTCATGTTTATTAGATATATTAGATGCATGTGAATGATTTTAGTTAGAAGGTTTTGGAAAATTAGTTACTTCTTCCCACTTGTAAATTTCAACAATTAATTAAATAATTTTGATTTAATTATTAAGTCAATTATTATCTCTAGTTTTCTTAAGATAAATTTTTGGCATATAATAACTAATTATTTTATTAATTATTGTTATGTAACCAAGGTTCATTTCATTTTAAGGTTTTGATCTATCTTTGTAATTTATATGCATTCAATACAACTCATAATTCTTTTTTGTTCATCAAGAATGTATCATCTTTTGTGAATCTCTAAATTTGAGCCTTTGTATCTTTTATCCTCTCTTTCTATGATGGGTGTTTGCATGTAGTGATTCTTAGGAGCATTGGGATTGAGCTTTCATCAACTTCAAAAATACTATACTATGTCATTGGCCACTTTCTAGTTTTCTCTATACCAACAATGTGCACTCTAATAAGTAATCTCCTCATATTCATTATCTTAAGAGAGGTTTAATACTCTCTCTATATTGTTGGGTCTGATGTCCAAGAAAATTTTACATGCCATGTTCTTCACTACCTTCTCATTAGGTACATAGTGTTTGGCCAAAGTCATGATCATTTTTTATGATCTCACTAACACTGGATGTGATGCTTCATTCATTAAACCACCATGAATAGGTGTAGAGATATTCTCCAATCTCTCATGGGGATTATTTCACAATACAAGGAGTTCATTCCAATCAATGTGTTTGAGCTTTGTGTCTCTAATGTCCTAGTGTATTTTTTTTTTTTAAAAAGTGACTTCTTGGGAACTCCCTAAAATTTTAAGATCATAGGCTTGAGAGCAATCTTATCTATTATGGAAGATGATGATTCCATAAGACCTCCATTAAAGATGAGCACTAGTATATTTATTATTTCAAAGCCTAGAAGATTCTTAATGACTCAAATAACCTAGTAAAAATTTGAATAATCTAGACAAAAGACTAGAAAAATCTATAAGTTGCGTACTTGAACACCTTACACATCTATACAATTGCACAGGGTGCATGATAGCACAAGACTGGCTAAGTTGGGGTTTGGTTTGTGGATATATGCAAAACGTATGATTTTAGACTTGTGAAAGAGTGAAAGGTACATAACTATGGAATTTGCAATAATGGATATTTAGGTGTTTGAAGTTGTGGTCTTGAATTTTAGGGAGGTGCACATATCACACACTTGTGCAGGTGCATGGGTTGGGCACATGTGCACTAGGAATCTACCTCAAGTTTTTCTCTACCAACAAATGTGGAGGTTTGGAATGTGTGAACCTACTAATGGTGCGAAGATGTGCAACTTGGGAGATGGATTACCATAATGATCAGACTAAAGGTAGTTCACTCCTATTTGTAGTTGTAGGTCTGTGAACATTGGGAAAGTATGTACCTTGATAGGGTGAAAAAAAGTGCAAGGTGCGAAGCTATGCACCTTGGAACTTACTAGCCAATATGGATGGCATATGTGAAAGTATGCAAGTGCACAACATGTGAAATTGTGCCTTAGTACAAAAAAAATACCATTCTTCTTACCAAATCATAGATGAAGTTTTTTCCCAACTCACAAACCTAATTTGTAGTAGTCCCTCTCCTTGAGGTGCCTTAGAAGATACTCTATTATGAAGAGTGGGCTCTATGGACTCACAAAAATAATTGGGTCCCATTTTTTGAAGTAAAAAATAGGGTGTTTTGTGAAGACACAACAAGAATTACCCTATAGAAAAAATCATTAGAAGTGTGAATGAAGGAGTTATGACAAGAACCAAGGTTACTGAATAATTGTGTTTGACATCTCAAGTTGAACCTAAGAATTCTTATGAAGCTTGTAAAGATGAATTTTTTGCTAAAAGACATGAAAGACAAATCAAAGAAGATTGAAAAGAAAAAAACTTGGGAATTGGTTCCTAGACCTAAAGATAATAATGTTATTGGAACTGAGTGGGTATCTAAAAACAAGATAAATGAACATGGTGATATTATGAGAAAGAAAGAAATATTCTTTTGTAAAGGATATTCATAGAAAGAAGGAATTAATTTTGAAGAATATTTTTGCATGTTTCTTATGATGGTAAGAAGAACTTCAAATCTTATCAAATGGATGTTAAGTCACTTTTTATGAATGGAGAACTTGGAGATGATGAATACATTGAAAAAATTGATTGATTTTCTTGGACAAAATAAAAGGACATGGTTTGTACATTGAAGAAAGCATTGTATGGACTAAAAAAAGAACCTAGATCCTAGTATGAAGGATTGGATACATATTTGAATAATTTGGGATTTGTGAAAGGTAATGATGAAGTTAGCAAAGCATTGTTTTTTTGATGGGTTGTTGATTGTTATAGTATTTGTGGATGACATTATTTTTGGACGTAATGATGAAACTAGAAAGGCATTTATAGGAGTGATAAATAAATAATTTGAGTTGAGAATGATTGGAGAGATGAAATATTTATTGGAATTACAAATTGTTTAGAATAAAAATGGCATTTTCACATCACAAAATAAATATCTTAAGAATTTTTTGAAAGGATTTGGCTTAGAAAATTACCAAACTAGTTGGAACACCTATCGTGACTAGATGAAAATTATCAAGTAAAGATGAATCACCTTTTGCAAAAAAAAAAAAGATAAAAATCTATAATAGGTGGATTAAAGTATTTGACACATGTACTAGACCTAGTATAGCTAATGCAATTGGAATGGTGGTGAGATTTAAAGTAGATCCTAAAGAGACACATATTGTAGCAGTATAAATGATTTTAGATACTTCAAAGGAACTCTTGATTGTGGATTATAGTATGATAGATCACATGATTTCACATTGTGTGAACACACTAATGTTGATTCATTGAGAAGTGTAGATGACATAAAAAGCACCTGTGGTGGAGCATTCTTCTTGGGAGGGAGATTGGTTTCTTCGATAAGCAAGAAACATTATTTCATTATATAAAGTATAACAAAGAAAGAATATACAACACCGACAAATAATTATAATCGCATAATTTTCATGAAGAAGATATTGAAAGATATTGGAATTGAGTGTAATGAGCATGTTATCATACACCATGATAACACAAGTATAGTGAGCATGCCAAAGAATCTATTTTTACATTCAAAGAAAAAAGATATTTTAATTAAGTATCACTTTTTGAGAGAAAAGGTAGTAGAGGAAGTGATCAAATTTATATATATTAACACAAAGTAGTATATAGAAGATATATTTACTAAACCTTTGGCTAGAGATATGTTTGAGTATTTGAGAGGTATTCTTGAGGTCATGCCCCAACCTTCTCTAGAATAGTTGATGCAAGGATTACATTAGTCCATTATGTAACAAAACACTATTATTTTGTTTAAAATGGATGGTTGATGCTTCTCCTATGGGGGAGAATTTATTTTTTAGTTGAGTCATTAAGGACTCTTGGTGCTAGTATTTAACAATTTCTTTGGACAAAAGATTTTGTAGATTGGATTAGAAATGGTTGAACTTTGAGAAATGACATAATGTAACTATTGCCATTGATGTCAATGAGGGACAAAGTAGTATGTGAAAGATATTCTTTATGAATGATGGAGTGTATTATTGATGTCTATTTATAGGGGAGATTAATACCTTCTTCATACATGTTGATTCTTGATCATTTAGGGAGACACACTATATGGTTGTGATTAGAACATGAAAATCTCTTTACAATCCATCTAAGAGAGAGAGAGAGATGTGTGTTTTCATTGAAGATATGCATGGATTTGAGATTAAAGGTAGATGAGGAAGGAAGGTAATTTGGTATTCATGCTACCAAAATAGGATTAGCACGAAACCTAATAGGGTTGAAATATCTAGACAAGGATTCAAAGTCTCCAAAGAGGAGCTCATATGTTATTATAAGAATCTTCCTCAAGCTCTGATACCAAAACAAGGTTAGCATGAATCCTAATAGGGATGGAATATCCAAACAAGGATTTAAGGTCTCCTAATAGGAGCTCATATATTATTGTAAGAATCTACCTCAAGCCCTGATACCATGTAAGAATTTGTTGAAGGAAAATAATGAAAATGTTAGGACCTAGAAGCTCAATTGATAGAATAAAAGAGACAAAGTAATATGATCAAATGACTGAATCACTACTAATCAAATGATAATTAGATGACTACATCATATAAGTGCCTTGTATATAAATGAAATCAAGATGACTAGGATTCATGCAAAGAGATAAGAAAAAACTAAGTACATGGCCACAAAGAGTGGAGTAACCTCCATTATGCATGAATGCAAATGAAACAATGAGAGGATAAGAATACAAAGGTTTAGCTTATAAAGAGATGTAGTAGACATGATGCAAGAGCATCTTGGGTCTTTGAGCAATCTTACATCATCAAAAAATATTTTTGTGGTTTCTGTACCAATCTGTTGTTCATGAAGTAGTAATTTCTATTGTTGGTTCATGTTATGTTTGGTTAACATGTTGATGAGGACTTGTCCTTGATCTTCCTCCTAAAAGTACAAGCTTTGATTTTTTTTATTTATCATTTTGTGAACTATTCTTTGCAGTCTTTGTTTTTGGCATTTTTCCTTCTGGAGAGGTGTGTTATCCCTTTTGACATGGTTTTTTATGTTAAATTGACATGTTGCAAAGTTAGAAGTTGACTCCTTGGATACATGTGGATCTTCCTTCAAGTGCGCAATGCTTTATATTTCAATTAGGGTTAGTTTTGGATTACTCTTCCTAGGTTGAACCTATAATGTAATTAAATGCTAAACTAGCTGACTTGTGGCTTAGCTAGCTATATAAGAAGCTTGGGTAGAAATAGAAGGGGAGAAGAAGATAACATGATATATGGAGAAGAAGGCTAGGATACAAATTTTATTCTAACTTCATATTTTATTGTATATGGCTGAAACCTGGAAGGCCTCATAGTTGGGCATGCTAATAGACTTATTTTAATTATAACATGAATGTGGCTACTAATTGCCTTGTATTTTATGGATTTTTTTTCCATCATCTCATGTGATATTTATATTTCTTCTATGTGTAACTCTGAGCAGGGCTTGTTGTATGCTTTTAAGTTTGAGTGTTTCTACTTGAATACACCCTGCCCCTGCATCAAGTGGTATCAAAGTGAGTTCTTTTTGTGGATTGGATCATGGGAGACCTTATTGGATTGGTTGTAGGGTGGAAGATCTAAGATTTTCCCTATATATTGTAGAAGGTTACAATCTTGCAAGAACTATTGTCAAGATGGTTCATGGTAGAGGAAATGTTGATAATGCTATAATGGATATGTTGATACAAATTGCAACTAGACTTGAAGCTATGGAGATAGCCTAGAGAAGAGGAGTACATCTTGAAGATTTTAGTGATGAGGAAGAGGTAGTACCAACCCTAATCTTGAACCTGAAGTTGAACAAGATGAAGAAAGGCTTTTGAGAGTTTTCTCAAGAGAAAGTGCTAGTCTTGGTGTTGAAGTTACTTGCTATAATGGAAAACTTGAGACTAATGTAGTATCAGATTGAATCTTTGAAATGGAAAAGTATTTTGAGTATGAGGGTACTCCTAATAATAAAAATATTAAGATAAAAATTATAAGATTGAAAATTCATGCATCTTTTTGATGGGATGATTTGCAAGATGATAGATAAAACAAAGGGAAGGAAAATATCAAGACATGGATGAAAATGCTTGGAAAGATGAAGAAGAAGTTTCTCCCTATAGACTACCAAGTTAGTTTTTTGAGGAAGATGTTAAATTTGAGACAAAAGAACATGAGTGTCAAGGAATATACTAAGGAATTCTATAAACTAGATATTAGATTTGGACATGTAGACAATGAAGTTGAAAAAGTGGCTAGATACTTGAATGGCTTGAGAATATGAATTCAAGATGAGATTAGATATCTTGAGATGGATAGTATGGAGGAAACATATCAATTTTCTTTAAATGCTGAAGAAAGATTTGTTGGTATGTTTTTCATTGTGCCAAAAGCTTGAACTATCAATGAACTTCACAAATACCATACTTACCAAGATCCATGAGAGGCGGTTAAGCCATGTTGCAAAACCTAAAAAAGGTGTTCACCACCAAGTCAACAATCTCACCCTCAACACTGACTTAGGGTTCCACACCAAAGGAATGAAGAAGACCTCTCAAGATTCAAACCCATGAACCAAGACTATGAAACCAATGCTGGTATGTTTTTCATGGTGCAAAAGATCAAGATGCAAACAAACATCACAAACACCATACTTACCTAGATCCATGAGAGGTGGTTAAGACATGTCATGAAACCCAAAGGAGGTTTTGACCACCAAGTAAACAATTTTGACAAAGAAACATGATCAAATACAGAGAGGATGAGGTGGTAAATTTTAGAGAAGAAAAGGTAGAACTTATGGAGAAAGTAGTAGGTTTGACAATTCAATGTAAGATCAAGGATGGAAGGATGAACCTACTAATAAAAGAGGTAATTACCCTATAGGGAGCTATACTAGCTACCCAAAGAATAACAATAATTGAAAAAGAGAAGAATGATCTTGGTTTAAGGGTACTTGTAACAAATGTAGAGAAGAAGTTCAGAAAGCTTTTGAATGTTCCAACTCTAGAATGAAAGATAGAGGTAATAACATAAATACTTTAACTTGAAAAGAAGACAATGAAAAATATAATGGAGATGAGAAGGGTGAAAACTTTAAGGTAAGAAGAGTCTTATGGAATGAAGAAACTAATCAAGAACCTATTCTAAAAAGAAGTTTATTCAAAACTAGATGTAAGGTCACTAGGAAATGTTATAAGGTAATCATTGATAATGGAAGTTCTAATAATTTAACATATGAAGAGATGGTTAAAAAATTATAGTTGAAAAGGTTGAGATCACTTAAGCCTTATCATGTTGTTGAGATCACAATGCCTTTTCAAATTTAAAATTGGTAATTATCATGATGAAGTCTTGTGTGATATTATGCCTATGGATTGTTGTCATATTATTTTGGCTAGACCTTGGTAGTATGATAAACGAGATTTGCATGATGGTAGATTGAATTAGTATATGATCTAGGTGAATGAGACAAAAAAAATATTGTTACCTTTGGTGGAAAAGTTGAGTGAAAATCATTGTACTAAAGTTAGAGTATGTTTAGTCGAGGGTAATCAGTTTGCAAGAGAGAGAAAAGAATATAATATTTTCTATGCTTTGATTCCAAGGAAAACTAAGAAACAAGATGAATTTGAACCTACACCCAAGATTGAACCTTTGCTAATAGAATTTCATGACATAATTAATGATAATGTACCTAATGTTTTCCCACCCATGAGAAGTATAAGTCATTGTATGGATTTAATACCAAGAGCTAGTTTGCCTAATAAACCACCACATAGGTTAACACCTAATGAGAAGATTGAGATGAATAGACAAGTGTAGGAATTTTTGGAGAAAGGTTTGATTAGAGAAATTTTGAGTCCATGTGTTGTACCTTTGGTATTGGCACCTAAGAAGAATGGGGAATGGAGAATGTGCACTAATTCAAGAACTATAATTTAGATAATAGTGAAATGCAGATTTTCTTTTCTTGAGATGGATGGCATAATGGATAGCTTGAGTGGATACAAATATTTTACAAGGATCAATATGAAAAGTGGATATCACCAGATTAGAATCAAAGAAGGATATGAATGGAAGACTTCCTTTAAGAATAATGAAGGTTTGTATGAATGGTTGGTTATGCCCTTTGGTTTAACTAATGCACCTAGTACTTTCATGGGGCTGATTTTTAATCTTAGATTGGTTTTGATAAGGCAATGACAAAAAACTTAGGTCATTTACTTAACAAAAATCTATATCTACCAAGTAAGTAGTTTATTCTGAGAAATACATATAGTTAGAGTGGAACTATAGTACGTGCCAAGAAGATGGTATGTGCTGAGTCACTCAAGTGCTGAGAAAGTCATATATTCCAAGTGATTCATATGGTGAGTAAAATAGTGGATGCCAAGTCATTCAAGTGATGAGTTATAACATTGAAGATGTAATGCATGTTGAGCATCAGAGCTTTCTAGTGATAAGTAAAAAATTTTGGACATAGTTGATTGCAATGGCATAAACTCCTGTGTAAATAATTTTTGGGCTGACTTAAGGATTATTTGATGATTCTAGAAGATATATACATTAAAGGTATATTATGAATCCCTATGCAGTGCATGTAACCAATTAGATTGAGGGATGTTCTTAGTGGAAAAATGGGTGAATTGCAATCATTGATTCCTACCTAAATCTAGCTCACCCAAGTCTTCTTAAGGAGGGAAAAACCTAAAGAGTTTGTGTGTGTGGATGAGAAGAGAAGGGTGAATGCTAAGTGTAGAGAGAGAATTCATGGTGCCTATGGAGGTTATGATCATGCTATAATTGTAGAATCAGTTAGAGAGAACATAACAGAGTAGTTAAAGGACATAAGAGATACATCTGATTAGGAGGATCAAGTACACATTAAGAAAGAGAATATCTAATATCTAATAGAGAGTTTCTCATTGAAGAATCAATGCTAAAACATTCTAACAGATGAATCAGTGAAAATCTCTTAACAGAGTAGCCTTGACAGGTTTCAATTCTTAACAAACTTTTGTGTAAATCTCTTAACCAACTGCTTTTTTTATTGCAAGTCTAAGTCCTCCAACAAGGGAAACTTCTAGTAGGGTGTTGAAATCATTTAATAGGGTGAGACCTAATAGTCTTTGTAAGCTTTTACCAGGGCAAACCTTTCATACGGTAGATCGTAGTTTATGGTTAAACTTATTGTAACCTTCATTGTCTGCACTTTACACTTGCAATAGTAAAGATTTGTGGGTGTCATCCCCACTCCAATTTTACCTTCTCACAAACTTATTATGTCATGCATTATTTATTTCACACTATGGATGAACATGTGTACCTAGCTATTTCAATTTACATGATAAATTGTGAGATGGATGTGTGGTGAATGTTTTTATGGTTAAAGTTTTGAAGTGCTAATTCATGCCCCCCCCTTAGAGTTTACTTTCTCATTGATAATTTCAATAATTATTATCAGGGCTTTGTTCTCTAGAAGGGAAAAATATTGAAGATGGAAGTCTACAAGTTGGAAAAAGTCATTGAGAACTAGAAGATTGAAATCCAACTTTCCCTACACCAACTCAATGAATAAAAAGATGAGTTGGAGTGTAAAGAGAAAGCTACTAAGGAAAATGACACAAATTATCAAGTGGAAGATACTAGTGAATTGTTTGGAAATGGAAAATCAAGTGAGTTTGATGCAATAGTTGTAGATATGATGGAAAAGAATGGTGCCCTAACTAAAGAGGTTAGAAATCATAAGATAGAACAAGAAGTCTAATAAATATTTCTATGTGAGTTGATCAAGAAGAAAAAGAAAGTTGAGGAAGAAAAAGTCATGATTGAAGATGACAAAAGGAGGGTCAAAGCACAAACCTGTGTCACCTTTTATAAAGAAACATGATATCAGAATGTGACAGTTCAACATTAATGACAAAAAAAATGGTATTTGTGTTTAAAATATGATGATGATGTAAACTGATGAAATGTGTAGAATTGTATGAATTTCATGCCTATAATTTTTATCATTTTTTTGACTAAGAATGTATTCATTTTATTTTATTTTGAAGTCCCTTTTTTAACTGTAAAAAATATAGGATGTAGTTCCTGTCAAACAAGTATGTGCAAATCATCTTTTTTTGTTCTGATTTGAAAATATTTTATAGATGACATGTATAGCTAGTGAAAAAAAAAAGAAATAATTATTTTTGATGTATATTTTCTTTGTTATAAGTACTCAAGTTTGACCCTTGTCAGAATCCAACAGTTTTTTCCTCCCGTCAAAACTTCACTATCAAATCTATACCTTCTTGAAAAAAATTACATATTCGTGAAGAGGATTCTCTCCTCTAGTGATAAATATAATTTTTTAATTTTTTTGATATGATTTACTATTTTTTTTCATTTTTTGAGAGAGCATCTTCTAAAATGTTGAAATATCGACTTATAATATTTTGAGATTATAACATATTATAACTAATCAAAACACTCAAAAAATTATATAATGATGATATTGAATCTAAGATCTATAAAAGGGTATTTTTAATTTTTGAAAAAAATTGAGTTTTGATAGAGAAATGAGATTTGACCAAAACAGGTTTTTGTATCACAAATGGTGACACAAATCTGTGCTTTTACCCAGGAAACTGACCAATATACTAGAAGATTAGACATTAGAGATACAAAGGAATGTTAACATGAAATTGGAAACAATGAATCAAGTGATGATTGCCAATCATGAATTGAATGAAAAGGAAATTGAGATCACAACCCTGAAGTTATAAAATGAACAACTAAGAAATGAATTAAGAAGATAAAAGGAATTTGCTGGAAGTTTTAACAAACTCAGTGAAGCCATCAAATACTTTGAGAAACTGATGAGATCTCCTAGATCTAATAATGATACTATTGGATTGGACTAAACTAGTATCAAGGAAGGAGAATCATCTAAAACTGGTGAACAAAGAAACAACAAAAGTAAGAACTAAAAACCCACTTGTCATAATTGTAGAAATTATGGTCATAGAACAAATGTTTGTAGGAGAAATAATGTAAATCAAAACTTTAAGCAAAAATTCATGGGTTACTATCATAAGTGCAACAAGTAGGGAAATTAGGCACATGAATATAGAACCAAGACCTTAAGAACACAAAGATTTGAAGGATATTACTAGAATTTTCAAAAGTATAGACATTAAGCATATGAATGCAAATGTAATGCCAAGTGGACATAAATCAAGCAGACAAAGGGACAAAAAAATGGAAAATCCTACAATTGGGATTACAATACAAGGTATAATTATCACTATTGTCAAGACTATGGACATGTTCCTGAGAATTACATTAGAAAACATTTTAGAAGTGATTACAATAGATGGTTGAGTCAAAATACATGCTTTAGTTGTTTGAAGACTGCTCACATTAGTAGACACAATCCAACAAGGTCAACAACACCAAGTAGTGAATTCAACAAAGGCAAAGAGAAGGTTGATGTTGAGCAAGTCAAAGTGCAGATGAACAAGACATGGAAGAAAGAGGAAGATTGCATCACATCAAGTTCAAATGATGTCACTTCATCTAATGGATTAGGTGATCACATCACCCCTAACTAGGCAATCAAAATGTATGTGGGACTGATATCACAATGATATATTTTACATTAGTTCCAAGAATCTAAGTATTGAAAGATTATATATGCATGAATCAAGATGCAATGGATTAGTTAGAACTTGGAATAAATCTTTAGTTTTGTTAGATTTCATAGTTACTACCAAGTGTGAATAAAATTTAGTTGATGTTAAGCTATGAAAATATGGTAGTATTGGTCGAGCATGCTATGTGAACTGAGAAAAGTGGAAGTCATGTGTAAGTTGGGTGAGTTAGAAACCCTATATTGATCGAGCTTATAGGTGTGTAAGCATTAAGCATTTAATTAAAAATTTTAAAGGTTATATAGTCATTTCTCCACTCATTTACATTCATTCCAGATCAAATAAAGCATAAAGAAAAATTGAAATAGGAGATTGTTGCATTAGCAAACTAAATTCAACTATAACTTGACACATTCATCAAATTGTGAAGGTATTTTATTGGTATTGAGTTTCATTGTTTCAGTTTTCATAAACCCTATGTATCAATTATGGTAGAAAGATCTTCTGCAAATATCAAAAGAGAGAGAAAGGAAGTGTTGAATGTGCAATTGATTAGTAATGAGGTTAGAAAACCACCTTTCTAGGAAATACCTAAAATTGTATACAAAAGAGACCCATCTAGTGCATTATTGATGACACCACCAAAAGTCTTAATGATTCATGATGTCAAGTGTTGCTACACATGCACATTTGGAAGCATAGGTGACATGAAAATAAGGGAGTTGTACAATCAAATTTGTGATAATAGAGTTTTAAGGGAAGAGAATAAAATCATAGAAAGGAAAGGGTTGACTTGTGCCCTAGATTTCCCTAATGTATTCAAGATTGAATGGATCAAGATAATGCTCAGTAGAATACATGACAATTTCATTTAGATAGAAGATGGACTAATTAAGATCTCAAAAAGGATTATTAGCCAAGTATCAAGGTATCCTACCCTAGATCGACCCAAGAGAATGAAAAGTGATTCAAAAGAGATGATTGAGAAGAACATAGGTGCAATATAGAATAATAAAGCAATGTCTATTGATTCTATCTTAGACCCCCTAGTTGCTTTTTCTATGAGAGTGATAGCTCACAAATTGTTTCAATCTAGTAGATTGAATAGTGTGTCTTGCATGGTAGTAGATTTTGGATAAACAATAGCAAAGAGAGACCACACCTATGACCTTTTTGAGTTGCAACTTAAAAAACTATCTAAAAAATTGTAGGCCATAAGGAAGACCAAGAGTGCATCTTGTAAATTTGGCTCTTTATTAGTTTATATATTATTTTATGTGCAGAAAATAGTTCCTTCATTTTATAAAGTTTCTTGAAAGACCAATAGGTTTATTGCAATTAAAATTGGAGGATTCATAGAGAAACCTAGAGATAACTTTGATTAAGTGATGACAAGTTACTTTGAAGGCTTTACGAAGTCTATGAAGTAGAGGTTAAGGATTTTAGTGTCACTAGTTGAGAAACTAATGATGATGTTTGATTTCTAGTTGATGCTAACTATTCATATGTAGAAGAAGAAGAAGAAGAAGAAGAAGAGGAAGAGGAAGAGGAAGATGAAGAGGAGTAAGAAGAAGAAGAAGAAGAAGAAGAAGAAGAATAAGAAGATGAGGAAGAGGAGGAAGAGGAGGAAGAAGTGGAAGAAGAAGTAGTAGGAGGAGGAGGAGGAGAAGGAGAAGGAGAAGGAGGGGAAGGAGAAGGAGGAGTAGAAGAAGGAGAAGGAGGAGGAGGAGGAGGAGGAGGAGGAGGAGAAGAAGGAAAAGAAGAAGGATAAGGAGAAGGAGGAGGAAAAAGAGAAGAAGAAGGAGGAGGAGAAGAAGAAGAAGAAGAATTAGAATCCCCTTTGGAAATTACTCAAGGACAAGGAGAAGATGAGGGAGCTCATGAAGAATGTGTCAAGGGAGAAGAAGTCAAGGAAGCACCCAAGCTTGCTGAAAAGAAAACAAAGGCTAAGGAACATATAGTGGAGAAACCCAAGAAGAAAGTTTTCAAACCATCACAACAAAAGGAAACAACTCTTGTTACTAGAGCTAGTACAAGGGCAACCACTAAACAAGTCAAGGTTGTTGAGAAACCTAAAGGAAAAAGAACTATTGCTTTAGCAGGGCTAAGCCAACTAGTGATGAAAGCATAGGAAAGGAGGAAATATGTATATCCAGCTAAGTTAGATGAGGAGAAGACATATTTAGGTGACATGACTCAATTCAAGGTTGTAAGCAACACTCCCTCCTCTAATTAAGATCATTTGTGTGCCAATATTAAATCAAATACAAATTTTTCTGGTTTGCATACATATATTTTGATAAGATAGTAAAAGTTAAACAAAATACTATTGAAGAAGCCATATATATGATGATGGATACATTTAAATCAACACCTATGGAGATTTCCAACTCATTACCTAAGAGTCTTTACGACTGAGTTGAGTAGAAATGGAAATAAATTCTATAGATAGAAAGACAAATTAGGGAAACCACTTTAGCCCAAGTCATGCCTAAATTGCCAAAGATAATGATAGATGAGGTTGTGGAGTTGCAAAAATGTAAATGTACTCCAAAATATAGATCATTTAGTATAAAAAAGAAGAATATAGAGGATGTGGTAACTAAGAGTAAAGCAATATGGAGAACTATTTACAAGTTACCCATTCTTTCATAACAAAGAAAGGTGAGCAAGAAATGCAAAATCTTAAGAAAGTTGAACAACAGATAGCTGAGACTGCACAAGATGAGTTAATCAAGGATGGTCATGCAGAAGGCACTAAGGAAAAATTAGGAGAAGATGCCACAACTAAGGAAGAGGAGAAATATGATCAAAATATACTTGAGGTACAAGAATCGGTCCTCCACATGAAGATTGAGTAAGTCAGTAGGATGTAGTAAATATCAAGGATGTTTCTTACAATTATGCTCAGAACAACAATCCCTTGATAGACAATGACTTAAAGAAGATATTGAAGAGTTCCACCATTATAGATAATTTATGTACAAATCATGTATTGGTGAGAACTAATAAAATTGCAAAGGAAGATATGGCAGAAGAAGGGGAGAAGAAAATAGACACATCATGTGTGCCCCTAGAGGTAAAAATTGTAGAAACATAGAGTGCAAGCATTGAACAACAAGGTGGTGTTACTACACTAATTTTATTAACTATTTTTCCATTTATTTCACACAAGAAATCCTTAATAATAGTTCAGCAAGATGGAACAAAAACTAGATTAGGTCAAGAAGCAAGTCCTACACCTACACCACAACCACAAGGTGAAGACAAGAAAGAGGACAGTCAAATGGAAATGCCTAATGAATTAAACATGACTACTATTGTAGAGGAAAAAATTTCTATCTAGACTCTGGTTACCTTTCTAGTTTCTATGACTCCTACCAATAGTCAAGTTCTTTAGAGACTGAGCACTCAAGCCACACCATTGCATATATCTAGGCTGAATGCAGAGACATCAAGTAGATCAGAAGACATATCTTATGGACATGTAAGTCTTCATGAGTTGATTGAACTTCCAAAGTTTGATCTATCTAAAATCACCATTGAGTAGATGAGCATTCTACAGGAAACTCTATATAGGAAGAAACATCAAGAGTTGTTGAGAAGGGAGCATAAGTAGAAGCAAGTGCTTCATGACATCGAAGACATATTTATTGATGCTTTTAGTCTTCCAACCCTTAATAAAGATAAAACTATTCTTGATAAATTGTTAAATATTGTTGAAAATACCAATGATGAAATAGACTCAAACACTAAACAATTAGACTAGCTAGAAAAGAAGTTTTAGACAAAATTTCTTGAACAGATATCTAGTGCCATTTCACTACGAAAGGGTGAGTTAACAACCAAGATGGAAGATGTGAAAAAGGTATTGGAGAATATATTTTATCTATACACAAAATTTTTTGATGTAAATTTATTCACACAAGAAGCACATAGGGATATTGACCAACTGTAGATAGATCTAAAGACTAGAGGTAATATCTTACAACTATCTCTAGGTCAAAGCTAGCTAGACTCATTTTTAGAGATTACTCTCTACTCAATGTTAGCTAGCAAAACTACATGCACAAGATGCTAACATTTTTTCTACTATGATAATAATTCAAGCCATGTTGACCCCACACATGGAACTATTACACAAGGAACTAGACTTTGCAGAAATATGATGAAGAAAGATTCTCATCTTTCCACTCATGAATATAAGAATTTGCCTTAGGGAAAAATCACCCAAGATCAAGAAGCTCAAGAACTAGCACAAAATATACCAATAGAGTATGATCAAAATAACAATATGATAATAAATAATGTACATACATACTAGGAGTCCCTAAATATAAAAGCCTCTAGACTAACTAGGAGTCAACACACTGATAAGTCTCACAACTAAGCACATGTCCACTAAGAGTGGATTATCCTCTATTGAGCACAAAAGTTAGTGCGATGATGAGAGGATAAGATAACATGGGTGTGTCACATAAAACTATGTTGTAGACACCACGTCCTTAATTAAGAGTGTGAATAACTATGTTGTCTACATGATGACTCAGTTAATGATGCAAACTCTAGTGTTGTAGACACCATGTGCTAAATTAGAGTTTCTTACTCCTGTGTTGTCAACATGACAACTGATATGAGTATGCAAACTCCTAGGTGTCTAACCTAATAAATAATAAAATAATGCATTTATCCTAAGTAAACTTAAGTAAACTATAATAAATAATTTATTTACACTAACACCCCCCCCCTTAAGTGCAACTTAGGGTAATACACTTAAGCTCACAAAAGCTATGATGAAATGCATAATGGGTCTTAGCTACTAGGCCATGTTAGGTACCCAAGTACAAATGCAATGCTATGCATACAATGCAATGCAATTCAATGCAATCTCTCTAGAAGTGGAGAAAGAGGGAAAACCTCATCGGAAAAACCCTCCCTTTAAAAAGAGAGATATGTACAAAAGAGAAGAGAAGAGTCATGTGACCCCCCTAGTGAAATATCCCTCACCCCCAAGAGATCTCACAAATGAAGATACTTGACCTCCATGAAGGGATTGGTGAAGATGTCAACTATCTACTACTTTGTAGGACAATATTGCAATGTAATGACCTACTCATGAATTAGCTGTCTGATGTAGTGCATATGAACCTCAAAATGTTTGGTGCACTGATGTTGCACTAGATGTTTTGATATTTCAATAGTACTCTAATTATCACAATGTATGACTGTGGATCTAGGTAGATCAAAACCAAACTCCTCTAGAATCTGTTGCAACAAAATAGCTTTTGTCATTGCATTCACAGCTCCTCAATACTCAGCCTTAGTCAATGAAAGAGAAATGGTGTTCTACTTTTTACTTAGTCAATGAAAGAGAAATGGTGTTCTACTTTTTACTTTGCCAAAAAATGGGGCCAGAACCAAGATGAAATATATATCCTAAAGTAGACTTGCAAGAATCAAGATCCCCTACATAGTCCAAGTCTATATATCCCACTAACTATAGTCCAATACCAACTGCATAACATATCCCATGTGTATGTGTACCCTAGATATAGTGCAAGATTCATTTGGCTACCTTCTAGTGAAGTCCATGTGGCTCTTGCATGAAGCAAGAAACCATGCCAACTACAAATGAGATGTGAGGGTGTGTATGTGTCAAGTAGATGAGGCTTCCAACCAACTATCTATACAAATTTGCATCAACAAGTGGAGTGGAACACTTTATTTCCAACTTAACATCTGAAAGAAAGGGAGTATGTGGATCCTTCCAGTCACTCATGTGAAATTGAGCAAGTAGATCAAGAGCATACTTGGGTTGTGATAATGTGATCCCTAATGAAAACTAATGTATCTCGATACCAAGGAAATAATGAAGTAGACCCAAGTTTGTCATCAAAAACCTATCCTACAAAGTAGCCTTGACACTTTCAATAATGGATTTTGTACTCCCTATAATGATTAAGTCATCAAAATAGGGCACAAGTAGAAAATGAGAATCATCCCTCTGAAGAGTGTAGATATTTAGATTTGAATGACATCTTGTCAACCCTACTGAGAGAAGCAAAGAATCCATCTTGGCATACCAAGGTCTAGGAGCTTGTTTAAGTCCATAGATAGATTTTTTCAACTTGCAAACCAAGGAAAAATCCCTGTGGCTACTCCATATAAATCTCCTCATAGAAATCACCATTCAAGAATGCACTTTGCACATCCATCTAATGAACAAACCATCTCTAAGTTGCTGCTATAGCGAGTGTCAAATGAATGGAACTCATTTTTTCAACTGATGCAAAGGTCTTAGTGTAATCAATACTAGGCACTTGAGAGAAACCTTTTGCAACAAGTTGACCCTTATGTTTATCAACACTTCCATCAAGTGTGAACCTGGTCTAATAAATCCACTTACACTAAACAAACTTTCTTCCTTTAGGAAGATAGACTATGTCCCATGTATCATTTCTCATAAGAGAGTTATATTCTTCCTCCATTGCTCTATCCCATTATGGAATAAATTATGCTTCTTTGAATGAGTGTGGATTAGAAACAACTACAATATAAGCATGTGGAAGTGAATTATGTTGTGTTCTTGTCCTCCTATTATTTGAAGGATTCCTTTCCAATGGTCCTACCACATCCAGTGTTTGTTGAGCCCATCTATGTCTAGTGGAAGAAGATGTAGATGGTATATCCTAAACCTTAATTGGCTAATGCCTCTATTTGGGTCAGGGATGAATATCTTGCAAGTCACTGTTATCAATGTCACTCTCTTCAATGATGGAGGAAGAAGGAGGAGTTGAAGAAGTAAAGATGGGACAACTTTCTTCAAAGTAGACACTCCTCTCATAGAATATGTCATGTGTTTCTAGATCCATCAACTTGTAGGCTTTATGTGAGTTCACATATCCAACAAAGATGCAAGGTTTCTTTGAGCTTCCAATGCCTTGCATTTTTGTGGAGGTATTCATGCCTATGGTGGACAACCAAAGACTTTGAAGTGCTTAACTAAAGGTTTCCTGCCAATCCATGCTTCCAAAGGAGTTATACCATCCAAAGCTTTATGAGGACTCCTATTCTCGATATAATTAGCACAATTCATTACTTCAACCCAAAAGATTTGATCAAGAGACTTGTTTTGTAGCATGCAAGTGGTCATCTCCTTGAGATTTCTATTTTTCCTTTTAGCAACACCATTCTGTTATTGTGTAAATGGTATTGAATGATAAAGGTCAATTCCCTCTTGAGTACAAAAGTCTATTAGTCTTGAGTTCACATACTCCCCCCCATTATTTTTTTAAAGAACTTTGATGGCTTTTTCTGACTACTTTTCCACTTGAGCCTTGAAGCTGAGAAATTTGTCAAACACTGAACTCTTATGAGTCATGAAGAAGACCCAAGTAAAGTGAGAGTAGTCATCTATGAAAATGAGTGCACAACAATAATTTCCAAATGATGGTAATGGAAATGGGCCCACCACATCACTATGAACGAATTCAAGAACACATTACGCTCTCCAAGACTTCCCTTTGTTGAATTTTTTTTTTGGATATTTCCCAAGTGAGAAACCTGAACAAACACCTTCTAAAAACTATACTTGAGGTAGACCATTAACCATGTTCTTGCTTCTAAGCTATTGAAGATATATGTAGTTGAGATGTCCAAATCTCTCACACCATAGGTTTCTTTCTACATTTGAATGTAGTAACAAGGCTTGTGAATTTGATGTAGGCACAAAGGAAGAGGAAGTGTAAAGACTTGAATCATGATTGGCTTCTCCTATTGCAATCACAGAGTCATCCTTGATTCTTTTCACTACCACTGGGTCTAGAATAAATTCAATTTCATTTCCACCTCCATAGTGAGTGATTTGGTAGACTGAAAGAATATTGGAGGTAAGATTAGGAACATATAGAACATCCTTGAATGCTCCATTATCCATCTCAACTTCACCTTTACCTTTAGCTTCAACTTTAGTATCATCTCCTACAAAGATGTGTGGTACCTCTAGATGTGTCATGGAAGAAAAATTTCTCTTTGACAAACCCATATGATGTGTGGCACCTGAGTCAATAATCCATTCTCCCTTACTAAAAATGTTTGCAAGTAAAGCATACCCTTTTTCTCTTAGAATTTGAGGATGAAGACCCTTTTTCTTTATAAGCATTGGGTAGTGGAACATTGTGTTTCTTCATGATCTTCAACTCATCAATTTACTTGTGATAACATCGATGCTCATCATGACCCATCTTCTTACAATAGGCACACTTCTTATTTTCCTAATTAGTGTCCCCCTTTTTTTTGGTATTAGGAGAAGACTTGCCTTGTTTTTTATTTGATTGTGGTGTTGAATTTTCTGTGTCCTCTTGTTTTTTATTCTTCCATGTCTTGTTTTTTCCCTTTCCTTTGTTTGAACTTTCACTAGCTGAATTTTTAGAACCCTCATAATTAGCCACCAATGCCTTAGAATTTGAAGACTTGAGAATCACCATTGCTCTCAACTTAGTTTTTTCACCCTCTAACAACTAAGCATAATCATCAAAAGTGATTTTCTTATAGGAAGCACCTAAGGTAGTCTTTGTGGTGTTGAAAGAAAAGATAAATGTGGAGTATTTAGATGGTAGTTTATTATGAATGAGATAAATTAACCTTAATGATAAAATCATGTATAGAATTAAAGCTCTTAGGATCTAGGGAGACAAGCTCATATTCAATCTCGTAGACATCCTCTTCGGTCACTTTACCATATAGGTTTTTGAGGGCATCCCAAGTTTCCTCGGATGTATTATACTTCATGATCTAATAGAGGATCTTGTCTTCAACCCCTAACCTAAGAATAATTAGAGCTTTCCTATCTACCTAATTCCAAGCATTGATATCACTTTGAGATAATTGATAACTTGTTGGTTTAGGAAATGAACCATCTACATATTGAGAGACTTCTTTATTCATCAATTCACACCATATTTTAATAGACCATGTGGCATAGTTATGTGGTGTTAATTTTTGAATCTTAGGATTTCTCATGATACAAGAAATGAAAGATAATAGCAAGAAAAGAGGAACACAACACTAAGAGACACCCCCGTATTCACTCCATCAAGAAACCCTTGCAAATGAAAGATTTTGACACTTTATACTTAGTGTAATACAATAGCCACTTACCAATTTTGGCTTCAGTGATCTTATAATTTTCTATTTACAAACTCCTCTTGGAGTTCAAATCTGGTACAAAGTAGTGTAGCTCATATATACAACAATTCTGAAGTTTTATCAAAGCATTACAATGCAAAAAATGACCTATTTTTGAAAGTGGTATTTTTATCTACACAAACCTATAATCTGATTGCCAATCTAGAATGTAGATGAAAAATTATTCACTTTCAACAAAAATACAACCTAATTTAGCGTCTAGATAAGCCTGTATGAAGCATTTGAAGTTGCAAAATGTAGGATTGGACATATATAGTAACCAAAAACTAATTTTTTTAACAAATCCATGCACTAAAACCAAAAAATAATAGCACCACTAAAAAATTTAGGAAATTTTAGCCAAAATATGAAAAAATTGAACCTAATTTGGAGTCCAGATGACTAAGATATGGCCTCCTAAAGTTGGACTATCAAATCAAAATTGAATTTGGAGAGGGGTCTAATCAACAAGCTATAAGTTTAAAGTTGAAGTCCAAATGGCTATTGTGGTAGTACAATTTGGCCTACTAATGATAGTCAAATGACTATCAAATTTAAGATAGTGATCGACTAATGTCAGTGAAAAATGGGTCTGCTTAATGATGTGGCCGATGGCATCACTAATGATGTCAATATATATGAAATTGTACAAACTATCCTAAGTGGCTTGTATAGAACTGATGTGGTAGGTATGAACTGATTGTGTGGTAGCCACTTGTTTGTTGACATGTCACTTTTCTATCAAATGATTGGGCCTATGTGGTGGAGTGACATGTCATTGGATGTTGTGACATGGTTGCTTGTTCACCACTGACTATGCTAGGTGACATGGCTAGTTGTACACTTGAGCTAGAAGAGCAGGGGTGACTAGTTAGATTCTACATGGAAGATCACCAAACTGAAGTTGGCCATTGGAGGAGGGAACACAATGGGACTTGTTGGTGGCTAAAGGTTAATCACCAATGAGAAGTCTGAAGAAAAGTTGACAGTGGAGGTTAATGCACCCAATGGGTGGATTTAATGTGGCCATCAGTGTGTGGATAATTTATCTCACATGCACATGGTGTTAAAACTAATTTGAGCTTAAAACCTGCAATCTACAAGGGTGCACTAAACTTTGAAGCTGCAATTGCATTTGATGCTTGGTTTAAGTGTGAAATCTGCTGGATAATATTGGTAACTACTGCATTTATTGTGTGTCTGCAATAAAATGTGAAATAGCCTAATTATGTGGAATATTCCACCATGAAATTCTATGGGTGCTAGGATTTGATCACTCAGTGCCCTTCAAATTTTTTACCTCTATAGGCTTGATTGGACAAAAAAAATTTCAAACAAAATATAAAAATTGCAGATCCAAAAATACAAAATATGCAAATCCAAAAATTTTAAAAATAATTGAAGACACTAAGATAAAATAGACAAATTTGAAAATTAAATTTATAGATCTGAAATGACCATACCAATTCTACAAATTGGGCCTTCAGGTGCCGATTTGCAAAAATATTTTGCCTTGAAATTTTGACTATTGCCTAGGGTAGGAAAATTTATAGTCAAAATTCACCTTTTTGGCACTCTAGATGTAATGGTGAAGTTTGCTTTGGCTCTAGACACTCCCAATGACTGTAGAATGTTGGATATGAATCGGTGGCCCTCTGAGAGGTGAAGCAAGAATGGTCTCCAATGGGTATGAAATGACACTCCTATGGCTCTGTTACCATGTAAGAATTTGCCTTAGGGAAAAATCACCCAAGATCAGGAAGCTCAAGAACTAGCAAAAAATAAACCAATAGAGTATGATCATAATAATAATATGATAATGAATAATGTACATACACACTAGGAGTGCCTAAATATAAAGGCCTCTAGACTAACTAGGAGTCAACACACTAATAAGTCTCACAACTAAGCACATGTCCACTAAGAGTGGATTATCCTCTATTGAGCACAAAAGTTAGTGCAATGATGGAGGATAAGCTAACATGGGTTTTTCACATAAAATTATGTTGTAGACACCATGTGCTTAATTAAGAGTGCAAATAATTGTGTTGTCTACATGACAACTTAATTAGTGATGCAAACTCTAGTATTGTAGACACCATGTGCTAAATTAGAGCTTCTTACTCCTATGTTGTCAACATGACAACTCATATGAGTACACAAACTCTTAGGTGTCTAACCTAATAAATAATAAAATAATGCATTTATCCTAAGTAAACTTAATTAAAGTGTAATAAATAATTATTTACACTAACAATGAAGGCCTAGTTAACCTTGTTACCAAGATAGATATCTAGTATCAATCTCTAGGGGTAGCATGTAACAATTGGATGCAACATTGAAGATAACCATGAAGGTCCACAAAATAATTTGGGACAAAAACACTATCAATGTACCACCCAAATAACATAAGTGTCAAAAAAGGGGGAATGAGAATCAGGAGTTAAGAAAAGGGGAATTAAGATGATAAGGGGAAAACAATTTTGAGACAAAAAAAGGGGACAACAATAGTACAACATATTCATTTAGAAGGATTTATATAGAATTCAGATACAACAAGGAATACTCAACTCAAGGGGAGTTATCAAATTGTGAAGAGGTATGGCAATTAAGTCATCAGTCATGCAAAATTTTGAAAATATGAAATTTTGTATGAGATATAGATTATCTGGGTGATGCAAATAAGTTAGGTTGTATATGCATGACAAAGTAGTGACAAGGTAGTGACAAAACACTTAGGTTATTTACTTAAATAAATTTTGTATGTACCAACTAAGTAGTTTATGCTAATCAATATACGCAGTAAGTGTCGAGCACCAATATGTACTGAGTAGATGGTATGTGTCAAGGCACTCGAGTGTTGAGAAAGTCATATATGTTTAGTGATTCATATGTCAAATAAAATAGTAGATGGCATGTCATTTAGGTGATGAGTTACAACATTGAAGATGTAATGAATGTCAAGCATCAGAGCTTTCAAGTGTCCAATAAATAATTTTGGACATAGTTGTTTGTAATGGCACATAATCTTGTGTAGACCATTTTTGGGCCAACTTAAGGACTATTTTATGATTCTAGAATATATATACGAAGGTATATTATGAATCCATATGTAGTTTATGCAACTAATCAGATTGAGGGATGTTCTAAGGGGAAAAATGGGTGAATCACAATTGTTGATTCCTACCTAACCCTAGCTTACTTAAGTATTCTTAAGTAGGTAAAACCCTAAAGAGTTTGTGTGTGTGGATGAGAAGAGAAGGGTGAATGCTAAGTGTAGAGAGCATTCATGGTTTCTATGGAGGTTATGATCATTCTATAATTGTAGAATCAGTTAGAGAGAATATAATAGAGTAGTTAAAGAATAGAATAGATACATCTAATTAGGAGGATCAAATACACATAAGCAAATAGAAGATCTAATATCTAGTAGAGAGGTGTTGACTAAAGGATCAATGCTAAAACATTCTAGTAGGTGAATCACTGAAAATCTCTTAATAGAGTAGCCTTGATAGGTTTCAAGTACTAATAGACTTTTGTTTAAATCTCTTAACCGAGTGCTTTTTTTATTGCACGTTTAAGTCCTCTAACAAGACACACTTCTAGCAGGTTTTTTATATCATTTAGTAGGGTGAGACCTAATAGTCTTTGTAAGCCTTTAATAGGGTAGATCATAGTTTATAGTCAAACTTATTGTAACCTTCATTGGCTACACTTTATAGTTGCAACAATAAATATTTGTGAGTGTCATCCCCACTCTAGTTTTACCTTCTCATTGGAGGGTTTTTGGGTAGTAAACTTATTGATTCATGTGTTATTTATTTCATGCTATGGATGAACATGTGTAGCTAGCTATTTCAATTTTCATGATAAATTGTGAGATGGATATGTGCTGAATGTTTGATGGTTACAGTTTTGAAGTGTTTATTCATTTCTCCACTCTTAGAGATTATTTTCCTATTCATAATTCCAACATGATGAATGAAGTTTTGAAAATTTTCTTGGGTAAGTTTGTGATGATATACCTTGATGACATTTTGATATTTAGTCAAAGTAAGAAAGAGTACCTAGAACATGTTAAAAAAGTATTGTAGAGATTGAAATAAAAAAGTTTGTTGATTAACTTGACAAAATGTTGATTAAAAAAGAGGAGTTAGTGTAACTTGGTTTTGTAATTTCAACTGATGGTTTGAAGTGATGGTTTGAATTTTTACTCAGCTTAAAATTTTTGTATCTCATGAAAATCAGGAAAAAAATATGTCTTCATTGCTTAGGGTTTCTTAGAATTCTATCAATCCTCAGGAAAATACCCTTGACATTAATCACACATTATAATTCATGAGATTATTCATGAGTTGATATGCAAGTATAAAATAGAGATACATTAAAACTTTGGTTATACATTTAATTTTTCATATCCCTAAGTTCTTTGCCCTTTTTGTATGTTAGAAGTCATAATCTTAAGTGTTTTGAGTTGCGATTTTGTGAAATCCTTTTAATCACTCATATCTCAATTATGTTGTTTAACTATTTTGAAGACTATGAAGTAGTGAAGAAATCAGTTACAAGGTCATTAGAAGATCATAAGCAATAGGGTTAACTTTCAAGTAAAGGCTATAAAGTTGAGATAAACTAGAAATCATGACGTCGAGGCTTGTGTTTCACTTAGTGGATTTTAAGTTGAAAAGTTAGGAACCATAACCGTGATAGTAAATTTTTAAGTCATTGCTACATATCCTGTAGTTAATGATAACCTAGAGTTAAGGTAGATAAGTGGATATAGCTTGTCATCACAACATCGTAGGGTTAAGAGATGAGTTAAGGTTTATGTTGGTGAAGCTGTGAAAAGGTTGATAGTTAATTCTAAAGAAGTGTTTTCTACATTGCATGGTTTAAGGACATTTTGCATCTGATGGTTACAAAGTGACAAGAAGGTTAAAGTAGAATCTTTTTTAGCATTGCAGGTATCGTGAATGTTAAGTCACAAACCATGGAGAAGTAGGGAAGTAGATAATTACAATGGTTTCATCACTTCACAAGGTTAAAAGGTCAGTTAATAACTTATGAGGTGGAGATAGTTAGTCTTGCGCCTTCATAGGTGTTAAGTCATGGTTAAAACTTAAGGATGCAATGTTGCAAAAAGTGGCCAAGTGATCATTTAACTAGGAAGTTGCAATTAATGAAATGAAAAGTTGAACCATTGTGAAGCTGCAAGATCATCAAGTAATATAAGTTTTCTATCTCATGGGATGTTTGTAAGTAGTTTGTTTTAAAATTGTGATGTAGTGATAGTGTTAGTTTGAAGGTTATCACTGCATCTTCATAGTTTTGAATGGTGAGCTCTTACCTGTTGCAATGTTGCAATGAAGGCTTAAATGAAGATTTTTTTGCTTCATAGGTTCACATGGTGAGTGAGAAAATAAGTTTGCAAAGTAGAGATCAACATGTAATGCAACATCATAGGGTTAACTTGGGAGTAGAAAAGCAAGTGGCGAAGCTATGAGACAGTCAAGATAACCATTTTTGTGTGGTTGTGGCTAGAAACAAAGGAAAATAGGAAGCCACCAAGAAGTAGAGAAAGAAAGTCTCTCAGTACTTTGCCATTCTTAGTTTTAAAGGCAAAAAAGGAGGTAAAAGCACATGTTTGAGCTAGAAAAGGATGACAAGCCAGAAGTACGAATAGTGTAAATTGTGAAGATAGGGTAGCTTTTGAAGGACATGAAGGATTTCAATTATGTCATTTTAATGTCATTAATGCCACACTCTAATTTGTAGAAATGGATAAAAGGTAGAAAGAACAAGGATTTCATTACTAATTATAAAGTGTTTGAAGTTTTAGATTGAAAATGAAAATGCAAAGTGTGTTCTAGCATATAGAATTTAGAGTTATGTTAATTTGAAGCTATGACATAGAAAGAAGGAGAATTAATTTCCTAATCTCAAATAATGAAGTTCCTTTGAGTTCATCAAAAAGTAAAATCCCTATCCCTTTCAATGATAAATGCCTATAGTTTGTACTAGGATCATCCAATCTTCATTTTGCAAATGACCATGCATTCAAAAACCCATACAATTTCTATAGAGATGTAGAGATGCTAGGCATGAATGGGAGTGAACTATTCTGGTACTTCTATAAGAATATGTTGGGGAAGGTTCCTATATCCAAACCTTGTAACAAGAATTTGAAAAAGCTGATCATCCTTGAAGTCTTCATTTATGTTGATCTAGTGAAAGGAATAATTAATGCATACAACCCTATCAACAAAGAATTCCATAAGAGAGAAAAAAGTATGTTCACTAACTAAAGAAACTTTCATTGAAGCATTCAATTTAGGGAGACCTATGTCATTGCAGATTGACTTAGAAAAAATAAATGAGTATTTCAAGAACCATAAGAGTTTCTAAATGGGTAGAGCCATGAAAATACATATTCCAATGTCAAATAAGGAGAAGGGAGATATACCAAAAAAATGCGAGACTTTATGCCTCTAGGGTTTTTCCAGAGATATCTTCAGAACACAATTTTTGATTTGAATAAAGTCTTAGGCTTAGATCGAACAATGGATGCTATTGGTGCACATTATATCATAGCATTGAATATTGAAGACCCATAAACTATTGTTGGGTATGACTATGTCACTTATATAAAAAATCAAATCCATGATGAGATTGTTGTAGCCCAATAAGGAAGATTGGACAATTTTAAATTTCATCACTACTCCCTCCTCATACATTTGATCCTATATAAGATAATTAAATTCATTGATAAACTACTCATTGAAAACATAGAAGAGATGGGAGAAAATCTTCTTATACAATGATGGACAAGGGTATCACAAAGATTCTACCCCTATTCTAATACTATTTCATTTTATAATGATTTTGTCTACCCTATTTTGAACATGTTATGAGATGTGGTAGAAAGAGTTTTTAGGAATGTTAGAAAGTTGAAATTAAGCCATTTAAATGCTACAATGAAGGAAAACAATTAAGGTTTGACTGGGGAAGAGTATTTATGTTTGAAGATTACATAGTCATTAGGATTTATGGATTCCCTTAGCCATGCCATTTTCTTCCTAAATTTTTTTATGAGAGATTAGTAATTGTGGATTTTTTCTAGGAATTACTTTCATTAAATAGGGAATAATTAGGTCACAATGTTAGGAAGGGCACATTTCTATGTAGATTCTCCAAAATTGGATACTTTGAAATTGACAAAAATGCAATTGAAGAAATAGATCTATATTCCTGAGAAATTATAAATTGCCAATTGTCCCTACAAGAATATATGACTCTTTAAATGTAATTAGAAATGCCCTAAAATAGATGAGGGGATACAACTTGCCTTCAACCAAGGGTTTATGGGAAGAAGATGCAATTTTAGATTATTTAGATGATAATGTATGTAGAGGCTGGATGATAAAATGGACAGATTGAATGAGTTTTCAAGAAGAAATTAATAAAATTGACCATCTTTCAAAGATTTTTATCATGAAGAGGGATACTGGACAAGATTTAATAAATGTATTGAAATTTTTTATGAGATTATAGCTCTAGTTCTATAGGAGATCAAGAATAGAGAAAATTCTAAGTTTCCTAAATAGGATTTTGTTGTGGAAGTGAGTGAACGTGAAGACAAGCTAGAAAGCTCAGCATGGACTCAACAAGGAAGGAAGAAACAAAAATTGGTTCGGATTCCTTCAAAGTTAAGACAGAAAGCTTTGCAGATTTTTTCAAGGAATAGCCAATATTTTGATAATGCTAGGAGAAGCTTCTTGATGGCTCAGACTATTGAAGATGAGAAAATGGAAAATAAATTTCAGCTTTAAGCTAGAAAGACGGATGAAAGGATTATAGAAGCTAGAGAATTCATGAATGATGAGAACTTTATAAAAATAGAAGAATTCAAAAGCTTCCTACTCAACTTGAAACAAAATGAACTATCCTTGCAAATGAAACTAGGTGACTCTAATGAAAAGGTAGCAAAGATGGTTAAGAAGCTAAAAGATTATGATCCTAAGAGTGAGAAATTAACTATTGATAAAGAAAGGGAACTGATATAGAGAAGTGGTATGATTTTCTTCCCAAGATGGGAAATTAGTTCTTTGTTTCCTATTGGACTAGATGAGGAGGCAAGAGAGAACTATCTCATTTGAAGATGTAAATCAATAAGGGAAATTGAGAGGGTTTGGTTATAGCATTGATGATTAAACTATGGAGATAGGGAGTTTGGATCCAAAAAATAAAAAACCAACTCTCATGGAAATCAAAGAGTCCATGAGAGGGAATGACATCTTTTGGAATGTTCATTCCACCTCAAGCAACCATATTTATGGGTTGTTGAATTTGGCATCACTACTAGGAAAAAAAAAAAATTGATGTGCTAGAAGAATAGTTAGATGGATCCTATGAGAGGTATTTCAATACAAGGAGGCACAATGAAGAGGAGATGAAAAAGACATATGTCCTAGAAAAGAGGAGTCTCCAGTTGGAAAATGAATTAGTAACATTTAAAAACATTGCTAGCCCAGCCACTGAGATTGAAGATAAAGGTGTGAAAATAGAGGGCTATGCACTCAAAATAGGGGATGGGATGGGCTAGAACATAGCTACTGATGAGGAAGAATTGAAATCAAGAAAAGAAATAGAGATTGAAACTATAAAAAATTTCTAATTCATAAAATAAATTCTTTGAAGTATGCCACATAGAATGTACATATCAATTTCATTATTTTACAAGGGGTAGAGTATCAATGTTCTAATGCAATATCTTTATTGTCTCACTTATTCATCACATGGGGCCCATACACTCAATTTTTTGAAAGCCTTGTACCCATGTGGACACAAAAGAAGGATTTACCAAAAAGGATAATTATTTTTTCTAGGAAATTGATTCATACAATAAAGGAGTTAAATGGTTTCTTTGTAAGAAAATTGTAATTAATTCAAAATAAGATGAAACAATTGCTACAAGAACTCCAAATTTTATTCCTAGTTTATTGGATGAAAATGGAGGAGTAAAGGATTGGCAAGAATGGTCATCCTCTTTCGAACACATCCTAAACCATGCTAGATTTATGGCATACTATAATGATGAGGTAGCTATTGTGGTGATTTGATTAATGTTTTGTATAAAATGGGATCAGAAATGGGCAATGTAATTGTAGAGGTTAAAACCACCAAAAATTCTAAGTGGAATAAGAGCATTGATGAATTGAAGAAGATAAGAGATGTCACCTGGACAAATTTTGAAATTGACATAGCTATCTGGGAAGTCATAGCTAGCATGGAAGCCTTACCATCCAAGGAAAGTGATTAAGTAGTTGAGAATATAACTAGAAGGTAGAAGAGAAAAAATAAAGAAAAGACAATGAAATTAAGAAGATGTTAAAGTACAAACATTCTCATATTGAAGACACCTAAAGAAAGTTTCTATTTGCCAATTTCAGAAGTACTTCCCCAATTTTGTCTAGGTAAAGAGAATTAATGAAAAGAAAGCATCTAAAATATCTTTTTATTTGTTCTGATCTGAAGTTTTTTCAATTCTTGTATATAAAAGGATTTCCAAGATGTGGAGTAAGGGTCTGAGTTTTGTTACTTTTAGTGCTTATGCTATTATAGTCATTCCAATCTTTTATATCAATTGTAAGTTGTCTCAATTTTGTACTCTAAGAATATAGTGGATATTGAATTAAAAAAAATTGTCATGTTCTTAGTTATATTTTGAGTTTTATATTAGCAATGTATTATTCTCAAGGAATATGAATACAAGAGTTAATTTTGAGTCTCTGTGTCTTTAAATTCCATCTCCATTTTCATGTGCTTGTTACCATGTCATTTCATTATTGCTTTTTAATTTAAGGAATTAAGTAAATTGTTCTATGATTTGATAGGGTTTCTAAGTTTATGGGAGGGATATCATAAGAATAGGACTTAGGGTTAACAACTAATAAATTTAATTTCAATTGAATTAAATAGGTCAAGATTTATTGGTATGACTCTATGTAACAATGAATAAGGAACTAGTCATTAATTGAGATACAAGTTGATACAGTCATTTGTTTGCATAGTTTACACTTAAATCAAAATCAATTGTCTAATTTTTGTAACATAGAATTATATTGTGGGTCATTCACTTATTGTAATAGCTTCCTTTGATTTTATAGTTGGCTACTATTAATCAACAAGTTGATTAAAATTCCAAGAATATTTTTGACCATTTTATGCTATAAGGGGTGAAATATAGATAAGGAATGTTAGTAAATAAGAAATCTAATCCCTAGGTGCACCCACCTTGGCCCTGTAGAGCCTTAAGTGGAGAAATCCCTTGAGGTTTGTTAAGTTGGTATAGATTTGGAGGGGCTCTTGCTAAATATGGGAAGTAGCTAGCCCCTAGGCATCCACTTTCAATTTGCATCCTGGCGCTATTTTGATACCTGTAGTTTTAAAACACCTACATAAATGGTGACTCTATTAGGGAGCTATGAAAAGAAATGATGTGAGAAATATTAAAATCTTCAATGTAACCTATACATCTAAGATCATAAACCTATTTATTTTATGCCTATGTTTGGTATTGATTTACACCTTGAGAATCTAAAGAATCCCAATACTATAGGAGCTATATGACATAAGATGTGCTTACATAGTGCCTTATTACCAATTAGATTTTATGTATCCCAAAGTATACAATATTAAAGTCTTTCTAGGTTAGGCCCTTGTATTAGATCTATTTTAGAAGTTACCTTTCCTATAAAATTTCCTATCCTCTAGCCATAGTAAAGTTCTTTTGCCCTAGTGAGTTGTGACTCAATCAAGGTTTTGCTAACTAGTGGTAGTATTATAAGTAATAAATGACCAATAGAATGAAAAACATGAGAGCATATGTATGAGAAAACCTAGAAATAACTTTGTATATAAAATTACCAAAATTTGGTAAGAAAATTTGGCCTTAGAAAAAAGGGGAGTCTAGTCATACATGAAATCCTTCATAATCCACAATACTAGCCTATAGTTGAGAAAGAAGTTTTATCACATAGTTATGAGTTTGAGAGTACTAGGATTTTGGGTAATCTTTTTACAACACCTTTTCAAGAAGAGCATCTTTACCAAGATAAAATGGGGTCATCCATGGGAGATACTATTTTCAGACCAGGTGGTTTAGGAGGAATAAACCAACATCCTATACCTAGAATCATTCAATCAAGTAGATCTCACCCTAGACATGTTCCTTTTATTGAGAGAAACCTCATTGACCTAAGTGATCCTGTAGAATTAAAGACTACTATTACTAATCTTGATGAACTATTGACAAAAGTACAATCACTTAGGGAAAGAATTGTTGAAGAATATTCCAAATGCATTTGTTTGGAGAAAGAGAAAGAATAGATCACCATGAATGCTCTCATTGAGAGAGACAACTACGTAGGAGAATGACTTCTTTGCAGGAAAAAAATGAGAAGTTAGAAGATAAGCATACTACATTACATTCAAATCTGTTTGGGGATGTTGGGGAGATGATATCTAAGATTCATGAATATGAGTAGACTGTGCAAGAAAAAGGAGATCCAGTGGTTGTACTAATCCATCCATATGAACCTATCAGAAAGGAAAGTGAAATCCAAGTAATTTTTCTTACCACTAAACCTATGGATAAAGGTAAGCAAAAAGAAACTAGTGTTAAGATAAATGAACCCACTATTACATCCAAATACATCCCTACCATGTCAAAAATAGATTTAGAATTGGATCAAGCTAAGAAGGAGAGAGGATGTAGCCAAGGAGCTTTAGAATGTAGAGACTTGATCCCAAGCAATAGAAATGAGGAAGAAAATCCAATTTTCGACATCTACTTCTAGTTTGAATACAAACCAGAGTCAACCTTCATTAGCAATACCTTCTATTACAATGTGTAGATGCATAATAATAAATGTCTATACTTCCCAACCTGGCACTTCCTCTTCTTTTACATTAGTAACACAACAAACTGGTGTCTAGCTAGGAAAAATAAACATTCATACCCAAGTTGTTGGATCTCGTTATACTGGTATTGTATGTTTTAGAAAGAGACCTATGGAAAGATATAAGAAGATACCCTTCTTAGGTATCCCTAGTCATCCAAATCTTGTTCCAAATGATCTGAGGGATGAGGCTTCAATTTTTTCTAGAAATAATGTTGTCAGTGGTGAAGAACACCTTAGGAAGTTTAAGGACATGTTAAATTGTTATAAAGTGGAACATGAAGATGTGGTCATGAAGTTGTTTGTACATTCCCATACAGAAGATGCTAGGGATTGGTATAGGAGATTACTTGATAACAACATTAGTTCTTGGGAAGAACTCAAAAATTCTTCAAAGAATAGTATGAAGTTAATACTAATGCTATCTTTATATTGAATGAGTTCAACAATATAAAGAAAAGTCAGAATGAGTCTACATTTGACTTCAACATCAAATTTCAAAAGGGGATGTATAAAATATTACAAGTAATGAGGTTAGAGGAGAATGTTTTCCTTACAACATATTTCAATGCTTTTGACAATAAGATGGCATGCATTTTGAGGGATAAGGATCCTATAACATTCAGAGATGCCCTTAGAGTGGTTGTGAACATTGAAAATAATAGGAAGGCCTCTGGAAAACTAGGAAGAAGAGATGAAACTAATCTTTTCAATCCTCATATCCTAGGGAATATAAGTTGGACTAGATGTTAATCATATTGAAAAACATGAACCCTCAAGTTGGAAATGCTTAGAAAGAAAACACTTATAATAAATCACAGTTCAACAACTTCAGTATATAGAATAGGATACAAGATTTTCCATATACCACCCAATGAAAAGATGGGAAACCTATTGTTCTTCCTACTTAAAATAATGGTGAGAAGAGTACATTAGATCCTTTGCAAAAGACATCTTTTAACATGGTTGATGACCCTCATTAATGTATAATTTGTTAGTTGCCTCATGGACTAGAATATTATGTTGTTGCATTATCCTTCACTGCTAATCAAGATGGAAATGAGGAATAAACTAGTCATGATAATAGTTTTTAAGATGTTGGATGTAATATGTTTGAGTCATATTATGATGATGCTTTTGAATTTGATGACAAAAATAATGATGTTCATCAGATAAGATAGTTCCATAACATAGTGCACCAACAAATCTTTTTAGATGAGGATGAAAAGGAAGATACAACTTTTAATATGGTGTCATCAAAAAATGAGATGATTCTAAGAATGCCTACCAAGGAAGAGATTGATGAAATCATTGCCAACATGGTTCCCCAAGAACAAAATAGAGGTATGTTATAGAAGGCCAAAGGAAATAAAGTTTATGGTATCTTTTTGAAGAAGACCAATCCAAAGAAAGAATAAGTCAATGAGCCTAAGGAAAAATGTAACATCAAGGTTAAGACTGTAAATAAGAAGTGGGAAGCCAAGAAAGGGGATATTGAAAAGGATACTAAAGTTCAAACTAATGATAGTAAAAAAGGAGAGAGATCACCAATAGTTACTACTGTAAGTGAAAGGTAGAAGAGCTAAAACATTGCAAGTTCATTTGGCAAGCAGAAAGAAGTGAAAGGTATGTCTATTAATAATCCTAGTGTTTCTCCAATTGATATTTTATCATCGCTATCTCAAATTATAGTAAGAGCTCCTTTGTAAGAGTTATTAAGAATTCCTAAACATAATAGTAAAGTCATAGCATGGGTTGAAGGTTTAGATGATAAGATTAGTCATGATAATGGTAATCAGATCCCTAATGAGCTTGAGAAAGAATTAGAAACTGAGGTTATTATGTCTCAAATCCCACCTATGTATCTATATGATTTAGTAAATCAGTGTTTTGGAAGTGTTGAACCTTTTTTCTTAAGAATTATTATGAATATGGAGCATCAAATATAGTAACTCCCTTTGATGTAATTAAAGAATTGGGATTGAAAGTAGATACTCCTCAGGGCAGATGTTGTGCTTTGGATATAAGAGAAGTTACCGTCATAGGAACAATAAATGAAATGCATTACAAATTATCTAATTATCCTAACAAAGAACAAATAATGAGTGTGCTAGTTGTAGATATCCCACACCAATATGGCATGGTTTTTTCTAGGAAATGGACTACAACAATGGGTGGAAGTCTTTAATTTATGACCTATCATATGCAACTTTATAGATTGATGATAAGATGGTAAAAGTAAATAGGGAGCCTAAAATTGTCTATATGATTGAGCATGAAATTGAAGATGACATGATATGTTTTGTAGATAATGATGTTAATGTATTTAGGGCTGAAGTGTTGGTATTAAAACAAACAAAAAATAAAGTCACCCACTATAGTGGAAGCTAAGTCAAATTAGAGAAGGGATATTTTTTGGACAATTTACTTTGATGGAGCATGTTGCAAAGAGGGATCGAGAGCATGTATTCTTTTGATTTCTCCTAATGGTTACACTTATAAGTTCTCTTTTACTCTAAATTTCCCATGTACAAATAACATTGCAGAGTATGAGGTTTTATTGTTAGAACTAAGATTGGCTCATAAACATGTCATCAAATGCTCATATGCCATTGGTGATTCTGAGTTAATTATTTCCCAAGTAAGAGGAGTATCTGTCTCCAAGAAAAAAGAGGCTAAAATAGTATATAAGTGTTGTATGGGATGTGATAGAAATTTTTGATGCCTTTGGGATGACATGGAAGGATAGCAGTAATAATAAGATGGCTGACTTGCTAGCATGTACTTCTATAAAGCCTAATGAAATAATCTTTGCTGGTTTATCAAAGTTAGAAGTACAAACTAGACCCTAAGTCTTTGATAATATCCAAAATTGGTAGGTCTTTGAAGATGAAAAAGATATTATAAGGTTTGTCAATTGTGAAGACCAATCTTGGGCACAATAGATTGATTGTGCAACACTTGTGGAAGCAATAGATGGCAAGGATACCTTTTTTGGTGAAGTAATTATTCAATTGAAAGCAAATAAGATTCCCAAAGGGCTGGTTGTATTATAAAGTATTTTGATAACCATAATAGATTCAAGACAACTAAAAATCAACATGATGGGAATGATTTAAATGATATCAACCTTGGGACCAAAGAAGCACTGAACAAAGTATATATAGAGAAGAAGTTGTCTCTTAAAATTAGGCAAAATTTGGTTACTTTATTGAGAAAATACAAGCATGTATTTTCTTGGTCATATGATGATTTGAAAGACTATAGAGAGAATATCTTCTAGCATGAAGTCCCATTAAAGGAACGATCTAAACCTTTTAGAAAAAACAAAGGCCTATTAATCCAACTCTAGCATCAAAGATGCGAGAAGAATTGATAAAATTGAAGGATGCAGGGATTGTCAAACCAATTAGGAATTCTTCTTGGATATCAAACATAGTTCCTATTAGGAAGAAAAATGGTGATATCAAATTATGTGTTGATTTTAGAATTCTAAATATCTCATCATTAAAGGATAATTATGGTCTACCAAATATGGAGGCTATGTTGCAAAGAGTCATTGGATCAAAGTTGATGTCCATGATGAATGGTTTCTCTAGATGCAATCAAGTGGTTGTGAGAGAATAAGAGTAGTAAAAGACTATATTCACAACACCTTGGAGACCCTATATATATATATATATATATATATATATATAGCAAAATGCCCTTTGGTTTAACTAATGCTTGTGCTACTTTTCAAAGAGCCATGGATGTGGCCTTTGCAAACATAATTGATAAATTTTTAGTGGTATATCAAGATGACTTAATAGCATACTCAAAGGATAAAAATTAGCATTGTATGCATCTTGAAAAGGTATTTATTAGAGCTCCTAAATATGGAATTTTTTTCAATCCCATGAAATGTGCCTTTAATGTTATTGAAGGTAAATTGTTGGGTTACTTGGTTGGAAAATAAGGAGTAAGGATAGACCTGAAAAGGATAGAAAATATAGATTAAATTCAAAACCCTAAGAATGTGAAAGGAATTCAATCTTTCTTTGGGAAAATAAAATGCTTTAGGAGATCTGTTACAAATTTTGCAGAAATAAGTAAACCTGTTTCTAAGATGTTAAAGAAGGGTTTTGAAATTAGGTGGGATGACGAACCAAGTATGGATTTTCACAAGATAAAACAAGAAACAAATGATGCTCCTATTTCAAGAGCTCATAATTATTCTAAGCCTATGCACACATTATCCTTGCCACATTTGATACTATTGAAATAATTTTATTACAAAAGAATGAGGATGGATATGAACAATCGATAGCATTTTTTGGTAAATCTTTGTAGGCTACATAACTAAAACATGACATAAATGAAAATAAGGCTTATGCATTGGTCAAGGTAGTGAAATAATTTAGATGCTACCTAATGGGAGTTACTATGATTGCTTTTGTACCTAGTGTTGTAGTAAAAAATATCTTCTCGTAGTAAGAAATTTTAGGGACAAGGTGTAGATGTGATGTAGGAGAATGCCAGGCTTGCTTGCAATCCTACATGTTTGGAGGGATTTTGGTTAAGTCTTGTGGAGATTAGAAGATACTAATGTTTGACATACACTGGAAGCTTAGCATGGTCTAGGAGCTTGACATGGTTTGTTCAACTCAACATGGTTTGGGAAATTGGAAATGCTTGGAAATTTACCAATGTTCAACTTGGTTTTGTTGACACTTAGTTTGGTCTTGGTTCTATTGGTGCTCAGTTGTCTATGAGCTAACTTTTGGCATTCAATTTATGTATGGGATTTAAGTTAGTGTTGTAGCCTACTTGTGGCTCAACCTATATTTAATGTAAGGGTTTTAATTTAGTTGGTAATGAGCTTGGTCGACTTGTGTCTTAGTTAGGTATAAGTAAGGGATCTTATAGAGGCTTGAGGGAGAAGTGATCATTCTAGATTTGAGAAGGGGATGAAGTGTAGATGTAAATTTTGAAGAGCTAAGGCTATAGCTTAGGAACCAAAGAATTGCTTGGTGGACCTAAGGGTACAAGTGTGGAATTCTTCCTAGTGTTCTTATCCAATTGTGGATCTGGACTAGCTGGAATTGGCATATGGCAACTGGATCTTGTGAGATCTTGCAAAACTAATTTTTTAATTTCTATTTGTATTTGACCCTAACCTAGAAGGCCTTACATTAAGAGATGTTGCATGTAATCGGTTATATCTATGAATAAAGAGTTGTGATTTGGTATCAAATCTCGCATTATTGTTGCTTAGTTGTTGTATTTACACTATGTGGTTGTTTTATAGGGGTGTGGACATCTCCTTTTGGATTCTCTTACCTTGAACTACATTAGGTGGTATTAGAGCTTAGGTTTTTTCTAAGTGTGTTAATAGATCGCTGAAGCTGAGGCAGTTTACACTAGGAATTGCAAAGAAGGTTGATCTTGTGTTTGATTGACCTTTTGGATTAGTGGATTTATTTCTTAGAGTTTTCTAATTTTTTTGAAGATGCCTCCAAAAGGATTAGACCCTAGGGCAATTGATGATCTTAGTGATGCTATGGAAGAAAGGATCTCAGAGAAGAGAAGAGTAGAGTTCAAATATGAGATTGCATTGATGAAGAGTGACATTATCACTAAAATTGTAAGTGCTTTAGGTGGTGTACCTAGGCATGTGGGCACTAAAGGTAGTAATGAGGAAGTTGTTGAAGAATCTAAAGCTAATGGATCTAGTGGTGAGGACAAAACTGATCATGTGGAGATACCTATTGGAACTAGGGCTGGTCAATTTGCTAGACACAGATCTCAATTGAAGCTAAAGCATAAGATGAAGGTTTCTAATTTCTTAAGTACTTTGACTTCTGAAGACCTGATTGATTGGATTGGTGAATTGGAAGACTATTTTGAGCTTGAGGATATTAAGGATCCACTCAAAGTGAGATTGTCACAAACTAAGTTGAAAGGAAATGTTTCTCTTTGGTGGAAATAATTACAAAGAGATAGAGAAGAGGAAGGTGAAATGGAGATCACTAGATAGAGATTGATGGTGACTACATTGAAGGCTAAGTTCATTCCTCCTAATTATGAACT
Source organism: Cupressus sempervirens (assembly GCA_028749045.1). Classification (NCBI taxonomy): domain Eukaryota; kingdom Viridiplantae; phylum Streptophyta; class Pinopsida; order Cupressales; family Cupressaceae; genus Cupressus; species Cupressus sempervirens. The sequence continues at coordinate 700,909,513 of CM053789.1, read as the reverse complement.
TGAGTTGTTTAAAAGATTGTAGAATTTGAAATAGAAAGATATGTTTGTGAAATATTATATCAAGGAGTTCTATAAGTTGACTATTCAGTCTGGTCATAAAGAATTGTCAAAGGAGAAGGTAGCTCAATACATTAATGGTTTGAGATTCAATATTTAGGATGAGGTTGGTATGCTGAATAATTCTTCAGTTAAAGATACTTTTTAGTATGCTCTAAAGGCAAAAGATAAGTTGAAGAGGAACTTGACATGGTTTGTGGAACTCGACATGGTTTGGGAACTTGACAATGCTTGGGAATTTATTGGTGCTCGGCTTGGTTTTGCTGACACTCAGTTTGGTCTTGGTTCTATTGGTGTCGAGTTTTTTATGAGCTAACTTATGTATGGGTATTTAAGTTAGTGTTGCAGTTGAATTGTGGCTTGAACTATATTTAATGTAAGGAATTTAATCTAGTTTGTAATGAGCTTGGCTAACTTGTGGCTTAGTTGGGTATAAGTAAGGGGTCTTGTAGAGTCTTGAGGGAGAAGTGATCATTCTAGCTTTGAGAAGGGGATAAAGTGTAGATGAAAATTTTGAAGAGCTAGGGTTGTGGCTGAGGAATTAGAGGATTGCTTGGTGGACTCATGAGGGTACAAGTGTGGAATTCTTCTTGGTGTTCTTATCCAGTTGTGGATCTGGACTAGCTAGAATTGGCATGTGGTAACTAGATCTTGTGGGATCTTGTAAAACTAATTTTGTAACTACTATTTGTATTTGGCTCTAATCTAGAAGGCCTTACAACTGGGAATATTGCATGTAATCAGTTATAACTATGAATAAAGAGTTGTGATTTGGTATTAGATCTTGCATTATTGTTTCTTTGTTGTTGTATTTTTGTTGTGTGGTTGTTTGCTGGGGGTTTGAACATCTCTTTTAGGGATTCTCCTACCTTGCTCTATGTCAACATGGATCAATAGGATCCAAGAATTCAATATAGATATCCATATTACTAGGTTCATAAGAGGACAAGAACTTTATAAGTTGATGAAAAAGGCTAACCTTGAAGTAAATAAAATAAAACAATTTGATAATGATTTCATAAATGAATTATGTGATATTGATATTTGAGACTAGTACAAGGATGCAATATTTTATTTGGAATATATAAAATCTTCACCAAGATTGAGTGAAATAAGAAAAGGGACTTAAAGATGCAAGTTATCATATATGTTATTGTAAGTGGGCTGTTATGGTGGAGTATGGAAGGTGTGCTACTAAAGTGTGTTTTTGAAGATCATTCAATGAAAATTTTGAATGTGATGTATAGAGGAATATGTGGAGGCCATTACATGGCTAAGAAAACAACTCACAAGGTTATCAGAGAAATATTTTGGTGGCCTACTCTTTTTAATGATGCACACAAGGTTGTAAAAAAGTGTGATGCTTGTCAAAGATTTAGTGGAAAGTGAAAGTTCTCTAGAAACCTGCAATTAAAACTAGTAGAGGTGCAAGCACCATTTTAATAGTGGGGAATTGACTTCATAGGTGAGATTTAAATTAAATTGAGTGGAAGACATGCTTGGATCTTGGTAGCTACTAACTATTTTATAAAATGGGTAGAGGCAATCCCTACAACAAAATCTAATAGAAAAGTAGTGATGGATTTTATTTTGAATAATATTATTGTTAGGTTTCAATGCCCTAATAAAATAGTCATAGACAATGCAATGTGTTTCAAATCTGAAGAATAAAAAATATCCTATGAAAAATATGGTATTACCAAATCTACTTCATCTCCATATCACCCCCAAGGAAATGGATAGGAAGAATCATGCAATGAAAAGGTTACTAAAGATCATCAAGAGGATCTTAGATCAAAACAAGAAAGCTTGGGATTCCAAACTACCATTTGCACTATGGATTGATGGGGTAACAGTAAAAAAGGCCATAGCGTGTGCATCATTTGATCTAGTATATGGAATATTGGCCAGATTACCCCAAAATAATTTGAGGGGAATGTAAACATTTTCCTAGCAATATGATGAAGACAACATTGATGAAATTGAGATTAGGATGGATGATATTCTATGGTTGGATGAGACTATGAGAGATGCTTCTATCAAAAATATAAATTTGTAAGGCCAAGCAAAAAGTTTGTATGATAAAAGGTAGCAAGAAAGTTTCAACCCAAGGATATGGTGCTACTATGGAATGCTAGGTTGGAAGGAAGGGGAAAACATGGAAAGTTTGATCCTATCTAGCTAGGCCCATACTTGATTCATGAAAAATGGGGAGAAGGTTCTTATTTTATCAAAGAATTGTCAGTAAGAATTCTGGAATTGCCAGTTCATGGATAACTCCTAAAAAGATATTTCTATTGAAATACTTGTTTTTCCATCAGAGGTAGTCTAAGGTTTTGTATATTTTATAAATCTCTATATAGTTCTCTGGTTTTGTTTGTTTTGTATGTCTCCCCTACTTTGTCATGCATTTGTCTCCAATGTTTTCATTTTTTTGTCATGTGTGTGGTCTTCTTAACACAAAAATTCCAAAATTATTGCATGGATACAAGTTATCCATCATCCTAAGATAGAGTCACTAGTGGTCTAAATTTTCTCTCAACTTAAGATTTTGATATCTCATGAAAATTAGGAAGAAAAAATGATTTCATTGCTTAGGGTCATTTAGAATTCTATCACTCCTCAGGGAAAAAACCCTAGAACATTAATCAGACTTTATAATTTTTGAGATTATTCATAAGTTGATATGCAAGTATAAAATAGAGATACATTAAAACTTTGGTTACATGTTTGATTTTTCATATCCCTAAGTTCTTTTCCCTTTCTGTATGTTATAAGTCATGGTCTTAAGTGTTTTAAGTTTTGATGTCATGAATTTCTTTTAATTGTTTCATATCTCCATTATGTTGTTTAACTATTTTGAAGACCATGAAGTAGTGAAGTAGTCAATTACAAGGTCATCACAACATCATGGACAACACAGTTAACTTTTAAGTAAAGGAAACAAAGTCAAGATAAACTTGAAATTGCGGTGTCATGGCTTCTGTTTCACTTAGTGTGTTTTAAGCTCTAAAGTTACAAAGCATAACCATGAGAGTCAAGTTTTAAGTCATCACTACATCTCTTGTAGTTGATGATAACCTGGGGTTAAGGTGGAGAAGTGGAGATAACTTGTCATTGCAACATTGTGGGGTTAAGAACTAAGTTAAAGTTTAAGGTTACGAAGCTGTGAAAAGGTTGCTAGTTAATTCTAAAGCAATGTTCGCTAGATCAAGTAGTTTAAGGATGTTTTGTATCTGATAATTGTGAAGTGGTGAGAAGGTTAAAGTAGAAGCTTTCATAGCATTGTGAGTATCATGAATGTTAAGTCATAAACCATGGAGAAGTAGTGAAGCAATAAGTTATAAGGGTTTCATTGCTTTGCAAGGTTAATAGGTTAGTTAAGAAAATAAATTGCTAAGTGGAAATAAGTAGTCTTGCACCTTTGCAAGTGTTAAACCATGGTTAGAATTTAAGGATGCAATGTTGAAAAAAGGGTCCAAGTGACCATTTTGATGGGTTGGTATGGTTAGTGACATGAAAATTTGAACTATTGTAAGCTGTGACATGATCAAGTGATATAAGTTTTCTACCTCACAAGATGTTTATAAGTAGTTTATTTTAATGTTGTGATGTAGTGATAATATTAGTTTGAAGGTTATTGCTACATATCCATACTTTTGAATGGTGAACTCTTAACTATTGTAATGTTCCAATGAAGGGTTCAATGAAGGGTTTCATAGTTTTTCTTCACAAGTTCACTTGGTGAGAAAGAAAATAAGGTTGCAAAGTATAGATCAATGTGTAACATAACATCATAGGTTTGACTTGGTAGTTAGAGAAACTACAAAATGGTCAAGATAACCATTTTTGCACGATCATAGCTAGAATCAAAGGAAAACAAGAAGCCACTAAGAAGTAGAAAAAGGAAGTTGATCGCTACATCACTACTCTTAGTTTTAAAGGAAAAAAAGAAGCTAAAAGCACATGTCTGAGTTGGAAAATGGTGATGAGCTAGAAGTAAAAATAGTGTAAATTATGAAGATAGGATTTCTTTTGAAGGCCTAAAAGGATTTTGAGCATGCCATTAATGCCATGCTATGATTTGTGAAAAAAAAAAAAGGTAGAAAGAGTAAGGACTTCATTAACTATTATAGAGTGTTTGAAATTTCAAAGTGAAATTGAAGTTACAAAGTGTGTTCTAGAATACAAAATTCAAAGTTGTTGTGTTAATTTGAAGCCATGGCATAGAAAGAAGGGGAATTAATTACCCAAGCTCAAATAGAAGAAGTTCCTTCAATTTCATCAAAAGGGAAAAGCCCTAGCCCTTTCACTAAGAAATGGATACACTTTTTACCAAGATCATCAAATCTTCAATTTGCAAAATACCATACATTCAAAGACCCATATAATTTTTGAAGAGATCTAGAGGTGCTAGATAGGAATGGGAGTGAACTATTCTGGTACTTCTATATAAATAGGTTAGAGAAGGTTCCTATATCTAGCCCTTGGAACAAGAATTTGGAAAAGTTGATCATGCTTGAAGTTGTCATTGATGTTGATCTAGTGAAAGCGCTAATTAAGGCATACAACCCTATCAACAAATAATTCCATAAGAGAGACATAAGTATACTTTGTGCACTGACTAAAAAAAATTTCATTTAAGCATTTGATTTAGAGGGACCTATATCATTATCGATGGACATAGAAAAATTAAATGAGAATTTCAAGAACCATAGGAGTTTCTACATGGGAAGAGCCATGACAAGAGATATTACAATGTCAAATAAGGAGAAGGGAGATACACCAAAAAAATTGGGAGAATTTATGCATCTAGTTTTTTTCTAGAGATATCTTTAGAATATGATTTTTGGATTGAACAAAATCCTAAGCTTAGATGGAACTATGGATGCTACTAGTGCACATTATATCATGGAATTGAATATTTGAGACCCATACACCAATGTTGAGTATGATTATGCCACCTATATAGCAAATAAAATCCATGAGGAGATTGTTGTAGCCTAGGAAGGAAGATTGGAGAATTTTAAATTTCATCACTACTCTCTACTCATGCATCTAATCCTATATAAAAACATTGGATTCTTTGATCAAAGATTCATTGAAAGCACATAAGAGATGGGAGAAAATCTTCTTGTACAATGATGGACAAGGGTATGACAAAGATTCTATCCTTATTCTAATACTATTTCATTTATAATGATTTTGTCTACCCTATTTTGAACATGTTGGGAGATGTAGTACTAAGAGTTCTTAGGAATGTTAGAAAGATGATTAAGCCCTCTAAATGCTATGATGAAGGAAAAAAATTAAGGCATGATTGGGGAAGTGTATGTATATTTGAATATTACACAATCATTAGGGTTTTTTTTATGTCCTTATCTTCTTGATCCTCTTCATAAATTTGTCCCTGAGAGACTATGAATTGTGGAATTTTTTTGGAAATTAATTTCATTATAAGGAATATTTAGGTCATAATGTTAGGAAGGACACATTTTTGTGTAAATGCTCCGAAATTGGAGACTTTGAAATTGGAAAAAATGCAATTGAAGAAACAAATGCATTACTAAATTACCAACTGTCCCTGTAATAACATATGACCCTTTAGTGTAGTTAGAAATGCCCTAAAATAGATGAGGGGATAAAAATTTCCTACAACCAAGGGTTTATGGGAAGAAGATGTAATTTTAGATTATCTGGATGATAATGTAGGTGGAAACATGATAATAAAATTGAGAGATGTAAAGAGTTTTGAAGAAGAAAGAAGAGGATTGACCCATATTTTAGAGGTTTTTATCATGAAGATGGCTATTGGCCAAGATTTAAGAAATATGTTGAAAATTTTGATGATATTGTGGCTCAAGTTCCAGAGGAGATTATAAATAGAATAAATCCTAAGTCTCTTGAACATGATTTTTTTTAAGGAAGTGAGTGATGATGAAGAATAGCTAGAAAGCTCACCATGGGCTTAATAGGGAAGGAAGAAACAAAAATTGGTTGAGATTCCTTCAAAGGAAAGAGAGAAATCTTTGCAGATTATGCCAATGAATAGCCAATATTTTGATTATGCAAAGATAATATTTTTGATGGCTTAGGATACTAAAGATGAGAAAAAGGAAAATAAGTTGGAGCTTCAAGCCATAATGGTGGATTAAAGAATTATATAAGCTAGAGAATTCATGTATGATGAGAGATTTATAAAAACAAAAGAATTCAAAAGTATCCTATTAACATTGAAAAAAAAAATTGTCCTTGCAAATGAAACTAGGTGAGTCTAATGAAAAGGTAGTAGAGATGGTTAAGAAGGTACATGAGTATGATCCTGAGAGTGAGAAATTAACTATTGATAAAGTAAGGGAACTGATATAGAGAAGTTGTATGATTATCTCCCTAGGATGGGAAATCAATTCTTTCTTATTGGTCAAGATGAGGAGGCAAGAGAGAACTATCTCTTTTGAAGATAAGAATCAACAAGGGAAATTGGCAGGGTCTAGTTATAGAATTGATGCTCACACTATGACAATATAGAGTTTGGCTCCAGAAAATAAAAATAAAACCCTCATGGAAATCAAAGAGTCCCTGAGAGGGAATGTGATCTTTTGGAATGTTCATTCCACTTCAAGAAAGCAGATTTATGGGTTGTTGACTTCAACATCTCTACTAGAAGAATAGGTAGATGGAGCCTATGAGGAAGTATGTCAATACAAGGAGGCACTATGAAGAGGAGATGAAAAAATCATATGTCCTAGAATAGAGGAGCCTCTAGTTGGAAAATGGAATAGTAACATTGAAAAACATCGCTAGGCCAGCCATTGAGATTGAAGATAAAGGTGTGCAAACAAAGGGCTACACACTTGAAACAAGGAATGTGATGGGCCAAACCATAACTACTAATGAGGAAGAATTGGAATCAAGCAAAGAAATAGAGATCTGAAACACAACAATTACATTGTTTTACAAGGGGTAGAGTATCAATTTTCTAAGGTAATCTCTTTTTTGTCTCCCTTATTCATCACATGGGGCCCATACACTAATTTTTTTGAAAGCCTTGTAGCCATTCTGACACAAAAGAAGGATTTACCAAAAGGGGTAATTATTTCTACCATGAAACCTAGTCATAGGGTAAAGTAGTTAAATGGTTTCTTTGTAGGAAAATTGAAATTAATTCAAAATAAGATGAAAATAATTGCTACCAGAACTCCAAATTTTATGCCTAGTATATTGGATGAAAATAGAAGAGTAAAGGATTGGCATGAATGGTCATCCTCTTTTGATGGCATTCTAAACCGTGCTAGATATATGGCATAATGTAATGGTCAGGCAACTATTGTGGTGGTTTATGATTTTATTGATTTTATGTACAAAAAGGAATAAAAAATGGGTAAGGTAACTGTAGGGGTTAAAGCTATCATAGATCCTAAGTGGAATAAGAGCCTTGAGGAATTGACAAGAGTAGAGATGCCACCTAGCCAAATATTGAAACTGACATAGCTATCTGGGAGGTCATAGCTAGCATAAAGGCCTTACCATCTAGGGAAAGTGATTAAGTAGTAGAGATTTTAGCTAAATGGCAGAAGGGACAACATAAAGAAAAGATATTGAAAATGATAGTTTGATTAAGTACAAACATACTCATATTGAAGACCTGAACAAAGTCACCATCTACTAGTTTTAGAACTACCCCAATTTTATCCAAGTACAAAGAATGTTTGTCAAAAGAAATCATCTAAAATGTCTTTGTATTTGTTTTTCAATCAAATTTTGACAAGTGTCCTCCCATGTGAACTTCTTGCAATCCTTGTCTATAAAAGGATTTCCAAGATGTGGAGTGAGGGTCCAAGTTTTGTTATTTTTAGTGCTTAGACTATTAGAGTCAATCTAGTCTTTTATGTCAATTGGATGTTTTCTCAATTTTGTACTCTGAGATTATAGTAGATATTGAATGAAAAAATCTATCACATTCTGAGTTATATTTTGAGTTTTATATCAATAATGTATTATTTTCAAGGAAGATGATACAAGAGGAAATTTTGAGTACCTATGTCTTCAAAATCTGTCTCCATTTTCATGTGCTTGTTACCTTGGCATTGAATGCGAAAAGTTCTTTCATTTTAATGTAGCTAGGGTAGGTTGTATGTCATTTCATTTTCCTTTTAATTCATGGAATCAAGTAAATAATTCTATGAATTGATAGGGTTTCTAAGTGTATGGGAGTGATATCATAAAAATGGGATTTGTGGTTAACAACTGATAAATTTTTTATTGCAAGTCAATTAAATAGGTCAAGATTTATTGGTATGATTCTGTGTAACAGTATATAAGGAAATTTAGCCATTAATTGAGATGCAAGTTGATATAGGTATTTGGTTGCATAATTCACACTTAAATCAAAATTAATTGTCTAATTTCTATAATAAAGAATTATATTGTGGGTCATTCACTTATTGTAATAGCTTCCTTTCATTTTATAGGTGGATACTATAAATCAACAAGTTGATTACAATTCCAAGAATATTTTTGACCATTTTCTGCTATAAGTGGTGGAATATGGAAAAGGAATGTCAGTAAATAAGAAATCTAATCCCTAGGTGCACCTGCCTTGTCCTTGCAGAGCCTAAAGTGTGGAAATCCCTTGTGCTTTGTTAAGTTGGTCCAAATCTAGATGGGTTCTTGCTAAATATGGGAAGTAGCTAGCCCCTAGGCATCCACTTTCATTTTGCATCCTAGTGTTGTTTTGAGACCTGTAGTTTTAAAACACCAACATGAAGATTGACCTTAAGAAGTTAAGAGTAATTCTTGATTGGCCTAGACCCAAGAATGTTGGAGAGGTAAGATCATTTCATGGATTAACAATATTTTATAGGAATTTTATCAAGAATTTAAGTTCTATTTGTATTGCTACGATTGAGACCATGAGAGGAGATAAAAGGGATTTCAAATGGAGACATGGAGTACAAAGGAGTTTTGAAACATTGAAGCAAAATATCATAGAATTGTGTACACTTGCTTTTCTTGATTTCAATAAAGTTTTTTGAAGTTGAATATGATGCTAGTGGAAGTGTAGTTGGAGCTTTTTTGAGTCAAGAAGGAAAACTTGTAGTTTTCTTAAGTGATAAATTTAATGATGCTAAGATATTCATATTATGATCAAGAATTATTTTCTTTTGCCAAATCTTTGAAGAAGTGGAGATGTTATTTGATGCCTAAGGATTTTCTATTGTACACTAACCATAAAGCTTTGGAGTATTTGGGACATCAGAATAAGTTTAATCAAAGACATATGAAGTTGGTTGAGTTCTTGCATATTTTTTCCTATTTATTGAAACATAAGAGTGGAAAGTTAAACAAACTTGTTGATGCATTGTGCTAAAGAAGGGATTTTCTAATAAACATGAGAGTTGAGGTACTTGCCTTTGATGAATTGATGTGTTTTAATGAGAGTGATGCAGATTTTTCAGAACCTTTGAAATTTTGTAAGGAAAATATAGTGAATGAAAAATGGATTGATAATTTCATTCAAGAGGATATGTTGTTTAGAGGAATTCAATTATGCATGGTTTTCCTAAGACTATTGTTTTGGATAGGGACACTAAATTTATTGGTTACTTCTAGAAAACACTTTGGAAAAAGATGAATATAGAGTTGAAGTTTAGTTCTACATTTCACCCTCAGATAGATGGACAAATAAAAGTAGTGAACAAACCTTTGGGTAAGTTACTGAGATGTTTAGTTGGAGATAAGTTTGGTAATTGGGATTTAATATTTGCACAAGAAGAATTTGCATAAAATAATTCTATGAATAGAAGTACTAAGAGGAAATCTTTTTACATTGTTACTAGATTTCATCCTAAAGGAACCACATATTTGAGAGAATTATTTGTTGAGACAAGGAGTGCTGAAGCTAAGGACTTTGCAATAATTATGAAAACTTTCCATGAGGAAGTTAAAAGAAATTTGGAAGAGAGTAATCAGAAGTATAAATAGAAAGCTAATAAAAGGAAGATACACAAATCTTTTGAAGTTGCTAATGAGGTTATGATTCATTTGAAGAAGAACAAATTTCTAGTTGGTACCTCTAGTAAGATGAAAATGAATAAGTTTGGACCTTGTATATTTTTGAAGAAGTTTGATAGCAAAAATTCCTATGAAGTAGAATTACTAGAAGATATGGATATATCACTTATATTTAACATTATAGATATCTTTGATTACTATGAATCAAAAGCTGAGAATGACACTAACAGATATTATCCTAGATAGTATAAAGAAGGCATTCAAAAGATTCTAAATAACAAAGTAAAAGTACAGAGGAAAGGACTACATGGAATACCTAGTTTAGTGAAAAACCTATTGAAGATAGCTCTTGGATTAAACAAGCTGAATTATATCTTTCTAATTTAGGTCAGAACATGACAAGTGCATGATGTGGACATTAGTTCCATATGAACCCTAGGTGTGTGATGTAGGAGCATCTCGGGTCTTTGAGAAATCTTGCATCAACCAAAAATATTTATTTCTTTCTATAATAGTCTATTGTTTGTGAAGTACCTATTTATTATATTAGTTTCATGTTGTACATGCTTAACATGTTGATGACGACCTATCCTTGATCCTCCTCCTAAGAGTGAAAGCTTTGATCATTTGTATTTCCCTAATTTTCAACCATTCTTTGCGGTCTTTTGCTTTGGTGTGTTTCCTTTTGGCGAGGTGTGTTATATCTTTTGATGTAATTTCTTATGTTAATGTGACATTTTTCAAAGTTAGGAGATGAATCATTAGATACATGCATATCCTCCTTCAAGTGGGAAATTCTTTATGTTTCAATTAGCATTGGTTTTGGTTTGATCTTTCGAGGTTGGACCTATAATGTAATTAAATGCTTGACTAGCTGACTTGTGGCTTAGCTTGCTATATAAGAAGCTTGGGTAGAAATAGAAGGGGAGTAGAAGATAAGATGATATATGTAGAAACAAGCTAGGATGTGAATTTTATTTTAACTTCATAGTTCATTGTATATGGCTAAAGCCTAGAAGGTCTCATAGTTGGGCATGTTCACAGACTTCTTTTAATTATTATATCAATGTGGTTGCTGATAGCTTAGCATTATATGGATCTTAATTCTATTGTTTCATGTAATATTTATATTGCTTCCATGCATAACTCTAAGTAGGTCTTGCTGTATGTTTAAGTTTGATTGTTTCTGCTTGAGTTTACCCTGCCCTTACATCAAGACAACATGTTGTCAACTAAGATGTAAAGTATTGCATTGTCAACATGACAACCCATATGAATATGTAAACTCTTAGGTGTCTACATGAAAACTAATATGAATATGCATTAACCTAAGTAACCTTAAGTAAAGTGTAAATAGTAATTACTTATTTACACCAACACACCCCTTTAAGACAAAATGAAGGGAATGCACTTAAACTCACAAAAGATAGATAATAATACAAGATGAGTCACGACCACTAGGCCATGTTAGGTACCCATGTAAAAATTGAAAATGAAAAATAGATGAAATAAAATCTTTCATAAAGTAGAAAAAAATAGAAAACCACATGGGACAAAACCTCTCCCAAAATGAGAGATGAGTAAAATAAGAAAAAATGAGATATAAGAAGACTTTATGTAAGGAAAGGATCCCCCTCATAAGAGAGAAGTGTAAGGGAGACAAAGTAACCCCCCCACCCATTAATGTAGAATTTACACCTGTGATAGATGTGTTGGAAATATAAGAGGAGTAACTAAGAGGGGAGGTGTGAATTAGTTATCACTAAAACTATTTCAAATCCCTTAGATATCTGTACAAACTTCTTATCACATCTTTGCACACCTTTGTTAGAGCTAGATATTCACTGTAACTTGATTTACAAAGCAATATTGAAATTTTAATGTGCATTAACCTTTAGCAACTTAGCTATAGAAATGTAAAGTAGTAATAAAATAACATGAACACAAGAGACACCAAGATTTAACATGGAAACCCAATTTGGGAAAAATAACCAATGCAACTAGTTACAAATTTTCACTCTTCTGAGGTGAGCCCTATTAGGAGCCAACCCTATTAAAGGTTACAAAACACACTTTTAGTTGTGACCCTATTAAAGGATTCAAAATAAACCTATTAGGACTAGCCTTATTATAATTATTCAAACACTTCAATATAGATATGTCACCTTGTTAGAGGATTTACAAAATGACTATTAAGTCAACTTTGTTAAGAGATTTCTTCAATGCTACATTTGTTAAAGAGTAACAATGGTTGACCTAATTGATGAAGCAACTAGATTGCATATTTTGATCACTATTTTTACTATCCTCTAGATCCTTCTTGATTAAAACATTCTTTGTAGCTCCTTAGATATTCTTCCCTTAGATTTCCTTCTTGATTCACATCGTATCTTCTTTCACAACTTCTATATTTCAACCCATTACTTGACCTTTCATATATATGAAATAAAAAGTTAAGTTGGCTTGAATATCCTTAAAAATAAATGATTAAGATGAGTTAAGCCATCTTGCATAAAAATAATTAAAGGAACTTATTTTGATGTAGGTTGGCTGAACTAAAACAAAGTCACTCAGTTACCAGTGAGTTTCTTGGTATAACTAACCTGACTCCATTTACAATGAACTTCTTTAGTAATTGACAAACTTCAATTACAATTGAGCTTCTTTGGTGATTGACCTAGATTGGTTTTAACTTAATTATGGAACTTGTATTCAATTTAACTAATAAAACCATCTTCTAAGCTTGGTTCCAACTCGCAATGCTCAATTAGAGTATAACATTTGTGTAACATCAATGACAATATACAATTGAATAACTATTATCAACAATGTCCCTCTTTGGCATTGATGGAAAAACAACATGTCATAGGCAAAGAAAACTTTGGAGAAAATATCCTTATTTTTATTTTGATTCTTCAATCATGAAAAATCCCTTTGAGATCTTATCTTTAGACTCCATCAAAATCAAGTTCTCCCTCTTTGTGATACACAGATCACTACCTCTGATTCTTCTCTAAATACATTAATCTTTTGTTAAATAAATATGACATAATTAGATATCTCCCTCTTTGACATCACATGCCAAAGACTTGATACAATGCTTTTATAATTTTTATCTAATGTACTAATTCATATGCAATGAGATCCGACTACTTTGCATCAACTTGATAGATCTTCAATATTGTTTGGTTGATGCATCAGTAATATATACTTTAGTAAGAATCAGATAGGGGAATGACCCCTAGCCTTCCTCTTAGATAAAAAAATGAATCCTTAGGCAATGGTTTGGTAAATATGTCAGCAACCTTCTCCTTTGTGTTCACATATTCTAATCTAAGCTCTTTATCTTGAACTAATTCTCTCAAAAAATGATACTTGATTGCAATATGTTTTTTCTTGGTGTGTATCATTGGATTTTTTGATATGTTCATTGCACTTGTGTTATCACAATAGATAACCAATGGATCCTTTATTTCTTCCTTTAGTCCTAAAAATAGTTGCTTGAACCACGTTATGTTGGAACAATTAACTATTGCTACAATATATTAAACCTCTATTGTAGACTAAGAGATGCAATTCTTATTTTTGCTTGTCCATGATACTGACCTCTTTCCAAGAAAGAATGCTCCTCCATTGGTGCTCTTCATGTCATCAATGCTTCTAGCCCAATCAACATCAGTAAAGGATTTCAACTTGAATTTTTCTTCTTTCTTGTACCATAGGCCATAGTCTTGAGTGCCTTTTAGATATCTCATGATCCTTTTAATTTCCATCATATGATTTTCTTTGAGATTTGCAGAAAATATTGCAACTATACCAAAAACTAATGCAATATTGGGTCATGTGTGAACTGTTGGCCTATTTTTTCACCTAGTAAATAAAACTTCAAAATTTGTTGTGAAAAATCTAGTTATCCTTTAATGATTAGGGTTTGTATGTCTTTTGATTAATCGTGGCTTATAAAATCCCTAATTGTTTTGCCCCAATATCAATTGTGCCCTAGGTTCCTTTTGAAGATTCAACATTAACATTGATCACATTCTTGAATTTATATGGGAGATTTTAAATAGAGCCCTAATATGCTTTCAAAATTTTCTTATTATATCATTTTTCTGCACTCTTTTGATTTTTTTCACGAAAGTCTATTTTACCTTAGCACATAACTCCTTAATTCAAGTTCATCTCATGATTATCCCATGTATTGTTTTTTCCTTGTTCAAAACCCTTTTGATGAGTTCCTTTTAGAGCCATTGATTAGATGAAGATCAAAAATCATCCCATTATTACATTTTCAAGATGCAAGGAGTTTACCCAAAGCTAGAAAGCCACATGCTAACACACAAAACTTATGGGACTAGATTAAGTTATGAGCCACAAAAGAATTTTGTTAGTGTAATTTTCTAGGTGGAATGCTTTGGGTGGCTATAGGTGCTGATTGTTGCAAAAAAATAATTTGATATCTCAAAGTCATCAAATATTTAGTTGATCAATGGCTGTCGCATTCTCTCATTATGAAGTTGTCCATAAGCCACACACAAAGATCTTAATCATCCATGTAATGAGGATCAACAGATGTCACTTTCTCACATTTTGAAGACATGCATGGTTTTTAACTAAAGTGAGAAAGAGAGATGTTGACACGTGTCTCAGTGGACCTATGCATGTGTTAGTACAAAGGGGTTTCTTCTTTCTCTAAGGAGATGAAGTTAGAGTTGAAGAAGGATGGGGAGAAGGAACTTGCTCAGTTGTGGATTGCTGACATGACTTGGGAGGTAATTGATTCCATTTTTGTTAGAATTGATATATACTTTTCCTCAAAGCTAAGGATTTTCTTAACATGAGACAACCCTAGAATACCCCAGCCCCTACTAGAGCTAATTAGGCCTAAAGATCATGCCAAGGGACTAATTTAAGTGAGCCACAATTGAGGAGATATCATCCCAAAATTTGTATCTACTCTTATCATAGTATATGGTTTCTAAGAGAACCTTCATGTTCTTCCCTATCAATTAATCCTAAAGGTTGGGATTGTAGAACTTTAATGGCAAATAGGATGACTTGAAGAAAAGGCACTAGTGGGCAGGTCCAAAGGCACAATTTTCCTTCACTTCAATGTCATCCATAATTTTGTGTTCACTAAGGGAGGATGAAGATATTTAGGTATCTTTTTAGATAGATATCAAATGGCTCAGTCCCATCCTCATTTTATTGATCTTGAGTATTTTTATGATATGTTTAAATATAAGACTAAAGATAATTCATATGAGCATTCTGTTTACTTTATTGATGATATTATTAGAAATGAGTTTTAATTGCAAGAACAGGAAGCAAGAAAGAAAAAATGGAAAATATATAATATAATTATAGAGTTTATTAATGCATTAGATAATAAGTATGATCCCTAGCTAATATAAAATATTGGAGAGATAAAATTAATAAACTTATGAATAATTTTGATGGGTTCATACAAACCCTTAATGAGAAAAAAACAATTTTGATACAATTCTACTGAGACCAGGCCATAGAAATTGAGAAGAGGTTGGATAATAAAGAAATCATAAGCCTAGGTTAGTATACCTCATAGAAGAAGGCATGATATGTTGTAGCAAGAAGTGTAAACATTTAGCCTTTCCCTTTGTACAAAAGATAGCTTTCAAAAAATCCTCCTTCAAAAACTATTGCTAAAAGGAAAAAGTTAGAAGAAGGATCATAATCTAGAGCCGAGGAGTACTGCCCCTCACAAACTCCTATCTATTTTGATAATGAAGAGTCCTTAAGAGAACAACTAAAAAAATGGGAGGTCGGGATGACACTGTAATAACCACATCAGAGGTGGAAGAGAGAGCACTTGTAGAGCCTCACATGCCACTTCTAGCCCTCACGATGGAAGATTTTAAGGGAAAGGATATTTCCCTAGTTGTGGAACATGCATCAAAAAAGTTTTTGGATGATGAAAGTTTTGTGAAGTCTAGGGATTTTATTCAATTTTTGTGGAGGAATAACATTGGGACCTTTGAGGAAAAGTGCAAGAAAATACAAATAGATAAACCTAATAGACAAGACTATGATATAGAGGAGGAGCTTAAGGATAGCCTAATGAAAGAGCTTAGCCAAATAACCCCTATAGGGGGAAGAGAGTTACTAAAAGATTTGGGAGTCCTAATACTACTTGAGTGGGACATTGCTAATGTAATGATTTTTGATGTAGTAAGGAAGGAGAAAGAAACTAAATTTAGGATTGAAGAGTAAGTAATGCAAGCCCATAAAAGGGGAAAAATATAGTGATGACCATAAGCCCTAGTCATGTGGTCAATCTAGAAAAGAGACAAGGCTAGAATCCATGAGGATTCAGATTCTAAATATACATGGAGCCTCATGGTGTATATGGGGGAGGAAGTAGATAGTGAAAAGGTAGCTCTAATGAATAAAGAGGTAGTTGATTTTGGGATAGTAGTAACTAATAAGGATAAGAACAAGTTCCTTGAGCTAAATTAATTTTTTTTAAAGGTTATTGAGTCCTATGATGAAAGAGGCACAAAAATAAATGAGATGGAGAAAATTATCTAAAACCTCCAAAAGCAATAGGGGAAAAGAAAAGTGGGAGAAAAATCAAGCTAGGTTTTGATTGCTTCATTCCCTTCTCCTCCTCCACCCACTAGGTCAATAGTTGAGATTCCTAAAAACCCTCATCATTAAGGAGATGCTACTGTAGATGAAATAGGTGAAGAAGAGAAAACCAAGCTATGGGATCTGCATGTAGAATTGAAAACTCAACATGAAGATAGGGTTAGAGATACAATTTTGTATTTAGTGGATAGAGTAAATTGGCCCCTATTTCACTTAGAATTATCAAGGTTTGTGGACATATGGAAAGAACTGAATAATAATGAAGCCACCTCAAGACCAATTTTGAAAAAATAATTCTAATGACCAGATAGAGAGAACTTTTGATAGCGCGAATCATCTTTTCATTTTTTATTAGAATAGGGATTTGTTGTAGAGGAGACTAAAAATTTTCTTCTCAAAATATCTCATAAAATATTTTAATACTTTCCCACATGCACTCAAAGACATAGGTATTACAAAAAATAAAGAGGAATTGGGAAATGAATTGAAATAATTTATGAGTATCCAAATGAATAAGATGATAAATAAAGAAAATTATATCTAGTTTGCAAGAACCATAGAATAAATGTTTCAAGCCCAATTATTATTTGATTCTTTCAAGAAATATTTTGTTGAAAGAAAGAAATTGGGGAAGGATATACTCTAAAGAGAGAGAGGGAAATAATAAACTTCAACTGGACATATGACATTTTTCAACAAGTGGATGGTAGATTATTCCCTAGAAATACAATTACTACAAATGGCAGCTAGAGATAAAATTTATGACAAGGAAACTACCATAGAGGAAATACAATTAGTTTATGAAGCTATTCAAATAGATGATAGAGAAAGAGATCAAAAAATTACAATAGGTGTAGCCACCCAAAGTCATGATTTGGCAGGTAGTCAAAAAATTACAACAAATATTCAAATATCAGAGCCTGATAGAGTAAAAGAAAAGCAAGTGGTCCCATAACTTGTGAAACAAAAAGAGGAGAATCAATCATCAAGTATAGTGGATGCACAAGAAACTTACAAAACAAAATTGGCCCCAACACAAAGTGACCAATAAAGAAGCCATTTTGATACCAAGGCAAAAGATCACTAGTTTTGTTTCTTCTTGTGCAAGTTTTGGTTGTGATAGTTTTGTCCTTTTGTAAATATTTTTTTGTTAAGGACATCTATCTATTTCCCTTTAGGCATAAAGCTTTTTTAAACTCATACTATATAAGTGAGTTCCCAAGGCTAGAGCAGGGTCCAAATTTATTCATTGCATTAGTCTATGTAAATTTTGAGTCTATCCATGCATACTATGAATCATTTCTAGAAGTAAACACAAAAGTTAACCATTGTTGGTCTATGTGTTATTTTTCTAATAGAGATGATCACTGAATTATATGTAGTTTCAAAAAAATTAATAAAAATACAAAAAGTTGATTACATTCCAGATCTTATCTCTTTTGTAGTCTCTATTTTGTTTTCTAAGATTTAATAACAAAGTTTATTAAGTTTAAATTATAGTTTGTTTTGAATTATATTTCAATTTTACTTTTTCTGAAAATCTAATGTATCATGTAAATGCTTGACATTAAATTGAAAGAACACTATGCATTTGAGAAAAGATATGATAAGTTTGAGATCTAGAAATGTGTATAGATAAATCTTTGCACAAACTTTTATGATAAGATCTAGAAGTATGTGTGTGATCTCTGTGAGTTATAGCCCAATGGATAAGGCACAAGTAATTCTTGTGAATTACTATGATTGGAATGTTTTACACAATGTAGAAAACTTATATCAATCAATTTTTTAATAATCTATTATGCAAATGTAAAATATTAGAATGACTTATTTCATAGTGTCTAGGGTTTGGTAAAATAGCTAGTTATCATCTCTTTATTGCTATTGAATTAGAAGAAAGAAGGATAATTAATAAATTATTTCTACAGTTCCTATTGACAATTTTAGCCTAAAGTAAATGAGACTAAATTCCTAAGGTAAACCCATCTAAATCTTGCAGAGTTCAAAGTGGAGAAGACTTAAAGGTCTTGTTACTTGGTCCTTTTATTTTGATCTTCAGAATTCCTACAATGGTCTTTAGATAATTCCTAGGTTTTCTAGCATTATAAAAGGTAGTTTAAATTTTGTCAAATTAGAATCCAACAAAATATCAACACTACTAGGGAGTTGTTTAATTAAATCTTTTATTTAAGAATACTACAGTCTGTGGTTTGATCTGTACAACCACACTCTTACTTTAGTTGTGTTTGGCCCATGTTTTTATTGGTTCTTTTTTAGTGAAAAACCTTGAGAATTTAAAAAAGTATAATACAATAGAAGGAACATGATGTGAGTTGTGTTTGGAAAATTTCCTTATCTTCAATATAGAGTCTACAATTCCCAAAGTTTACTATAGTCAAGCTTTTCTGGGTTGTGTGTGCTAGATATTTTTTTAAGAGTTTACTTTTCCCATGATATTTTTGCACCTCCAAGCCATTTTAAAAATATTTTCCCTTCATAGGGTGGCGACTCAGCCAAAGGTTCTATAGCTAGTGCTAGGTGATTTACTCAAAATGGTAGATAAAAGGAAAAGTACACGAGCATTCACCAAAGCTAACCTAGAAGTGCCTCTATATATAGAATTACCTCATGTAGGAAGGAAGAGCCAAGCACAGAAAAAAGGGGACCCTAATCACACATGGAAGCCTAGAGAAAATACCTCAATACATTCACAATATTAATCAGTTATAGAAAGAGAACTATCTCTTGTAAACTTTGAATTTGAGACTACTAGACTTCTTGCAGAAATATTTACCACCTCACTACTAGAAGAGAGGATTTGCCCGGATGAAATTGTCTCTTCTATAGGAGACATCTCTTGTATACCTAGTATTAAAAAAATGTAAACCATAGGTGGGGATATAAAAATTCTCTAAATGCTAGACCAAGTCCTAGACAAGTTTCATATATTGAGAGAAACCTCATAGATTTAGATGATCTAGTAGATTTAGAGACCACTTATGTAGACCCTGATGAACTATTGTCATAGATTAAAACTATTAGGAGAAAGGTTGCAGAGGAGGATTCCAAATGCATTTGTTTGGAGAAAGAAAAATAATCCATCACCATGAATTCTCTTATAGAAAGAGAATCCTTGCTTAGAAGAACTAAAGCTCTAAAAGAGAAAAATAGGAAGTTAGGAGAAATATCTTCTAAAATACATTCACATGTCTTTGGGGATGTAGAAGAATTGAGGTCCAAAATTCAAGATCAAGGGAACCTTTTAAAAGATAATGAAGGGTCTATCATTTCCCAAATCCAACCCTACAAGCCTATTGAAGTAGACATCATAGACTTGACTGTGAAGAATCCAGAGAAAGGAAAGTAAAAGGTTGTAGGGGTACAAATTAATGAGCCCCAAGTTCCTTCTACAAATCCTATCATGTCCAAACTTGATTTGGATTTATAGAAATCTAGGAAAAAGTAGAATATCTAGCTAAAGAACTTGAAAAGGTTAAAAATGAAGCCTAGGCCACAAAAACAAGAATAAATATATACTTTATCAAATCCACTTCTACCCTAGAATCCTAGCCAAACTAGGCTTCACAATCCATGTCCTCTATCCCAATTTGTGGACCTATAGTAACTAGCTAAAATTTATCACACTTAGCACCTGCTACTTCCTCCACAACAACTAGTCAAATACCTATTGCTCAAAAAGTTCAACAAGCCTAGATCCCTTTACAAACTCAAGGAGCAAGGCCAAGCACTTCTAATACTATAGGTTTCCAAAGAAGACACATCTACATGAAAAAATATAAGAAGATTTCTTTTATATGAATACCTAGTTTCCTTCAACACATTTCAAATTATTTAAGGGACATAGTCATTAAATTCTCAAGAAACAATGCAGTAATTGGTGAAGAGCATCTTAGAAAATTCATTAACATGTTGAATTACTATGAGGTGGAAAATGAGGATGTGGTGATGAAGTTATTTCTTCATTCTCTTACTAAAAATACAAGAGATTGGTTTAGAAGGTTACTTGATGATAGTATTGGCACATGGAATGATTTGGAGAATATTTTTAAGGAGTATGGTGATAACATTAATACTAGTTTTATGTTAAATGAGTTCAATCACATAAAAAAGAATCCAAATGAATCAACATTTGACTTCAATGTAAGATTTATGAAAGGAATGTACAAGTTGTACCAAGTTATGAGGCTAGGAGAAGATGTGTATCTTACAACTTATTTCAATGCTTTTGACAATAATATGGCTTACACCCTATGAGATAAGGATCCTAGAACATTGAGGGATTCTTACAAAATTATTGTCAACATTAAAAATAACAAAAAGAAACATCTAGTAAGCTAGGAAGAAGAGATGATACAAAATCGTTCAATCCAAGGGGTTATAGAAAAGAAGGTGATAAACCTATTGTGACTAAGAAACCTAAGCATGATAAAATGGATCAAGTTTTGAGTCTTCTTAAGAATCTGAATCTACCAACAAATCATGCTAACAAGCCAAATAATAGTGAGAAGCTTCAATTCAACAATAATTACAACAAGAAAAGTATAATACAAAATTATCCCTACCACGTAGTGGAAAGATGGTAAGCCTATTCCTAACCCTAGCCAAGGCACAAAATATAAACCTACACTAGATCCATTATAGAGGAACTTTGTAAATATGATGGAAGATATGATTTGGTGTATTATATGCTAATCCCCTCATTCTCTTGACTATTGTGTTGTTTCCCAATCTTTTTCTACAAACCAGCAAGCACAGAATGAAGAAGGATAGGAAGAAAACAACCGTGAGGATGTAACATGTAAAATGATTAATCTATGTGACAATGGTGAAGAGTCTAATTGGGAAGATTTTGAGATTGATGTTTATGATCAAAAGAATATATATTAGCTACATCATCAACAAGTATTTTTAGATGATGAGGATCAATATATGGATAGGATGTGCAATATGACATAAGATATAGATCACATGAATTTAAGGAAACCATCTAATAAAGAAATTGGTAGAATAACTACAAAGATGGTAGCCCAAGTTGTTAGTACTTACAATCTCAAGAATAGAATAGTGAATAATGTTGCTAGTAAGGCATCTAGTATTTTCATCATAGATATCACACATAAAATAGATGTTGAAAATAAAAAAGGCAATCTAGTGATAGTTAAGATTAAAGACAATTAAAAAAAGAAATGGGAACCCAAAAAGAAAGTGCAATTCCAAGGTACAAAGATAGTCAAGGTCAATATACAAGAAAAGAAAAAAATCATGATGTTGCCAAGCAAGTGGAAGAGCCTACTATTCAAGAACAAGTAGCCATAGGTAGTTTATCCAAATCTTTTGCATATGACCCCGTAGACATGATTTGTATATTGCACAAATCACTATTAAAGTTCCTCTATCTGAGATGTTTAAGATAGAAGAACACAAAAATAAAACCTTCTCTTGGTTAGGAGGAATAGGGAGTAGTAATATTGTTGAACATGAGTCATTAGTAAGGTAGGAAAAACCAATTATAGTGAAAGATAAAGAAGACAAAGGAGTCATGTCCCAATTACCTCAGATGTATTTGGATGATTCATCTTCAACTTATATAGAAAAAATTGACCCTTTCTTTCTTAGTTTGATCATAAATGGTAGAACCTTGAAGAACTGCATGATATATTATGGAGCCTCAAATACTGTCATGCCATTTAAAATCATCAAAGTCCTTGGTTTGAAAGTAGATACCAAAATAGGGTAGGTGTAGATCTATGGATGTAAGAGAGGTCCTTGTTATAGGAACAATCAATACATTTCCTTTTAGATTAGTTGCATACCCTGATGTTGACTTAATAATGATTGTCTTAGTAGTTGATATTCCTCCACAATATGGAATGTTTCTCTCAAGAAAGTGGAGTGCTATAATGGGAGGTAGCCTATAATGTGATTTGTCTTATGTTACATTTCACATAGGAGACAAAGCCATTAAGGTTGATAGAGAACCAAGGATCACCCACGTGATCAAATGTAATATTGACACATATGCTACATGTTTTCTAGATAATGAGGTAAATTCTTTTAGAGATGATATCACCATCTAAGAAATTGAGAAGCTAGTCCCACTAATTTCACAAGAAGTAGTAAAATGCATAGATTCTCAGAATATTTGGACTATGTACTTTGATGGGGCTAACTCTGAAGAAGAGCCAAGAGTTGTGGTAGTTTTTATATCTCTAGAGAAGAATTATTTTAGGTATTCATTCACCTTGAATTCTACATGTACCAATAATATTGTAGAGTATGAGGCAATTTTGCTTGGTTTAAAAGTGGTAGCAAATCATGGTATCAAAAAACCGCATGTTATTGGTAATTTAGAGTTGGTTGTCTCAAATTAAGGAGTCATATACATCCAAGAATAAGAGGCTAAAATAGTATTGGAATGTTGATTGGGATTGGATTGAAATATTTGATGCCTTTGGAATTTCTTGGATGGATAGAAGAAACAATGAGATGGCTTATCTTTTGGCCAATGAGGCAATTAAACTTGATGATATATCATTTTCTAGTGTATCCAATATTGAGATGAAAAATATACCATTAATTCCTAACAACATAGAGAATTGGCAAGTATTTGAGGATGATAAGGATATCTTGAATTTTCTTCTCAATGAAGACAAGCACCATGGCTAGGAAATGGATTGTAATACATTGGTTGAGATAGTAGATGGAAAGGAAACCATTTTTGGCCAAGAAATCCTATAGCTAAAAATAAACAAGGTACCCAAAGGATTAGTGGTACTCGAAAGTGTCTTTGATAATCAAGATAGAGTGCATTCAAATGTCAAGGATAAGAAACCACAAGAACTTGAAGAAATCAACCTTGGCACATTTGAATATACATAGGTAAGACTTTGTTCCCTTTAATTATAAAATCTTTGATTGATTTGTTGAGAAGATTTTGGAATATTTTTGCATGGTCAAATAATGACATTAAGGCTTATAGGGAAGACCTTTTCCAAAATGTGATACCCCTAAAAGAAAATGTTAAGCCTTTTAGAAAAAAGAAATGGCATGTTAATCCTACATTAGGCTCTAAAATGCAAGAAGAACTTATGAAACTAGGAGATTGAGGGATAATCAAGCCTATCATACATTCTTCATGGGTGTTCAACCTAGTGCCGGTCAGAAAAAAAATGGGTGACATTAGGTTATGTGTGGATTCTAGGAACCTAAATATTGCATCCCTAAAAGAAAACTATGGATTGCCCAATATTGAGGCTATGTTGTAGCAAGTCACTAGTTTAGAGCTAATGTCCATGATGGATGGTTTTTTTGGATACAATCAAGTACTAGTTAATGAAAAATAATAGTTTAAGACAACCTTTATAGCTCATTATGGAACATGTGTACATTTTTTGATGTTTTTTGGCTTGATAAATGCAAGAGCTACATTTTAGAGAGCCATGGATGTTGCATTTAAGGAATATGTTGATAAGTTCATGGTTGTTTATTAGGATGATCTGAAAACATACTCAAAGAAGGATGTGGACCACTATAAACATTTAGAATAGATTTTTATAAAAGTCTTGGAGTATGGAGCTTCATGCAACCAAAAAAAGTGTACTTTTGGCATGATAGAAGGAAATTTAATGGGTCACATAGTATCCAAAGATAGAGTAAAGATTGACCTTGAAAGGGTTGTAACAATAGACAAAGTTCCTGAACCAAAAAATATCAAGGGGATCCATTCCTTCTTTGGGTAAGTTAACTTCTTGATGAGGTTTATAACAAAATTTTTTGAGATCAGTAGACCTATATCCAAGATGCTTAAGAAAGGAGCAACAATTAGTTAGGAAGGTGAGACATCTATTTCTTTTCAAGAAATTTAAAATTCCATAAAAGTGCACTAGTGCTTAGGACACTAGATTATGCAAAGCCCATGCATATGTTTTATTTTTCTTCTTCTCATACCATAGCAATAGTTTTTCTTCAAAAGAATAAAGAAGGCTATGAGCAACCTATTGCATTTTTTTAGCAAATTACTTTAACCTATAGAGTTGAAATATGAAATTAATGAGAACCAGGCCTATGCTCTAGTCAAAGTTGTTAAAGCCTTTAGATTTTATTTAGTTGGTGCCATTGTTATTGTATTTGTGCTTAGTGTGGAAATCAAAGATATATTCCCTCAATAAGAGGTACTTTCTAGAAGGTGCAGATGGATAAATAGGATTCAACTATTTAATATTGAGATCCAAATCACTAAATTAGTGAGAGGTCAAGAGTTAGAAAAGTTGATGGCTTAATCCAACTTGGATGCCAACCAAATAAATGTTGTATGTGAAAACCTCAAGTTAGAAATATGTGATATGGATAATTGTGATTTGTATAAAATGTGATATACTACTTACAACATATGGACGCTTCATCCCATCTAACAGACAATGAAAAGAGATCTATAAAATTGAATGCAATTAGATAAATCATTGTTAATGGAAGTCTGTGGTGGAGGAATTTTGAAGGAGTTCTTTTGAAATGTATTGATCACAAGGAATTAGAAAAAGTACTCATTGATATGCATTCAAGAGTATGTTGAGGTCATTACATGGCAAAGACAACTGCACACAAAGTAATGAGGGCTAGTTTCTAGTGGCCTAGTTTACTCAAAGATGCACATATTGTGGTTCAAAAATGTGATTCTTGCCAAATATTTTCTACAAACCTAAAATTCTCTAGAAATACTCCTTTGAAGTCAGTTGAAGTACAAGAACCTTTCCAATAGTGGGAAATGGATTTCATAGGTGAGATTTCAACCAAGTCTAGTACCAGATATTCATGGATATTAGTGGCAACATATTATTTTACAAAATGGGTAGAGGCCATTCCTACTAGAAATGCTACTAGTAAAGTGGTAAATAAATTTTTGTTGAAAAACATAATAACTAGATTTGGTTGTCTTGAGAGAATTGTGACTAATAATGCCATGTGTTTTAGATTAGAGGAATTTATCAAGTTTTGTGACAAATATACAAGATCAACATCATCCCCTTATGATCCATAAAGAAATGGACAAGTTGAACCCACAAATAAAAGTTTGTTAAAGATTATCAAGAGAACTTTGGATGATAATAAAAAAACATGTGATTGCAAGCTTCATCTGGCAGTTTGGGCTGATAGAGTAATGGTTAATAAGCCAATAGGTGTTTCACCTTTTGACTTAGTTTATGGAATTCAAGAAAGAATGCCTCAAAATAACCTAATAGGCCTATACAATCACATCTAGATGTATGATGGTGACACCAAATATGATATGTAGGAGAGAATGGATGAATTGGAATGATTGACTGAAACTAGGAAAGAAGTCACTGCTAGAAATATAAAATAGTAGTTGCAGGCAAAACATTTATATGATAGGAAAGTAGTGGAAATAAAATTTGAGCCAACAGATTTGATCCTAATATGTAATGCAAGATTTGAAGATAAGGGAAAGCATGGAGAGTTTGATACCATTTGGCTTGGCCCATATTTGATTGCATCTATTGGGGTGAGGATTCTTATATTTTGAAGGAATTATCAGGTGACATTGTTGAATTTCTAGTTCATGGACAATTCTTGAAGTACTTCAATTGAAGGTAATTTTCTTTCCATGAATAGTAGTCTAGGTTTGTACATTTTATAAATCCTTGTATATATGTTGTTTCCCTTTTTGTATATATTCACTATGTTCAGTGGTGTGAGTGTTGCTCTCTAAAAAATTTGTTAGTTTGTTCAAGTTTGTGATATACTTCTGCTAGAGATTCTAAGCCCTTGTATGAATTTTTTTTTATTCATTGCCCCAGAAAAAGCCATTCCTAGCCTAGTTTTTCACCTAGTAAATAAACCTTCAAAATTTGTTGTAAAAACTCTAGTCATCCTTTTGTGATTAGGGTTTGTATTTCTCTTGATCAATCATGTCCTAGAAAATCCCTAATTATTTTTCCCTAATATCAGTTGTTCACTAGGTTCCCTTTTGAAGATTGTTAACATGGATCACATTCTTGAATTTACACAGAGATTTTAAATAGAGCCCTAATACTCTTTGAAAAAATTCTTATTATATGGTTTTTCTGCAATCTTTTGATTTTTTAACAAAATCTTGTTTTTCCCTAGCATGTAACTCTTTCTTAATCCAAGGTCATCTTGTGGTTAGCCTATGTATTATTTTTGTCTTGTTCAAAACCCTTCTGATGAGTTACTTTTGGAGCCATTGATCAGATGAAGATTAACAATTGTCGCATTCTCGCATTTTAAAGATCCAAGTAGTTTACCCAAAGTGAGAAAGCAATGACATGATAGTTGTCCCCATGGGCCCGTTTTTTTCCAAAAAACATTAAAATTACTATTTTCCTAGCCTTGGATGCAGATGAAGATTAACGATTATCACTTTCTCACAAAACAAAAGTACTCAAAATTTAGCCAAAGTGAGAAACCAACATGCTAACACGTGGAATGTGTGGGACTAGACTAAGTTCTGAGCTACAGAAAGAATGTTGTCAATGTAATTTTCTAGGTGGAATATTTTGGTTACTCATAGGTGTTGACAGGGACAAAAAAATTGATTTCTCAAACCCATCAGATCTTGAATTAATCAATGACTATCAAATTCTTGCATTATAAGTTGTGCGAAGTTTAATCAAAGTGAGAATGCAAGAAGTTGCCACGTGTCCATGTGGGCCACATAGTACATAAGCCACAGGAAAATATCTTAATTGTCTATGTGATGAGGATTGATGGATGTTGCTTTCTTGCATTTAGAAGATGTATAGTTTTTAACTAAAGTGAGAAAGTGATATGTTGACACATGTCTTAGTGGACCCAAAGTCTTAAATGAGATGTAGTGACAGTTAAGATCTTTCCTCACATTTCTCACATTTTGAAAGTGCTCAAACTTTAGCCAAAGTGAGAAAACAAGGTATTTACACGTGTCCAACTTGCCAAAAAGTTAATATAGACATAAAGTTGAAAATGAGGCCATCTGATCATGCCTAGATCAAAGACCAAATTTCATTTTTTTGGCATAATATCCATAATTTTACTGTTGGAGCATTGATGGTGAATCAAGATGAATTCATGCAAAATAAATCTGCATGAAAATTAGAATTCAATGCACAATCAGTTACAAAGTGAAAGATAATTCTAGTGCAAAGAAACAAAGCTCATATTGTGATTTTCTTGAACAATGAATTGTTGCAAATAGAGTTTTTAGCTAAAGGAAGAAATTTGTGGGTAGGTATTAAAAAATTCTAATTATCTAAGAAATTTTAGTTTGAATTTTATTAGAATGATAAGATGCCTCCTCATAGAGATTTCTCTAAGAAGGTGGACTAAGAGAACGTGAATGCGCATGATGATTTTCTAGAGCAATTGCCCATTTCCCCAAATGAAATAACCAAAGGAAAATAATTAGTCCCCAAAAATTGTAGAATGTTGGTTAGTGAGGGTTTCTATTACAAAGCTAATTGGTTAAGAGATGCTGAGACATCTACTAGTGGTTTGGAGTTGTTTAGAAAATGATTTTCAAAAGGAAACATGACACTCCATTAAGCAATGTTTGGCAATTTGATATTAGGAAGCTGGTTGTCCCAAGCATTTGCTTCGATGATGATTTGTTGATGATGATAGCTAAGAGTTATGATCAAGTGTTGCGAGTAGTGAAGCATCATGTGGGGGAAAACCTCTTTAAAGTCACACCTAAAGAAATTAGGGAGGTTCTTATGTTAAATCCAAACCATGCATTACATGAATAGATTGACCTAGATGATTTACAAGAATGGTATGATGCATAGAGGGTATACGTAAGAAGAGGGCCACTGCAAGAAAATTTTGTGAAGATAAGGCATCTACCATTGGTAAAAACTAATACCCCAGAACCATTATTGAAGAAATAATTCAATTCAATGCCGCAAGAACTTTACGTCTCCCTCTATAGACTTTTTGAAAGGATGAGAAATATCACATCCAGGGATCCCTAGTTTTCATTATTTCCCAAACTTTGCAATATGGTATGAGTTCCATTTTTTACTTTCCAACATACCTCATAGAAGAAATCCATAATGGATTAATTGGCATCAATAATACCAAGGTTAAGAAGCCTTTTTGCTGGTATTCATTTTTGATATACATGTGTCTGTACAAAGGGGTTCCTTCTTTCTCTATGTAGATGAAGTTGGAATTCGAGATGGATTGGTAGAAGCTACATGTTCAACTGTGGAGTGTTAACATGAGCTAGGAGGTAACTGATGCCAGTTTTGTTAGATTTGATAGATACTTCACCTCAAAGTTTAGGATTTGATTAACAATAGACAACCCCAAAATATCCTAGCTCCTACTAGAGCTAATTAGGCCAAAAGATCATGCCAAGGGAGTGAAAGTGAGCCACAACTTGGGAGATATCATCCCATACTCTGTATCTATTATTTTCAAAGTATATATTTCCAAGGGAAGCCTCATGTTCTTTGCTACCAAGTGCCCCTAAAGGTTGGGATTGTGGAATTTTTATGGTAGATAATATGACTAAAAGAAAAGGAGCTAGTGGGTAGCTAAAGAGGCACAATTTTCTCTAACTTCACTATCATCCAGAATTTTGTGTTCACTAACAGAGGATGGAGCCATTTAGGTAAGTTTTTAGATAGCTATCAAATGGTTCAGTCCCATCCTCATTTTATTGATCAAGAGGGTTTTTATGATATGTTTAAAGATAGGACTAAAGCTAAGTCATATGAACATTTTGTTTACTTTCATGAGGACATTTTTTGAAATGAATTTTCATTGCAAGAACAAGAAGTAAGAAAAATAAAATGGAAAGTTTATATTATAATTATAGAGTTTACTAATGCATTGGATAAGATGTATGATCCCTTGGGTGATATAAAGTACTGGGGAGATAAAATTAATAAACTTATGAATTTTGTTGGGTTCATGCAAACCCTTAATGAGATTTTTTTTTTGATACAAGCCTACCCAAAATAGGCCATAGAAATTGAGAAGAGCCTAGATAATAGAGAAATCATAAGCCCAAGTTAGTATACCTTACGAAAGAAGGAAATATATGTTGTGGCAAGAAGTGTAAACATTTAGCTTGTCCCTTTGTGCAAAAGGAAAATCTTAGAAAGCCCTCCTTCAACATCTATTGCTAAACAGAAGAAGTTAGAATGAGGATCATCATCTAGAGCTATGGAGTACTCCCCCTCATAGACTCCAATCCATTTTGATAATGAAGATTCCTTAAGAGAACAACTAAAACAAATGGAAGATAAGGATGACATTGTAATAACCACATTAGAGGCATAAGAGGGAGCACCTCTAGAGCCTCCCATGCACTCTTAGACCTCATTGTAGAATATTTTAAGGGAAAGGAGATTGACCCTATTGTGGAGTAGGAATTAAAGAAATTTTTGGATGATGAAAGTTTTGTGAAGTTTAGGAATTTCATTCAATTTTTGTGTAGGAATAACATTGGGACCTTTGAGGTGAAATGAAAGAAAATAAAAATAGAGTAACCTACTAGACAAGACTTTAAAATAGAAGAGGAGGTTAAGGATAGCCTAATGCAAGAGTTTAGCCAAATAACCCCTATAGGGGGAAGATAGTTACTAAAAGATTTAGGAGTCCTAATACTGACAAAGTGGGACATTGCTAATGTAATTATTTTTTATGCAGTGAGGAAGGACAAATAAACTAAATTCAAGACTGAAGAGGAAGTAATGCAAACCCATAAGGGGTAAAATACAGTGATAACCATAAAGCCCTAGTCATTTAGTCAATCCAAAATAGAGACAAGGCTAGAATCTATTATGTTTTAGATTCCAAACACATAGGGAGCCTCATGGTGTATAGGGCGGAGGAAGTAGATAGTGAAAAGGTAGCTCTAATGAATAAAGAGGTAGTTGATTTTGGGGTAATAGTAGCTTCTGAGAATAATAACAAGTTCCTTGAGCTAAATGAAAAAGTTGAAAAGGTTCTTGAAGCCTATGATGAAAGAGGAAGAAAAATAAATGAGATAGAGAAAATCATCTCAAACCTTCAAAGTAATAGGGGAAAAGAAAAGTGGGAGAAGAATCAAGCCAAAATTTGATTGCTACATCCCCAGCTCCTTCAATACCTACTGGGAAAATAATTGAGATTCTTGACACACCTTAGCATCAAGGGGGTGCTATTGCAGAGGAAATGGGTTTAGAAGAGACAACCAAGCTATGGAAGCTGCATATAAAATTGAAAACTTAGTATGAAGATAGGGTCAAAGATACAATTTTTTAGTTAGTGGATAGAGTAAATTGATCCCTATTTCTCTTAGAATTGTCAAGGTTGGTGGACATATGAAAAGAATTGAATAATAATGAAGACATGTTAAGACCAATTATGAATAAATGGATTAGTAGAGATGATGCCATTGCTGCTCTATACTGTTCTATCATAAATAATTTAGATGACTAGAGAGAGAGTTCTTTTGATCAGGCTTAATGATCTTTTATATTTTTTATCAAGAAATGGATTTTCTATAAAGGAGACTAAAAATTCTCTTCTCAAAATATCTCAACAAAGATTTTGATCTTTTCCCACATGCACTCAAAGGCATAGGTATTATAAAAGAATAAAGAGGATTGAGGAAATGAATTGAGAGAATTAATGAGTATCCAAATGAATAATGTGATAAATAAAGAAAATTATCTCTAGTTTGCAAGAACCATAGAATAAATTGTTCAAGCTCAATTATTCTTTGATACTTTCAAGAAAGATTATGTTGAAATAAAGAAATTGGGGAAGGATACTCTAGAGAGAGAGAGAGAGAGAGAGAGAGAGAGAGAGAGAGAGAGAGAGATAATAAACTTCAACTAGCTAGATGACACAATTTTTAGTAAGTCGATGGCAGATTATTCCCCAACAATATAGTTGTTGCAAATGGAAACAAGAGAAAAAGTTGTTGACAAGGCAATTGCCATAGAGGAAATAAAATTGGTTGATAAATTTGTTCAAATAGATGATAGAAAAAAAGATCAATAAATTGCAACAGTTGGTGTAGCCATCTAGACTGATTATTTGGTAGATAGTCAACAACATATGTAACAAATATTCAAATATCAGAGTCTAGCATAGTAGAACAAAATAAAGTGGTCTCACAACCTAAGAAACAACATTAGGAGAATTAGTCATAAGGTACAGTGGAAGCATAAGAAACTTCCAAGATAGAATTGGCCCCACCACAAAGTGACCAATAAAGAAGCCATTTTTTTACCAAGGCAAAAGATCACCAGTTTTGTTTCTTCTCCTGCAAGTTTTGATTGTTATAGTTTTGTGCTTTTGTAAATCATTTTTTGTTAAGGAGCATTTTCCTTTTCCCTCTAGGCCTAAAGCTTGTTGTGAATCACACTATATAAGTGAGTTTCCAAGGCTAGAGAAGGGTCCAAATTTCTTTCATTGCATGAGTCTATGTAAATTATGAGTCAATCCATGCATATTGTAAAAATTAGTTCTAGAACTAAATCCAAAAGTTAATAGTTGCTAGTCTATGTGTTATTTTTCTAATAGAGATGATCACTGAATTGTATGTAGTTTCAAAGAAATTAATACAAATATAGAAAGTTGATTTCATCCAAAATTTTGTCTCTTTTCTTGTCTTTTTTTTCTTTTCCTTTCTGATATTTAATAGCAAAATTTATAAAGTTGTAGTTCATTTTGAATTATATTTCAATTTTCCTTTCACTGATAATATAATGGATTATACAAATTCTTGATGTAAAATTGAAAGAACACTACAAATTTGAGAAAAGATATGATAAGCATGAGATTTAGAAATGAGTATAGATAAATCTTTACATAGAGTGTTTAGATAAGACCCAAAAGTAGGTGTGTTATGTTTGAGTTATAGTCCAATGGATAAGGCATTGGCCATCCTTGTGAATTGATCTAATTGGAATATTTTGCACAATGTAGAATGCTTATATAAATCAATCTTTTAATGATTTATAATGAAAATGTAGAATGTCAGCTTGTACTTGGTTCATAGTGTCTAGGGTTTGGTAAAATAGCTAGTTATCATCTCTTTATTGATATTGAATTAGAAGAAAGAAGGCTAAGCAATATGTTATTTTTGGACCTCATGTTGAGAATTTTGGTCTAAAGTAAATGAGATTTAATTCTTAAGATAAACCTACCTAAATCTTGCAGAGTTGAAAGTGGAGAAGACTTAAAGGTCATGTTAGTTGGTCCTTTTATTTTGATCTTCATAATTCCTACAATGGTCTTTAGCTAATTTCTAGGTTTTCCAATTTCATAGAAGGTAGTTTAAATTCTATCAAGTCATAAGCCAACATGAAAAACATACTTAAGTTTTCGAATCATAGATCTTTTGGTTGCTTAATTTACCTCCTTAGAATTGTCATCCTTGGATAGTTTATTTCCATCAGACATAGGTGTTCCAACTGGTTTGGAATCTTCCATTCCAAAGGTCTTCAATATCTCCTGTGTCTAAAACTCAGTTTTCTCTTTCTAAGACTTAGTTCCCATAGTCTATGACTCGGGTTCCTCTTTCTAGGACCTAGTTCAAACTATCTCCAACTTGGGTTGCACTACAGGCTTAGTCTCCTCTATCCGAGACTCAATTTCCTTAGTCTAAGCTAGAAAAAATGTAGTTTCATTGAATTCAAGGTAAAAAAAAATACCTTTTTTTTTATTGCCAGTTCCAACTAGCTTTCACTTGCCATCCAGAAGACTAGCCTTCTCATTCATGAATTCTACCTTGTATCCAATGTTGTTCAGTTGTGCCACACTTAGAAGATTGTGTGTTTTTCCTTCAACCTAGTAAGAATTATCACATTTGAGGTCATCAGTTAATGCAATGCAAATTTTTCCTACGACATAACATGGTTCATTATTTCCAAATTTAACACTTCCACCATCATAGTGCTCCAAGTGTTCAAACTTAGCTTTATCACTAGTCATGTGATGAGAACAATCATTATCTATTATGTATGTATCATTCTTGCTAACATGAGAAATTAGTTCCATCTTCTTATTATCCTCATCATCCTCATCATCTTTAATAGAAATATACACCATTTCATTTTCATCATCACTATCAGAATCTTTTGTGAAGTAACAAGATTTCTTACCTTTGTCTTTGTAGCTTTTGAAATCTTTCTTGCCTTTGAAATTTCTAAATTTTCTATCATCCTTTCTTTCCTTATTTGGACACCTTGTAGCAATATGACCAACTTCTTCACAAGAGAAACAAATCAATGGAATTTTACCTTTATATTTACTTTTGCCTTTTGGTAACCTTCTTGCATGCATGGCTTCAATAGCTTAAATGTCATCATAAGATTCTTCTTCTTCTTCTTCACTATTATAATATTTTCTTTTTGAGATTCCTCCCTTTGTACCAAGATTTAGTTTGGCTTTGAATGCCAATTCTATGTTCTAAGATCCAGGATGATAGTTGTCAAAGTTATCCAACTCAAAAGTTGTTAAGCTTCCCAGTAATGCATCCAAAGTTATATGATTTTTTAAATCACATCTCATCCCTTGTATAACTGAAACTCTAATTGCATAAATAAGAAGAAGAATTCTTAATACCTTGCTGACTACCATCACATCATCTATTGTTACTCCCAAGGATTTGATTACACTCGCACTTGCTTTGATTCTTTCATTGTAGTTTTCAATATTTTCATCTTCTCTCATCTTCATCTAACCAAACTAGCCTCTTAGACTTTCTGCTTTGGCTCTTCTCAAATTTTCATCTCGTCCATAGATATTTTGCATCTTGTTTCAAATTTCATGAGTAGTAGGACAATCTTTGACTTCATCAAATTCATAATAATTGAGAGCAAAAGCAATGTCAATCATCATTGTATTGTGATTCTTCTTGTAGACACTTAAAATTATCCTAAATACTATATTAATTTATTTAATATCTCCTATGACATTATAATTAATTAATTATATTTTTCATATTCTTCTACTTATTTCATTAAATTTATTTAATTAAATAAGTGCATTTCCCTAATGTGTTTAAATCTAATTTAAATACTCCCCCCTAATGTATTAAATTTATTTAATGCATAAGTACTCCATAAATCTCCTTTTAAATAAATTATATTTATTTAATTGCCTCCATTCCATTAAATTCTATAATCCTATGATTAAATTAAATCTTATTTAATTTCATCCTAATCATATCCTAAAACCTAGTCTACACCCATCATTGTCATCCTTCTAAGCCTACCCACTACTTAATCCCACTTATTTACCTTAAACACCTTTTAGTCCTTAATTGTTTGCTCACACATATGTGAGAAGCTCTTGATCCAATAAACCTTTCAATTCATTTATGCCTCTTACATCTCTTACACATTTGCCCTCCACTCCTTCCCCCAAGGTTGCTCACACATGTGAGCACACCTTGAGTCTCTCAAACAATAAAGGCTCTTTTTGACTTTTTGCATGGCTTGTCCTTTAGCCCATGTGTCTCCCTTGTGGCACCTATGTGGATGCCACATAGATGCTACCTTCCCAAGGCCTCTCTCAAACCTATAAATAGAGCCCTTGTCTCAAGCATTTTTCATTTCCCTCATTTACATTGTCATCATGCTTGTTTAGTGTTAGAGCTCTTTAGTGATTTTGTGATTTTCATATTTGCTACTAACCCTTTTGATAGATGTTAGATTTATTGCATTTATGCTGGCATCTCATTCTATATTTTCATTTCTAAGTTTGGTTCTTTGCATTTTCCATCTCACATCTTAGAATCCTTTAAGGATTGACTCACTCATAGTCATTTTTTGAAGGTATTCTCCATTCATTTAGTCTTAGATTCACTCATCTCATTTTGTATATCATTTATCATTCAAGGAATTCAATAGTTTTGTTTTGGGAGAGGGCATCTTCATCCCTCACACTTAAGCACACCAACAATGCCTCTTATATGTGCCCTTCTTTAGCTACTTTAAGGTTGTGTGAGGACTCTAATTTGTTGGTTGCATAGTTTTTTTAAAAAACTAAAGTAGGCGTAACTTAGTAGTTTTTTCAATCTTATTTGTATCTTGAATACACATGCTACTAATGTTTGAATGTTTATGTGTGCTCCCGATAGGTTAGATTTTTGCATATACATTTTGGCATTCTTGGTGGGACCAACATCCCTATTTTATCTTCAAAAAATTATTAAAAAACTATTAAATCACTGTTGAAACCCACACATTGTCATCTCTGCTAAGACATCATGTCCTCTACGAAGACACTCTTTCATATTCGTAGATTTGCATCTCTGCAGACCAACATGTGTGCAGGTTGGCGTCTCCACCACCATTATTTTAAAATCAACCTATTACTGTATTAAATCTAAGTTTTAGCATCTCTGAAGTTTTTTTCATCGTCTACATAGATTTACCATTGTTTTCATCTAAACTAAACTATCATCTACAATTTTCACTAAGTTCTATCATCTATGATCCTTATACTATCATCTATGTTGTCGGCACTAAGAACTTGAGTCAATACTTTATCATCTGCATATTTTGACATCTCTTTGTTTTAGTATCTACAACTTGGTTCTATTGTCTATGACTGACAACTTACCAGTGAACTATTAACTGTACCTCCTAATGTTCTATCATCTATGAGTTTTTCCATCTATGTAGTCTTGTGGTCTACGATTTTCAACATCTATGCAATTTTGTCATCTACACCTTTAGTCCGTCATCTACGTATTTTGATAGATTAAATCAATTTTTAATACTTAACTCATTGATTGGATGATTTATATGGATTTTTAACTAATCTTTATCGTAGGAAACAAACTTTGGAAAACTTTCTTTTAGTGATTTTGGATCACTTAAAAATTTGTAGTGATTTTAATCACTTAAACGTCTATAGTGATTTTAATCGCTTGGGGAATTTATAGTGATTTTGATCACTTGTAGGATTAGATGATGAATGAACTTGTATGAAATAATCATTTGTCTTTGGAATGTATGTTGTAAAATAATACCTAAAGCCCAAACAAAATCTTGAATGCATTAAGGTAAAAACATTACACCCAATCTTGAGTGCCTTAAGGAAATTCACACATTTTTCATTGGAATGAATGATTCTCAAACACACTCTTCAATGCCATTAAGGAATGAACACATTATTCATTGTAATGCATTTTTAGACTAGTCAAACACAATCTTGAATGCCTTAAGGAAATTGATATGCTTTCATTGGAATGAATGTTTAGACAAATACACTCTGGAATGCCTAAGGTCAATAAAACTTGCTAGGAAATATTTGGATTTGGTGCTTAAAATGAATTCACTCAATCTTGAATGACTTTAAGGAATTATTTTTATTTTTAGCAATTTTCTTATGTTCATGATCGATTTACTTTTGTTGATGAATCCTTGCTTTTCATTATGTTGACAACATTGTCAAGTTGGAAAGAACAATGCATGCTTAAACACGAGTGTCTTCAAGAGTAGATTACAAAACCTAAAGATCCACTAG
Source organism: Cupressus sempervirens (assembly GCA_028749045.1). Taxonomy (NCBI): domain Eukaryota; kingdom Viridiplantae; phylum Streptophyta; class Pinopsida; order Cupressales; family Cupressaceae; genus Cupressus; species Cupressus sempervirens. Next base: position 700,872,298 of record CM053789.1, on the reverse strand, counting down.
GAAAGAACAAGTGTCTTTTAACTTCAAGGCTACTTACATATTCTCTCATCTCGTGCCTTCGAGTGATCTTGAGTGCACAAGAAATAAGTGATCTTGTTTATATTTTTTAAGAGGCCTACTTGGGGATTTCATCACCCCTTGGCATGACCTCAACTCTAGCGTTCTAGTGGAGTATAAGAATTGAGTGGTGAATCAAAAGAAAACTCTCTTGGAAGTAAAATTTTTTCACTCTTGGCTAATCCCCAAAGAACTTTATAACTTTGAGAAGTGAAGGCAAAGATTTGGGTTACTGTCTCCCCCTAGCTGTGTGACACCATTGTCTTTCATCTATAGATTTGGGCCTTAAATACCTTGCATATATTGAGGACTCCCTTTAGATAATCTTTATACATCTTAGTGGAATCCTTATTAGGATTGTTGATGTGTTCAACATGCTTGATTGTTTAAACATCTAAAACCAATACCAAACATCAAACAAGTTCAAAAATAAGTGAAATTGTGAGCTAAACTTTTAGTGAGTGAAATAGTTGTAAGAAATTCCTCTTGACTTATATTTATTTTTTAGGAGTTCTTATATTTGGTCTATCATTTGAAATTCATTGGGTCTTTTGGTCACAAGCTTATTTTTTTTGAAACTAGGTTTATTTTGTTCTTGCCATGATTGACAAAGTCAAACCTAAGAAAGTGAAATTTTCCAAACCATTTTCCTATAAGGAAAGGAAGAACCTAGCACATAGTGATAAACAATTCCGATATGCCATCAAGGACATCAAGAAAGAAGAAGCTGAACAAGACCATTATGATAGAATCAAATATAATGCTAAACCTTGAAATTGGTCTACTTTCCCTGGAGTGAACCCAAAGTTTTTATTCCCAGTGAGAGCAGATTGAGTCAACCACATAGTGACCATAACACCTTCATTTTCCATAGCAACCCTATTTCCCAAATTTCTAGTCTTCCATTTGCAAAATTTCCTCTAAAGAGCTTGATCATTTGAACCTTTATCTTTTGGGCATAAGGACATCTTAGTTACAAAACTTTTGAGGTTACAACACTAGACCTTTATCCATAAGAAAACATTTATCATAGTTACACTCACTCATTTGTGATAAAAAATCCATCTCCAAATAGTGGGTGATCAATTTGGTCTCCTATCTTGCATAAAGATCACTTGAACATCTTTGGTAGGAGAAATATACTTTTATCCTATAATCACACTTGGTTTGCTAAATCAAAAAGGTCTTTTGTTTCCATTTAGGTTGTTGGCCCTTTTATCGCATAAGGTTCAATAGCTCTCCCACACATTCATCTCTTTCTTCCATAATCTTCCACCCATTGGTTTGGTCACTATTGTATGGTATATACATGATCCAACAGATTCACATTTAATCCCATGTCTCATTTGTTAGAATCATTAAGGCAACAAGATATGGAGAATCCTTTTCCTCCACGATCAACCTCATTGGGAAGCACATTTCCCCCTAGTACAAATTTTGGCATGCCTAGCTTAACATCCATACAAGAACCAGAGGATCCTTTCCACAACACAACTCTAGGAAGTAATTCACATGATGATGAATAAGTATACCAAGATGAAGATCCTATTGACAACAAAAATATCCCTAATGATGTATGAACATTTCTTGTAGATCCATACAATTTGGAAATGATGGAAAAGTCTATTAGGGAAAACAAGATTGAGATCTTCCTAAACTTGGTTAAAGATGATGTTACTGTCCCTATGAGTTTTGATGAGAGCACCTTGTTTACAAAAATTACGAAGGGTGGTGCTCCTGTGTTACCAACTTCAAACACAACTCAAACATTTGGCAAAGAGAAGGAGCCCATAGTGACAACTAGTTCCATACCTACATCAAGTGTCTCAACACAACCAACATTCCAATTAAGTGGAAAACATATCGAAAAAATGATTAGTGCTATGCCCAACACTACTAATGCTAGTATTATGTAGTCAACCTTGACAGGTCCAACTATAGGATGCTTAAACATTGGGCAAGTGCCTACTCAATAGATGACAATTCTAACACAATTGATATATTCCTCTTATTTGCAAATGCCAACAAGTATGGTGAAAACATCTATGCCAATTCCAATGACTACATATCAATACATTGGCCAAAGTGGAGCACTTCCACCACCTCACAATACGTTTGAGACTCCTTACAACTTGAGACATCAGTTTATCAATTGCCAACAATCACAAATTAGCCAAACCAAGATCTAGCCCAATAATTGCATGAACTTCAAAACTTGGTCCATACCATGAGCAAAAAAGCGATGAAGGATTTCTCTTTTGAGAAAATTTGCCCCTTTCCATTTGACAAATCCATTAACATGATCCCATTTCCACCAAACTTTGAGATTCCTAAATTTGACAAATACATAGGAGAAACATGTCCTCTCACACATCTCAAGGAATTCTCCATTTTGTCTCAAGAAGTAGCCTATATTGAGGATTATCTTAAGAGGCTCTTCACACAAAGTCTTGGAGGTCCCACACTAGAGTGGCTAATGAACTTACTCGAGGGTTCCATTACTTCCTTCAATGATTTAATGGGGAAGTTTGTAGCACAATACTCTTACAAGATTGAACATCATGAATCATTAAGTGATTTGTGCAACACAAAACAATGAGACAATGAAACATTTGCCAAATTTCTACAATAGTGGAGGCATCTTGATAATTGCATGCCATATAAAATTGAGGATTCCCACCTTGTGGATATATTAACCAAAAACTTGATACTAGAGATGTCTTTCCACATGAAGATGGCTAGTCCTGAAGACTTTGCCACCTTAGTCAAGAAAGGCAAGAACATTGAAAATGAACTCCTAGACAAGGGTTCCATTGAACATTATAGCTCTTCATCCTCAAAAAATGACACAAACAACAACAAAAAACCCAAATTTTGGTCTAAAAATAAAGGTGTTACCACGATGGTGTCACTGATGTTAAAAGTGTACAAAACCTCCAAGGTGGGAACAACAACAACAACTATCATAACAGAAACAATAAGAATTCAAACCATGGCAATCAGAATCAAAAAAATTAGCAATCTCATAATCAAATGCAATTTTTTCCTCGTAACAACAAAAATACCAATAGCAATTATAATCATGACTATGATTAGAATAGGAAAGTCACTAACTTTTGTGAACCCTTGGATGCCATATTCCAAAAACTAGTGGATCAAAATTTGATGGTGTTTCCCAACACACAACCCTTTGATGAAAATCAACCCAAATCAAAATGGTATAGGGAAAATGATTATTGCAAATACCATCGCATCAAAGGACATGAGAAAAAAAAGTGTATAAAACTCAAGGTCTTCATTCAAAATCTTGTTGATGATGGAGATATTGAGGTAGAAGGGGGACCACCCTCTAAAAATGCTAAATTGAAGATATTTCAAAAGCCATTTCCTAACCACAACAATGACAATAACAATAATGGGAAAAACAACACAAACAATGTAAATCAAGCTTCCACATCAAATGTATTACACTATGACTATTCTACTAACCACATATCAAGGTTTGACTCCTTGTGTGGTAAAATAGAAAAAAACAATGTATGTGGTTTTGACTCCATGTATGCTCACATTGAAGAGGTAGACACTCATGTGAATACCCTTGTCCTACAAGCAATTGATTATGATGTAACCACTTGATAGGGAAGAATCACTTTGCAAGCTGCCGCTCCCATCCCCACTAATCCATCAATTCCACATGCACCTGCTGTGTCATCCACCTCACAAAGACCTACTTCTCACTATGATGTATTATCCCAGTTAGGGAAGACTCCTACACAAATATCCATTCTAGAGCTCCTCACCACCTCACCCATCCACAAAGAGATTTTGGAAATTGCTCCTTTATAGTCTTGTGTGCCTGAAAACATTAATGCATCCCAATACACTGCCATGATTGGAAATCTTTCCACACAAAAGCATATTGTCTTCACAAATAAAGATTTCGAAGGTCCTAACCAACACCACAATTTGTTGCTCCACTTTGAAGTCCTTATACAATGACATTAGATAAAAAGAGTCCTTATAGATAATGGATCTGATTTGAACCTTTGTACATTGAAGATGATCCATTTCTTGGGGCTTCTAGAAGACCTCCTAGATATCAATAAAATGATAACAATCAAAGCATATGATGAAAGATAAATAGAATCAAAAGGAGTTATCATGCTACCACTAAAGGTTGGGCCAGCTATCATAAACACTGAATGCCATGTCCTAGACTTGGATTTTCCATATAATATCTTTCTTGGTCGACATTGGATACACACACTTAAGGCAGTTCCATCTACATATTATCAATGCTTGAAATTTCCCTACCAAGGAAGAGAGGTCACAATTCCAGGCGACCCTTTTCCTTTTTCTTTTTGTAAAAGATTGGAAGGTGCACAAACAAATTTTTGTCCAATTAGTGAGTTTTCTAAGGTTATAGCTAACCTCTAACCATAACAGAATCACCTTCCAAAAAAGTGCTAGAGTTATCCAATAATGATTTAAGTTCCCATAAAGGAAAAGAGAAAGCCAAAGATACTAAGGTCAATACTGTAGGGAAGAAGATTTTTTTTGCTAACCTAGGAATGAGAGAGTATAAGTTTGAAAATGCCTTGTGTGTTGGACAACTACCACTTTCCCTCCATTCCTTTGGAAAACCTTCACAAATACCACCTTCTACAAATAAGGATACCATGCATGTTAACAAGACAAAACTTGAACATTGGGGATCACTTAGTGATGAACACATGGAATCTAATATCCTAGATTGGCTATATTTTGATGGAAAAGATGGACCTATAAAATTTTCCAAAGATAAATATGTTAAGGCTCCTCTTGTCATTAAAAAAATGGGATATCATGGTACTAGACTTGGATCTAAAGAAGATGGAATTAGAAAACCCCTTGAGGCTAATAACTATCCTAAAGGACATGGTTTGGTCTCCATTAAACCCAAGGTGTCCTTTGCTGACAACTATTGTATAGTTGAACCTAATTTTGAGAGTAAAGAGGAGGAAATCTTCAAAGTACCCTTCCAATACATTGAAGATGACCTAGATAACCATGTCTGTGCCATTACCATAGTTGACCTTTCATCCATCGACCTACCTCTCACCAACCTTGACATGATAGACAGGGACCTTTAGGACACACCACTAGCTCTTGATATCTATAACTTTGACGAAGTAGTGATGACACTCTTTGGTCTTTAGAATCTCCAAGATTATGAACATGAGATCCAATACAATGAGGAAGCCTACTTTGGTATCCAAGTAAACTCTCTTAGTCGCAAAAGTGAAAAAAAAAAATTATAAAATAGAAGAAACATCCTCTAGTGAAATCTCTTTTGGAGCACTATGAAGAAAAAGATAAAATAAAAGGACAAATTTTCTAGTGAAAACCTTCTAGAGGTGCCAAAAGAGGGAGAGGTTGACTTTCCATTCAGATCTTTACCACCAAAAAGTCATCTATGCTAAATGAGGACACAATTCCGGTTAATTTGGGCATGGTAGATAATCCACAAATCACCTACATTGCTACCACTTTAAGTCCTAGAGAACAAAAAGTGATGACTAAATTCCTATAAAAAGGAAAAATCAATTTTGCATGGACATACAAGGACATGCCTAGTTTAGACACAGATTTGGTTGTACACCACTTAACAGTGGATCCCAAGATTAAACCTATGAAACAAAAGCTGCGCAAGATGCATCCTAAGGTAGCACTTTTGGTTAAGGTAGAATTCCAAAAAATGCTAGAGGAAAATTTTATCTACCCAATTGATTATTTTGAGTGGGTTTCCAACATTGTTCCTATAGGAAAAGCATCTGTTTAGATTTTTGAGATTTAAAACTTGCATATCCTAAGGATGATTTTCCACTTCCTAACATAGACATCATAGTGGATTTGACTACTAGACATGAAATGTTGTCTTTAATGGATGGTTTCTCTAGTTACAATCAAATCAAAATTGTAGAAGAAGATCAACATAAAACAAAATTTACCACCACATGGGGGACCTTTTGTTAGCAAGTCATGCCTTTTGGCTTGAAGAATGTTAGGGCCACCTATCAATGTGCAATGACTACAATCTTCCATGATCTTCTACATGTCATAATGGAGGACTATGTTGATGACATTCTAGCAAAGTCTAAGATCCATTATTCCCACATTGATGTGCTCACCACCATTTTTGAAAGGTTGGAGAAATATAAAGTGCACCTTAATCCAAAGAAGTGTGTTTTTGGGGTCAAATCAGGCAAGTTGTTAGGCTACATAGTGTCAAGAAGAGGAATTGAGGTAGATCCTACCAAAGTGAAAGACATCATGGAAATGCCTCCAACTACCACATTGAAACAACTCCATAGTTTTTTAGGGAAAGTTACAGTCCATTAGATGGTTTGTGTCATAGTTAGCAGATAAGGTCCATCCACTTCAAAATTTGCTTCGAAAAGACACTAAGTTTCAATGGGATTGCCTATGTAAAAAAGCTTTTGAACAAGTTAAGGTATACTTGGCTAATCCTCTAGTTCTAGTCCCCCCAATTGTAGGATGACCATTGATTCTATACATTTCAGCCACTTCAACTACCTTAGGTGCCCTTTTGGCACAACTAGATGACAAAGGTAATGAGCAAGCCATATACTAACTTAGTCAAACATTAGTTGGCTATGAGTTGAATTACACTGCTATTGAGCGAGCTTGTTTGGTAGTACTCTTTTTCACATAGAAACTATGCCATTATATGTTTAATCAAACTACACATATCATTGCCAAGATAGATCCACTCAAATATTTGCTATCAAAAACCTCTCTCACTAGTATAGCTGCAAAATGGTTCTTGATTTTAAGTGAATTCGACATTGTCTATAAGGATCACAAGGCCATTAAGGGATAAGTAATTGCAAACTAGCTAGTTGAAGCTCCTCTTCAAGGAGACCATCCCATTATAGAAAAATTTCCAAATGACACAATTATGATTGTTACCCCTAGTACACAATGGAAGCTATTTTTTGATGGTTCCTTCACACAAAAGGGATTGGGGGCAAGAATTTTGTTTGTTACACTGCAAGCAAACCTCATTCCTAAGTCTTATAAAATTTCATTCCCTTGCATAAAAAATATAGATGAGTATTAAGGATTAGTCACAGGACTTCATCAAGATATCAGATGGAATATCAAAAGCCTTCTTATCTTTGGAGACTCTCAATTGGTCATTAAACAAGTCATAGATGAATACCAAAAAAAGGATGAAAAGTTGTTGCCATGTTGTCACATAGTTGAAGATCTTAAACAACACTTCATTGAGATAGTTTTTCAGCAGATACCAAGGGCCAATAACAAAGTAGAAGATGCCATGGCCACCATTGCCTCCATGATTGCCATGCCTGATTATAGTCCTAAGTGTGAGTTTCTTGTTGAGAATCTTTTCCTTCCTGCTTATGAGCAATCTAATTCAGAGATGGTGTGTGAGATTGTCAATCATGAGTCTCCATGGTACACCAAATTTTTTTTCTATCTTCATCATAAAATGATTCCCATAGCGTTCTCCCCAAACCAAAGTAAAACCTCCATCCATCACACCACTCGATATACTATCCTAGGTGATACACTTTTTCAGAAACACTTCAATGGAACCCTCCTTCAATGTCTCAATTTAGGTGAAGCCAAAATGGCATTAGAAGAGGTCAACCAAGGAATTTTTGGTGCCCATTTTGGTGGCCTTAAGTTAGCAGAAAAGCTCCTTAGAATTGGTTACTATTGGCCTACTATGGAAGTAGATGCCTACCATTTTGTGAAAAGATGTGTTCCTGTCAACAACATGGTGATTGGATACATGCTCCCACCCAAGACCTTTAGCCCACCATTACACCATGGCCCTTTTCTCATTAGGGATTCAATCTTGTTGGTCAAGTATATCCAAATTCTACAAGTGGCCACAAGTATATTATTTCTGCCACTAAGTACTTCATAAAGTCGGTCAAGGCTATCCCATTAACCTACACCATAGGAAAATAGGTTTCAAAATTCATCTTGAAGTACATTGTTTGTCATTTTGGTATACCTTAAGACATCATGACTGATAATGGAACTCCTTTTAGAAATCAATAAGTTGACACACTGTATAGGAAATTTAGAAACACCCAACATTTTTCCACCAAATACTACCCCCAAGGAAATTGCCAAGTTGAAGCTACCAATAAAACCATTTTGAAAATCCTAAAGAAAACTATTGATGCAGTTGGCTGTGACTAGCACCTCCAAATTGCTCCAGCCCTTTGGGCCTACTGCACCTCCATCCATATCCCCATAGGAACCGCTCCATTTTCCCTTGTGTATGGTTCTAAAGTTGTCTTACCCATCGAGATTGAGCTCCCTTCCCTTAGAATCTCTCTCAAGAATATGATATTCAAAGAAGAATATCGAGTTATCCACTTGCAAGAGCTACAAATCCTTGATGAGATATGCCTCAATGCCCTAAACTACCTTCACATGTATCAAAATTGCCTTCAGCTTCAATTTCACAAAAAAGTTAGGCCTTGAGAATTTGAGGTGGGTGACTTAGTTTTGTAGCATAACATGAAGAACCTCTAGAACCATGAGAAGAAACGAAAATTTGAACCTAATTGGCTTGCTCCATTTATCATTATAGCCAAATATGGTTTTGAGGCATATTAGATTGCCACTTCAGAGGGACATCCACTCCCTAAACCTATAAATATCCAACACCTCAAGTGGTTCTATACTTGAGTCTTTTAGTTCTTGTATAGTGTTTTTATAGTTCCACAAAATACAAAAAAATTAAAAAATCAAAAACCTCCAAAAACATTCATAAAATGTTCGTAAAGAAAAGACTAAAAAGAAGAAAAAGTTTCTAAAAAAAGTATTTTGGTCCATTATCTATAAGGCTTATCTCACTTCACCCCTTTTCCACTGTTTCATTCCACCTTTGTGCAGAAGTCCTATCTGACTTGCACTTTTCATGCATCTAATAAAAGACCTCTTGTCTACGAGGCACCCAGTCACTTGCATCTTTCAAAAGACCTTTAGTTTGCAAGGCATTTTCCCATCAAGTGTTGATCCTACAAACCCATTACACTAAGCTTTTTCCTATGATAGTGATTGCAATAGAACCTAAACAAAATCGCCATTTTAGACTTAATTCAAGGTAGTGTTCTTTTCACGGCCCTTGCCCAACTTTTGCAATGACATTAGACAAACATATAGGATGAATCCTTCCTATGCATGGTATAACAATTTTCACATTCTAAGACTTAACATTCTTGGTAGGAATTGTGGACTAATTGACTACTTGGTCATGAGGTCTCTTTTTGGTTGATTTCATTTTGTGTGTTAGTAGAAGCCTTTTATGGTGTGCCTTGATCTTCCATATTTTGGTATCACTTGAATAGCTCTCATTGACTACACGTTTTTTTTGTGGTATGATCTATTTTTGATGCTTTAGGATAGATGTGCTAGTTTCAAGTTATGTTTATGCATTGTGCATTAGGGGCAATGGGTTAATACACTTTCCACCAAAGACCCCTAAAAAGGTGTTGGGTGTGCCTAGACCTCTCCAAATGCGTATACATTATTTGTTTCATCATAGCTATGTAGACTAAATCTATCATCCTAAAGTATCTATTTTGTTGAGAGTCTAGTCCTCGCAAAAGAAATTTGTCATCTATGCTTCTATAGCATTTGGTGCATCACTACTCTGCAAAATCAAACTAGGGTGTGCTCTCCCATATAAATACAATTGAATCCCTCGGTATCATGTAGTTAGGATTCATGTAGTATACGGTTCCATTGCACCTTTCTTGAGATAAGGGTTCTATTTATTTCCCCTCTCCTATGCTACGCTACTTGGTTCCTACGACTGAGGAGTTTTGACACATGTCCATTCATTAGGTTCATTCATATTACATTTTTACATTTTAATTTAAATCATTTCACTTTGTATTCATTAGTGTCTTTTTTAGTTACTAACATTTTAGGATACATTCATTGTCACATTAATTAGACATTTTATTCATTATTAGATTTTACCATTAATTCATTACATTAATTCATTAGGTGCATAAATTAAAATCATCATATTTAGTGGCATATACAACATAATACATCTCACAAAACATATAATACATCTATATACATGTAATATAACACAATTCATACATCTCATATATCATCAATAAAACCTCCATCACCCACACATTAGTCATCATATATGCATCATAGGAAACATCACATCACACACATCATGCATCACAATGTCAGTAACCACATCATAAAAATCACATGCATAAGAAACAATCATCCATACACACTTAGGCTCATTGAATCATGTCATATATATATATATATATATATATATATATATATATATATATATATATATATATATATATATATATATATATATATATATATATATATATATATATATATATATATATATATATATATATATATATATATATATATATATATATATATATATATAAAATCATCAATGTCTAGATATAGTCCATATACAAAAAGACTCACGTAGTATCATGTATCATGCAAAACTTGCTGCATCTACATCATTGTGTCAAAATTGCTAGTAGTCAGAATCATGAAGCTGGCTGTGAGGGCACAACCCCTCCTGTACCCCTCCTCGTAGACACCTACCCTATCCACTAACTACTCTGACCACTGGCAACCCCCAGTGGTCTATGAAATGGATGCTTGTAGAAATTTGGATATTGTTGATTGGTAGGCATGACATCATGATATAATGACCTATAATTTGCCACCTCCTACATGGCCCATGTCTTCACTCAGTAGGATGCCATATCCTCCTACATCATAGCCATGGCTACCCTAGGTTGTACTACCTATTGGGCCATATCATACTAATGGTGGTACTCATCCACCTGTGCCTGGTGTGTCTCTCACTCTACTAGTAGCATGGCCACCTCTCATCGTAGAGTCTCTATCTCAACCAACTCGTTCACCTCCTCTGCATCCCAAAATTGCTGAACTCTCCAGTGTCTATCCTCACTTGTAGGGCTACCAAAGCCTCCTAGGAACTTTCTACCCTAGCTCACTATGTCTGTACCTCTGCTTGCAATGTTGCCAGGGCTTGCTGGGCACTATTTTCCTACACCCACTCCACCTCTATCTCACCCTAAAGATGGGCAACCTTTGTTCAGAGACTATCTCACTCTGCCCTAACCATATCTACATCTTGTGCCCCTAGTGTTCCTTGTGCCTATGGCCCATGTGGCCCCTATGGCCCTAATGGCCCCTATGCTTGTGGCTCCTGTGGTGGCCCCACTGGTGCTAGTACCCTCCTCTGGTGGGCTCTACACTATTGTAGAACCTACTATGCCCCCTATATTGGTGGTGACACCACCATTGCCTATCCACCATCCCCTACTCCATCCCCCTCACCTTGTGCCTGATCTACTGGTGGCGATGTTCCGAGTACTATTAATCATATGAGCTAATGGGCTACCTACCACTATGTGTAGGTAGGTGTCATCCCCACATCTCCCCTCACTTTATCCTTATAGAGGAACAAGCTATTGGGGTTGCTAATGGAGAGGGAGGGTGGGTAGAAGTGGGCATTAATGTAGTAGATTATGCTAGAGAACTCATGGAAAACATTGTTGTTGCCATTAAAGGGGAGTCTCAAAATTTAATTGATCCTATTAAGGTGTTCGAGAAGGCCTATTTGAGTAAAAAGTCACAAGGATCCTCTATTGCTTATATTTTAGTACTTTCAGATAAGGTAACCAAAAATTCTTGAGTATCCTACATTATTTGTTTTGATTTGTTATATTATCCCACATATCCTTTTTAGTTTTTGTCATAAATGTTTTGTATCTTTTATTCATAAAATTGTTTGTAGATTAGAATCTCTGAGATTCTTCTAAAGAAAAAGTTGCTCACAACTATATCTATCGATATAGACTCATTTACTTCTTCATGGTTCTAAGTAAGTTTACTTTGATACCTGAATATATATTTTTTCATTATTTTTTATTGTAATAAGAGGTGGGTATACACTATTCAAGTCCCCTATTTAGCAATATGGCTTTAATTATTTTTTTCAGCTTCAAAGTGGTGATGGTGCTGATCTTCCAAGTTTTTCTTAGGTAATGGTAGCATATATTATTTTCCTTTTGATTGACTGCATTAGACTTGCAACTCTACTTGTACACTTGATATTTAATGAGAGTAATTTTAACTTGTTTGGGAAGCATGCTTGCAGACCTTCACCATTAATGTGGCACATGGAGATGTTATAATTGATGGTACGAATGAACTATTTGACAAATTGTATGATGGTGAATTAAATGCACTGGTCATTGAAGTAGTAGGAGATAACTTTGGACCTTAGACAACTGCCAAAAAAATTGTTCTATATACAAGGCAATGTGTACTAGACAAAGATAAAGATACTCATTTTTTTGATGCTACTCAAAGAGTGAGCTATTGGTGTAAAGTGGGAAAGTTGGATGACGTAACTATTTTTGTTTCATATGTCACATCTGTACATTGAAGAGTTGTGTTTTCTTTAAAAGTGAATATTCATAATGACATGGATAAGGTGATGCTTATTACTTTCTTATCTCTTTACCTATAAAGAGATGATGTTAAAATATATTAACTTCCTTTACCAGATTGGAAAATAAGCATCTAATCAACTTCCATCACCCTAGGAATTTTGTTCCTAAGCTTTGCCTAATCCCTAATGAAACATTGTCATGAGAAGGCAACATAATTATCACTTTTCCACTTCCACTTCATATACTCCTCCACAACTTCTTAATTTGTCCCTAGATGCTCTGTAGGGAGAAGCATCATTTCCTTTGGCTCCAAAACACCTAGTTTTGATATATTTCCCATTCTAAGTGTTGAAATGGTTTTTCAAAATTCTACATTGTATAATCCCCAGCTCTCTTTTCCACAACACTCAACATGTTTAGGTGATAAGTTGCACATATCTCCTCACAACTTCCAACTTAACCCTCCAAAACCATTCTCCAACTATAGTGAACATTGTTGTTTTACTATTTTAATATCTAAATTTATAAAATGTAAAATTAAATGAAGTTGCTAACACATTTGAGCTATTATTTTTTTCTTGAGGTGAAGATACTTGCATCAAGATATGTTGAACACCTTCCATGGCTGAAACAATATATAGATCACATAGACATGGAAACTCGTGAGTCTATAGCTCATTTAGTGGGGATCACATGCTTAGCCTTATCTACTTTTTTATCACCTATTTAGATTCATGAATTTTGTTCTAAGTTTAAAGTTTCTAACAAAGGAAGGTTTGTGAACTTATAAGGAGTATTCTTTGTTGTGTCTCAAATTTTAATATTAAAATTAGGATTCAATGGCATAGGTTTTTGAGGAAAACTCCTTAGACAGATATTTTATTAGTGGTAGTTCATTCATTCTCTCTAAAGTAAAAGTCATTTAGTTGGACCATATCTAATGGGATGAGAATGAATGGTCTACTACAACAAGTTGACTTAGAACCTATGCAATTGAATCTTGATGTGAATATCATAAGGTTTGTGTATGTTTCTTTTGTATGATATCTATTGTTTCTCCTTGTTATTTAGAATTGAATACTATTGATCTTCTGAAAGGTGACCTTTAGTGTTTAGTAGTGGTTTATTCTCTTTTGTAGATTTGAAGATAGTCATGGAGCTATTTTTTCTACTAGTTATGTGCTAGCGCAGTGTATGATAGGAACTCCTCCTATAAGTGCTTTCTTGTCTATGTATACAATATGGCCTTTTCATTTTTTGGAATTTTTCCCATGTTTATAGTTTGCATCCATTATTTTCTTAAGAGTTCAACATTCTAAATTAACTAGTTAGGCCATGTTTCTAATTTTTTTTGTATATATATATAAATAATGATGCTTATAGGAGTTCTTCTATGATTGCCTAGGAAAATAATCTTGTTGAATTAGGTTTGAGTTTTCTTTCCTATTTAGTTGTAAGGGAATAAATTAATTAATAATGCTTTTTGTCTAGGAGTTATTTTGAACTGTAATACTTGTTTATATTATTTTGATGAGAAAAATTTTGTACAAAAAATGCATATCATATAGATGTCAACATGCATGATAACACGATTCTAGGATAGAAGTTTGAGTTCATCCTAATGCCCAAGATTCACTTTTTGCATGCATCCATAGGGCACTAGTATCTGCATTAGAATCACAAGCTCAAACCATGTCAAGGACCATTATTATTGAATAGCATCGGTCAGACACTACAGATTGTACATGTATGTGCGTGTATGCTTTACATACACTAACATACATATATAATCTTAGTCTAATTATATATATCTTAAATCTAATCAAGAACTTCATATCAAACTAAGATGGAACTTGTACATATATATTTACATTCAATACCAAAATTATGATGGTCTTGATCAATCCAATATGTCTCTTTATGAATAACATATCGGCCACAAATTAGTTAGTACTAACTAATATGATCTTGTAGAATATTAGATTAATTAGTTAATACTAACTAATCAAATTGGCAACTCATGACAATTGATATTGAAGGATCATGACCTATCTTTGAAGGATTACATTGGAATCTGTGTGTGTGTGTGTGTGTGTGTGTGTGTGTGTGTGTGTGTGTGTGTGTGTGTGTGTGTGTGTGTGTGTGTGTTGTATTGACATTGAAATTAATAAATGCTCAATACCTTCAACAACAGATTGATATTATCATATTGCTTATAATCATTATATACCATCTGACTTATATCTTGTCTACACTATAGTCTTAGTCTTCAGAGGTTAATATATATTGCAAATCAAGATTCAAATATTAATAGAAAAAATGGCCATATCAAACATATTTACATGCCATGATCTACCATTGAACATAGGTTGATGAGATGGATAGAGGATGAAAAGGATCTTTGGGTTAAAGAAGATATTTTACAATATGTTATTCTGGTTATGTCCTGTAAGTTGTGAAATCTACCCATTTCTTCTACTTGTGTAAATCTCACTATTTGTTATCACCCCATGAAAGAGGCTTCCTTTAGATGAATCAATTCCCTAATTTGATATTTACCGTCACATGGGTCTAATTTAATTGACTTGTTTAAGTAGTTGATATGAAATTGTATTAACTTTTTAAGCTTCATCTACCATTTTATGTGATCCTAAATGACCTACTGGCACAAATCAAACATGTTTAAATAGTTCATATGAAAATATGTTAACATTTTTAGCATGATCTACCTTTTGATGGGGATTTCAGATGGTCAAATAAACTCTACATATAAATGATGTACTCCTCAATTTTCATTCTTGAAGCTATGGCCAACATTGACACCAGTGGAATTAGAATGTTGCAAGATCTTAAGAGGGTCCTTGATAACAATCATCTTTAGGTGATAGATCATATTTATTTTTAACTTCAATTTATATATCAATGTTACAAAACTTATGGAATTACATAAGAAACATATAATTGATTTTAAAGTTGGTAAATAAGCTTTTTCAAAAGAGAAAATGTTTTCATAGGAGAAGTATGTCCTTATATAAGACAATATTCTACTTAGTTGAGCTTATATGGGTTTCAGCTAGCATTGGCCAATCTTGGTGTAAATTTGATGGAAAAATTCAATAAGGAAAATTTTACAGAGTTCTTGGGCCAAAACTAGTTGTTTTTCACTATTTCTGATGGTGTGACAATCTGCAATTCACTCTTAAGTCCACCTAAATAAGAAATGCATAGTTGCAAAGATGAACTAAATGTTCTTAATACGGTAGCAACTTGAGTAGTGAAACTTGATCCAAACTCAAACAAAGATAATCTTTGAGACTTTTTAGTTTTTCTTTGTCTAATTGAAGACAAGGAAATAAAATATTTGAGATAAAAAGATAATCCAAAGCATTATATTCAATTTTCATGGACCTTACTAGAAGATTAGATGAATTGTATTGCCACTATCATACAG
Source organism: Cupressus sempervirens (assembly GCA_028749045.1). Taxonomy (NCBI): domain Eukaryota; kingdom Viridiplantae; phylum Streptophyta; class Pinopsida; order Cupressales; family Cupressaceae; genus Cupressus; species Cupressus sempervirens. The sequence goes on along the minus strand of CM053789.1, from coordinate 700,856,242 downwards.
AAGTACCTTACTAGTCTAAATGTTAAAGAAGGAATATTCATAACTTCAAAGAGGGAGAAGTCTTCTTTGGTTTCATAATGTAAACTATTGAGAATCAAATGGAAGGACTCATATTTTTCTTCTAACTCCATGTAGCAAATTGGGTCTTATTTCTTCAAAATTGATGCAAGTTGAGGCAACCAAAGTGAGTAATTATGTTTGTTGTATGCCTATGTGTATTGGAGATGTTAAGTGTGTATCTTCCACAACTAATAAGTAACAAAAGTTTCAAAATTTTCAAAAGTTTCTATGTTGTAATTATGCTATCTAAACTAAAGAAGGAGGTGGTATTTTCTCCATTCTCCAATTTGACCAGTCAACCCAATGCCGTAGGAGCATTTTCAAGTTATCAATTTGTAGACAATTGTAACGATTTTGTATTAATTTGTTACTAAACATGCCTTAAAATAATCCTATTGTATTAGAGAAAGATTATGATGCTTAGAAGTTCATTTTATGTTAGTCTCAAATAAATTTTCTACTTCTTACCTAATGAAAATTTTATTAGATCTTTTGGAAGAACAAAAATCAGCATGATCTTCTTCTTGCAGGCTCCCCAACACCCCAATAAATAGATAAATGTTATGGTGGAAGAGAGTGTGAAGTTGGCCAGAGAATTTAGTGCTAAAAAAGTTCAATGTTGGCATTTCTTGACACACATTATCAAGATAAGCCAGAGCCTCCTTATCCTCCTCATTGCATAGTAGGAACTGATTAAGCAAATCTTGTTCCAAGTTTGATTTAGCTTTTCAGTATTAATATTGCAAAATTTCTTTTCTTGTTGAAAAAAAGGTTTTACTACTATTTGAATTGTTCTCTGCTTGTTTTTTACCATTTTGAATTTTTGATTGGTTTGAAAATCTCTAGTTTGGTTTATTTGCATCTTCTAACTAGATTTTCTTTAGCTTTGTGAATAGAAACATCATCATGGAGATACGTTTTACATAAAAACATAGCTATGGGTAGTGATGTTTATGATATTTGATGTTTAGTGTTCCAAGTTAATTCAACTAGACTCTCTTGGATCCAAGTTAGTTCAAGTTAATTCAAGCTATCATATATTTAAATACTTCCTTGATTTCTTCAATGAATTTTGATGCTTCTTTCATGCCAACAACATCAATTTAGAAGCATTGCTAGGCATTCATTGGGGGATTCACCCCCTCTATTTTTTTTTAAAACAACTTAGTTTGGTCAAAATTTCCACTAATTATTGATAGTTTTCTACCAAGAATTGGTTGAAATTTCTACCAATTCTTGAAAGTTTTTGACAAAGAATTGGTGGAAATTTCCACCAATTCTTGAAAGTTTTCTACCAAGAATTGGTTGAAATTTCCACCAATTCTTGAAAATTTTTGACAAAGAACTGGTGGAAATTTTGACCAATTCTTGAAAGTTTTTTTCATGTCCCCTTTTCAAATAATTAAAAAATAATAAACTTTGCTAAGGCAGGCAGGCTCCAAAAAGGTGAAGTTTCGGAAAAAGGGGCTAATCTTTGGAAACCAATGGACTAATAAATAAAAATTATTATTAAATTATATTTTATTAACCCCTCTTGGATGTGAGTTAGGGTTATGCCCTCTTTTAAGGGGTTTGGAGGCATTTTGGGCTCATTCCAGAACTTGATTTTTGCTAATTTTCTTGTTGTTCTTCAGAGGCTGCCAAACCTGTGGAGAAGGAGACCCAAGAATAGGAGTTTTCAGGTTTCCAGGAAGTCTAAGGATGAGATTTTGAATCCATTCCATGTGCATGCTCATACAGAGTTTGCCTTTGTGCTGAATAGTGTCGATTTGTGAGTTTTCGGGGTTGTTTTTGGTTTGAGTTTGATGTTTTCAGTTGAGTGTTTCATATTAGTTTGGTTGCTGCTGTATTTTAGACTTTAAGATGTTAAAATAGAGCTGAATATATGTATTGGGTCGTGATTAAACTTCTGAGATAGTTTATGAGTGTTTTTGTGGTGTTTCCAGGCATTGTGTGTTAATTTCGGGAGCCCGATTGAGCATAGTTTTGTCCTACATTTGTGAGCTGTTGTGTAAAGGCTATACAAATCTAGAAATTTTATTTTGTAGGCTGTTATGCTGCTGAAATTTCTGTAAAAATGTTCATTCTCAGATTTATTAATAATTTGTGAAGTTGTGAAGTTTTTTGGCACTAATTTGGACATACCCGATTTGGGTTTTATTGGGAAATTGGCAGATCTTTGTAATATTGGTTGTTTGATTTTAAAAATCAGATTTGAGGCTGGAAATACCATGCAAAATTAGTAAAGGGACATTTCAGTGGTATCAGAGCCATGATCTTGCTAGCCTGAGGGTTTGTAGAAGTTGCATGTCAGTTTTAACAACTACCCAGATCTTGCATGTCAGTTTTGACAACTACCCAGATCTTGCATGTCATATTTTATGGTTTCATGTTGCTTCTAATTAGTTGCATGTCAAAATTTATGATCGCATGCAACTAAGTGAAAGAGAAAAAAGATATTTGCAGTGAGAAAAGAATAAAAAAATTTTGATCAAACCCCCATTTGAAAGCAAAAGTACAAAATCTAAGGAAGAAAAAAGTATGGCTAATCCAGATGAGATGGCAAAAAAATTCTTCCAAGACATCCAAAATACTCAGAAGGAAACAGTGGATGGTTTGGCGGAAACTAGAGAGGCTTTGCGAATATTGATAGAAAAATTACAAGGAGTTGCATCTATTAATGAGAAAGGGAGCACTTTAGAGGAGCCAAGAAATGGGAGATCCACACCATCTAAATCAACCAAAACTATTTTCTTGCCTGCAGATGAGCCACCAGTACCAAATCCAGCCATTAATCTAGTGGAAGAGGTTACAGGTAACTTGATTACATTAAGAGCTACTTACAATGGCTTAGATGATGACTTTCGTAGTTCAGTTCCTTTTAGAGAATATGTGGTTATGATGAACACTTTGATGCCCAAGAAAGAGAACAGGAGGGAGCATGACACAAGTGGAAGAGAGCTCAAAAATAAACTAAGCAAGTTTACAGCACCTACTTTTGATGGAACAAATAAAATTTCAGCTAGAGCATGGCTACAAAAATTACAAACTTTCTTCACACTTAACCTCATGAAAGAGAGTGATGCTGTTCAATTTGCAAGTCTACACTTGGAAGATGTAGCCTATGATTGGTGGTATCATGGAATGACTACTCAAGGTCACGATCAGGTAACTAAATTTGAAGATTTCAGTCAAAGAGTGATAGATAGATTTGACCTCAAGGATGATGAAGAGTATTTTAAAGAATTGTCAAAGTTGAAGCAAACCAAATCATTTAATGAGTATATAGAAGAATTTCAAAAAGTGGCTATTATGGTACCTGATATGAGTGAAAAGAGGATTGTTTATCTTTTTCTTGATGGTTTAGAAGATTCTGTTAAGGGTTTGGTTAAGGCTTTCTCACCCTCAACCTTACAGGAAGCTATCAAAAGAAGCTTGCAACTTGAAACTTGCGTGCCTATGAAATCAATCACTAATCAAAAACCCCCAAATCTTTGGCAACATAAGGGAAATTTTTAGAAAAAGACTTTCCCAACACTACCACCAAAAGATGTGACAAATGTGGCAAAAAAGAAGGTAGATGAAGAGACTAGGAGTGAATTACGAAGGAAAAAGCTTTATTTTACTTGTAGAGAACCATGGGTTCCAGGACACAGATGTTTGGGGAAAGGTCAAGTGCACTATATTGAAGTTGCTTCAGAATCTAATTCAAATGAGCATGAGGAATTTCATGATACTAAGGAGGAGGTAGAAGAAGAGAAATTAAAAGAAATCAGCAAGGATGGCACTTTAGCAGCATTATCAGGAGTCCCAAGATACCATCCCTTCCAAATTCGAGGGGTACTAGCAGGGCAAAGGTTGACCATTCTTCTTGATAGTGGGGCAACTCACAATTTTATTGATGAGGGATTTGTCATGAAAAGAGGGCTTAAAGCAGAAGATTTTGAGGGATTCAATGTTACTCTAGCTGATGGATTCACTATGCCTTGCACACGGGTGGTGAAACAACTCAAGATGACCTTAGGAGATTATGAGTTATGTGATGACTTCTATGTGGTTGGTATTGGGGAGACAGATCTTATATTGGGTGTTCAATGGTTGCACTCTATTGGAGGCTATTACATGAACCATCAAACTATGGAGTTTAAATTTCATTTCAATGGGAAAGAAGTCATATTGAGAGGGTTATCGAATGGAGCACCTAAGGCGGTCTCTGCAAAGAGGATGGAGAGGAATTTTCGAAGAGGACAAGTAACATGGGCAGCAGGAGTCATAATCCAACCAACAAGCTCTCCAAAGAATCAAGGTAATTTCCATTTTGAAATTCAAAATATTCTTGATAAGCATAGTATAGTTTTCAATGATTTGCCTCTAGGATTACCACCAGATAGAGGTTTTGAGCATGTTATAGAGTTAGAATAGGGTGCCAAACCAGTTATAACAACCCCATACCGCCATCCAAGAGGTTATAAGGAAGAAATTGAAAAAACTATTAAAGAAATCCTGGACATGGGATTCATAAGGCCTAGCTCTAGTCCATTTGCATCATCTGTGGTACTTGTCAAGAAAAAGGATGGTACAATGAGAATGTGTATAGACTACAGGGCTCTAAACAAGAAGACCATAAAAAATAAGTATCCCATACCACGCATAGATGAACTCATTGATGAGTTACATGGTGCTGTATACTTCTCAAAAATTGACTTAAGATCGGGCTACCATCAAATCTGAATGAGGAGTGAAGATGTGGAAAAGACTGCTTTCAGATGTCACTATGAGCACTTTGAATTTCTTGTTATGCCATTCGGACTCACTAATGCACCTGCAACATTCCAATCTTGTTGAATAAGGTATTCAGTCAACATCTTCAAAAATTTGTATTGGTATTTTTTGATGATATCTTGATATACAGTAAAACATGGGAAGAGCATCTAAAGCACATAGACACTGTTTTGAGAATCTTGGAGCAGCAATCCTTCTATGCTAAGCTATCTAAATGTGAGTTTGGTTTGATAGAGATCCTATATTTGGGACATATTATAAGTTCTAAAGGAGTACAAGTTGATCAACAAAAAATCCAGGCAATTTTGAATTGGCCTCCACCCACCAATCTTACACAGTTGAGAGGTTTCTTCGAGTTGTGTAGCTACTATATGAGATTTTCCAAAGGATTTTCTCAGCTTTCTGCCCCCTTGACTGATTTGAAAAAGAAAGGAGATTTTGTTTGGACAGAAGAGGCATAAAAAACATTTGATAAGCTTAAGGAGGTAATGAGTTCATGCCCTGTGCTTGCAATTCCAGATTTCTCTTTACCTTTTGTTGTTGAATGTGATGCTTCTGGAGAAGGTATAGGGGCTGTCTTAACTCAAAGGGGACATCTAATAGCATTTGAGAGTAGAAAATTAAATCATTCAGAGAAAGGTTACTCCATCTATGATAAAGAAATGTTGGCAATCATGCATGCACTTCATAAGATTAGATAATATTTGGTATGTGGGAGATTCATTGTAAAGATAGACCATAATAGCCTCAGGTTCTTCTTGAACCAAAGGGATTTGAATGATCGTCAACAAAAATGGGTAAGAAAATTGCAAGCTTATGATTTTGATATTGAATACATGAAAGGAAAGAATAATGTGGTTGCTGATGCTCTCTCAAGAAAGCCCACTTTGTGTTCCTTATCATCTATCTCTGCTGATTGGAAAGTCTCCATAATTTTAGAGTATGCTAAAGATTCATTTGCCACCAAGATTTTGGATAAGTTAGTGGATGATAACAGGTACAAAGTTGTTGATGAATTGATTTATTACAAGAATAGGATCTTCTTAGTGCCAGGGTCAAAAACTAAGGAGAGGATATTGAGGGCCTTTCATGACACACCTTTGGCTGGTCATCAAGGATACTTCAAGACATACAGGCAAATTTGAGAGTGGTTTTCATGGAAGGGTATGAAGGAGGATGTCCTTAAACACATTAAGGAATGTCTGGTATGCCAACAAAGCAAGAGTGAGCAAAATTTTCCTGCAGGGTTGTTGTAGCCACTTCCTATTCCCGAACAAAAATGGGAAAGTATTTCCATGAATTTCATCACTGGGTTGCCCAAGGTTCAAGGTAAGGATTGCATATATGTGGTGGTAGATAGATTAACTAAGTATGCACATTTCTTTCCTATCACATCTGATTTCAAGGCATCACAAGTGGCCGAATTGTTCTTCAAGGAAATTTTTAGATTACATGGTTTGCCTAGAAACATTGTTAGTGATTGGGACAATAGATTCCTCAGCTCTTTTTGGAAGGAGCTCTTTCATTTGGCAGGAACTGAACTCACTCTCAGTACTAGCTATCACCCTCAAACAGATGGACAAACAAAGATAGTTAATAAATGGATAGAGGGATATTTGAGGAACTATGTTTCAAATCAACAACATGCTTGGGTGAAATGGTTACACCTAGGGGAGTATTGTTACAATACATCTCATCACATGTCTATTGGTATGCCTCCTTTTTGTGCTCTTTATGGTTATGATGCCCTTTCCTTTGTTGATCTAATACTTTTCGATAGCAGAGTACCCGCAGCAAGTGATTTCATCAAGTAAAGCCAAGACATAATAAGGTCCCTCAAGGATAATCTACAACATGCACAGAACCAACAAAAGATATATGCTGATAGGAAAAGGATTGAAAGATCTTTTGAGGTGGGAGATTTGATATTTGTTAGGTTGCAGCCATATAAGCAAAGCACCTTGAAGAGGAGTGGGGCAGAGAAACTCAAGCCAAGGTTCTATGGGCCTTATAAAATCATCAAGAAGGTAGGAGAGGTAGCTTATGAATTGGAGCTCCCACCAAACAGCAAAATACATAATATTTTTCATGTATCTTGCCTAAAGAAGGTTTTAGGCTAGCAAACCATAGTATCTACAGAATTACCACCTCTTGATGATGAAGGGAAATTAGTTTTGATACCAGAAGAGATTTTGGATACAAGAGAGAAAAGGTTGAGAAATAGGAGTGTCATAGAGCATTTGGTCAAATGGAAAGGATTACCACTAGAGGATGCAACTTGGGAAGGAGCACATATTTTTGAGAATTCCAACCTTCATTTCTTGAGGACAAAAAATATTTGAGAGGGGAGGACTTGTCATGTCCCCTTTTCAAATAATTAAAAAATAATAAACTATGCTAAGGCAGGTAGGCTCCAAAAAGGTGAAGTTTCGAAAAAAGGGGCTAATCTTTGGAAACCAATGGACTAATAAATAAAAATTATTATTAAATTATATTTTATCAACCCCTCTTGGACATGAGTTAGGGTTATGCCCTCTTTTAAGGGGTTTGGAGGCATTTTGGGCTCATTCCAGAACTTGATTTTTGCTAATTTTCTTGTTGTTCTTCAGAGGCTGCCAAACCTATGGAGAAGGAGACCCAAGAATGGGAGTTTGTAGGTTTTTAGGAAGGCTAAAGATGGGAGTTTGAAGCCATTCCATGTGCATGCTCATACAGAGTTTTCCTTTGTGCTGAATAGTGCCGATTTGTGGGTTTTCGGGGTTGTTTTTGGTTTGAGTTTGGTGTTTTCAGTTGAGTGTTTCATATCAGTTTGGGTTGCTACTGTATTTCAGACTTTAAGATGTTAAAATAGAGCTAAATATATTTATTGGGTCATGATTAAACTTCTAAGATAGTTTATGAGTGTTTTTGTGGTGTTTCCGGGCATTGTGTGTTAATTTCGGGAGCCCGATTGAGCATAGTTTTGTCCTACATTTGTGAGCTGTTGTGTAAAGGCTATACAAATCTGGAAATATCATTTTGTAGGTTTTTATGCTGCTAAATTTTTTGTAAAAATGTCCATTCTCAGATTTATTAATAATTTGTGAAGTTGTGAAGTTTTTTGGCACTAATTTGGACATACCCGATTTGAGTTTTATTGGGAAATTGGCAGATCTTTGTAATATTAGTTGTTTGATTTTAAAAATCAGATTTGAGGCTGGAAATACCATGCAAAATTAGTAAAGGGACATTTCAGTTTTCCACCAAGAATTGGTCAAAATTTTGACCAAAAATGACAAATTAGAGTTGGCAGAGGCAACCTTTTTTTTGACAAATATATTTGTCAAAATTTTGACCACCTACAAGTTGGTTAAAATTTTGAGGAGAAAAATTGCCACCAACTGCTTGGTCAAAATTTTGACCAACATGGGTCAAAATTTCAATCAACATTCATCAAAAATTGAGTCCAAATTTATGAGTGAGAGGATAACCTAAAAAAGATACTTGATCAATCTAAGTTGTGTGACAATCCTATATTGGTGAATGTAGATGAAATCCAAAATTTAGTGATTGAAACTACAAGGGAAGAGGTGAAAACATAAGAACCACCTACCATCACCCTTTAAGTCACTAATATACAACCTTTAGATAAAGTACCAGATGTTACACCAACAAAGGTTGAAACAATTGGAAAGGACATAGTGGAAACTCAAGGCACTACTAATACATAAAGTCAAATATGTCAGATATAAATATTTGTTCCTCTAGCACAAGTACAAGGTGTAATTCAAAGCATTGTGGCAAAAAAGGACAAGCCTAAAGAGATTGAGTTGACACCCAAGCTAAAGGAGCAAGAAATAATTCAAGCCCTGGTAACTTTGCCACAATCTGGCACTCCTTTCAGTCACACTCTTCAGAAGCCAAGCACATATGCAACACCTTTGCTATTCTCAATGCCGAGTCCAAGTCCATCAAAGGTAGAAGAGGTAATACAATATGAAGATGTAAGTGTTGATGAAGAAATTGTCTTACCAAGATATGATTATGCCATAGTGACAATAGAGCAGATGAGCATACTACAAGAAGCCCTACCTAGAAAGAAGCATCATGAATTGCTCATAAGGGAGCATAGGTAGGAGCAAGCTTTGCTGGATATTAAAGAAATATTTCTAGATGCATATAACCTACCTACCATAAATGAGACCAAGCCACTTATTGAACAATTGAAAAATACAGTGGAAAAGGTAAGTGATGCAGACCTTGATACAAATGCAAAATTATTAGAATGGTCTAAAAAGAAATTTCAAAATAAAGTGAATGAGAAAAGAGTAGGTGATATAGCACTGACACAAGTTGCATTGGAAACTGTTAGTGCCTGATATGGTCATAGTATCAAAACTTCAAGTGCAAAGTTCTTGAACCACTTCGAACTAAAGTTTGAAGTAGTTCAAAGAGGTTCGATGGTTCAAATGGGTTAAAAAATGCAGATTGGTTAGGAAAGTTTAGAATTCTGTCTCAGTGCATTCACCAGATTCAATTAGTTAATCCCATGACTTCAAGAAAGTGCAGTGGTGCAAATTAAGATGAAGATTAGGTGCAGTGGTTCAAAGGCACAAGGTGGTTCACTGGTTCAACTTGCAGATTCATAATCTAAGTTCAAATTCTGTCAGTTCAGCAGTTTCAAGGGTTCATTCTGTAGTGCCTGCCCCTAGTTCACATTTTGTTATCGTTGCTGAACTCTTTTAGAACTAGTTTTATGTTGTTGGTTAGCAACATTCTTTTGAGATTATTAGATATTGTGCTATGGATTCATTTTATTATGTGATGAGATTACTTAGACTCTACATTTCATGTATGTATGATAATTATTTTTAGTGTTCACAATTATTGATGATGATTATTACATTGCTTTCAATTATTAATGATGATTAGTAAGATAATTTATTATCATATGTGCTTTCTTATAGATACTTACCCCATACTTGCATATGTATGGTGTGCGTGTTTGCCTTGCGTGTTTGCTTTTGTATGGCATGTCTGATATAGTTAAAGAAGGGAGTCGTAGTCACCTGCTAGTCAGGATCTACATGATGCACCACTTCCTAACATATGGTTTTTATGTAGGTTGTAGATACCGGGTATCGACTTCCTTGAATTGTCAGGATGAGCATACCCTATCACATTATCTCAATGATAAGAGAGCGGAGATAAATTCTCAAGTCCAAATCCCAACCCTTTGAGTCATTTATCCTAATTAAAAAATTAAGACAAGTATCTGAGTTGAATACCGACCGAATCTGTCGGATGACATATTTTGTGATTCTTTAACCCTTTAGATTTATTTTGTATGATTTGTTCTATGATGCGTTTTCATATTTTATCTTGGAGGTCTATGGTGAATTTTCCATTAGTTAAGTCTTAATAAATAGATTTAATTAATAAATTATTTATTTCAAAAAATTAATAAAATATCACGATCTTTGATATTTTGATTGTAATGAATTAAATGTGAATTATTGGAAAAAAAGAAATTAAATAAAAAAAAATTAAAAATTAAAATTAATAATAATTATAAAATAATAATAAAGTAATAAATAAAATAATAATAATAATAAAAGTTATAAAAATTAAAATGAAAGTTATAAAATTTAAATAGAGATTATTTAAAAAGTAAATTGGAGTTATAAGCTTGCATGGGAATTAACATGTGTCAACAACATGGGGGTTAGTGCATCAATTAAGCACAAGGTGTCTACAATTCTATGACTCATCAAAAAGAATTGAAAAAGACCCATGCTTAGTTGGTGACACCTTTCAGCAGTTTCAAGAAACATTCCAAAGGTTTCTTGGGAGCTCTTGATATTCAAGCATTCATAGAAGCTTAAATGAAAAGCTTAATGGAAGCTACAAGCTTAATGGAAGCCTCGAGCTACAAGCTAAAAAATAAATAAAAACTTCAAAGCTTACATGCATGAGAGAAGATTCATATGCTCATATATTTTCTACTTGCTTCTATGCTCCTTCTAGCTCTTCTAATCACTTGGAGGATTCGATCGGCTTGGATTCTTGGAAGAATTGTGAATGATGGACAAGGAAGGGATTTTCTATGGATTTCTGAGGCATGAAAAATTAGCATCAGTGTCCAGGTGCACTCGTAATATTCTCATATTCTCTTCGCACTCTTTCTCTTCCTGTCTTCATCATATCTGTTTTATGTGTCTGAATACTCTCTGTATTTGAAATTAGAATCTAGATATTTTGTTTGGATGAGAAGAAAACAATAGAAAAACCCTAGTTCCAAATGAGAAAGAAATTAGATTTTAATCGAGTTTGGGTTCGAATTTATATTAAATTAGAAAGACAAGATTTGGAATTAAAATAAAAATTTTATGGTGAAATTTCGAATGATTAGATATAATCTTTCTATCAAATTATATTTTTAAATGCATATGAACAAATCCTTTTATGGTTAAATTTAGAGAACAATCATTTTAACAGAAAATTCTTAATTCATCACAAATTGACATGTCGTTGCCCCTTGGATAGACCCGAACTCAGTCATTCTTAACTTTTTATCGAGATCAAATTTATTCGATCGCTCTAATCAAAATTGGAGAAACTTGGCCCTCTCCAACTTATTTAAATTTTAGTCCGATCCAACGGTTCATTAGGGAGATATGACCGTCGTACTGAGACTGTTTTATTCAACGACAGATATTTTTCCATTTCTCATAATCAAGAGTTCTTTATGCTTAAACTTCACAAAAATAATATATATCAAAGCATGGAATGAATTAAAGATATTATTGAAATCTTCCCTTATTAGAATCTTATTAACATGCATTAGTTTTATATGATTTATTATCTAATCTAATTAAATTAAATTTAATTAAGATTAGTTAATAGTAGAAAAAGTGTAATTAATTATTAGTCAATCTAAGTAAATAGATTTTTAAATGAGAGAAAATTAAAAGAAAAGAGATTTTAATATAGTTTATATAGTGGACTTTTTGTAATGTATATTAAACACTATTTAATATATATTAAATAATTTAGAGATGGTAATTTTATATTACGTTTTTAAATGAAGAGACTTTAATGATAATGGATTAAGATTTAATTGACATGAAGTCACTATTATAACATTGTTATAATTTGAATTACTATGGTATTATTAATACGTTATATATTATTAACTAAATTATTGATATACTTTAATGATATTAAGAGTTAACTAATGAAGCTTATATGTAAAGTTTTCTACATCGATTAATAATAGTTTTGATGAGTTTATTATTTATTAATGTTTATTGAGACTAACAAACTATTAATAAATAATAGTGTAAATAGTTTAAACAGTTATCAATTAATACGATCAGAGTTAATTTAGAGGAGATTAGTTAATGATTGAAGTAATGTAAAAGATATTAATCAAATTGAATTGGTTAATAATTTGGAGTATTAATTAATTGAATTATTGTACATAGGGAAAACTTATTTGAGATAATAATACTTGGTATTGGAGATTTATTATAACTTGTTATTATTAAAATAAAATGAAAACATTGTTGAAAGAATGATGAATGTGGTCATTATAGATTTATTAATAAGATTTCCAATATAGCTTGTTATTAAATATTAACAAGTTATTATTATTGAACTATGTATATGAATATTTGTGTACTCAATTATAGATAACTTTTACCTTACAAAATTATAGTTAGTTACTAGTCAACTGATATTAATTGGAATGTTTAATTAAATTAATGAGAGTTAATTAGATTTAATTAACAATTAAGTTAAGTAATGAAGATTTAATTGATATAATTCTTTTAATAAGATTGTAGAAATATTGATATCAAATTGATAGGTCTTATTTTTATGACTCGAATGATGACCTTAGATATTTAATGGTGAAGACTTAGTAATATTTAATTGAGGATTATTAGAATATGGATCTATGTTAATTGATTGATGTAATTGATCATTTTAATAAAGTTATAATTTCTTATTCAAAGAATAATAATTGGTTCTCTTATAATATAACGAATAATGATCTTAAAAAAAGTTGAAAGGTTAATCGATTAGAATATGGATCATGATTAAATATAAAGGACAATTTAATTAAAGTCAATGATGATCAGTTTAGTGAATATTTATCCTTAAGTTATTTTTAGAATGTAATTCTTAATAATGGAAGGATAATGCTATCGAGAAATAATTGGGTTAACTTGTAGATCAAATGATGAAACTTAAAACACTTGAAGTATACTCGAAAATAAAAAACTAAAAACCCCTACACATTATTCAACTATGTGAATTTAGTAAACCAAAACATGTGTTTGCATCGTGTATTCTATATGCTTCTTATTTTAGGTTTTGGGTTGACTAGTGTTGATCAGTCCTAGGTTGTTACCAGAGGCTCGGGAGTTATGAGATGTGATGGCATGTTGATCTTATTTGGTTTCGATCTTTATAAGCTCAACTATGGTTATGTGATCGTATGCTCTATGAAATGTTTGTATTTGTTCTTCAACCTTCATGTGTGAAGCTGAGATGTATATATATCTGAGATGCTTGAGCTAATCATTTTTGAGTCATCGATCAGTTATCCTTGGATTACTTTCTAGTCGCCATGATGAGACAGAAATCTGAATTTATTTTTTGATGATGTCATGTTGTGACATGTTTAACTCAACCATTTTAGAGTCTTCGATCAATATGATTTTGAGATATTTTTGGTTGCTTGTTCAGAACCATTTATCTTGAAATATATTTTGGTTATTGAGAACCAATTGATACTTATGATTATCAGTAATGCCTTCAGTTGCCAATAGAGAACTGTTGTTGTCATGATTTTTTATGAATGCTTTTTCAGATGCTCATAGAGATTTGATGATTCTTATCTTAGAGATTTGATGATTCTTATTATGGATATTTGATGCTTTTATGCATATTTGATGATTTTACTATGGATTATCTTTTATAATTTTGAGATTTATGATTCCATGAGCTTAGGGTAGGTAATCTACTTGTAGTGTCGGGAAGAGGCTTGCAATGGGGGCCGGGGCCCTAAGTGGCTGCTAGGGTAACTCATTGTAAATTTGGTTAATAAGTGATAACATTTACATACTAAATGGAAATTAAATGAACCTAAAAAGATAATTGTTGACATTCTCACCCATTCCTTGAGTGCTTGTACAGGCTAGGATGGGAGTAGTGAGAACGCATGGTTGCAACCGTGCATTCCGTAGTATGCTTTGTCAGTATGAGAGGATACTAGTGGCCGCATGAGATCAGTATGGACCCGTGGAGTTTAGCTAACTGTCAGGGTAACTTGTATGTGATAATTGCAATGACACTTTCCCACTTCCAGAGTAGGTTTCCTATATGTCTTTGTGTGCCTCTGAGAATTAGATGTCGATTTTGTGTGTGTTGAAACTTTTGAGTTAGTATACTTTTAGGATTCCTAAAATTTTTATGCTATGTGTATTGATATCTTATTTGAGACTTGAGATTATCTCATCAGCACGGTGGGAGTGGACCACTTAGGTTCCACGTGGTCGGGTGGTAGTGTATTTTCACTCTTATCATTTGAGATCCGTCTGAGACATCATGGCTGGAGTATCTTTGGTTGGTATTTATTGCTCATTATGTTCTTGGAGCATTATGATAGATAATATACCTTATTATGGATGTATTTACTGGTATATTTCTTATATTGATGATTTGCCTTACTTTGCATATGTTAGTTGATGATTTATTATGCTTTACTTTGCATGTTAGTAGGATGTTTTAAGAGTGACATTCCTACTATGTTAATATCGATGATCTCTTTGGTGGTTTGGAATGTTATGCACGGAGGGATGGCTAGGATCCACGATGGTCTAATAATGCTATTTACGGTTAGGAGGAACCGTGCACTTAGTTATTTATGTTTGTGATATATGGTTATCTTTTGTGATGGATGTTTATATCTTTTGTGATGATGTATCATGTATGATATGTGGTTTCATTTATGTTATTGCATCATAGATTAATATTAGATGATGATGATGTACTTTATTTACTTGGATATTTATTCTTTTAAGCTTTACATACTCTGTGATATGTACAATGGATGATTAAGCTAAATTAAAATATAATTACAAAAAGACACTTGTATATTGTTTAAGTACATTGGATGTATCATTATTATTTCATAAGGATGGGATGTTAGATGAATAGTTAATTTAGATGTGATACAAAATTAAAAGATTTTTAAAGAATGTAGCCTGTTATGTATGTATGTTATGTTTATTTTCATTTGAATTGTTGCTATTGCTTCTGCAAATGTTATAAATAGTTTTATCTTTCATGTTTTAAAAAAAAAAATTGTTTGGTCCAAACTTAGTAAACTTCTTTGAATCCCTTGGCGGGGCATTACATTTGGTATCAAAGCCCGAGTTTCAACATTGGGAGCTCTGGGTATATTGAAATCCTACTAGTTATTAATTAGTTGAATAAAATGAAAAATTAAAACTATCATGTGTATCTTTTTCAAACTGAAAACTTGAAACTAGGTGAACTGAAACAGAACTTAAAACTGTTACTTGCATATTTTTATTTTTATTTTTTAATATTTCAACACTTAGCTTTCAAAACTAAAAATTGAAACTCATTCTAGCTGCAAAACATGTATCTTTTATCTATATTGTAAGGTAGTAAACTTCTGTTTATCTTTGCAATCATTAAGTTGCTCTTGTTTATATTGAATTAAGGGATCTATTTTAGTAGTTGTTAAAAGAATGAATGTTGGATCGATATGATTTTTTGTTTACCATTAAATCAGAATCATATTGGTCTAAGGGTGTTGTAATATCCTCAATAGAAACATGTTTTCTTACAGAGGGAAAGGGTTCAATGGGACCCACATAGTGAGTATCTTAGTTTTTCATTCTTGTAGGCTTCTAAGAGTAAGCGTAATCTTAGGGGGGTGGATGTAGTGCCTGCCCCTGGTTCACATTTTGTTATCGTTGCTGAACTCTTTTATAACTAGTTTAATGTTATTGGTTAGCAACATTCTTTTGAGATTATCAGATATTGTGCTATGAATTCAGTTTATTATGTGATGAGATTACTTAGACTCTACATTTCATGTATGTATGATGATTATTTTTAGTGTTCACAATTATTGATGATGATTATTACATCGCTTTCAATTATTAATGATGATTAGTAAGATGATTTATTATCATATGTTCTTTCTTATGGATACTTACCCCATACTTGCATGTGTATGGTGTGCGTGTTTGTCTTGCATGTTTACTTTTGTATGGCATGTCTGATGTGGTTAAAGAAGGGAGTCGTAGTCACCTGCTATTTAGAATTTACACGATGCACCACTTCCTACCATTGTATGTTTAGTTTAGTATATATTGTGTTTGTACATGCATAATTTTTATGCAGGTTGCAGGTATCGGGTATCGACTTCCCTAAATTATCAAGATGAGCGTACCTTATCACATTATCTCAATAATAAGAGAGGGGAGATAAATTCTCAAGTCCAAATCCCAACCCTTCGAGCCATTTGTCCTAATTGAAAAATTAGGATAAGTATCTGAGTTGAATACCCACCGAATGTGTCGGATGACATATTTCGTGATTTTTTAACCTTTTAGATTTATTTTGTATGATTTGTTCTATGATAGATTTTCATATTTTATCTTGGAGGTCTATGGTGAATTTTTTATTAATTAAGTCTTAATAAATAGATTTCATAAATAATTAATTAATTTGAAAAAAAAATAAAATATCATGATCTTTGATATTTTGATTGTAATTAATTAAATATGATTTATTGGGAGAAAGGAAATTAAATAAAAGAAAAGTAGAAATTAAAATTAATAATAATTATAAAATAATAATAAAGTAATAAATAAAATAATAATAATCAAAGTTATAAAAATTAAAATGAAAGTTATAAAATTTAAATAGAGATTATTTAAAAAGTAAATTGGAGTTATAAGCTTGCATGGGAATTAACATGTGTCAACAACACGGGGGTTAGTGCATCAATTAAGCACAAGGTGTTTACAATTTTATGACTCATAAAAAAGAATTGGAAAAGACCCATGCTTAGTTGGTGACACTTTTCAGGGGTTTCAAGAAGCATGCCAAAATTTTTTTTAGAGCTCTTGATATTCAAACATTTATGAAAGCTTAAATGAAAAGCTTAATGGAAGCTACAAGGTTAATGGAAGCTTCAAGCTACAAGCTGAAACAAAATAAAAATTTCAAAGCTTACATGCATGGGAGAAGATTCATATGCTCATATATTTTCTACTTGCTTCTATGCTCCTTCTAGCTCTTCTAATCACTTGGAGGATTCGATCAGCTTGGATTCTTGGAAGAATTGTGAATGATGGAGAAGGAAGAGATTTTTTATGGACTTCTGAGGCATGATAAATTAGCATCACTATCTAGGTGCACTCATGATATTCTCATATTCCCTTTGCACTCTTTCTCTTCCTGTTTTCATCATATCTGTTTTATGTGTCTGAATACTTTTTGTATTTGAAATTGAAATCTAGATATTTTATTTTGATGAGAAGAAAATAATAGAAAAACCCTAGTTTCAAATGAGAAAAATATTAGATTTTAATCGGATTTGGGTTTGAATTTATATTAAATTAGAAAGACAAGATTTGGAATTAAAATAGAAATTTTATGGTGAAATTTCGAATGATTAGATGTAATCTTTCTATCAAATTATATTTTTAGATGCATATGAACAAACCCTTTTATGGTTAAATTTAGAGAACAATTATTTTAACAAAAAATTCTTAATTCATCACAAATTGACCTGTCGTTGCCCCTTGGATAGACCTGAACTCAGTCATTCATAACTTTTTATCGGGATCGAATTTATTCGATCACTCTAGTCAGAATTGGCGCAACTTGGCCATCTCTAACATATTTAAATTTTAACCCAATCCAACAGTTCATTAGGGAGATATGACCGTCGTACTAAGACTATTTTATTCAACGACAGATATTTCTCCATTTCCCATAATCAAGAGTTTTTTATGCTTAAACTTCACAAAAATAATATATATCAAAGCGTGGAATGAATTAAAGATATTATTAAAATCTTCTCTTATTAGAATCTTATTAATATGCATTAGTTTTATATAGTTTATTATCTAATCTAATTAAATCAAATTTAATTAAGATTAGTTAATAGTAGAAAAAGTGTAATTAATTATTAGTCAATCTAAGTAAATAGATTTTTAAATGAGAGAAAATTTTAAAAAAACAGATTTTAATATAGTTTATATAGTAGACTTTTTGTAATGTATATTAAATATTATTTAATATATATTAAATAATTTAGAGATGGTAATTTTATATTACGTTTTTAAATGAAGAGACTTCAATGATAATGGATTAAGATTTAATTGACATGAAATCACTATTATGACATTGTTATAATTTGAATTACTATGGTATTATTAATACATTATATATTATTAACTAAATTATTGATATACCTTAATGGTATTAAGAGTTAACTAATGAAGCTTATGTAAAGTTCTCTAGATCGATTAATAATAGTTTTGATAAGTTTATTATTTATTAATATTTGTTGGGACTAAAAAACTATTAATAAATAATAGTGTAAATAGTTTAAACAATTATCAATTAATACGATCAGAGTTAATCTAGAGGAGATTAGTTAATGATTGAAGTACTGTAAAAGATATTAATCAAATTGAACTGGTTAATAATTTGGAGTATTAATTAATTGAATTATTGTACATAAGAGAAACTTATTTGAGATAATAATACTTGGTATTGGAGATTTATTATAACTTGTTATTATTAAAATAAAATGAGAACATTGTTGAAAGAATAACGAATGTGGTCATTATAGATTTATTAATAAGATTTTCAATATAATTTTTTATTAAATATTAACAATTTATTATTATTGAACTATGAATATGAATATTTGTGTACTAAATTATAAACTTTTAACTTACAAAATTATAGTTAGTTATTAGTCAACTGATATTCAGGCATTCATAGAAGCTTAAATGCAAAGCTTAATGGAAGCTACAAGCTTAATAGAAGCTTCGAGCTACAAGTTAAAAAAAATAGAAACTTCAAAGCTTACATGCATGGGAGAAGATTCATATGCTCATATATTTTCTACTTACTTCTATGCTCCTTCTAGCTCTTCTAATCACTTGGAGGATTCGATCGGCTTGGATTCTTGGAAGAATTGTGAATGATGGAGAATGAAGGGATTTTCTATAAACTTTTGAGGCATGACAAATTAGCATCAATGTCCAGATGCACTCGTGATATTCTCATATTCCCTTTGCACTCTTTCTCTTCCTGTCTTCATCATATCTATTTTATGTGTCTGAATACTCTCTGTATTTGAAATTGAAATCTAGATATTTTATTTGGATGAGAAGAAAACAATAGAAAAACCCTAGTTCTAAATGAGAAAGAAATTATATTTTAATCGGGTTTGGGTTCGAATTTATATTAAATTAGAAAGACAAGATTAAAAATAAAAATAAAAATTTTATGGTAAAATTTCAAATGATTAGATGTAATCTTTTTATCAAATTATATTTTTAAATGCATATGAACAAACCCTTTTATGGTTAAATTTAGAAAACAATTATTTTAACAGGAAATTTTTAATTCATCACAAATTGACCTGTCACTGCCCCTTAGATAGACCCGAACTCAGTCATTCATAACTTTTTATCAGGATCGAATTTATTCGATCGCTTCAGTCAGAATTGGCAAAACTTGGCCCTCTCCAACATATTTAAATTTCAGCTCGATCCAATAGTTCATAGTGAGATATGGCCGTCGTATTGAGACTGTTTTATTTAAGGACGGATATTTCTCCATTTCTCATAATCAAGAGTTCTGTATGCTTAAACTTCAGAAAAATAATATATATCAAAGCATGAAATGAATTAAATATATTATTGAAATCTTCCCTTATTAGAATCTTATTAATATGCATTAGTTTTATATAGTTTATTATCTAATCTAATTAAATCAAATTTAATTAATATTAGTTAATAGTAGAAAAAGTGTAATTAATTATTAGTCAATCTAAGTAAATAAATTTTTAAATGAGAGAAAATTAAAAGAAAGGAGATTTTAATATAGTTTATATAGTGGACTTTTTGTAATGTATATTAAATACTATTTAATATATATTAAATAATTTAGAGATGGTAATTTTATATTACGTTTTTAAATGAAGAGACTTCAATGATAATGGATTAAGATTTAATTGACATGATGTCACTATTATAATATTGTTATAATTTGAATTACTATGGTATTATTAATACGTTATATATTATTAACTAAATTATTGATATACCTTAATGGTATTAAGAATTAACTAATGAAGCTTATGTAAAGTTTTCTAGATCGATTAATAATAGTTTTAATGAGTTTATTATTTATTAATGTTTGTTGAGACTAACAAACTATTAATAAATAATAGTGTAAATAGTTTAAACAGTTATCAATTAATACGATCAAAGTTAATTTAGAGAAGATTAGTTAATGATTGAAGTACTGTAAAAGATATTAATCAAATTGAATTGGTTAATAATTTGGAGTATTAATTAATTGAATTATCGTATATAGGAGAAACGTATTTGAGATAATAATATTTGGTATTGAAGATTTATTATAACTTGTTATTATTAAAATAAAATGGGAACATTGTTGAAAAAATGACGAATGTGGTCATTATAGATTTATTAATAAGATTTCTAATATAGCTTGTTATTAAATATTAACAAGTTATTATTATTGAACTATGAATATAAATATTTGTATACTAAATTATCGATGAATTTTAACTTACAAAATTATAGTTAGTTATTAGTCAACTGATATTAATTGAAATGTTGCCTTGGATATATAGTTATTAATTAAATTAATGAGAGTTAATTAAATTTAATTAACAATTAAGTTAAGTAATGAAGATTTAATTGATATAATTCTTTTAATAAGATTGTAGAAATATTGATATCAAGTTGATAGGTCTTATTCTTATGACTCGAATGATGACTTCACATATTTAATGGTGAAGACTTAGTAATATTTAATTGAGACCTATTAGAATATGGACCTATGTTAATTGATTGATGTAATTGATCATTTTAGTAAAGTTATAATCTTTTATTCGAAGAATGATAATTGATCTTCTTATAATATAACGAATAATGATCATAAAAAAGTTGAAAAGTTAATCAATTAGAATATGGATCATGGTTAAATATAAAAGACAATTTAAGTAAGGTTAATGATGATCAGTTTAGTGAATATTTATCCTTAGGTTATTCTTAGAATGTAATTCTTAATAATGGAAAGATAATGCTATCGGAGAACAATTGGGTTGACCTGTAGGTCAAATGATAAAATTTAAAACACTTGAAGTATACTTGCAAAAAAAAAATTGGAAACCCCTACACATTATTCAACTATGTGAATTTAGGAAACCAAAACATGTGTTTCCATCATGTATTCTATATGCTTCTTATTTTGGGTTTTGGGTTGACTAGTGTTGATCAGTCCTAGGTTGTTACTAGAGGCTCGGGGGTTATGAGATGTGATGGCATGTTGATCTTATTTGGTTTCGATCTTTATAAGCCCAACCATGGTTATGTGATTGTATGCTCTATGAAATGTTTGTATTTGTTCTTCAGCCTTCATGTGTGATGCTGAGATGTATATATATCTGAGATGCTTGAGCTAATCATTTTTGAGTCATCGATCAGTTATCCTTGGATTACTTTGTAGTCGCCATGATGGGACTGAAATGTGAATTTATTTCTTGATGATATCATATTGTGACATGTTTGACTCAACCATTTTGGAGTCTTTGATCAGTATGATTTTGAGATATTCTTGGTTGTTTGTTTAGAACCATTTATTTTGAGATATATTTTGGTTATTGAGAACCAATTGATACTTATGATTATCAGTGATGCCTTCAGTTGCCAATAGAAAACTATTGTTATCATGATTTTCTATGGATACTTTTTCAAATGCTCATGGAGATTTGATGATTTTTATCTTAGAGATTTGATGATTCTTATTATGGATATTTGATGCTTTTATGCATATTTGATGATTTTATTATAGATTATCTTTTATGATTTTCAGATTTATGATTCCATGAGCTTAGGGTAGGTAATCTACTTGTAGTGTCGAAAAGGGGCTTGCAATGGGGGCTGGGGCCCTAAGTGGCTGCTAGGGTAACTTATTGTAAGTTTGGTTAATAAGTGATAACATTTACACACTAAATAGGGATTAAATGAACCTAAAAAGATAATTGTTGATGTTCTCGTCTATGCCTTGAGTTTTTGTACAGGCTAGGATGGGAGTAGTGAGAACGCATGGTTGCGACCGTGCATTTCGTAGTATGCCTTGTCAGTATGAGAGGATACCAGTGGCTGCATGAGATCAGTATGGACCCGTGAAGTTTAGCTAACTGCTAGGGTAACTTGTACATGATAATTGCGATGACACTTTCCCGCTTGCAGAGTAGGTTTCCTACATATCTTTGTGTGCCTCTGGGAATTAGATGTCGATTTTGTGTGTGTTGAAACTTTTGAGTTAGTATACTTTTAGGATTCCTAAAATTTTTATGCTATATTTATTGATATCCTGTTTGGGACTTGAGATTATCTCCTCAGCACGGTGGGAGTGGACCATTTAGGTTTCATGTGGTCGAGTGGTAGTGCATTTTCACTCTTATCATTTGAGATCCGTCTGAGACACTGTGGCTGGAGTATCCTTGGTTGGTATTTATTGTTCATTATGTTCTTGGAGCATTATGATAGATAATATACCTTATGATGGATGTATTTACTGATATTTTCTTATATTGATGATTTTCTTTACTTTGCATATGTTGGTTGATGATTTATTATGCTTTACTTTGCATGTTAGTAGGATGTTTTAGGAGTGACATTCCTACTATGTTAATATCGATGATCTATTCGGTGCTTTGGAATGTTATGCACAAAGAGATGGCTAGGATCCACGATGGTCTAATAATGCTATTTACAGTTAAGAGGAACCGTGCACTTAGTTATTTATGTTTGTGATATATGGTTATCTTTTGTCATGGATGTTTATATCTTTTGTGATGACGTATCATGTATGATATATGGTTTCATTTATGTTATTGCATCATGGATTAATATTAAATGATGATGATGTACTTTATTTACTTGGATGTTTATTCTTTTAAGCTTTACATAGCCTATGATATGTACAGTGGATGATTGAGCTAAACTAAAATATAATAACAAAAAGACACTTGTATATTGTTTAAGTACATTAGATGTATCATTGTTATTTCATAAGGATGAGATGTTAGATGAATAGTTAATTTAAATGTGATACAACGTTAAGGGATCTTTAAATAATGTCATCTGTTATGTATATATGTTATGTTTATTTTCATTTGAATTGTTGCTATTGCTTCCGCAAATGTTATGAATGATTTTATCTTTCATGTTTAAAAAAAAAAAATTGTTTGGCAAACTTAGTAAATTTTTTTGGATCTCTTGGTAGGGCATTACATTTGGTATCAGAGCTCGAGTTTCAACATTGGGAGCTCTGGGTATATTGGAATGCTACTAGTTATTAACTAGTTGAATAAAACAAAAACTTAAAACTATCATGTGTATCTTTTTCAAACTGAAAACTTGAAACTAGATGAGCTGAAATAGAACTTAAAATTGTTACTTGCATATTTTTTTTTTAATATTTCAACACTTAGCTTTCAAAACTAAAAATTGAAACTCATTCTAGCTACAAAATATGTATCTTTTATCTATGTTGTAAGGTAGTAAACCTCTATTTATCTTTTCAATCATTAAGTTGCTCTTGTTTAGATTGAATTAAGTGATCTATTTTAGTAGTTGTTAAAAGAATGAATGTTGGATCAATATGGTCTTCGATTTACCATTAAATCAGAATCATATTGCTCTAAGGGTGTTGTAATATCCTAAATGAAAACATGTTTCCCTACAAAGGGAAAGGGTTTAATGGGACCCACATAGTGAGTATTTTAGTTTTTCATTCTTGTAGGCTTCTAGGAGTAAGCCTAATCCTAGGGGGTTGGATGTAGTGCCTGTCTCTGGTTCACATTTTGTTATCGTTGCTGAACTCTTTTAGAACTAGTTTTATGTTGTTGGTTAGCAACATTCTTTTGAAATTATCAGATATTGTGCTATGGATTCAGTTTATTATGTGATGAGATTACTTAGACTCTACATTTCATGTATGTATGATGATTATTTTTAGTTTTCACAATTATTGATGATGATTATTACATTGCTTTCAATTATTAATGATGATTAGTAAGATGATTTATTATCATATGTGCTTTCTTATGGATACTTACCCTATACTTGCATGTGTATGGTGTGCGTGTTTGCCTTGTGTGTTTGCTTTTGTATGGCGTGTCTGATGTGGTTAAAGAAGGGAGTCGTAGTCACCTGCTAGTCGGGATCTACACGATGCACCACTTCCTACCATTGTCTGTTTAGTTTAGTATATATTGTGTTTGTACATGCATAGTTTTTATGCATGTTGCAGGTACCGGATATCGACTTCTCTGAATTGTCAAGATGAGTGTACCCTATCACATTATCTCAATGATAAGAGGGGAGATAAATTCTCAAGTCCAAATCCCAACCCTTTGAGCCATTTGTCCTAATTGAAAAATTAGGACAAGTATGTGAGTTGAATACCCACCGAATGTGTCGGATGACATATTTTGTGATTCTTTAACCCTTTAGATTTATTTTTGTATGATTTGTTCTATGATGGGTTATCATATTTTATCTTGAAGGTCTATGGTGAATTTTTCATTAATTAAGTCTTAATAAATATATTTAATTAATAAATTATTTATTTGAAAAAATTAATAAAATATCATGATTTTTGATATTTTGATTGTAATTAATTAAATATGAATTATTGGGGGAAAAAGAATTAAATTGAAAAAAATTAAAAATTAAAAATAATAATAATTATAAAATAATAATAAAGTAATAAATAAAATAATAATAATAAAAGTTATAAAAATTAAAATGAAAGTTATAAAATTTAAATAAAGATTATTTAAAAAGTAAATTGGAGTTATAAGCTTGCATGTGAATTAACATTTGTCAATAACATGAGAGTTAGTGCATCAATTAAGCATAAGGTGTCTACAATTCTATGACTCATAAAAAAGAATTGGAAAAGACCCATGCTTATTTGGTGACACCTTTCAGCAGTTTCAAGAAGCATTCCAAAGGTTTCTTGGGAGCTCTTGATATTCAGACATTCATAGAAGCTTAAATGAAAAGCTTAATGGAAGCTACAAACTTAATGAAAGCCTCGAGCTACAAACTAAAAAAAACTAAAAACTTCAAAGCTTACATGCATGGGAGAAGATTCATATGCTCATATATTTTCTACTTGCTTCTATGCTCCTTCTAGTTCTTCTAATCACTTGGAGGATTCGATCGGCTTGGATTCTTGGAAGAATTGTGAATGATGGAGAAGGAAGATATTTTCTATGGACTTCTGAGGCATGACAAATTAGCATCAGTGTCCAGGTGCACTCGTGATATTCTCATATTCCCTTTGCACTCTTTCTCTTCCTCTATTCATCTTATCTGTTTTATGTGTCTGAATACTCTCTGTATTTGAAATTGAAATCTAAATATTTTATTTGGATGAGAAAAAAATAATAGAAAAACCCTAGTTCCAAATGAGAAAGAAATTAGATTTTCATCGGATTTGAGTTCAAATTTATATTAAATTAGAAAGATAAGATTTGGAATAAAAATAAAAATTTTATGGTAAAATTTAGAATGATTAGATGTAATTTTTCTATCAAATTATATTTTTAAATGCTTATGAACAAACCCTTTTATGGTTAAATTTAGAGAACAATTATTTTAACAGAAAATTCTTAATTCATCACAAATTGACCTGTTGCTGCCCCTTGGATAGACTTGAACTCAGTCATTCATAACTTTTTATCGGGATCGAATTTATTCGATCACTCTAGTCAGAATTGGCGCAACTTGGCCATCTCTAACATATTTAAATTTTAACCCAATCCAACAGTTCATTAGGGAGATATGATCGTCGTACTAAGACTATTTTATTCAACGACAGATATTTCTCCATTTCCCATAATCAAGAGTTTTTTATGCTTAAACTTCACAAAAATAATATATATCAAAGCGTGGAATGAATTAAAGATATTATTAAAATCTTCTCTTATTAGAATCTTATTAATATGCATTAGTTTTATATAGTTTATTATCTAATCTAATTAAATCAAATTTAATTAAGATTAGTTAATAGTAGAAAAAGTGTAATTAATTATTAGTCAATCTAAGTAAATAGATTTTTAAATGAGAGAAAATTATTAAAAAAAAAAAAAATTAATATAGTTTATATAGTGGACTTTTTGCAATGTATATTAAATACTATTTAATATATATGAAATAATTTAGAGATGGTAATTTTATATTACGTTTTTAAATGAAAAAACTTTAATGATAATGGATTAAGATTTAATTGACATGAAGTCACTATTATAACATTGTTATAATTTGAATTACTATGGTACCATTAATATGTTATATATTATTAACTAAATTATTGATATACCTTAATGATATTAAGAGTTAACTAATGAAGCTTATGTAAAGTTCTCTAGATCGATTAATAATAATTTTGATGAGTTTATTATTTATTAATGTTTGTTGGGACTAACAAACTATTAATAAATAATAGTGTAAATAGTTTAAACAGTTATCAATTAATATGATCAGAGTTAATTTAGAGGAGATTAGTTAATGATTGAAGTACTGTAAAAGATATTAATCAAATTGAATTGGTTAATAATTTGGAGTATTAATTAATTGAATTATCGTACATAGGAAAAACTTATTTGAGATAATAATACTTGATATTGGAGATTTATTATAACTTGTTATTATTAAAATAAAATGAAAACATTGTTGAAAGAATGACGAATGTGGTCATTATAGATTTATTAATAAGATTTCTAATATAGCTTGTTATTAAATATTAACAAGTTATTATTATTGAACTATGAATATGAATACTTGTGTACTAAATTATAGATGACTTTTAACTTACAAAATTATAGTTTGTTATTAGTCAACTGATATTAATTGGAATGTTGCTTTGGATATGTAATTATTAATTAAATTAATGAGAGTTAATTAGATTTAATTAACAATTAAGTTAAGTAATGAAGATTTAATTGATATAATTTTTTTAATAAGATTGTAGAAATATTAATATCAAGTTGATAGGTCTTATTCTTATGACTCGAATGATGACCTTAGATATTTAATGGCGAAGACTTAATAATATTTAATTGAAGACTATTAGAATATGGACCTATGTTAATTATTAGAATGATAATTGGTCCTTTTATAATATAATGAATAATGATCCTAAAAAAAGTTGAAAGGTTAATCAATTAGAATATGGATCATGGTTAAATATAAAGAATAATTTAATTAAGGTCAATGATGATCAGTTTAGTGAATCTTTATCCTTAAGTTATTCTTACAATGTAATTCTTAATAATGGAAGGATAATGCTATTGGGGAACAATTGGGTTGACTTGTAGGTCAAATGATGAAACCTAAAACACTTGAAGTATACTTGCAAACAAAAAATTGGAAACTCCTACACATTATTCAACTATGTAAATGTAGTAAACCAAAACATGTGTTTGCATCATGTATTCTATATGATTCTTGTTTTGGATTTTGGGTTGACTAGTGTTGACCAGTCTTAGGTTGTTACTAGAGGCTCGAGGGTTATGAGATGTGATGGCATGTTGATCTTATTTGGTCTCGATCTTTATAAGCCCAACCATAGTTATGTGATCGTATGCTCTATGAAATGTTTGTATTTGTTCTTCAACCTTCATGTGTGAAGCTGAGATGTATATATATCTAAGATGCTTGAGCTAATCATTTTTGAGTCATCGATCAGTTATCCTTAGATTACTTTCTAGTCACCATGATGAGACTGAAATGTGAATTTATTTCTTGATGATGTCATGTTGTGACATGTTTGACTCAACTATTTTGGAGTCTTCGATCAGTATGATTTTGAGATATTCTTGGTTGCTTGTTGAGAACCATTTATCTTGAGATATATTTTGGTTATTGAGAACCAATTGATACTTATGATTATCAGTGATGCCTTCAGTTTCCAATAGAGAACTTTTGTGGCCATGATTTTCTATGGATGCTTTTTCAGATGCTCGTAGAGATTTGATGATTCTTATCTTAGAGATTTGATGATTCTTATTATGGATATTTGATACTTTTATGCATATTTGATAATTTTATTATGGATTATCTTTTATGATTTTGAGATTTATGATTCCATGAGCTTAGGGTAGGTAATCTACTTGTAGTGTCGAGAAGTGGCTTGCAATGGGGGCCGGGGCCCTAAGTGGCTGCCAGGGTAACTCATTGTAAGTTTAGTTAATAAGTGATAACATTTACGCACTAAATGGAGATTAAATGAACCTAAAAAGATAATTGTTGATGTTCTCGTCCATGCCTTGAGTGCTTGTACAGGCTAGGATGAGATTATGACAACGCATGGTTGCGACCAGGCATTTCGTAGTATGCCTTATTAGTATGAGAGGATACTAGTGGCCGCATGAGATCAGTATGAATCAGTGGATTTTAGCTAACTGCTAGGGTAACTTGTACGTGATAATTGCGATGACACTTTCTCGCTTGCAGAGTAGATTTTCTACATGTCTTTGTGTGCCTCTGAAAATTAGGTGTCGATTTTGTGTGTGTTGGAACCTTTGAGTTAGTATACTTTTAGGATTCCTAAACTTTTTATGCTATGTGTATTGATATCCTGTTTGGGACTTGAGATTATCTCTTCAGCATGGTGGGAGTGGACCACTTAGGTTCCACGCAGTCGGGTGGTAGTGTATTTTCACTCTTATCATTTGAGATCCGTCTGAGACACCATGGCTGGAGTATCCTTGGTTGGTATTTATTCTTCATTATGTTCTTGGAGCATTATGATAGATAATATACCTTATGATGGATGTATTTACTGGTATGTTTCTTATATTGATGATTTGGTTTACTTTGCATATGTTAGTTGATGATTTATTATGCTTTACTTTGCATGTTAGTAGGATGTTTTAGGAGTGACATTCTTACTATGTTAATATTGATGATCTCTTTAGTATTTTGGAATGTTATGCACGGAGGGATGGCTAAGATCCATGATGGTCTAATGATGCTATTTATGGTTGGGAGGAACCATGCACTTAGTTATTTATGTTTGTGATATATTGTTATCTTTTGTGATGGATGTTTATATCTTTTGTGATGATGTATCATGTATGATATGTGGTTTCATTTATGTTATTGCATCATGAATTCATATTAGATGATGATGATGTACTTTATTTACTTGGATGTTTATTCTTTTAAGCTTTACATACCCTCTGATATGTACAGTGGATGATTGAGCTAAACTAAAATATAATTACAAAAAGACACTTGTATATTGTTTAAGTACATTGGATGTATCATTGTTATTTCATAAGGATGGGATGTTAGATGAATAGTTAATTTAGATTTGATACAACGTTAAGGGATCTTTACAGAATGTAGCCTGTTATGTATATATGTTATGTTTATTTTCATTTGAATTGTTGCTATTGCTTCCGCAAATGTTATGAATGGTTTTATCTTTCATGTTTAAATTTTTTTTTTTTTTTTTGGCAAACTTAGTAAAATTCTTTGGATCCCTTGGCGGGGCATTACACATTCTATATTTCAAGTAAAGTCAGTGGTTCTATGTAACACCATAGGTATGTCTACAAGATGATGCCCAGGATGTGCAAGACTATGGTGGGAACCTTAGGTTCAGATTCTGTCAATTCAATAGTTTTGAGAAGGTGCAGAAGTGCATATCAAAATGGAGATTTGGTCCAATGGTCCAATGATCAAAGGTTCAAAGATTCAGGTAATCCATCCTATAGGTCCAATATGAGCATAGTCCAAACCCATGACCTAGAGTGTAGAATAGTGAACTCAAGAAAGTCCAATAGTCTAAGGTTTGAATGCAGACTCAAAGTGCAAAAATACAGTTTAGGGATTGAAGTGATCCAAAGTGCAGTCTAGTTCATCAAGCCTATATGACAATGATTGACTCTTCTCTTGTAAAATAAACATTCTATAATGTCGTAGAAGCATATCGACCATGTTTCAAACTAATTGACTTGATATTGGATGGCCAAGAGCTATGATTGTTTGAAGATCATCGACCTCCCTAAAGGAAATATCAACATTTGGATAATAATGGAATTGATCACATGCCCATTCGTGCAAGTCAAGGTGACAATGCCAGAATCACAAAGACCCAGGAATCATTTTTGAAGGAACAGATACATTTGCTAAGCAATATGTAATCTGTGCCCCCTTTCATCTAATGTATGAAGAGCTTACAGATCTGACTTTAGTTGCATGTATACACGTGGGGAAATTCTTAAATCCATGCTTAGACATGGGCTTTATAAAGATGCATCTCAATTCATGGTAATAATTTCTATGGGCGGTTAAAAATATTGTAGCCTTCAAATAATAAGAAATAGTCTATCATAACAGGTTTTGGAATGAAGCCACGTAGTAGATGGCAGAAGGGTGTTTCCACTATCATGAGTGGGTGGTTACAGAAGAGAAAGAAAGTGAATTTGGTATGATCAACATAATATTATCATCCCCCTCACCACCTTTGAACATATTTCAAATGAATATATACTTTGGGCTTGTGCATCACAAGCTCCAATTTCCATGAATTACAAGTTGGGAAAATCAAAAGGCGTGAACTTGGCAATTCACTATTTTTATCAAATTGATTTGTCCCAAGGGTTTCTCTTTCTCATATAGAGAAGGTAGGATATGATTTTTGAAGCAAGGATTGGTTAGTATTGTGATAAAATGCCATGAAGTGAAGGAGAAAAATCCAACCTAGGTGAATATTTTTGAAGAGATTCATGTCAAGATTTTGAATTCTACACTTATTAGTGTCATTTGACTGAATTGGAAATTTATTCACCAGCGATCCAAGGTAGCTATGATAGGATGGCACTGTCTACAAAACCTCTTATCGAAAAGAATCTTGAGTTTTAGCAGATTGCACATGATCAAAGTAAATAAAGAGCCAAAACCATAGGACTCATAGTAGTGTGAAAGAGTCACCAAATGGAAGACAATATATTATATTTGCCATCATCATATGCCCAAACAAGCCTTCGTTCTTTCATAATCAGTTTGAACACTAGTCAATTGAGAAGAGCTTAGGGTCACATTTAGCAATAGAGCAAGATTTCCCAAGTGGTAAACATTCAATGAAGTGCAAATTAATAAATTTAAAAGCATTCGGTGATATATTTATATGCTATCTGTGGGTTTCAAAGAGAATGATATTATTGGAAACGTATGATGAAAATATTATATGACATCAAAATAATGCCTCAAAGTCTTATAAACTATGCCAGATGAAGTCTCTGTACTAATGAATTAAGCAGAGATAATGAGGAGGAAGATATATTCCACGTATTTATCAAATTAGGAATGGTGAGTCATCACCCATCTTAAAGATTTGACGTTTCATTTGTGTAAAGGAGCATCTGCACATCTTTAAAATGATAGGTTAATTAAAGTCACTCATGACTTTAAAACTTATAAAATTTATAAGCCCAACTTGAAAGATGGAAGGTTATGGGTTAGTTTTAATAACTGAAAAGTAAACAAAGTCATGGGGGTCTGGTGAATTCTATTAAAACATGATGCTATGCTTAAAGGAGAAGACCAAGAATCAGTTAGGAAGTTGAAGAGTTATGGAAACAAACAAGTTAAATAAGACAAAGCAAGTGAGTGAGTGGGTTCCAATTTTCTATTTTTTTTTTGGGTTGAGAGACTTTGGGCTACAGCAGAACAGAGGCTATGAATACAGGGGGTTCCACTTCTTTTCTGAACTAAAGACTTTGAGCTGCAGAACGGGAGGGCTGATGGGAAGTTTTATTTTCTGTATTTGCTGAGAGAGAAAGAGCAGTGCTTGGTTTTAATTTCTAAACTTTGTGTTGGAAAATAAGGAATATTTTGATTTTTGAATGTGTTCAGAGGAAGGGAATACAATTTTCCTTTTTAATTGATGATTTAGATGCATAATGTAATGAAAAATTTGTTGTTTTTGCACTTTTAGAGGAGGGAGACTCGGGAGATAGTTGCATATTGGAGCTTTGAATCTAGGCAATTTTCTCTCCACTGATCATCATCTTTGTATGACATTCAGTTTTCTCTAAATGCATTTATGTCATGAATTCTTGAATATATTTGATTTCAAAGTGTTCTAAAAGCTCTATTTCTTTACTCTCTCAGATTTCATTCTATTTGTAACGCTGCATGCAAATGAACTTTGTGTCATTTGTTAATACTTTCTTGTAGTCTTTTAGGTTCCTGCATCTACATTGTATTTACAGGTAGATGTTTGATATCCTTTCGTGCTTTCTGGTAAAAGCACCCACATTTAATTCATTGTAAACCTTGCATGGGGAGCTGTACCCAATAATAATTCAGAGAAAGGTTATTAATTTGTGATAACATATCCAACTGTTGGTGCTATTTTTCCCTTTCATTTGGGCATTTGGGGTCAGAATTGCATACATTTTCTCAAAGGACAATCTGTTCACTAACAGAAACAAAAGTAGAAAGTGTGAAGAAGGTACTTGAGAATATTTTGTCACTGTACACCAAATTCTATGAACCCACACTCTTCACACAAGAAACAAGGAATCACATTCTGAGCTTGGAAAGTAACATATAGTCATTAGGAGAAAAATTACCTATAACTCCAACTCAAAGTGAGAAACATTTTAGAAATTTATTGTAAACTGAGAGTTAGTTAACAATATTATCTACTGAAGAAGTCAACATAAGGGCCAAACTAATTAGCATCCAAACAATATTGACTCCTCACATGGAGATTTTGTGCAAGGAGTTAGGCTATCCAAAAAATCTTACAAAGAAAGACCCCATTCTTTCTACATTAGATGGCCTAGTCCACCTTGTTGCCAAGTTGGCCATCCAAATTAAATCTTTGGATGTAGCATGTGAAATTTGGGATGCAACTCTTAAGATTATCCTAGAGGTCCATAAATCTTTCTTGGACAAACAAACTATCAACATATAGCCCATTGACATAAGTTTCAAAAAGGGGGATAAATAAAAGGGGAGAAAAGAGAGCTTAAGAAAAGGGGGTGAAAGCTAAGGTCAAATAGAGTAAGAGCATAAGGGAGCAAGCATGAAATGAAAGAGTATCAGATGAAAAAGTATCAACATAGACAAGATGAAATGAAAGAGTATCAAATGAAAAAATATCAGTTGAGGCACATTTACTCAATAGGAGTTATAAAATTTTGAGTATAGAACAGATCAAACAACTTAGGGGGAATATAAGACTTTGAGGTATAAAATTTTGATATTTTGAAATTTTGTACATAAGCTAAATAGAAGATATGTTATTCTTGTAAGAATAATGATATTAATGCATGACCAAGTTTTTTTGACACTCATGTCAAAGGAGGAGATTTTTTAAATCTCAGATTGGTTTTGGCAAGTGAGTGTTTGCACACTTAAGTCATTTAGTTAGTTCATGCCAAGCACAACATATATAAGATAGAGCATGCCAAGTCCATAGTGAGTGCTGAGTCACTTATGTGCCAAGAAGATAGTTCATGCTAAGTGATTCAGGAGCTGAGTAAACAGTGGATGCCAGGTGATATAGATGCCAAGTCATAGTATAGAAACTAGTATATGTTGAGAATCAAAAACTTAAGATGCTAAGTAAGAAATTTTTGTCATAGTTGTTTGTAATGGCACAAACAACTATGTAAACCATTTTTGAGCTGACTTAAAGATCAAATTATGATATTTTGAAGATAAGGATGAATCTTAAATTGGAATCCCTATGAATTTCATGTAGCCAATCATAAAAAGGGAAGTTTTAAGTGGCGAAATAGATGAATCACAGTCATTGAATCATACCTAACCCTAAGTCACCTATGTCTTCTTAAGGAGGAAAAACTCTAAACTATCTATGAAAATGTGGAAGGAGCGAAGAGAGAAGTTTGCATGCACAAATAGAGTATTCATGGTCGGTAAGGAGTTGTGAATTGAGATTGTATTGCAAAATTAGTTAAAGGAGAATAGAGGAAGGAGAAAGTATACAACATTGAGACATCTGATCAAGAAGGATCAGGAATACATCAGTTTAGAGGTTATTTGTTATCAAGCAAAAAAGTGCTAACCATAGGATCAATGCTGAAACATTCTAATAAGTGAATGAGTTAAATCTCTTAATAGAGTAGTCCTAAGAGAATGTATGAAATCCTCTAACAAGGTTCTTACTTAATTGTGATTGGAAATCCTTTAACAAGGCACACTTCTAATAGAGTATTGAAATCCTTTAATAGGGTAAGACCTAATAGTCGTTATAAGCCTTTAATAGGGCAGACCTTTCACAGGGTAGATCATGTTTCATGATCAAACATTGTAACCTTCATTGGATAGACTTTATTACTGTAGTAGTGAAGATTTGTGAGTGTCATCCCCACCCTAGTTTTAGCTTCTCATTGGAAGTTTTCTGTGAAATCATATTTGGTGTCATATATGTATGAATGTTTTCTTGTTTACATGATTTATTTATACATGCTTTACATGGTATTTCTGTTTACTTATTGAATGTATGAGATAGATGTGTGGTGAAAATTTTACAAGTCAAAGTTTAAACAATTGATTCAGCCCACCTTTAGAAGTTTACCTTTCCTATTGTAATTCCAACATTGAGTTCATCTATCTCCTTCTTATAACAATGATGTTTGTCATGTCCATTCTCCCTGCATTATAAAAAAGTAAGAAGCTCCTTCTTGGATGGATTTCCTTATTGTTGGAGTTGTCTTGTGGTAAGGAGGTTGAGTTTAATGTCTCTTGTAGTGAATTGTTTTCCATAATTTCCACTTCTTGTTAGAACCTTTTCCTTGATTCTCTTTACTAGCCACTAATGCTTTTGACTTTTAAGAATTGAGAATCCCCATTATCATCAAGTTTGATTATTCTGAAATTAGGATCTCTATTAAGGTATCAAATGAATTCATGGTGTATGTGTAACCTAAGGTTAAATAATGTTTGTTGAAGCTGGTAACAAATGACACATACTTAAGAGGAAGTTTTTTCATCAATTTTTATATCAATTTTTCTTCCTCTATGATAATTCTACAATCATTAACCATTGATCTTAGCTAATGTGCCTTTATGATATAGTCTTGAATTGTGTCAAAATCCTTAAGATCTAATGACATGATATTTTTGTCAAGTTCAAACCCCTATCATTGTCCACTTATGCATACAAGCTAGAAAACTTATCTGATGCTTGCTTTATAGTTTTACAATCATCAATATGAAAGATAAGATCATCATGTACATACTTCCTTAAAGTACCAATAGAATCCTTATTGTTATGATTTCGTTGATTTAGATTATCTAGATTAGATGGTGCAATCATGGTTCTAGCAATATAATTAATTAAACCTTTTTCCATCATTTTACCCCATGCTCTAATTTTCCATGTAGCTTAATTATGTGGAGTTAAAAATGGAAATATAGGAGAACTCATGATGAAAAATGAAATAACACTCTAACACTAAAGACAACCCCCAAATCAGTCAATCAAAGAACCCCCCAAAATGGATGATTTTAGCAATTTGTACTTAATGTCTGTACAATTACCACTTATCAAAATGAATAAAACTAGAATTCTAATTTTGATGGCTACAATTGAAAATATAAATCTATATCATACTCAACCAAATAAGACATAAGATATCTCAAGGATCTAATTAATTACAAGTCCCAAAATAGGCCAAAATGACCAAATGTTGCAAGTACTATGCTCACTTAAAATTACTCCAAACTGATACTAGATCTAAAAAGAAAACAAAAAATAATGTGCTTTCAAAAAATATAGCACCTGAATATTTGTCCATATGAGCCCAAATGAAGCTTTTGAAGTTACAAAAAATGAGATTTGCAATTTTAAGAAAAATATAAGATTAGAGATTACACACAACCTGCAATGATTTGTAGATCACAAAATTCTACCTCAAAAAGAAAAGAATTGCTTTAAAAAGGAGTTTGGATGAGGGAGATATCATTGTTTGAAAATCACCTCTATAATTATCTTTTCTAGAAATCATTGTCATGCATTTCCAAAAATCAAATGACTCTAGATTTCACAAAAAAAGTCAATATAGGGGTTTTTAGACCATTTGAATGTGATGCCACAAGCTCCAATCTTAACTTGTAATAAAAAAAATTCTTCAATGGCTATGCAATGAAACTCCTATGGCTCAGATACCATTTAAGAATATTCCTCAAGCTCTCATACTATGTAAAAAATTTCCTAAGTCAAAGAATGAAAATGTCAAGATCTAGAAGCTTAACTGATAGCACAAGAGAGACAAAATGATATGATCAAATGAATGATTCAATATTCATCAAATGATAATAAGATTTTGGATAATTGGATGAATGCATCATAGAAGTGCTTTGTATATAAAGGCAATCAAGATGACTAGGAGTCATGCAAAGAGATAATAGAAAACTAAGCATATGTCCACCAAGAGTGGAGAATCCTCCATTGTGCATGAATGTAAGTGAAAAAATGAGAAGATAAGAATACAAAGGTGTAGCTCGTAAAGAGATACATACTAGAAAACATGTGCTTAAATAAGTTGGAGACTACTATGATGTCAACATGAAAACTCATATGAATATGCAAACTCCTAGGTGTCTAGATGACAACTAATACAAATATGCATTAACTTAAGTAAGTTTCAGTAAAGTGTAGATAGTAAATACTAGTGTAAAAGTACAAAGTTGTGTCACCTTTTAGGTTGACTTATCAGAATG
The DNA here is from genome assembly GCA_028749045.1 of Cupressus sempervirens. Classification (NCBI taxonomy): domain Eukaryota; kingdom Viridiplantae; phylum Streptophyta; class Pinopsida; order Cupressales; family Cupressaceae; genus Cupressus; species Cupressus sempervirens. Next base: position 700,819,301 of record CM053789.1, on the reverse strand, counting down.
ACTAAATTTGAGTATTTTTATCTAAAAATAAATTTTATTTAAACATATGATCTAGAAAAATTCAGTGTCGCTAAGTTATATATGGTCTCAAATGTTTTCAATTGGAAATGGCTATTAAATGCATGTTTTATACTGGTTTGTAATCAATTAATAAAGAAATAAAATTTTATTAGAAAATTGACATTTCAATAAGTCTTACTATTTTTTATGATATATTTTTAATAACATATAAACACCAATTTATAGAGCTCAAAGTGAAGAATACTCTCATATAGAGTTTATAGTGTTTTAATTAGATATAGTATATTGTAATAAAAAAATTCTACAAGTACCTATTTTAACACTCGAGAAGATGTCAATTTTGAGAAAGGAAAAAATATTAAATCATAGTAAACAAATTTAAAAATCACATAAAATTCTAGAGGAGAGAATAGCCTTCAAGAATGTATAATTATTTTTCTGGTTAGAATAGATTTGTTTCAAAAAATGTGGTGGGAGATGAAAACTATCAATTTTAGGTGAGTTAAAATTTGAATCATTATAAAAGATAAAATATAGGTCTAAAGTCAATTTTTATATTTTTTTATTCTAGCTATATATGTTATCTATAACATAATCTGAGATTGAAGGGAAATTAGTTTATTTCCATATAGTTTTGTGGTGGGAACTAGACCCCTAAATTTTAGCATTTTTCAGCAAGTAAAAAGTTGCCTGTAAAAATTAGAAAAATATATCAATTCTTATTCCACATAATTATAAAAAATTATAATCCTAAAATTCATTCATTTCTAAACATTTCATTGGTTTACTTTATTATCAAATTTGAAATAATACAACTAGTTTTATGTCATTGAAGATGAACAATTATACTTTTGTTAGCCTTTTCCTTTATAAAAGGGTGACACAAGTTTTTTCTTTTACCCAATTATGTATGTGGATATATAGTGAGTGTAATTAATTGACTCCTTATTGAGTCCATTATTCCCATGCCCAGTTTTCCATCTGATCAAGGGTTTCCCTAGTTAACATATCTGGTGTTATTGTGCATGGTTATCTTTTTGTGGTTGTTGCATCTATTGTTTACATATTTTAGATTTGATCAAGTTAATAAATGTTATTTTGAGTACATAACCCACCCCCTTGTGCCCTCTAAGTTATCTTGGTGGACTTTTACTTTCTAACATTCTTCTCGTTGGAGTAAAATTGAATATCTTGAGAAATAATTAAGGCTCTTTAGGAACAAGCATAGTATGTCCTAGGTGAACTTTATCAAGTAAGATTTTTTTTTTCTTTCATAGTAACATTTTCTCTTATTTGAAATTTAGAAGTCTACTTTTTTATGTGCATGTAAAGGAATATGATCTCACATGAAGGAAAGAAGATCGGTAAACTATCTAATTATAATTTTAACTATGTTATAATTTTGATATAGACCTTTTGTAATAGCAATTGATGCTAGGATTAATCTTTTTATGAGATCATGTTATAAGGGAGGGTGATCCATTTCAAAGACCCCATATATTAATGTTGAAAATGTAAGCAATTATTTTTTAGAAGGGAAGGAAATTCCTTTCCAAAGACCCTTAATGAAAATGGCATTATAAGCTTTATTGAAGGGTAATGTCCTAGGAAACAATGAGTTTTTTCTTCACATTCATTTCCTCCAATGTTGACACTCTGAACTCAAAAAATGTAAACAAATTTTATTGCAAATGATAAAATAAAGGACTATACTTTTATTAGTAAAACAACCTTAGTATCCTAAGAAACATAAACAAAGTAAACCAATTCAACACATACTAGAAATAAGTATTTTTGTGACAAATTATTTTAGAATATGTCACTTGTGGTAAGGTCAATGTAAGAATTGTTGTCTTTAAAATAGGGAGAGAGAAAAATAAATACAATTTATTAATTTAATCTACAACTTTCTTTTTTTTGTTAAAAATCATACACTTTTATTTGTAAGAAATAGTTCCAAATGATAAGACCCACAAACTCTAGAGTTATATGACTAGCTATAGAACAAGATTTGTCATCTCAAAGTGGGCAAAAAAAAAACCAACCAATTTATATAGTAGAGGTAGCTATAAAATCAATAAGCCTTGTTGTTTCAAAAGACATTAAAAATTCAACTAATTTAGAAGACTAGAAAATAAAAGTTTGTGTCACAATTTTAGATTTATTCACCTTTTAGTAATGTTAAAATACCTTGTTGTCTCCAGAAGGAATTTATTTTGTTACCAAGGATAAGACCTATTGTAGACAATGTTGGGAAAAGTCAATTTAGGGTGTCTCTACAACGGATTCTATTTTTGTTTTGTGAAAACTTATCCATTTTTATTTGTCAAAAATAGTTACAAGGCTTAAGAACAAAGCATGTTGTGTGAAAAATAGAAAACAAAAAAATCAATTTATACCTTTTCCACCTACTGAATTTCTTGTAGAGTCCCCTACATTGACTTTTCACAACATGGGCTACAAGTCTTATCCTTGTAACTATCATCTATATATAATAATACATAGTTTTTACAAAAATTGGTTTGAGACAAAAATGAATTCCTCCTAGAGTACCCTGAATTGATTTTTTTTCTTATTTTCTTTGTTAGAAAAATAATAAGATGAATTACAAACTTTTTTATCTAAAAAATAATGAAAAATGTATAACACCAGCTATGTTTTCTTGTTTGAAATGAAAAAAATCCTGCTATGAGACTAACACGCACTCTTGTCACAAAAGACATACACAAAATTAAGCAATGAAAATACTCTAGAGAAATAAATTGTTATACATTATTTTAAAACTAATTACCACTCAATAACATCAAAAATCTTGTTGAGTGAAAAAGAAGAAGAAAAATAAAAATTAAACAATCATAAACTTTTCCAGAAATTTATTACATTTAAAATCACTTTTAAGAAAAAATACATTAATATATGTAATAAGTAATTACAGAAGATAATAAAAAGCAAAAACCAGTCAATTTTAAAGGGTGACAAATATCATTAATGTTTAAAACTAATTATATGAAATAATTAAAATTAGAAATAAATATTTTAAAGAGTGAAAAATACCATTTAATATGAAAGACTTAAATTTACTCTTACTAATTTTCAGAATTAAAGAAGTAAATTCAATACCAAAATTAACTTTAAAACCCAATCCAATCAAATGTAAAAACCTCCAAAATTCCAACCTAAAAATAATAGAAATAATGACTATTTTAGAATTTGTTTACTCAAAATTTACCCAAAACTAATAAATTGAAATCTTGATCTTAAACTTTATCAAAATTGACCATCTTTTTACTTGAGTAGATTTTTGTGAAAAATTACCAATAAAACTCTTAATTTCGAGGAGATTGGATGCATTTACGATGGCTAAGAGATCAAATTTGTTAAGTGGGCTCTAAAATTTTATGCGGTCAAACTTATCCTCCCGAAGCCGGTTGGAATTTTTCACAAGTACTGGTGCAACTAAAACCAGATTTGCCTTTGCTCTCTCGCTATAAATTTGGCTTAGGGAGCAACCAGTCATGCCTGTGCTCATTCGTTGTCGAAGGAGTTGGGAGTCAGAAGGAAAAGCATCGAGGAAGTTTGAGTATATTTTCTGGGAGATAATGGCTTCGAAGAGGATTTGGACTGATATGTTCAAACTGCAACACGACAATCCAGCCCTCACCCAAGGTTGGCATCTACGCTTTTGCTTTATTGTCCTTATTTTTGGATTGGCACCCAAATCTCAGTTGATTCATTCTAATGGAATTGGTAATGGTTATTTGCAGAGTTTGAGATTGCTGATTTTTTGTCTTATCAGAATTATTTACATGGAATTAGTAATAGTTATTTGTAGAATTGGTATTTGCTGAAATTGGGTCTGTTAGATTTTATACAAAATTAGGAGTTATTTGTAGGGTTGAGATTGTTGTTCCTTGTGGTATTTTCCGATTGAAATCTTTAAGTTTTCAGCAAATCATTATGTTATTTATTAGATAGTCAGATCTATGTGTTCTTAGAATAAGTACTCTATAGATTAGGTAGTCATGTTTAGTGCATTACAGAATTGTGATTCTTCTATGAATTGATTAGATGTAAGAGCATTTGACTCAAATTTTTGTTGGGTGGTCATGCTCATGATTTTGGAGATCTCATTTAAAATATTGTCATGAGGTCTCTTATTGTGGCTTCTGGTTTATAACTCTAGATCCAAATTGTTTCATCTAGTGACGCATAACAATGGGTGGTGCAAAAAATCGTCTGTCATATACTTAAAGATTTAATTATTAGATTCAAAATTTGAGAATGTGCATCTCGTAAGTCAATAAAGATTTAAGATTTAATTATTAGATTCAGACTTTCTGGTGTGTTATCTATATCTGTAATAGAGCATGGAGTTCATAACAGTTATTTGTAGGTTTGAGATTTGTTGAAATTGGATTTGTTAGATTCATCTCTATGAAATAGCTGTAGGGTTGAGATTTATTTTCTTTGTTGTATGTTGAGTTTGAAATCATTGACATTGAGTTCATAACAGTCATTTGTAGATTTGAGATTTGCTGAAATTGGATTTGTTAGATTTTCAGATCTATGTTTTCTTAAAATCTGTATTTGATAGAATAGTAGTTAAATTTAGTGGATAATAGAACTATGATTGTATTTTAAAATTTTTTTTTATATGTTAGTCGAATCTATTGATTTTTTAGTAAAATGTTTGTTTATATATTTATTCGATTGCTAGATCATTTGTTTATCCAATGATTATAGTTTAGGACATCTCCTTTAAAATAAAGGGATGAGGTCTCCATCATGGTTTCACTTGTTCATAGCTTTGATTCAAAATTCTTTTACCAGATATAGAAGGAGGATGCTTGGTGCCAAAAATCACTATTTAGAATAAAGGTTCGAGAATGTGTATGTGCTTGAATAAGTTCAGTAAAAAGTTCTATTGATTCATTCGCATAGAGTTGACAACTGTTATTTGTAGAGTTGAGATGATTGAAATTTGGTATTATTTGAATCATTTACATTGAATTAGTAATAGTTATTTGTGAATCTAGGATTAGTTGAAATTGGATTTTCTTGATTCATTTATATAGAATTAGTAATAATTATTTGTAAGGTTGAGATTATATTTCTTTGTTTTATGTTGACTTAAAATCATTGAGTTTCTACTAATTTACTTAATTAGATCTCTCAATTTTAAGAATCTATTTAATATATTTGTATTCTAAAACCTAGATTTATTAATCAGATAGTAGCTTGGAGTGTCTAGTTGGAAACATTCATGATGAAAAATTCTCACATTATTAGATTTAGAATTTGGCACACTCAGACAATTATTCATTGCATAGAATTGAGTGTGGAATTTAATTATTATAGAATATTATGTTAATTACCATTAGTTACATAATTAGAATGACTTTCTCTTTTTGTATATGTAATAATAAAAATTTTGTGAGGTTTTAGTAGTCATAGATAAATATGTATCAATAAAAAAATATTTATTTAGGATCACTCAGACAATTATTCATTGTATAGAATTGAGTGTGAAATTTAATTATTATAGAATATTATGTTAATTACCATTAGTTACATAATTAGAATGACTTTCTCTTTTTGTATATGTAATAATAAAAAATTGGTGACGGTTTAGTAGTCATAGATAAATATGTATCAATAAAAAAAAGATTTATTTGGGATTTTAATGAGGGATTATGTAGTATAATCTAGAGTATTAATGAAGATGAAAAAAGTCATATAGTTAAGGAAAACTGTTAATTAGTATTTGATAGTGTCATGTATTTGGTAAGTAGAATGTATATTCAATATTTTGATAGGATAAAATTTTGTTGATAGCTTATGTAGTATGGTAAAATATGTTAACAAAGAATATTCTTCATAGAATTTGATTAAGAAATTGGCAAGGTAGGATGACTATTCATAGATTTTAGATAAAGACGATGTAATAATATTTAATTTTCATAAATCTTATAAGTATTAAAAAATAATAGGATAAAATTTTGTTGATAGCTTATGTAGTATGGTAAAATATGTTAACAAAGAATATTCTTCATAGAATTGGATTAAGAAATTGGCAAGGTAGGATGACTATTCATAGATTTTAGATAAAGATGAGGTAATAATATTTCATTTTCATAGATCTTATAAGTATTAAAAAATAATATTTAATTTTTAACTTTTGATATTTCTTATATTTTATTAATAAATCTTTAAAAAAATTAATATAAGTATTTAACTATTTAAATCTTAGGTTGAATTATCCAAATTTAAAGTACATTTATCTATGAAGTTTATCTTAATGATGTAGATTTTGTTTCAGCACTATCAAAACAATATCGTATACACTTTGTAGACTTATCTAAAGGGGAATAGTTTGCTGCAGTTAGACTGAGTTCCTTTAAGTTTTTCAATGGATCTGATCTCTGCCTTTCTGTCCCCCCAGAATCAAAGCAGATGGAGCAGAGGAAGACGCAGACGAAAGCCAGATGGAATCCGCTAAGAGAACAAATTGATATTTTAGAATCTGTATTCAATTCTGGGATAGAGAATCCCAACAGGGAAGAAATACGAAGGATCGCAATTCGGCTGCGGAATATTGGAGAAGTAGGTGACGCTAATGTTTTCTACTGGTTTCAGAACAGGAAGTCCAGAAAAAGGAAGAGGCAGCGGCGCATGGATGCTGCTAAAGAAAAGGCAGATAGAGCCTCGTCATCAATTCCAACTAATTTACCACCCAAAATCAATCCGGTTCAAGCAACTTCAGCCAAGCAAACTATATTACCGGATCCCATTGAGGCAACCACACCCAATCCACCAGTCAATCATATAACCAGTGCACCCAATCCCAATCAAATCCGAAGTACATCCAATTCCATTCATACCATTGTACCTAATACGATTCAAACCATCGTACCCAATCCCATTCAAGCCATTGTACCCAATACGATTCAGACCATGGTACCCAATCCCATTTGTACCAATAGACCCGACCCGATTCAAGCCATTGTACCCAATCCCATTGTTATGAGTACACCCAACCCGATTCAAACCATGGAAAACCCTAGTTTTTCCACACTTTCACCTCCTGTTTCTTCATTTCCAACAATGCCACCTTCAGTTCCATCATTTGCCAATCAGCAAATGCAGCAAACTCAACAAGTTTTCACTAAACCATTCGTAAATCTGCAACAACATGCAATGTTGGGAGGAGTTACAACATACCCATATAACTACAACCCTGCAATACCAGCTTTTCCTGAAGATTCTTCTTCTTCTTTGTTTCTGGCCCCTGAAAACATCTCATACCAATCAAGTTATTATCAGAACCAAGAAGCTGTCATGCCTTCAGCCCCAACTATCACTCATCCAGGTAAGTATTAATGCATTCTTATGTTCATATCACAAACCTAACAGAAATTGGATCTTCTCTACTGCAAATTTGGATTTATTTTTAATGTGTTTACAATTGGGTATTTGCAGGTCCAAGATTGGGTTCTCATAGTGATGATTTGATGATTGTCACTGTTGATGGAAACAAATATAGAGCGCCGAGGGGACCCATTAATGTTAGGGCTGCCTTTGGTTCAAATAAATTTCTGGTGGATATCAATCGTCAGCGTATTCCCGCAGATGATCGGGGATTCACTTTGCATGGGTTGCATGATGGGGGATCCTACTATGTCCTAGGTATATATCTACATTTACTAATGTTTTTTTTGGTCTTTCTTAATGTGGTGGACCAATTTATCTTGTAAACATAAGATATTATCAACATATTTCTGAATTAAAATTGTATTTTTACTTTGGTTTAAGCTGACTGGTTATATATGAATAATTGAAACTAACATACCATTTATTGATATGTAGATGACATATAAGCAGAAGCACAATCAATTGAATTTTGTCGAAGTGTAGATCTCTTTGAAGCCGTGTCAGATGTAAAGCAATCTGGGGACCATTTTGAAGCTTTCTCAACCATCAGAAAATATTGGTCTTCTTCAATAACACATATGTGAATGATGGGATTCTCACTTCGACATTTTGATGCAACTTTTCAACTGTTCTAAACAGTTATTCTGCTTTAACCTATTTTTTCCACTCTTTTCTGGTACTTCCAGAAAAATCCAGATCTTATTACTGTGGAGTCAAAACAAGTGTAGTTCGACTTCGTATAATTGAAATCTATGGGAGATGTTCAGACAAAGACAATTACACCGTGTTTTTAAATAAGTTGAGAAGCTATTTCAAATTAATAAAAGAAGCAAACTTCAACGCTGACCTTTTATAATCCCAGGACAAAAGACTATACTTTGTTCATTATTTCAAAGCCAATTTTTAAATTGCTTTAGAAATTGTTGTGAACGACCTGAATTTTCATTCTCACAAATATATTGATTTAAAAAACCCGTGCATATTATGTTTCAGAGTATATTTGCAAATAGATTAATGATTTTGAAAGTATATATATAACTTGTTATATCTAAGAACTGTTAGATATATGGAAGTTCATTTTAATTAAAAGAACAATAAATTTGTATATCTCTAATTTAATTTATTTTCTTGATAAAATAGTAATTGATTTTTTTGTCATTTTTAAAAATATTTTATGTTTTACAAATAAATCTATTTATTAACTCATTGGAATTTTAATCATACCTCAAATAACTTCTTTGATGCTATGCTCTTTGACTAATTAAAAGAAAGAAATATTAATGGAGCACGGTCTTGCTAGTCTAAATGATTTTTCTATATAAAATACATATTCTACATAATGACTTTCTATTATACAAAAAAAGGTTTTATCCACCAGCCTTAATAGGCCAGCTACTTTGTGGTTAATAGATTTGATCCATATTCATTTGCAGTGGTGAAATTCAATGAATACAATATACAAATTTTTCCTACATTTTCTCCTTCTAATCTTATTCTAATTTTGTATCCTTAATTTGTTCATTCTAGGAAAAACCACATGTTATTACAGTTTTCTTACAATCACTACATAATAAGAATAATGACTCATTGTACTAAATGTGATAAGACAAAATATTATCTAACATAAAATGTGAGCTGGATATTTAATGTCAAGATTAGGATAGAACTAGAAACCAAGTGTGATTTTATCTTAGAAGTGGTTGAGATAAACTTTACACTCTAAAATACCCTACTAAGTTTTTGATTAACAAAAAAAAGTTTTACAGGGATCTTAAAACCCAAAAGTTTTTACAAATAAGCTGGCCACATAATATTAAATAAAGCCCTAACCTAGTAATTCTGCCTACATAAAGCCATAACAAAGGACAGGCCAATAGCCAAAAAGGAAAAGCTAAACAGACCAAACAACAAAAGGACAGGACATGATAGGAAATAAAACCCTTACTACTCAATCTTCTCATCAAGATCCTGCATTGCTTCAGCTGCTTCATAAGCACTCTGGATCTCCTCGGTTGCATGCTCCTGGTTCAAATCATTAGAATGTTCCACCAGACCCTTGGTCTCATTCATTTCCCCCTTAGTCTGCTTGGATTCCTCATTGGCCCTTTCATCCTTTTCCCCACCAATGCCCACATTTTTTAGCGGTTTTCCTAGGCTATTGATGTTCTCATTGAGAATGTCCAAAGTGGCGATCACATGATTGGCAAGATTTTGGTTCAATATCTCCTTCCTTTGTACCCTTTTCTCAACCTTAGAAAGATGATCCTCTTGGTCTGCTACTAGACCCTAGTCACTACACTTCCTTTGGCCTTCCTCCTAGCCCTTTTTCTCCTTAAGTTCTTCCATCTCATGGAAAAGCCACTTAATTGAGCAGAAGTTATCTATCATGCTATTTTTGGTGTTATTGAGTCGGTTGAGCCCTATTTCCCTTGCATTATCAGAGATTGCATCCAAATCCAAGACAATGAGTTCCTCAAAATGCACTTTTCCCTCCTTATCTTCGAGAACTTAGGGATTCAAGGTCTCCTTGAGAATCCCCATCTTCGTAGTTCTAGTGTTGAAGTTTCTCCACAACCTCCTCCTTTCTTTCATTACCTCCTCTCCACTATCTTCCACCAAGATCTCCTTTTTCTTCCCTTGGTGAGAAGAGAGGGAAGGGGGGGGGCCAAGATTGTCAGGCATCTCATCACTTGTCCTTTCCAAAGGAAAATCCTCCTCAACCTTCCTCTTCTTGGGATTTCCAGGAAGAATAGTGACTTCCTCTCTGTTCTTCTCATCCTCGGACTCCATTTCCTCCTTATCCTCATTATACTCCTCCTCCCTCTATTTCTCAAGCTTGGGTGTTATTCCTTTGGGACTCTTCTTGCTTGGAACTTTACTAGTGGAGGGAGAAATTTTTTCACCCCCCTTTGGCTTCTTACTTGATGAGGAGTATTATCCTCTTCCTCTGGGCTTTGGTTTTCCTTGGAGTTAGAATAATTTGAGCTCCCAGAATCCTCTGAAGCACCCCTAAAGTGGCCTAAGGATTTTCCCTTGGTCTGGGTCTTAAGATATTCATAAACCAAGAGGAGAAAACCCTCATGAAGAGTTGGGTTTGCATTGGGTTTCTTCTTGAAACCCTCAATGTTCTTGCTCAAAGAAGTAAACAGATAGAAAGGAAAAGAAATTTTAACACCACGTCTAAAGTGGTTTAGCAGAACAAAGTGGTGTTTTCTAACTCTATCGAATCTAGTATCCAAGGAAATGAATTCAATGATAGCCCTTAAGACATACCTCCATAGCTTTTTTATTGAATCAATTTAGTAATAAGTCTCTACCTTCACTAACTTCTTCCTCTCTTCCTCATCCTTCAAGAAATCTTTTACTGCATTTGTTGACATTTTCTTGTCCCTAAAAAATTGATCCCCTCCTAAGGAATCTCCAAAAGCAATCATTTCCACATTCACTTACTATGAAACCTCGTCGATTTTAACATGACCATCCTTCTAGGTGTTCACCATGAGCTTAATAATCTCCTTGTTAGAAACATGGAGATTTTCAATGTACCTCACTATTCCACCCTTCTCCAATCTATTCTAGACCTTTTTTCTCTTTCTCCATTTTTTGGCCTCCTTGGCCGGCTCCTTCCTACTCCTCTCACCAACCATCTTGCTCTCTTGTGTGAAAACCCTACACCAGTTCTTTAGCCCTTCACAATCTTCTACTTTCGAAACTATTTGATTCACAAAATCTTTTTCGCCTATATCATTATTAATGGATGATTCAAATGGTACCCATAAAATGTGCCAGAAGTACATGAAATGATGGTATCTCATTACCTTCCCATCAATCTCATTAAAACCTTGTCTTCCATGTCATCTTACATATCTTTCCATTATTAACTCAAGGTTACCTTCATACTCCCTTGGATTCTTTCCAACATTAAAATATGTTTCACGGCCACCAAAAAGTTGTCTCCACTATGCCACATTATCGTTGTATTTTTTATCACTGCCTCATTAGAAAACTAGTCCACAACATAATTTTCCTCTCTATTTATGTGGTTGACATAGATCCTTTTGAATTTTGCAAAATCCGATTGGATCTCCTCCACCACATTAGCAATGGTCCAAGAAGGATAAGAGCATCCTTTCAAACAATTGATTATATTTAAAGAGTCTCCCTCCAACCAAAGGTTTTCAATTCAAATAGCAAGAGCCAACTTGATAGCTTGAAGAGTCGCATTGGCCTCCACATAATGATTTTTCTAAGTCCCTAGATGATAGGAAAAGACTGCTACTTCAACCCCATGACAATTTATGATTATTCCCGCAAAACTAGTTGAGCTTGGGTTCCCTTTGACTACACCATTGAAGTTGGATTTATGCCATTCTTCTGGGGGAAAAAACTACTTTGCCTCCTATCTTTTCACCTCCTTGTCCTTTTTCCTTTCCATACTTTTTTCTCCTTCTTCAATATTTCGTCCTTTTCTAATAGCATAGTTTTCTTTCACTGTACTATCTATTTTATCTACAAGAACTAAGGTAGGAGCTTCCCTTTCTTTGAAGATTTGATTATTTCTCTCTTTCCATATTCCCCAGTAGAAATATGGAATAGTCCAAGAGAAGATTGTCTGTGCCTACAAGCCTTTATGCAAACAAACCCATTGACTAAAGAAATCCTAGATGTTGGCTAGTTTACACCAGCTAACCCCATAGCTCTTGGTCATAAGTTTCAAAACCTTCGGGGAAAAGGGACAATGAAAAAAATGTGGTTAACCATCTCCAGATCATGCTTACAAAGACTGTAGATCTATTAGGAATATACTGACCTCTCTTAGCCAAGTTGTCTAGGATAAGAATTTTATCTTGTAACATCAACCAAAAGAAGATGGTGATTTTAGGGGTGAGACCAGTCATCCAAGCCTTAGCCCAAATTGGTTTATCCATCCTATTCCAAAGTGAGAAATAGCTAGAAGCATCTGAATATAACCTGTTGGTATTGTCCCCCGATGTAAGTTCATCCTTCTTGTTATTTAAAATCATAGCATTTAGTATAATCGTTAGACATTTGAGGTCCTGTGATACTAAGGATAGATCTTTCCACCCTTAGTCTGTCCTATAGTCACTAATTTTCAATCCAAATCTTCTTATACATGAGTCAACCCATCTCTCATAATTAAGGCAATCTATGAGAGGCCCTTGAATTAACCAATTATCCTACTAGAAAAGGATGCTTTCACCATTCCCCACTTTCCACCTTACCTTTGATTTGGCCAAAGATCTTGCCTTGAGAATCTCATTCCAAATAAAGGATCCTTGTAGAATATTAGCTTCACTGAGCAGAAAGCTAAGGGTAGGCCTTCTCAAGTACTTCTCCACTATGATATCCCTCCACTCTCCAGTGCTCTAAAAAATGTGCCATATCTACTTTGCTAATAGAGCATTATTGAGTTGTCTAATTTTCCTTATACCTAGACCACCATAGCATTTTGGAAGGTAGACATTATCCTAGGCCACCAAATGATATCTTTTTTTTTCTTCTAATCTTGTCCACAAAAAATCCCTCTGGATTTTCTCCATTATGTTAGCGTATTTAATCAAAATCCCAAATAGGCTTAGAGAATAAGTTGGGAGGTTTTGGAGAGTAGATTTTACCAAGGTACATTTTCCTGCCTAACTAAGGGTGACTCCTTTCCAACCCACCAACTTCTTATTGAATCTATCAATAATTCCTTTCTAGAAAGATTCCAGAGGCTTTGAAACCCTAGGGGCATTCCAAGATAACTAGATGGGAGAGATCCCATTCCACATCCAAGAATATGAGCAATATTTCTTTGTTGATCATTTAGGGTATTAACAAAGAAAACCAAACTTTTCTCCTAATAGATTAGCTAGCCAATACCCCTCATGTAGGTGTCTAGTAGGTTCTTTAACACTTTAGCATCTTGAACTATAGCTTCCCCAACTAGAATTGTGTCATCCACAAATTGTTAATGGGTGAAAGAAACCTTACCAGAGGAGGGCTTAATACCATGCAGGGTCCTTTCTTTTCTTTTCCTTTGAATTAGCCTCCCAATACACTCTGCCATAATAATGAATAGAATAGGGAACAAAGGATCACCCTGTCTAAGCCCTCTCAATGGGAAGAAGAAATTGGAGGGAGCACCATTAACTATAATAGCCAGAGAAGGGGTGGAGACTAGTTGAAGAATAAGTTTGCATACTTGAGCATCAAATCCAAATGCCAGGAGAACAACATTAATGAAGTCTCAATCCACCCCATCATAGGATTTGGAGAGGTCCAACTTGAAGAGGAAGCCCTCCCTTTTCCCTACCTCTAAGGAATAGATCACCTCATGAACCATCATTATTAAGTGTAGGATCTGTCTTCCTAGGAAAAAGCCCATTTGCTATGGGGAGATAATCAAAGGAAGCACATTGAGAATCTTGATGGTTAGCACTTTCAAAATGATTTTATAGAAAGAATTGCAAAGACTAATGAGTCTAAACTTATCCATCGAATCAACCCCCTAGGTTTTCAGAATAAGCACCATGAAGGTAGCATTGAGTTCCTTCAATAGATTCCTAGCCCCAAAAAATTCTTGCACCACCTTCACCACATGCCCTTTGACCACTTCCTAGTATATCTGAAAAAAGAAAGTCGAGAAGCCATCTAGCCTTGGAGCTTTATCAGCTGGGAGTGAAAATAGGGCTTGATTAATTTCATGCATAGAAGGAATTTCTCTTAACATGGAATTATGATGGTCTTGTAACAGGTTGGGGATTGAAGCCAAAATTTCCTCCTGGTCCTTCTTCTTCTATAGCAGAGAGTCCCTAGAAATAAGAGAAGAAAAGAAATTCACTACCTCATCTATGATCTCACTATCATTTGTCAAAAAGGCCTGACCCTTCTTTATACCCGCAATCTTGTTATTAGCTTAGTGCTTTAAGGTAGATAGATGGAAGAACTTGGTGTTCTGATCCCACTCTTTAAGTTAGTTAATTCTGGACCTTTGTTTCCAAAAATATTCTTCCCTACTTATGATATTATGGAGTTCTGTAAGGATTGACCTTTCTTTGATTCTATTCTGATCATTATACCTTTCTTTCTATATCATCTCTTAAACTTTTTGGAGTTGGTCTATCTTCTCCTCCTTGTCCTGAAAGATATGACCAAAGTTTGTCTTATTCCAAGATTTGATATTTCTTTTCACATTTTTCAATTTTTGAGCAATCTTGAACATAGTTGTACCTTCTTCCTCAATGTTCCACCAGGAGGAAATATTAGTATAAAAATCTAGGTGGGAATTCCACATCCTCTCAAAGTAGAAAGGGAAGTTCCATTTAGCCATTAGAGGGATAAATGAGAGTGAGATAGATGAGTGATCCGATCCAACTCTGGGGAGAGGGGAGAGTCTCTATATGTAAGTTTGCATGTATTCTGGAGATATGATGGCTCTATCAAGATGGACCTAGATGCAATCCCTTGCAGAGTGCCTATTTGACCAAGTGAATCGCCCCCCTAAGAGATCAACATCCATAAAAGCCAGTTTATTGATAAAATTTGAAAGATCCAGTTTGTTGTCCTAATCCAGGGACAACTCCCTAATTTTTCATCATTTGAGAGAGGGGTATTGAAATCCCCCATAACAATACCTTTACTAAAGTTACTACTTTGAATGGCATCGTAAATCTTTTCCCAAGAAACCTTTCTTTCCCTATTGGAGTTGGGAGTATACACATTTAAGAGAAACTAAATGTCTCTACTATGGATATGAAAAACATTGCAAAGGAGAGCATTGCCTTCATTAAGAACTGTGGAGATATGATAAGAGTTTTTTTTGAAGAGTGTAAGCACCCCCTGTAGCTCCCTCTGAGTCTATGGTCTCACTACTCATATTACTATTGAAAGATAACTTCTTTGCCATGTCTTTTCTCATTTTTGTTTCTTGGATCAGTAAAAAATTAGGTCTTTGGTCTCTAACCATATTCCTAACTATCTCCTATTTATGGGCACCTTTTAGGCCCCTTATGTTCCAAGATATAATCTTCATTTCTTCTTAACAGAGCATTCCTTAATGGTTCTTTGGCTCCCATCTACCAAGTTCCTTGTAGCCTCCTCTTGCATTACCTGACTCAAGCTTTTTCTACTTGGTGCCTTAGATTTTATCCCAACATCAGCTTCAACCCTACTTCTGGTCATTGCTGGTGACATTGGGGGATGGTCTTAGTTTTTCTTCCTTTTAACCATAGTCCAATTTCCTTTTTTTTCTTGAGAACAACTTTCTATCCATTGCTCCAATTTTGAAATCTGTCCTAGGGAAGAGTTATTGATTAGTTCCAAAAACTTCAACCCCAAATCAGTTGAAATTGGCTAATTCCCTAGAGGAACCAAAGGGAGGTCCAATGATAGCCCTTGATCCTTCAACTCTTCCACCATCTCTTGGTCCTCTCCTAACTAGCTCACTTATGCTCCTTTACTTCCTGCACTAAAAGGGGGGTCACTATCCTTAGGTTGTCTTCCTGATCAATAATCCCCTAGAATATTGGCTTCCTACTTTTGCATAATTCATGGAACTTTGTCTGTCACTACTTTGGCCTAGGTGTCATTCTCTTGAACCGTATTTTCTGACTCCTCTACCTCTATACCATCTACATTACTTAGGTCTCCTTCCTACTTGAAAGCTTTTGTCTTCCCCTCAGCCTCTACCTAGTTCTCTGGGTATTTTGTCTTCTTCTATTTCCAGACCAATTTATTTTCCTTCCTTGAAGTAGTGGTAGCCTTACTCTTGTTCCTCTCTACTTTGGCTTTAGGGCAATGGTTGGCCTTGTGCCTAGATTTTAAATAGTGAAAACATGTGAAAGGCACCATCTCATAAATCAGTTTTTGAATATGCACTGCCAGCTTTGAATGGAATGTCACAAATTTTGGTATGTCCACTCCTTCTCTTACACCTATATAAATACGAGCATAGGTTCCTTTTCTTTTAGAGGCTATAGTCAAATCAATTGATAGGAGCTCCAAAAGGAATTTTCTACTGCCACAAAAATATCCTCATTCCAAAATTCTAGGGGTAGCTCTGGAAGCCTTACCCATACAAATGCTTGCACAAAGAATGAATCATTCATATTAATCTTTGAAGTCCACTTCTAGAGAACTAGAGTGGAATGTCCAAAATTCCATGGACCCTCACACAATATGTTTTTGAGGTCTTCTAGACAAGAAAAATAAAAGGATAGAAATCCCTTTGCCATAGCCATAACAGATACTTGTCCTTTGAGAGCCCATTTCTTCTTGGTGAATGATCTAACAATACCAATATTTGGCCTTGGCCCTATAAACTTTCCCACCAGAGTTAATGCCATTCATGCTATGGTATGATCTGCTAGCTTATCTAGAATCGCAATAGCACAAGATCCTTTTTCTACGTTAGGGAGAATCTTAACTGTTGGGAAAGAGGACTTACCTGTAGGCTTAACTACAAAAAGCGATGACCATTTAGCAGATCTTGGAAGACCCACCTTGGGGACAGGAAAAATCTTATTCAAAACCTTGGGAGTGGTTCCCTGTCATCTTTCTCTACCTGGTCCCCTATACCTGAAGATCCCTAACCGTCCTCCTCTCGCAACTCGTGCCCCAAGCTAGGGGCTCAATTCTGACAATCATAAGAAATCTCCTCTTGAACAAAAAATGAATTTTGAAAATCTATCTTCCCTCCCTTTCCAATGCTCGCCATATGCTCAGTTAAACAAAAAATTCCCTACTAAGTTATTCTTGGGGGTATAGCTAATAAAACAGAAAAATTGGATCATAACAGGAAACTATAGGAAGACATCCTTTCTAGAGTAAAATTCATTATAAAGTGGTGTAAAGGAGAATACCCTATGAAAATAAACCATCTTTGACAAGATAACAAAATACTAGGATGTACATACAATGAAGCAATAACATGCATCCCCAAACATCCTTCACCCTTAGAATATGTCTACACTAAAAAATTCTTTCCCGATATTCACATAAAAAGTGTTGATTAACCATTTGAATACATTCTTTGTGTATATTATAAGGATACATATCTAGCTATTTTAATAATTCTACCAAAGAAAGAAAGCCTTAGGAGTTGTTTTGGAATTCTAAAATTTCCTCTAATTGAAAGCATAAATCAATTGATAAGAGAGAAGTTTGACACCCATTTTGAGTTTATAACTATTATTTTTAGAGGTTTCACAAACATTATCTTGAAATGAAAGTACACAAACTATCTATTTATTTAAGAAATAGAATAAAGATTAGACATGACACACAAATTGTGGGACCAAACTAGATTCTCAATTCATTGCTAATGTAGAAGATGAAGAATTCTAGTAGTCCTCAATGAAAACCACTAATATACTAGTTAAATCCATTTCAATAGATGAGATTAAAAAGATGGAATTTAAAGGAATATAAGAATCCAAATGATGATTCTCAATTGAACCATTTTTCTATTACCAATCTTCAACAAAACTCACTTATTCTAAAATATTTTGATTCTGAGTAAGATACATATAATATCTATAAGGTGTGTTATATATATATATATATATATATATATATATATATATATATATATATATATATATATATATATATATATATATATATATATATATATATATATATATATATATATATATATATATATATATATATATATATATATATATATGTATGTATGTATGTATGTATGTATGTATGTATGCATGTATGTATGTATGTATGTATGTATGTATGTATGTATATATACATATATAATAATAATAATAATAATAATTATGAAGGATATTCACTTCCTTCCATACATGTGCATGAACCTTATAAAATTAGACCAATCAAAGGATCCTAAAGAAGTATCTAGATCATTGAAAATTATCTAGGTTGCTTCAATGTAAAGACTAAGATTCAATATTTTGTGTGCTTCAAATATTAAGACTTTCCAAAATATTTCTAGAGTTGATAGTCTCCCAATCCAATATGGAAATATGGTTCCTTTTCTCTTTGTTAAAACAAAGAAAATTTATAATGTAGTTTATTCATCTAGATAGAAGGTATATTTGAATTTAAATTAAATATAGGAAACTAAAAAAATCTAAATAGAGGCCATTAGAAGTCATATATTCTATTTAAAGAACCTCTTTTATAGAAACAAACTTCTTTCTAACACATTGTAATGAAGATCACTAGATGCAAACACTAGAATAGGGGTGGGAGGTTAGGACCTAGGAGGGACAATTGTCTCTCTAGTTTTTGGTGATCCTAATGGGGGGTGGAGGGTGGGGGGGGGGGTGTCAATCTTAGAATGTGGGTTCTGAGAAAGATGACTCAACCACCTTTGGAACTGGTGGCCATTCATTAAGTTTATATGATCATACTAGGAGCTTTTCTCTATAAGAAGTGAAAACCCTTGGTTTACATGACCATTTTTGTGGTTTCTATGCTAACAAATCTATCAAAACCTATGTTGGTAGGCTCTCAAAGGCAGGGTCTATTTGAAAGTGAAATCCACCAAGATAACTGAGAGTGGGGCAGGGGGAGGTGAGTGGATTGTGTAATTAAACCAACTCTCAGTATCCTAATTAATTCTAAAATATGTAACAATAGATGCAATAACTATAGAAATATAGTCATACAAAATAAAAATAGTTTTTTAAACTAAGGAACCTCTTGATCAGAGGGAAAACCTTGGTGCGTGTGACGCCCACAAGATAATGTACTAATATAAAAGTTCCTTGTGAAAGGAATGACTCTATTAGGAGCCAATGAAATATAATTAGTGCATATGAGTCCCTATTAGGAGAATTTGAATTCCATTTAGGATATTTCAATAATGTTATCAGTTGTGCAAATCTTGTTAGGAGTTTAAAGGAAGATAGATAGACACATTGTCCACATAGCTTCAAGACTATCCTCACCGAATAATAAAAATATCTATCAACACTATCCAACCACAACTTCTTTTTCAAATATGCTTCCTTGTAGTAGTAGTGTGCCTCAACTACACCATCCACTTCTTTGATTTAAAAGATGTTCGCATGTAGTCTCCTACATTACATCAAATAGATATGACCACATATCATACATTATATCCAAGGAAATGACCTTTCCTTTATGCCAAGTCCTAGAATAAATTATTGAGTTATCCTTGAGGCTTTATCATTTTACAATAATAATATAGGACCAACTTAAGATAATACATTACACATTATATTTAAATATTACATATTTTCATAATTACAAATAATTTTTCATCTCATAGTCCTCATAACTTTTCACTTACTGCACATATGGATGTATGTTTTGACAAAAAACATCTTCAACATGTCTTCAACCACTATCCAAGTTCTCTTAACCAAATTCCATCTATTTTAGGAGACAAAATCCAAAAACTAGTACTAGATTTCCAGAAACTTTTTCTAAATGCTTCCTTCACAAAAACCATCATAACTTTGTCTAGTCATTGTATTTATGTATGCTCTCTTAGATGTACTATCTAAAAAATTTGTAGAATGTTATTAAAAATGTACATAAGACATTATACATTCCTCAAATTACACAAAGCCAAGATTTTCTTATTTCACTTCTAGTCTTCACAGAATAACTAGTATGTTGACATCAATGACTAACTATTATAAATACAACACAAGGTTAACAAGGTCAACATTATTGGTGTCAATTGGTTCAAAACCAAATGATGAGCTCAATAAAAAATGTTGGGTTGATGAAAGATGATAAAAAGTGTAGTGCTCCCTTTTTAAGAGAATCTAAAGAAGTGAAAGGTACAAATCCTACTAATCATGTCCCTAAAGATTGAAAATGGTCTTATCTTTTTGGAGACAAATCATCTAGAAAATTATCATTCCCTCTAGTTAAAGTAATTTCTGAATTCACTAAAGGGGTGTTTGCAATTCTTGTGTCCAACCTATTGATAAACCATTTAGTCTCTATTATGGATCTTTCTCTACTAAGAAAATTTACTAGCACTAGACCAATCATTTATTTACTTAGATTCCTTATTTGAACAAGGTGGATATTGAAAGGTCAATTTGAAATGAGTATGTTTCTTAAGGATTTCTTGACTTTTGGCTTTTCAAATGAAGAATACCTCTCAAATGTTCTCTATTGTGGGCCATGGATGATGGGTAACTATTCTTTTTCTTTATAGAAATTATCTACTAACCTATATCTCAATGAATTATTTTTCTCGTCATCCTTAGTGTGGATTATACATCTAGGTGTTCCTCTTGAATATTGGAATGAGGATTTTTTCAATAAAATAGCTATCTCCTTTGTGGAGTTTCTTTTGATTGATCCTATGATTGTTATATGAAAAATGTTGGTTTATGCCTAAACCTATGTCAATGTGGACTAGGATTTTGATTTACCATTAGATGTTAAAAATTATTCTAATGTAGGAAAATGGATGTAAGATTGAGAGTTTGAATTAATGCCTTTTTTCTATGTCAAATGTCAAAAAGCCTATTATGAGTAACCCTAAAGATCAAAAGAAAATATTGAATGAAAAGGCTCAAAATGGTCCTAGAATGGAGAGCTCTATTTATCATAATAACTTAAACATGATAAATCTATTTAAAAGTAACATTTATAATACAACTAGGGGGAGTGAATCAATTATGAGCTTAAGAAACTTTTTTGTCCAACCATACATATTACTCACAAATCAAAACTTGTCTATAACAATAAACAAAATAAAAACCATGAACCATAAAAAGAAATTCATTACACCATGTTTTGTTAACTAGGGAAACCCTAGCCAAGAAAAAACCCCAATGGTGATGGTACCCACAAAATGATCCACACATAAAAAGTATTGTGTGAAGTATAATGATCTTATTAGGAATATATTACATTTTTATATTGTATCTATCTTTGTTAGAAGCCTTGGTTGTATTAGGAGTTGTTATTACAACACAACATACAAATTGAGCCCATTTCCCAAACATGCACGTTCATAACTTTAAAATCATATGAATAGATACCAAAACCTTGACAATATTGATATCTTGAATTCCAAAATATTCCAACATGTACGTACTATCTACCATTAAGCTCATCACATAAGATGATGTGCTTCCTGTGAAGCTCACCAAAGAAAACTATCTATATGTTCATTGTTTACCAATGTTAGACAATTTTCTAAGTATACTTCCTCCAAACTTAATTCTAAATTTTTCCATCTCAAATTTAGTAATTATTTTCTATAAATGAAAATTCTAACAATTAACTTTAGCTAAATATACAACAATCTCCCTATTTCACACTATTGGAAATGTACAGAAATTTTTTGCCAAGCATGATAGAATTTCAAAATTACAAAATTGTGGCCTTTTTTAGAATATCTATAAATATGGATCATCTTATATTAATCCCTTCATTCATACTATACTCTACTTTTAATCATATTCATAGATTTACTTTGCTAAGTCCCCCTTTATATTATCCATAATAAGCTTTACATAATACTTAATTTTTTTCTTCTTTCTCTCCACCTTTGACATCAATGACAAAGATGAGTGAAAAATTATGTACAAATCAAAATTTTGTGTAACATTTTTCTTCCTTAGGATGGATGAGTGCCTAGAAGTTCTATGCAATCAAATTTTTAAATTTTTTAAATTTATAAATTCATCATTTGATGATGTCCTGACTACATATGTTATACTTAGATCTCTCCATAATCCATAAGATGCTAATTCAATTGTATTAAGTTTTGTATAAGAAAATCTCACATATGATGACTTAGCCTCCAAGAGAGTATCCAATTACCTTGTAACAAGTCGATATTTGTTGTCAAATGATCTCTAAGAAAAGTGAATTTCTTCAATATTATTCCCTTGTCATTCTCCAAGATTCTTATCTCATCATTTGCCTTTGTAGTCTTTTGATCCATCTCAATGATATTTACATCATTCTTCTATAGCTCCTTTTCCATCCTAACTATCTCATCTTCCTTTTACTTCATAGCTTTGGAAATGGAAAGGGTTTCCTTGTGTGCCTTAACACATTCAACATACAATTTACTACCCTCATATATGCATCTTCTCATCCCTTTAATACAAATATCAAGTGCAAAAAATTACTTTTGATATTATCACATAATATAGTGAATTTTTTTACATCATGTTTAGCTTGTAATTTGATTTTTACCACCTCATCGTAACTTAAAAAGTTGTTATCAAACTTGTACATCACTTTTCTACTTTCTTTTGAATAATTTTCTCAGCTAATTGAATAGGATATTGAAGTGTGCTTTGTAGCTTTTCAATATTTGATTCCCACATCCTTTGTGTATTCTTACTTATCTTCCCTGGTTTTTCTTCTATTTTTCCTATTGAAAAAGATGATAACTGCATATTTTTATGTATGTCCATGTCTTCTATAATCAAACTTATGACATCCTCTAACATAGTTTTTATTATTTCTTCAAATGGATATGTTCAAGTACCAACTATATCCTTACCAATCTCTATAGTAGCTAGGTCTGCAAAACTGTGATTTGTGTTTCCTTGCTTGCCTGAGTTCTCCATCGTGTTTCTTATTTCTACATTGTTCTCATTTCATATGTCCTCTTTTATTATTCTTTCTTCTCATTCTTTGTTCTCTTCTCTTGTTCTGTAATATCAATTGTTGTAGTATTTTCTTCACTACCTTGTCTCTGTTCTAATAAACTATTTTTTCTAGCCTCAAAGTTACATGGAAAAGTGTTGATACTTTGTTGTGACCAAGTTACTAATGGTGTTAGAGATGTCTTCTCACCTTGCACAATTTCCTAATCCTAATCTATCTCTCTTCCTCTATTGTGTCTTCATTGTAATAATCCTCTACATTATCTATAACCAAATCACCAACAATGTAGTCATCTTTATCTTTAAATGAATCATTTGTGATATGAAAGGTTAATGGAACCCCCAAAAAATCTACACATCTATTTGTGTTACAATGTTGACATACTAATCAAAATAAATTTCCTTAGTGGTCAAAATAATAGGACCTTCACTTGGTGCATCTTTAAATTTAGGCTACAAATCTTTAGGTTCATTCAATTTTTTAAGCACCACCTCTTCTATCTCCTTTATCTCTTCTTGATAAATTCCTCCTATAATCCCAATATGTCTAGATTTCTTTCTTAGAAGTGGTTCCAACTTCTTCCAAATATCTTGCAATTGTTTATCATTATCTCCCATACATAATTTGTGTACTACTTTCTTCCTTATATTGTTGAAAATGATTGAAATGATCATAAGAACAATTGTTGGAATAATATATGGAACTGGTAAAGAATTTCCTCAATCATTATTTTTTTCATTGATGTCAAACTTGCTACTTGCAGGGATGACAATTGCTTTAGTGATCAAAATACTATCAATTAGTTGATTGTCAAGGTGCAGCCAATCAATAAGATGTAACTAGAACACCTAGAGAAAGGTTGAATTTATGATGTTGTAATGAAGTACAAGGATCAGTCAAGCCATTAATGAACCAATGTATTGGATGACATACTAAAAAATACAAAGAATGAGCACACCGAAACATATCAAAGTTCTAAGGTTTTAGCGAAGTCTTTTGTAAAGCTCAAACTAAGTTTATTAGAGAGAAGGTGTCGAGCAAGATAGTAAGAGCCGAGAAAATTCCTAGTTAAGTGCCGAGCAAGTTCAAGTGCTGAGAAAAACCAAGTGCTGAGCAGAATCAAGTGTCGAGCAAGTTCAAGTGTCGAGCAGAATCAAGTGTTGAGCAGAACCAAGTGCCAAGTAGGTATAGGTGCTGAGTAACATAGAGTTTCTGAGCACCAGTAACTCAATAATGCCGAGTAACACATAGGTGCCGAGTACCAGTAACTCAATAATGCCGAGTTGCTGCATTATTTAGGAAATCGAAGATTCATCATATCTAAGCTGAAAAAGTTTTTATCTAGAAATCTGTGAATTAAAAAGAAGATAAGAATGATGAATTGGTGGCACAGAACACCATGTAGAACATTTTTAAGATACAACTGGCAAAGTTTCAAGAAGAAAACAAGATATGGGGTAGATACATTTTATCCTACCTAATCCATTTTGAAACCCTAAAATTGGAGAGGGAGAATTGAGTAGCAAAGGAAAATCAGACTTGTATATAAGAAGACATAAGTTAATGAAGAAAAAGAGTAGAATAGAGGGGATAGTGAGAGAGAGAGAGAGCCGTGGTCAAGCATAAAAGCATGAAATGCTGAAGAATGAGCTAAGGAGAAGATAACACAGGAACTCTGTTTGGATAGACGACCGCAAGGATGATTGCATTGGCAGAATGAGTAAGAAGACTCAAGGAGACAAAGTTTGAGAGGGAGACAAGCAGTCAGAGCTAAAGTGATTGAAGCCAAGCATAAGGATTGAACTGAAAGAGTGATCTGAAATCTGCAAAGTATTTTGTAAGTTATGTCAGGTCAAAAGACCATTATCATTAATTTCTAGCAATTGTAACAGTAAGATAAATCCTATGGACTTAGGTTGGTTTAATAGCCATTAGATAAATCCTTTAACAGGGTGACATTCCAAGTGGATGTTCTAAAGACCTTTAACCAAGCCCATTCCTAACAGTTTGGTGAAATCCTCTAACAAGGTCACATTTAACAGTGTGTTGTAAGCCTTTAACAGGGTAGGCTTTTAACAAGGCATCACTTTAGAAGAGTGAGAATCAAGTAGCATGTTACTGGTGGTTTTTCCCAAATTGGGTTTCCACGTAAATCATTGTGTCATGTGTTGATCTTGAATATTTTATCTTTGCATGTTGATTTACACTAATTTGCTTATATGACTGATTTAAGTTTGAACATATTTTGGACCTTGAATAAATGATTCAACCCCCCTCTCAGTTATTCTAAAGAATTCTAACAATTGGTATTAGAGCTTGACTGCTGATTCAGTTTAAAGGGACTACTAGTAGAAAATATCAAAATGCCAAAGAGAGAAGTTCCCAAGGTCAACAAAGACAACTTTGTTGCATGGCAAAGTTTGATGAAGCTACATCTTGGATCCATAGTAGATTATGCCCAAAATTCAATTATCACTGAACATGTAGATCCAACAGGTGCTCCTACTGCCGAAGACATGAAAAAAAAACAAGAACACAACTAGACAATGCTAGAAATTGCCTCTACACTCAGATATGCTGAATTTGATGATATCAAAGGATGTGACACTGCATTCAAAATGTGGAAAACCCTATTAGACATCTATGGAGGAGATCAAAATGTACAAAGAGCAAAAAGAGAAAGTCTTAGAGGAAAATTTGATGACATGAAAATGGAAGAAAATGAGAATGTTGCTCAGTATGGTGCAAGAATAAAGGAAGTGGTAAGTGCAATAAGATGCTTATATGGTCAACTGGATGAAGATACTGTTAATAGTAAGTTCTTAAGAACCTTGCTCCCTATCTATGCTATTAGAGTATCAGCAATACAAGAGCTAAGATGTATACCAGGAAATAATCTAAGCTTTGAATGTATAATAGGTAGACTCACTACATTTGACTTATCTAACTTTGACAACTACAAACCTGAAAATGTTGAATCTGCTTTTAAGGCCAAGTTATCACTAAAAGATGCCGAATAGGTAAAATCAAGGAAAGGAAGAAAAATGAAGTATGTATCTAGTGATAGTAGCACTGGTGAGGAAGATGTGGAACAATTGGAAGCATTGATCAGTAGAAGATTTCACAGGGGAAAAGGAAAATTCAAAGGTAAGATGCCTATCATTTTTTCAATTACAATGAAGTAGGTCATATTGCTGCAAGATGTCCACAGAAAAAGGATTCCAAGGAAGGAAAAAAATACAAGAACAGAAGAGATGATGACAAGAGAGACTACAAAGAAAAAGGTAAGAAGTGTTATATTGTTGAAGAAAATTCTGATGACAATGATGATGAAGTTGTTTATGTAGCCATGAAGGACCAATCTGATGAAGAAGAAGCCATAGTACTAGTGACATGTATAAACAAGAATGATAGATGGATCATAGGCAGTGGATGCTCACATCACATGACAGGAGACAAAAGTAAGTTTGTTAACTTTACTCAGTATGATGGAAATAGTGTTAGATTTGGTAATGATGCTCCATGTCAAATTAGAGGAAAAGGTTCCATTAAGCTCACAGACCAAATTTCATGTGACAATGCATACTATGTTGAAGGACTAAACTACAATTTACTGAGTGTCTCACAATTAGGCAATATAGGTTGCAAAGTGGAATTTGAAAACAAAACTGCAAAAATCTATGACAATGATGGTAAACTAATAGGAAAAGGAGATCAAACAAAGAGTAATTTGTTTTACCTTGATATGGATGATGCTTCTTGTCTATTTGAAAAATTTGATGATGAATGGTTATGGCATAAAAGATTATGTCATGTCAACTTTGACAATCTAGTCAAAATCAGTAAAATGAAGAAAGTCAGAGGTCTACCAAAATTGAAGAAGCCTGATAATGTCATGTGTAAACAATGTCAGCTAGGAAAGATGACAAAGTCAAGTTTCAAAAGCAAAAACTATACATCTAAAGAGATACTTGAGTTAGTTCACACTGACTTATGTGGTCCAATGGAAATACAAAGCTATAGAGGAGATAAATACATAATGTTATTTGTTGATGACTATTCTAGGATGATGACTGTTATGTTCTTAAAACAAAAATGTAATGCTTTTTAAACGTTTAAGTGGTATGTGGCCAGAGTTGAAAAGGAAACTGGAAAAAGCTTGAAATGTCTAAGATCAGATAGAGGTGGTGAATTTACATCAAATGAATTCGAGATATTCTATAATGACAATGGAATCAAAAGACAGACATCAACTCCTAGAACTCCCCCACAGAATGTAATTGCTGAAAGAATAAACAGATCTGTAATTGACTGTGCCAGAACATTAATGATGGAAAAGAATGTTGCTCTAAAATACTAGAGAGAAGCTGTAAGTGTAGTTGTTCATACATTGAACTGAGTACAAGTCAAGAAAGGTATAAATACAAAACCTTTTGAATTATGGTATGGTTACTCCCCAAATGTAAAACATTTCAAAGTGTTTGGTTGCAAATGTTTTATCCTTAAACATGTTAGAAATGGAAAATTTGATGCAAAAAGTGATTAAGGTATATTTCTTGGTTACTCCACAAGAAGTAAGGCATATAAGTGTTTGAATATTAATACTAACAAAATTGTGGAAAGTGCAATGTAAATTTTGATGAGCACACAGAAGTCCAAGCTGAAGAACCAAAGAAAATGGAAGAATACAGAACCTTTGTATATTCTTATGAAGGAATGACTGTTGATGAGGATGATGTCAATCAAATTGAAAGTCAACAACAAGTGTCAGTCTTAGCCGATTCACCTCCAGTGAATGTCGAGTTGCATTCAGAAGCTGAGTTACAAGATGAAGAAAATGCACAATCCAATTCTAAAGACAACATACATGATGAAGAACAACCTGGCAATGAAGAGCATAGTGATCCTGAATCTGAAAGATCAAACATGGAAACAAGGACACAGCCAAGATTATCCAAATATGTAAAAAGACATCACCCTGCTAAACAAATAATTGGTGACAAAGATGCAAGACCAATGACAAGGAACAGACTAAGACATGAATCATGTCTGATCAGCAAATCTGAACCGAAGACAGTATATGGTGCATTACAAGATGGCGACTGGTGTAAATCTATGGAAGAAGAAATTGATCAAATAAGAAAAAATAAAACTTGGAGTTTGGTTCCCAGACCAACTAACAAGAATGTGATTGGCACCAAATAGGTATTCAGAAATAAATGAGATGAGAATGGTGAGATTACTAGAAATAAAGCCAGATTAGTATGCAAGGGTTATGCTCAAGAAGAAGGAATACATTATGGAGAAATATTCGCTCCTGTTGCTAGAATGGAAGGAGTAAAAACTTTACTTGCATATGTTGCTTACAAAGATTTCAAAGTCTATTAGATGGATCTAAAATCCGCCTTCTTAAGTGGTATACTAGAAGAAGAAGTCTACATTGAAAAAGAAGAAGGATTTGTTGATGAAAACAATAGAGATATGGTGTGTAAGTTACATAAAGCACTCTATGGTTTGAAACAAGCACCTAGAGCATGGTATGAGAGACTTCACAAGTATCTAGTGCAAATTGGATTTGAAAGAACTGATGATAAAAACAACATGTACATCAAAGATGAAGAAGGTAAAGACATTATTGCATCTAAAATTTTTGTGGATGACATAGTATTTGGTGGTAAGGAAGTACTTTGGAAAGGCTTTGCTGACAAAATGAAACATGAATTTGAAATGTCTATGTTTGGAGAAATCAAATTTTTTGTTGGATTGCAAGTTCATCAAATAAAACATGGAATATTTATTACACAATCAAAATACATCAAAGAAATTCTTAAAACATTTGGATTGGAGGAATCCAAACCAGTCAGCACACCAATGGCCACAAGAAATAAGCTATCCAAAAATGACGAGTCAGCTGAAGTCAATCAAACAATGTACAGATCCATGATTGGAAAACTACAATATGTTGTATATAGTAGACCAGACATAGCATTAGCAGTTGGAATAGTGGCTAGGTTCTCTGCTAATCCTAAAGAAAATCATCTCATAGTAGTAAAAAGAATAATGAGATATCTCAAAGGGACTGATGATTTTGGTCTATACTACAAAAAGAATGGAAAATTTGAACTTAATGCATATACAAATGCAGACTGGGGAGGAAATTTTGATGACAGAAAAAGCACAAGTGGAGGTGCATTATTTCTAGGCAAAAGGCTAGTTACCTGGACTAGCAAGAAACAAACCTGTATATCCCAGTCCACTACAGAATCAGAATATGTGGCAACTGTAGTCAATTGTACAAACATTGTATGGCTCACACATCTATTGAATGGAATGAAAGAAGAAGTAACAAAACTGGTTATATTGTATTGTGATAATACAAGTGCTATAAACATATCCAAAAATCTAGTGATGTATGCAAAAACCAAGCATATTGCAATCAAGTATCATTATGTCAGAGAATTGGTAGAAGACAAACAAGTGAAGTTGGAATACATTCACACAAAGGAACAAACTAAAGATATCTTCACCAAACCATTGCCCAAGGATGCCTATGAATATCTTAGAGGCAAACTGGGGGTTATATCATTAAGTCAAGCAGTTTAAGGTGACAAGGAAGCTGCCTTGCATCAACAGGAATAAATCATTGAAATATTAACAGGTTGATGTAAAGGATGACAGCAGGAATAGAAACTCCAAATCAGTCACAAGTATGGTGATAGAGGGAGAAAGACAACAAGAAGCCAAAGCTTATATTTTGTATGATAAAGATGCTACATCTTTGGCATTTATGTCAAAGAGGGAGAAATATGTAGAAAATTGATCAATGCAAAGAAAGATGGAGATATATATGAAAGAGGGAGGTATATAAGATCAAAAGTGAAAATGCAGCAAATCAATACAATCTTGGTGGTAACTGAATTGATTACTTGATCAGTTTGGTTTGCCATCAATGCCAAAGAGGGAGATTTTTGGAAATGATTGAAATGATCATAAGAAAAATTGTTGGAATAATATATGGAACTGGTAAAGAATGTCCTCAATCATTGTTTTGTCATTGATGTCAAACTTACTACTTGCAGGGATGATAATTGCTTCAGTGATCCAAATACTATCAATTAGTTGATTGTCAAGGTGGAGGCAATCAATAAGATGTAACTAGAACACCTAGAGAAAGGTTGAAGTTATGATGTTGTAATGAAGTACAAGGATTAGTCAAGCCATTAATGAAACAATGTATTGGATGACATACTGAAAAATACAAAGAATGAGCACACTGAAACATATTAAAGATCTAAGGTTTTAGCTAAGTCTTTTGTAAAGCTCAAACTAAGTTTATTAGAGAGAAGGTGTTGCGCAAGCTAGTAAGAGCCGAGAAAATTCCTAGTTAAGTGCCAAGCAAGTTCAAGTGCCGAGCAAGTTCAAGTGCTGAGCAAAACCAAGTGCCGAGTAGAATCAAGTGTTGAGCAAGTTCAAGTGCCGAGCAGAATCAAGTGCCGAGCAAAACCAAGTGCCGATCAGGTATAGGTGCCGAGTAACACAGAGGTGCCGAGCACCAGTAACACAATAATGCCAAGTAACACAGAGGTGCCGAGCACTAGTAACTCAATAATGTCGAGTTGCTGCATTATTTAGGAAATCGAAGATTCGTCAGATCTAAGCCGACAAAGTTGTTATCTAGAAATTTGTGAATTAAAAGGAAGATAAGAATGATGAATTGGTGGCACAAAACACCATGTAGAACATTTTTAAGATACAACTGGTGAAGTTTCAAGAAGAAAACAAGATATGGGGTAGATACATTGTATCCTACCTAATCCATTTTGAAACCCTAAAATTGGAGAGGAAGAATTGAGTGGCAAAGGTAAATCAAACTTGTATATAAGAAGACATAAGTTAATGAAGAAAAAGAGTGGAATAGAGGGGATAGTGAGAGAGAGAGCCGTGGTCAAGCATAAAAGCATGAAATGCTGAAGAATGAGCTAAGGAGAAGATAACACAGGAACTCTGTTTGGATAGACAACCACAAGGATGATTGCATTGGCAGAATGAGTAAGAAGACTCAACGAGACGAAGCTTGAGAGGGAGACAAGCAGTCAGAGCTGAAGTGATTGAAGCCAAGCATAAGGATTGAACTGAAAGAGTGATCTGAAATCTGCAAAGTATGTTGTAAGTTATGTCAAATCAAAAGACCATTATCATTACTTTCTAGCAATTGTAATAGTAAGATAAATCCTATGGACTTAGGTTGGTTTAACAACCATTAGATAAATCCTTTAATAGGGTGACATTCCAAGTGGATGTTCTAAAGACATTTAACAAGGCCCATTCCTAACAGTTTGGTGAAATCCTCTAACAAGGTCACATTTAACAGTGTGTTGTAAGCCTTTGATAGGGAAGGCTTTTAATAGGGCATCACTTCAGAAGAGTGAGAATCAAGTAGCATGTTACTAGTGGTTTTTCCCAAATTGGGTTTCCACGTAAATCATTGTGTCATGTGTTGATCTTGAATGTTTTATCTTTGCATGTTGATTTACAGTAATTTGCTTATATGACTGATTTAAGTTTGAACATATGAAAAGGGTATTAATAGGGCATTTGGACCTTGAATAACTAATTCACCCCCCCCAGTTATTCTAAAGAATTCTAACATATATTTCTCTTCCTCTATTTCTCTTTGCTTCTTAGACTCTAAATTATTTTAAAGTTCCTATGTATTTTTGTTATAAATATGAATAAAATATTCCTTAAATTTAATCATATAATTAACCATTTCATTTTCAAGTTGTCTCTTTTTATTAGGATCATATAAATTATAATATTTGTTTAATTTTTCTAGGTTTCAATCATCTATGATCATATTATTCATCCTTCTAATTTCACTTTTCTAACATTTTCTCTTCTATCCACCTCTAGATTTAGGTTTATCATGTGACATAGCAATCTACCCTCTCATCCTTAATTTCATTTTTGTTGCATATTTTTCCTCTTCTTTATTTTTTCCTCCTTTATAAACAATTTCTAGCTTAGGCCTCATGGGTTATGGTCCTTGATCCATTCCCTTTACTCTCTTATTTTTCTTTGAACATGTTTCTTCAAATGTTTCTTCCTTTTATTTAACTACCAACAAACTTATTGGAGATTTTCTTTCTATAAAGATGGTGAAGTTAGTTTAGATCTCCTAGTTGATAACTTGATTCTGGTGAAGTGTTATTAATGTGAGTGATCTGCCTATTATGATTTTACCGTAGTAGGTGTTTCTACTAATGTTCTAGATGTAGTCTTAATTGCAAGTTCTTAACCAAGAGTATTTTTAATTGATCACTAGTTATCATTCATGCTAGTATTTTCTTAGATACATTTCTCTCTTCCTTAGTCATTCCAAATTCTTTCACTATTTTCTGCATCTTATTGTCCACTTTCTATTTGATTTCTTTACTATATAGTTGATCTATCAATTTGTTTCAATTTTATTCATAATCTCCCTATCTAGGGGTTTCTTCACCTCCTTCTAAATTAAGAATTTATTTTGTATATTTATCCAATATTTTTTCTATCACCTTATATCCCATAGGATCAGTGTATAGATGTCTACACTTACAACCTCCATGCAAGTACAAGAAGTTTCGACTAGAAAAAAAATTCATCATTGTATTCCTCTACTATTAATTCAGGGATTCTAAATCAATTCTTCATTTTAGTATGAAAAGACATCATCATCCTTGATATAAATTTTGTTAGCCTTTTGGTTTCCTTCTTCCTAGTGTAATAAGTAACCAATTCAATAGTATACTTATTTGATTTTTATTCATAATTAGGCATTCCCAAAAATCTTCCTCTAACTTGAACAAATAAATGGATTGCAAGGATTCAAATCTGAACTGAGTTCATGTTCTTCTTAATCCTCTTAATTTTATCAATCATTTATTATCCTAAAACCTCACACTTTTTCACCTTTTTTCTATGAATAGTCTTCTTATATGGAACATGGATGGATCTAGGTGATACTGAATTGTCTAGAACTACAGTTCATGCTATAATCAATTATTTTTCTTATCAATCTAATGTTTATTTTCTTAATCTAGTTGAGTCTCATGACTCTTCAATCCCAATTTAATCAAAACTTATACAAAGTTATTGAACTTATTCTCTTAGATAGGTACACTACTCTCATTACTCAAACTTGTTAACTGGTGAATAAGGTCATTGGTTATCATGGTTGGAATATATCCTACCCAAAACATTCCATCATGAATTTTGCTAAGTATAATTTTCATTAATTCTGGTTGTACAACTCCCCATAAAATATGTTTTGTATTTTGTTCAAATGACCTAAATATTAATAACCTTTCTTGAATGTTATGTTATTTCTATAAATCTCATTCATATGCTTGTAAATATCACTATCAAAAATTGACTCAAATTTACTACACACACACATATACATACATACATACATGTACATATATACATTATATATATATATATATATGTATGTATATATGTATGTATCTCTCTGTGTGTGTGTGTGTGTGTATGTGTGTGTGTGTGTGTGTGTGTGTGTGTGTGTGTGTGTGTGTGTGTGTGTATGTATATGTATATGTATGTATATATATGTACATTTATATGCATATATATATATATATATATATATATATATACATGCACATAAATGTATAGATATATATGTATCTCTGTGTGTGTGTGTGTGTGTGTGTGTGCATAAATATGTGTGTATGCATATATGTACATGCATATAAATGTACATATGTGTGCCTGTGCATGTGTGTGTATGCACACACACACACGTGCATGTGTGTATGTACATACATATATATATTTTCAAAAGTCTTGGATAGTGTTTTACATGTTGAAGATATATATATCTTCAACATGTAAACCACTATCCAAGATTTCTGAAAATAGTCCCACAAGATCATATACCAAAGACATGAAAGGGTTTTTTCTAAATTAATATCTAGGTCTTTACCTTACTTCACAAACAATTAGTGTAGCCATTTCCTAATTTTGAGTATAAATGGAAATAAAATTACAATCTTAAAGATGAAATGAATACCTTTACTTTATTTTTTAGGGCTTCATAGAAAATTACTTTAAACTTTTCAAAATCACTTTTGAGTATCTTTTCTAACTCTCTACACATATTTTTTATTCAAATGATGATCAAACTATGCAATTTTAACCCTTAAATCCCTTAAAAATTGGATATGTAATTAATGCATAAGTGTGTAGACACAAACAACTATTCTTTGTATTAGTAACCTTCAAATCTTTAGTGGCCTCTCCTATGATCATAAAATAGTTTTTAGTGTTAGATGTAGATTATGTAATAATATGCCATGCTATTGTCAACCTCACAAAAAATAATTCCATCATACTGCGGTTGATCAATTTTAAGTGCAATATCCCTTGTTTATTCTTAAATAGAGATATTTCAAAATGATCTAGAGGGTTCAGTACTTGATACTATTCCCATCTTTTCTTTTGATTAATCTTTTACCTTTTCCACCCACTTTTTAGTATTTATTTGTGTTCTTTCTCTTACAAATGTCTTATTAATTATCACTACTTATTTTCCCTTTACATTCTCATTCATTCTGACATTATTTATCATGTTTCTTCAATGATTTCATGTCTAGCACATATTGTTGTTAAACCCATTTTATCTCCAAAATGTTTTTGTATATAACAATTTATTAAAAATATGACATCCCATAACTTTGTTTCCATATTTGGTCCAAATTAATTAATTTTAGTCTGCAATCTCTTGTAATGTGTACAAAGTTATTATAATTATAACACATAACTTGATTGGTAATGGTGCTATTCATTTCCAAAAGTCTACTAGCTAAATTGTTTTTCCTTTGATGCCTTCTCATTTCTATTCTTTGTTTAGGTTTTATACATTCACTAGATCTATGTCCATAACTAGATCAATTATAACAATAATTTGAAAATAATTTAAAATACTTACATGTGCATTTCTTCTTCACGAGTTTGGGTTGGTTGCATGCAATATATCTTCCATTGAGTTGACTCCTTAGATCTGTAGGTTGTTCAAGTTGATTTGGTAATTCATTATTCAAATCTTCTTGTTGACTAGATTATTGGTTCACAAGTTCTCATTCTTCAACAACTTTAGGTTACTCTTCTTCAATATATTATGTTTCATCTAGAATTGGTATTTTTTCCATACTTTTTTCACCAAGTTTCATTGTTCTTTTGTATAACTTCTGAAGAAGCTTCTTGGTTCTCGTAAGTTCTCCTTTCAAAATAATACTATGCTTCTCTAGTTCTTCATGTGTCAATTTTGTAGTGTCAACTTTAAATATCACCTTAGTAAGTTGTGACTTCTCATTTACATTCTAAGTTCCTAAATTTGATTCACTATTTTTCTCATCTTCTATAATGTTCATCTTCAATTCATGCTTCAAAATTTCATTCTCCTTTTAAAGTTTTGTAGCTAACTCATGGTCCTTGATTTCTTTAGGTTCTTTCTTAGATCTTGTGCTCTTAATTTGATCCTTGAATTTCTAAGTAAAGTCTTGTGCATCCTTTATTTTGATTTTTAACTTGTTCCTTTCATTAGTGACTATATAAATCTCCTTAAGAGCTTCTTAAAGATTCTTTTCCAAGTGTACTAAATCCATAGAGATCTCCATCAATTTTTTAGACTGCTTCTGAGTAACTTGGCTTTGATACCAATTGTTAGAAAGTAAATTTCTCCAATATAATTGAGAGGGGGCAGGGGACGGACCAATTATGGATGTTAAAAAAATTTGGGCCCAACTATGGATATCAGTTACAAATACTAAACCTACATATGATAATAATTTAAAAATTAAACCATGCACAACATATGGAAATTTTTAACACCATGTTTTGTTAACTAAGGGAATCTTATCCAAGGGAAAACCTAGTGGAGATGGTACCCATAAAATGATACACTAATCAAAAGTATCTTGTGAAATATACTGACTCTAACAATAATAGTCTATTATATATATATATATATATATATATATATATATATATAGGGTTTTTTTTTCTTTTTAGAGGACTGGACTATACTAGAAGCCTCAACCCTATTAGTAGTTGTTATTACAATACAAAATACAAGCAAAGCATACTTCCCAAACATGCATTGATAACTTTACAATCTATATGAATAGATAAAAAACATTGATAATATTGATATCTTCACTATCTTACTTGTCCTTTTAATTACACTTTCACTAACATTCATAGAAAATCTCTACTTTGCCAATATCATCAATTTTGCATCTATAGAGTACGTAAAAGGTGCACATGTAGCAATCATATCATTAGAATATTATTTGCATCTTATACAATATTATTTGAATTTCAAACCTTGTGTTACCTCATATGTTACCATATATTTAAATTGTCATTTTACATGTGAGGGTTAGCATCTCATATATTATCTTTTTTTTTCAAGTGAAAAATTCAATATACTGATAGCTACCATGTTCTTCATTGTCATACTCATCACTAGAAATCTTTCTAAAATTGATGCAAGAAAGAATATAATCTTTAGTAGTCATAACAACATATTCTAGAATGTCTAGACCATCTACCTTTAAGCTCATATAACCTAATGTGCTTTGTGTGAAATTTTCCAAAAAAAACTGTCTATTTCTTCCCTATTTGCTAGTGTTATTGTTAGATAATTTTCTATGTTTACTTCCTTCAAATGTCATTCTAACTTCCACCTTCTCAAAATTAGAAATATGCTGCCCTAGATGACAACCATAAGCCAAATTTATTGTTATGTCTCAAGTAGATACAAAGAATGACAATGAATCACTTATCAATCAAGAGATTATATAGGTCATAGATCGTGTTGAGTTTAGGATGACATGGGTAGCTAAGAATAAGGACTCTCACCCAAAATTGGATCATGTTGAATTGATAATAGAGGAAGGAGAAATTTTGAGATAAAGGGAGTTGAAGTTGATGAAATTTTGATAGAGGCTCTTGACAACAATATCTTGCAAAGAAAGGTAACTAGGATTAAAAATAAAAATTATTAGTATAAGGAAACCCCTCTTTAGCTAACTATCAAGGATAAACCTTTAGGAATTTCTACCCATTTTTTTGTCTAAGGAAATAGATTTTTACATTGAAAAAAAAACCTTTTGAATCAAGTATAGAAAGTATAGTAGTTAGAACATAGTATAGTAGTTATAATAGACTATCATAGTTGTATGTATAGTTTTGAGGAGGAACCATAAAGACTAGTTAGATATATAATATATCTACACAATGAAAGGTTTTTGTAGCTATCTCTATTGATAGAATTTTATAGTCATATATGTACATTTCAATTGTGAGCTCATCTTGCACCATTTGTAATATAATTGTTGGAAAGTAAAGTTCACCAAGATAATTGAGAGGGGAGGAGGGGTGGGGTGTG
Organism: Cupressus sempervirens; assembly: GCA_028749045.1. NCBI lineage: Eukaryota > Viridiplantae > Streptophyta > Pinopsida > Cupressales > Cupressaceae > Cupressus > Cupressus sempervirens. Next base: position 700,781,788 of record CM053789.1, on the reverse strand, counting down.
AATCAAGTATGTATTCAAAACAACTCTTTGTATATATATTAATTCTGAAACTTAGAAACAAAACATGCAACAACCATAGAAATATAACCATGAGCAATAGCACCAGGTATATTAACTATAGAAATCCTTGACCAAAGTAAAAATCCATTGGCAATGATGCCTACAAGATGATGTACAAATATAAATGTGTCTTGTAGTTAGATCAAATATATTAGGAGCCAATGAAATACAATCAATAGAGATGGGTCTACATTAGGAGAATTTTAATCCTTGTTAAAATATTCCAACCCTATTAGGAGTTGAAAGGAGGACAATTGAACCCACTATTTAAATAGCCTCAGGTAACCTTCACTATTAAATCTTCAAGATAATCTTATCCAAGTTCTAAAATGACTAAACAAAAAAATCTTTTATAATACTTCCTTTGAAGCTCATTATACATCATCAACATCAATATTTTCTTTAACCTTGGCCAAATTCACATTCGAGTTCACGTAAAATATACAACAATCTTATTGATGATCTACAACAAGTAGATGACCTTTCCTTTATCCAAGTCTCCAAACAAGTATTAAATTAGCCTTGAGGATTTCTCAATTTATGGTGCTTAATATAAGATATTATAATTACAAATTATATTACAATTAATACTTCCCATAATGATTTTATTAATAGTCAAATCACAAGAATCAACTTGTTGAACATAATTCATAAGTGGGCTCAATTTGCATATATGATGTTTTTGTTTAGGCCATAGCATCTTGAACTTGTCATTGACCATCTTCTAAACATGGTGAACATAATTCCATATCTACTAAAAGATACATCACCTAAATATTTCATGTCCTCGCATATTTTTTTGCATAATTAATTGTAACATCTATAGACATATCATAATATGTAATGCCCCACCATGTGACCCAAATGAGGTTAACCTAAAGTTTTACCAAGTTTGTCAAACATTTTTAAAAAAGTTAAAGATAATAACTTAACAACAATAGTTATAACATAGCGGAAGCAATTAACATTCACATAAACACATACCATAAAATAGATTACAATTCCTAAGGATCCTGTGACATTGAATCACATTTAAGTTTAATTAATAATAAATCTAATATATAATAAACCCACATCAAATAATAATATACCAATATGAAACCATTTAATTAATATACAATTATATTTGATGCCACTTGGCAATAAAAAATGCATAATCATCCACTGTACAGGTCATAGGGTATGAAAGACTAAAATAATATACATCATGAAATAAATTACATCATCTTGTAAAATCTACAAATCAAATATAATACACTAAGTATAACCATCCATCATAGAAATACAAGAATAGATAGAAAGGAACATCTGTACACACACATCTAGCAACAACATCTAATGGTTGCATCTCAATGGAATAAGAAAAAGGACTACCACCCGACCTCATGGTAACCCAAAAAGATCCACTCCCACCGTGTTGAGGAGATAGCCTCAAGTCCTAAATAGGATATCAATCCCAAAATCAAAAGTAATATCTAAGTCAAGGAAACCCTAAAAGTAATCTAACTCAAAGGTTCCAAGATAAATTGACATCTAGACCCAAAGGCAAACACAAACAGGTAGGGAATCTACTATGCAAGCGGGAAAGGGTCATCACACAAATCAATGCTAGAGTTACCTTGGCAGTCTAACTTGACCCTAATCCCCTAGTGACTCTATGCAGCTCTAGGATCTTTTTATACTAACAAGGCATATTAATAATGCATGGTCACAACCAAGTATTCTCATTAATCCCATTCTTATTTGTACTAGCACTTGAGGCATTGGAGAGAACATATAAAGACTCTTATTAGGTTCATTTTATTCCCATTTAATGTAATGTTTTCACTTATTAAACAACTTACAATGGTTACCCTAGTGGCTGCTTTGGGCCCCAGCCTCCATTGCAAGCCACTTCCTAAAATTACATATAGATAACCTACCCTAAGCTCAATAAAATCAAAAGATTACAAAAGACCACATACCATACATCAGTTCTTAAACAAGCAACTAATGAATACTAAAAATCACTAGTCATAATCACAGTTTCCACCAATACGATCATCCTAATAGGACTGATCCCAAAATTAAGTACACACAAACCAATCCATGTCATATTGTTGGAATATTCAAATATGGAAAGAATACTCATAAAACTTTTATCTGAAAGTAAATTGCATGCATGTAAATACATCATGAAAATATGAAACTAAGACATGCATCATCAACACATAACACTGGAATTTGGTAACCTAGAAACCCTCCAGAAATAAGAAGGTAAAATTGGGGTGGGGATGATACCCACAAAAATTCACTGCAGTAATATTGTTCAACCACTTTTGATGGTCTGCCCTGTTAAAGGCTTTACACTGTGTCAATAGTGACCTGGTTAGAGGATTTATAAACACTTAACATGAAGTGTCACCCTATTAAAGGATTTTATCACCTTATGATAAGGATCTACAAATAGATGTTAAGCCAACCTATCTACATAGGATTTCCTTTCTAATACAATGGTAAGAGAGTATTAGGTATTATAAACCTGATAGTTTGCAATCCTTGATTGCTGAATACAAGCACTTGTTCTGGCTCTCTCTCTAATTTTGATCCTTTGAGATCTAATTTTTGTTCATCTCCTTTGCTTTGTTTTGATCAACTGAATATTGAATTGCTGCTCTTACTCTCTATGTCTTCTTTCACTGAATTCCATTATGTTTTTCCCTTAACACTATTCTCCTTCTCTCATCATCATTATAGTGAATATTTTTGTCTTCCTTAAAAAGACTTCGAAGACTTAGGGTTAGATATGGATCTACGATCCACATTGAATCTCAATTTCCCACTCAATACTTCCCTTTTTCCTGATTGGTTGCATGCAGATTGCATAGAAAATGTAAAAGATTCGTTCTTATCTCTAGATCTTTTGAGATTTACCTTATGTCAGCTACAAAAATGGTTTACAACATATTTTGTGCAATTACAAACTCTTATGCTAATATCCTAAGTTACTCGGCTCCTGAATCATTACTGATGCTTGGCAAATGCTGTTTCCTAGATAGCTCAAAAAACTGTATCACTCAGCACCTTATGTTACTCGACACTTGAATAACTCGACACCTACTCTTTGCTTGGCATGTATAGTGAAAAATGGTTAAGTTTATTGACACTTAGCTGTCAAAATTATTCTTTAAACCAACAATCTCCCCCTTTGACATGAGTGGCAAAAACACTTAACTAAGATCTTGTGATCTTGACATTATTTCATGCATCCTCTTATTTGCTTCAAAAATTTTAGAAATAAATAACAATATACCTTATGACTCCCTATGAGTTGATTATGCCTTGTACACTCTGTGACTTCTGTCCTGTTTTTGCATTCTGATTAATATGTTATACAAGATTTGTCAAAAATTCTCTATCTCCCCCTTTCATCATACTTACCATTTCATTATGTACTTAACTCCCCCATACTTAATCTCTACTTATCTCTTACTCCATACTTATTCTCCCCCTTTTTGACAGTTATGTCAAAGGTCTTATAAGGAAATGCCATACTTGGCCAAAAATGTACTATTTACTTCAAGGAGTACCTTCAGAGCTGCATCCCAATTTGCTAGTGCAACATCCAATGACTTATGTTGGATGGCAATCTCTGTTGCTAGGTGTACAAGTCCATCAGTTGTAGAAAGATTGAGGTCTTTCTTGAGGACTCTCTCTGCATTCATCTGCTCCTTGTGAAGTATTTATAAATGAGGAGTGATAGAGGATTGAATTTGCATCAATTTAGCTGTTGTGGTTGCCTCCTCTACTGCTAAGACAACTAACTATCTTTGTGTGTGAAGCGATTGGGAAAAATGCTTCTCACTCTGAGTTGGATTTGTAGGGAGTTGCATGCTAGAAATATTCAGATTTTTCTCCAAGCTCAGTATCTTTTAGCTAGTGTCCTGTGTGAATGTGGAAAAGTCACACAACTTGTTGTATAGGGAAAATATGTTTCCAAGTACAATTTTGACTGTTTCAATTTTCTTAGCCAACGCTACTTTTGATAGTGCTATATCACTGGATATTTTCTTGTTTACCTTGCCTTGGAATTTTCTTTCTGACCATTCCAGTAGTTTGGCATTTGTTTCCTGGTCTTCACTAGTCACCTGGTCAACTATATCAGATAGTTTCTCTACAATTGGCCTTGACTCATCTAGAGACTATAAGCAGAAAGCTTCTGTGAATATGTCTTTGATCTCATTCAAGGTAAGCTTGTGCTTGTGTTCTCTTCTAAGTGCTTCTTGTCTCCTTCTTCTGTCCAATGCACTCTAAATTTCATTGATCTTCTCTTCAGTGAGAGTGTTGGATTCATAATATGGAATCTTTATTTCTTCATCAAGCTCAAGAGTTCCATAGTGAAGTTTCCTAACTACCTTTGATGGGCTCAAGCCTAGTGTCCTAATTTACAATTGTAACCTATTGGTGCTTGGCTACTAAAGAGTCTATGTTAGAGTACTAGATTTGGGCAATGCAACCAATGTTTGTATTGCAGACTCCTCCTTCTTTCTTGTCTCATCTTTTTCTTTAGCTTGTATATCCTTTTGATGATCACTAGGTGGGGTTGAACTTGCTGGCTATTCAGATGTTTCTTTAATTTCCCTTGCTGATGTACTCAACATCTGAAGTGTGTTAGTGACTACACTTGGTGGAGGTGGTGGAGGAAGGAATAGAATACCATTAGGTTGTATGATCGAAGGTGGTTCTTGTGTTTTCACCTAGATTGCCTTTGTTTTGATTACTAGATTCTAAAAATCATCAACACTGACCAATATAGGATTTGAACATAATTTTGCTACTAGTGTTGATTGGTCAAAGATTTCTAATCCTGTGTAGTTAATGGATCGATGTTTGGACTTGAAGTGTCTGTAACATCCTTGATTTTGATAATCTCTGCAGGTGTGATGGTGGCATGAGGAGGGCTAGGAGGGTATACCTGTGTGTCTTGCACACTTTGATCTTGTTGCACAGCTATATCTTTCTCTTCCTCTTTCTCCTCTATATGTGCCTTTTCATCTTCCTTTTCTTCTTCAACCTTCTTCTCCACTTGTTCCTTTTCTTTTTCTTTGATTCCTGATGCCTTCTCCTTTTTCTTGACACTTTCCTCTACCTTATATTCTTCATTATACACATCTTCTATTTTCTTGTAAAATATCTTCCACAATCTTGTCAATTTTGTAACTACCTCCTCAATTTTGTTCTATAAAATGCTGAAAGCTTTATGTTTGGGAGTGAATCTATTGTTATGCCTTTTGACTGCATTTGTTACTTGATCCTTAGTCAAATCAGGAAACAATCTAGCTAGTGTTGATTCCCTTATCTCCCTTTCCATTTGTAAACAAAAATGCCATTTATCCTCTACAATTTTGTACAAATATTTAGGCATTGATTCATCTAATTCTAGAGGTGTGTGCTTATACTCAGCCATCATAGTATACACTGATTCCTCTAATTTATTTTTTTTTTCTTTGGTGAGCTTAGAAAAATTTAGGTTCTTTAAACCTTTCAAATCATCATTCTTGATCTTTGAACATAATTTATCAATAGTAGTCTGAGGTTTATGCCTTACCACTTGAAATTGGTTGTTGTCCTCTGACTTAGTCTTCTCCTCATCTATTTCAGGCTAGGCAACAAATTTTATTTTCTTCTTTGGCTCAGCAGCAGTCTTCTTTGAATTTTTTTTCTTCTCTCTTGCCTCCTCTTGGGCTTTTTGTGCTACAACCATTGTAGTAGGTCTCTTTGGTGCTGGAGCAGCTACTTTCTTTCCCTTGGGTTGAGGAGCAGGAGGAGTTGTGGCCTTTCTTTTTGTGACCTTGGTTTCAACTTGTGCTTCCTTGACTTCTTCTTACTCAACACTTTCCTCTTTATCTTCTCCTAACCCTTGAGTCAGACCTTGTGGTTCATCTCCCTCATCTTCAATGTCTTCTTCTTTCTCTTTTGTTGTTCCTTCTTCTCCAACACCAAATTTTTGTTTGATTTTCCTTACCAATTTTTCTTTCTTCTTTACTACTGAAGTAGTTTTCAAATATGTTATCATCCTTGATTTTACAACATCATAGGTTCCAAAGGCTTTTGCATTCTTATCAACTTCTTCTGCAAGGAGGGTTGTTATTGCTGCAGAGGCTTGATCAATGTCGAGTTCATAACCTAGTGGCCTAAGCCATCTTACTCTAGGTATGACTGCTTGTATATAGGTATAATCAATATCTACAAGAAAACAAATCTCTTTTTCATATTTGTCAGTCAATGAGACTAGAATCCTCATTCTTTGTTTTATGGACTATTTGAAGTCCTCTAAGTAACTAGTCATTTGGGCATCAAAATTATCACCCATCTGTTCAATATATCCATTGATTTGTTCAACAATTATTTTGTCTGGACTCCATCTCACCTTACCCACAAAAGGGAATTCTTCCATTAAATAGAAAAACATGCACACCAAAACTGATCCAAATTTGCACTGAGCTCCCTTGCTCTTCCTTATAGCTCCCGGATTCTCATTAATCTATTAAAACATGAACTCTGCTAGATCATAGGTATGATCCTTTTTAATCAATTTGTATGCAACATCAACTGCTATACAAGGCACACTGTTTAACTTGCTTGACTGATAGAATTTGTGTGAGATGATTCTCACAAAAAAATCTAGTAGGGGTTCTATGATTGTATCAATAGTCATTCCCCTATTATTCCATTTAGCACCTGTGTTTCTCTCTATTACTTCCCATTTATCACTACACAGGGTCTTTGGCCGATCTAGGGTTGGAATATCAGTAACCCTATGAACAGTTCTCTTGTTGAATTTTACTGGCCTTGTTTCTAACCAAAAGGATCCATCATGTATTCTGCTCAAAACTATGTGTACCCATTCAACTTTGAAAACAATAAAAAATTCTAGGGTTTTGGTCAATCCTTTTCTCTCGACTATTGAGAACTCATCTTTCAATATGTTTTTCTCACATAGCTTTTCATATGCATTGTGAATTTTTAAATCTCCTATGGCTCCAATTTTGCAGTTATAGCATCTACAAACATCTTGGACCATAACAACGTTATCAGGAATAACTGATAATGCACCTGCGGGATCATTCTTATATGAAACTTTTGGAATGAGCTTAAATTCTGGTTGCTTAACTTCATGACTAACCAACTGTATCTCATGACTCTCTTCACTCTTAGTGGTTCCAGACTCGAATGCCATTGTTTTCCAAACTAGGGTTTATAGTTTAAACAAGTTTATAAACACTATGTAGCTTGACACTTAAGTAAAATACCTCAAATCGATGAGACTCATGCTGAATTGCTGTGGAAATCTTCACAAATGGCTTCTAAGCTGGCCTTGATCTTCTGTGCTCTTCTTTTCTTTGCTTCGTGTTTGAATGGTAAGAAATGATCAAAAATTGAACTATGTACTCTTCAAAACAGAGTAATTAATGCTTAGTGAGCTGACAACTATCTACTTGGCACCTGAAGGATTTTGACTTGACTCGGCACTCATTGTGTTTTGCTTCACTTGGCTCCCATTGATATTTCATAGCTCAACACCATCTATCAACTCAATCGTTGTTAGCAACTCGGTACCTGAAGACAATTTCGGCAAATTTTGCAAGACTCTTAATTTTGACTTAGCATCTTTGCTTATGCTGATTTCTTCTTTGTAGTTCTTCTATGTTTTGGGATTGATGTATGATGTAACTTAGTTTATCAATCCCACACACTCATTCTTGCTTAATTTGATGAAGTGTGATCAATTGACCTATTAGGTGAAGTGATCTCTACTCTTGATGTGCTACACTCATCTTTCTTCTTCCATATCTTATTCATCTCACTTCTGATGTGTTCAACATCTATCTTTGCCTTTCCATTGTTGAACTTAGAACTTGGTTCCTTTGACCTTGTTGGGCAGTTCCTGTTGATATGATCAGTTTTTAAGCAACTAAAACATGTGATTTGACTCAACCATCTTTTATAGTCTCCCCTAAAATGTGTTCTTATGCAATTTTGGGGTATATGTCCATATTCTTGACAATAGTGACAACTGTACCTGGTGTTGTAATCCCAAAATTCATGGTTTGATGTCTTTGCTGGTTGATTTGATGTCCACATAGGCTATGATCTACATTCAAAAGCTCTATGTCCATATTTCTTGCAATTATGATAGTGACCCTCAAATCTTGATGTCTTAATAGTCTTGGTTCTACATTCATATGCTTGATGACCTTGCTTCTTGCACTTATGAAAATAGTTTACATTCTTAGGCTTATCATGTTGATGGGCATTCTTGCTTCTACATACATTAGATGCATGTCCTTTCTTTCCACAGAAATGGCATGTAAGTTTGACATTTTTACCTCTGTCGCTTCTTTGTTCAACACTCTTTGATGATTCTCCAACTGTAGTGCTATTGTATCCAAGTCCTGATGTATCATGGGTTGATCTTGGGGATTTTAGTAATTGCTCAAAATACTTGATGGATTCATTGGGTTTGTTGAAGGTTTATGAAATTTCCTTTTCTCTTCTTAAGTCATTCTGCAATTGTTCATTCTACGTGTAGAGATCTCAATGTCTTTCACATTAAGTTCATGATGGAGGTTCATCATTTGGGCAAGTGTATCCATCTACATGTTTGAGATCCTTGTTAATTCAGTACATTTTTCTTCAAGTTTGTTTGCAAGATTCCTTTTGTCATTTTCCATCATGACTTTATCTTCAACTGCTCTTTTCTTTTATTCAATGATTTCACATACCATTATGGCCTGTGATTCATGTTCCATCTTGAGAGATCTTATCTCATCTGTTTGAACTTTTTTTTTCTCCATCAGTTCTGCAATTACTGCACCAAACTCTTTAGTATCTCCATTGGAAAATATACTTGTGGTATCAATATCCTCATAGTTTATCTCATTTTTGGCTATGGCTAAATCCTTCCTTCTTTTCAATGAGTTTCTCAACTTATCTCTAGATTCCTCCAATCTATGTAGAGCAAGTTGCACATCTATCACCTGATTTTCAATGATCTTTCCAAGTTTGAAAACTTCCATCTTTAGATATTTTCCTCCAAGCTGTTAGGCCTTTTCCTGTGAGAACCTAATTCACTCTAATATCAATTGTTGCGATATTCAAATATGGAAACAATACTGATGAGGTGGGGGGGGGGGGGGGGGGGGGGGGTACACTTTATCCAATAAAACTTTTATTTGAAAGTAAATTGCATGCATGTAAATACATCATGAAAATATGAAACTAAGACATGCATCATCAACACATAACACTAGAATTTGGTAACCTAGAAACCCTCCAAAAATAAGAAGGTAAAATTGGGGTGGGGATAATACCCAAAAAAGTTCACTGTAGTAATATTGTTCAACAACTTCTGATGGTCTACCTTGTTAAAGGCTTGCCCTATTAAAGGCTTTACACTGTGTCAATAGTGACCTGGTTAAAGGATTTACAAACACTTAACATGAAGTGTCACCCTGTTAAAGGATTTAATCACCTTTTGATAAGGATCTACAAATAGCTGTTAAGCCAACCTATCTACATAGGATTTCCTTTCTAATAAAATGGTAAGAGAGTATTAGGTATTATAAACCTGATAGTTTGCAATCCTTGATTGCTGAATGCAGGCATTTGTTCTGGCTCTCTCTCTGATTTCGATCCTCTGAGATCTGATTTTTGTTTGTCTCCTTTGCTTTGTTTTGATCAACTGAATATTGAATTGTTGCTCTTACTCTCTATGTCTTCTTTCACTGAATTCCATTATGTTTTTCCCTTAACACTATTCTCCTTCTCTCATCATCATTACAATGAATCTTTTTGTCTTCCTTAAAAAGACTTCGAAGACTTAGGGTTAGATATGGATCTATGATCCACATTGAATCTCAATTTCCTGCTCAATACTTCCCTTTTCGTTGATTGGTTGCATGCCTTTCCAATTTTTCAATTGAATGCATGCAGATTGCATAGAAAATGTAAAAGATTTGTTCTTATCTCTAGATCTTTCAAGATTTACCTTATGTCGATGTTTCTTGGATAGCTCGGGACCTAAAAAAAACTATATCACTCAGCACCTTATGTTACTCAGCACTTGAATAACTTGGCACCTACTCTTTGCTCGGCATGTATAGTGAAAAATGGTTAAGTGTATTGACACTCAGCTGTCAAAATTATTCTGTAAACCAACACATAACACGACATCACCAAGAAAAAATCATCCAAACACCTTAGTTCTATAAAAGCAACTAGAAAGCAATCCAAATGTAACTAATCAAAGACTCAAAGGTTATATCAGATAGGTAACACCATTCACCTTAATTTTACACAAGAACACTAAAAATAAATAACAATCAATGCATCAAAATATCTCATAAAGCATACCAGACTCATTATGATGGTTGAGTATAAAAGATTGAGATCAAAACATTATCATGACATCACAAAATAGAACTCTCGAGACTCTAGTAAACATCTATAGATATATGTCTGACCACCTTAATCAAATTCAAATGATAATATTTTTAAATAATATTATAGATATAACTAGTAGACTCATGCTTGGATGTGACACATATTTTTGGGTATTTTTATTACAAATAAATAATTAATAATTAATTTTTCACTTTAGTATTTTTGGAATTAAAAAAATCTTGTGTTTGACCACCTTAACTAATTCAAAACCCTACAAAAATTATTTTTTTATTTCTTTTCCTTATAGTGGAAGAAACATAGAATGTAATGCATCTTTTGAATTTTAAAAATGTTTTACCATTTGAAAGTTATAGTTGTTTTTCAAGTAGTATGTCAATAAGCACTTTATTTGTAACTCCATAGAAAATAAGTAATAATTACTTGCTAAACTCATTATTTGACAAACCTTACATTTATAGAAAGATAGGAACATTCTTAAGAAACCCTTTTCATTTCATCAAATTTTGGCAAAAAACAAAGTCGTCAACTACATGTTTGAAGTAAAAATCACATAAAAACAGGCCAAAAACACATTTTAAAGATTTTTTTAAAGTTGACCCTATAGGGTTGGTATCAAAAGATATGGTATACCTTATAAAGATATTAATTATTTTCATTTAGTATCAGGGTGGGTGGGAAAAAAGTTGGAATAGATTTTGAAATGGTTTGTGGCATTTCAGAACTACATATTTTTTAGATCGCCACTTTTTAGCACATGATGATCTTGCACATACCCATAAAGCACATACAAAGGTGAATTTCATAATTCATTAGGTTTTGAAAACCCTAAAGTTCAATATTTACTAAAGGTTTTTAGATTAAATCATAGACAATTTTATAATGGAAATCTAATTTCTCAAATAAGAGTTTCAATCTAGAGAACTTCTAAAAATAGAAACACAATAGACATGAAGAAGATAGGAATTCAAAGAATAAGCAACTACTACACAAACCCACAAGATCCTACCTAGATCTGATGCTAAAACAATGAATGCACAAACACACAAGAATCTTTCTTTTCCTTCAAAAACCCTCTTTTCAAAATTGGGTCCTCCAAGCTTGTGTATCTAGAAATGAACTCTAATTTCCTTAACAAAAAGTTTTTCCCCCAAATCAAGGCTTTGATCATGCAATAATGTGAAAACCCTTTGTCTTTAATTACTATATTTTAATTTTCATGCACACACTTTATGTAATTTAATTAGAATAAACTTTATTAAATTAATGTTTTCTTTCCATTATTAAATTATGCACCATTTTTTAATATAATTTATTTATTAATTTAACTAATAATATTATTTAGAGTCTATTAAAAATAAAGCTCCTAAATATATTATTATTAAATTAAATAAATTTACCTTCTTCTACTCTTCTTCAACAACACATATCACTTTTCCATCTCTCTAATGTTAAGTCTTCTAATGGTCTCTATGCTTGGAATAATCGAAGGATTGGTGTTGATAATATCTCAGAATGTCTGGAAAGATTTCTTGTTTCTTGTTTCTGGGTTAGTGGCACTCTTACTCTCTCTTTGAAAATCCTAGATGGGAGGGGTTCTAATCATTGGCCAATCAAATTTTTTGTTATTTGGGCTTGTATTCTAGAGTCTCATCCTTTTATGTTCTAGTTGATGTGGCTTTGTGACTTATCTCTTTGTGATTTTGTTTTATGTTTTTGGAAAGATGGCACTCCTGCATATGGTACTGTTATGTTCTCATTTTCTAAAATGCTTAAATATGTTAAAAGGTAGCCCAGGATATGGAATAGAAAATGTTTTGCGAACCTTCACTCTATGAAGAGGCTTTCTCAGGAAGATCTTGATGTCATCACAAGGTAGATTAGAGATTGAGGTTTCTTAGAGGATCTTGGAAGGGCTAAATCCCTTGCTTCTAGAGCTCTAGAAGAATAGCAACTTCGAGAGGAAATTTTTTGGAAGTAGAAGGCTAGATTTGATTGGCTCCAGAAAGGTGATCGAAACACTATATTTTTCCATAAAATGGTACAATCTCACCGGAATCAGAGCAATATCTCTTCTTTGGTTAATTCTCAAGGTATCCAATTGACTTCCTTGCCAATTTTGTTCCTGAAGGCTACTTAGTACTTTTCTACCCTTTTCTCTGAGGACTCTCCTCCTACTGATAATGAAGAAAATATTATTTTGTCTTGTATTCCTTCCCTTATCACTTAGGAAATGAATGATTATCTCATGCAACCAATATCTTTTGAAGAGCTAGAGGAGGTGGTCTTTGGCATGCCTAAGGGGAAGGCTCCTAGTCTTGATGTCTTTCTAGTTGAGTCCTTTTAGGAATTTTGGGACATCATTAATCATGATTTTTTAGAGGTGGTTAAGGAATCCTATTCTAGCAAGTAGATGCTTTAGGCATTGAATTCTACTTTCTTGACTCTTATTCCAAAAAGAGAGGGTGTTAATCAATTGGAATTTTTTAGACCAATTCCCTTATGTAATGTGGGTAAAAAAATCATTACTAAGTTGATTGCTGAGAGAATTAAAAAGTGGCTCCCCATTATTATCTCAAAAGAACAAGGTGGTTTTGTTGTTGGAAGACAAATTTTGGATGGGGTGGTTATTGCTACTAAGGCTATTCGCTCTATGGCTACTTCAAGGGAGAGAGAAATGTTTGTTAAGTTGGATATGGAAAAGGCCTACGATAGAGTTAAATGGAGTTTCCTAAGAAGTATTCTTCTTAACTTTGGCTTTAGCTCTGACTGGATGAGTTTGACTATGAGTTGTGTTACTTCTACCTCTTTTTCTATTCTTCTTAATGGTCAACCGTCTTAGCTATTTGATGCCACTAGAGGCCTTTGCCAAGGTGACCCTCTCTCGCCATATCTATTCATCACCATGGATGAGGGCTTGGGAAAATTCATTAAGTATTAGGTGAATTCTATTCAAGGGTGGTGGTGGGGTAATGGTTTACCTACTCTTTCCCACCTTCAATTTGTTGATGATTCTACTCTTGCAGGTCTTGCTAGGATCAAGCAAGCTGAAGCCTTTTGACATACTATAGATATTTATTTGGCAGCTTTAGGCCAAAAATTTGATGAGAAAAAATTTTCCATTTACTTTTTTAACACTCCTAACTCTATTCAGCACATGATTGCTAGTATTTTTAGAATGGGTTGCTTCCCTTGACTTATCTTGGCATCCTTATTGTTGTTTCTAGGAAGCCACATCTCTTCTAGAAAAATTCAATTACCAAGCTTTAGGATAAGGTAAATCATTGGACTCATAGATGGCTTTCCACTTCTACTCAGGTTAATCTTCTTCAATCTGTTATCCAAGCTCTTCCTACTTATAGAAGCATGGTTTAGGTTGCTCCTATTTACTTTCTCAAGGAGTTTGATGCTCTTTCTTGACAATTCCTTTGGAGTGGTCATTTGTGTAGCACTAAATGGAGCTTGATTAGCTAGGAGACTATTTGTAGGCCTAAAAGGGAGGGTGGTCTTGGTGTTTGATTAGCTCTCTTGAGTAGTCAAGCATTGGCTACTAAGCTTAATTGGTGATGGTGCTCTAGACAACTTCAACTTTAGGCTCGTATTATCACCCATAAATATTTTCATGATGCTGATCCTTGCTCTATTTCTGCACTTCCTCTTGAAGGTCATGGCTCAATGGTTTGGCATACTCTAAAGATTGGTGCTATGTTACTCAAAAGAGGTCTATTCTAGATATGTAAGGGAGGTTCTAAGGCTTTGTTTTGGTTTGATTCCTAGGATGGATTCCCATCTATATTATCCATGTACCCTCATCTTTAGACTCTTTGTAATTCTTTTCATGCTACTAGATGGGATAAAGTGGCTCATTACAAGACTCCTTGTCAATTGGGACCTATTGTTGGTTACAGATGGAAGCACTCTTCTAATTGGCCTTCTAGAGGCACAGACATGGATCATCAAGAGCTCTCCCAGATTCTAGCCTCTAGCGAGTGTTCCTCTTTGCTAGGTCCAGATGTTTTGGCTTGGGGAGGTACCTTGTCTGGGAAATACCATGTCTTTTTTGGGTATCAGGAAATAACTAAACAATTATTTGGGGATGCTGAGGTCCCTTGGTGCAAGCAAGTTTGGAATAAAGTTTCTTGGTCTAAGTGCAAGTTTTTCATGTGGCTAGTGGCTCACAACTGCTATCCTATGTGGGATAGTCTTTGTAAACATGGATTTCAAGGCCCCTCTTATTGTTTTTTGTGTGGTAATGGGGAGGAGTCTATCTCTCATATGTTCTTCCATTGCTCCTTTTCTACTCAGCTATGGCACCTTTGGTGGAGTGCTTGGGATTTCTCTTGTAGGCATGCTTCCTCTTTGCCTAAGTTTTGGGCCTACTTGGGTAGTATTCTCTCCAAGTCTTATCCTCTCCATGCTACTTGGATTGTTGGCCCATCATTCATAATTTGGCATATCTAATTGGAGAGAACTCATCAAATCTTCCAAGATGTTCTACTTGGTGTTATGCATATTTGGTGGAAGATCTTACATTCTCTTCAGGAAAATATTCATGTGAAGTGTGCTTTAGATGGGGATATGGATGCAGTTGATCTTACTATATGCAATCCCCTGAATTTTCATCTTCAAGATGGGGTTGCAGCTCAAAGGTATCCAAGAGTGACTAGACAGCCTCAGTATTAAAGGAAAGGTTAGGTGAATTAGGATGGGCATTGAACTCCTCCTTCCCATGGTGTTCTAAAAATTAACATTGATGGTTCTAATCCAGGCCCTGCTAGTATTGGGGGAGTGACTTGTTGTAGTTTTGATGATGTTAAATTCTTTTGCTCATTACATAAGGGTGATTACACTAACAATCTCATGGAGGCTCAGGCTATTTTATATGCTATGGAACAATTTTTCTTGTGGTGATGGAGCAAGATAATCTATGAGTTTGATTCCCAAGTGGTGGTGAACTTTCTTTCCTCACAGGAGCTTGAGGATGTTAGTTGGCAGCTAGCCACTATTGTTAATCAAATTATTCTCTTTTATACCTCTTTTGAGTTCATTAGGTTTACTTACATTCCTCCTAAATGGAATAGAGCTGTTGATTATTTAGTCAAATGGGCTTCTATCCATGCTCCGGGCTAGAATATTATGGATAGGGGGCATCTTCCCTTTGAGATAGTGCAAGAATTTGATAAACTTGTTGCTCAGGATATAGCTCCTTGTTGAGCTCTCCTTGTTGTATTTCCTTCTATCTTAATAAATTTTTACCCCTCTTTCAAAAAAATAAAAAATAAATAAATATGCCTAAATTAGAACTTTATTCAAATCTTTTAAATTTAATTCTTTCATGCACATTTAAAGAAAATTTTAATTAAAATATTCTTTTATATTTTCTTTTCCTACACTTATTAATTAGTGTAAGCACTATTTAAAGCATATTTTATTATTTAAATTAATAAGAATAATTAAAACTCATTATTTAAATGCAACTATAATTTAACAATTCTTAATTAAATAATCATGATAAAACAATATTAAATCTTTAATATTTTAATATTTTCATTCTATTTTTATCCAACTTCTTACATTAGACTTTTAAAATAAATATTTTAAACTAAAGTAAATATTTAATTAATTTTTAATTATTTAAATAACATCATATTCTAATATTTCTTTAACCAATTTTCTAAATTTAGACCTTTACATTTAAAACATAAATTTAATTAGTTTTTAATTAATCAAATATTCACATGTTTTAATATTTTCTTTTAAGTCAAATAATATTTATTACTCAACTAATAATATTATTTAGAGTTTATTATTAAAATATAAATCTTCAATAATAATTATTAAATTAAATAAATGTAAATATGCTAAAATTAGAACTTTAATTTAAACTTTTAAATTTAATCCTTTAATTTAATTTAATTTTTAATTAATTAAATATTGAATTTTCTATATACAATTTTCATGGAACAACTTTATACAATTTAAATTAAACCATCTTTATTAAATTAATTTTCTTTCTCAATTTAATTAATCATGAGACTTTTCAATATCATATTTATTAATTTAACTAATAATATTATTTAAATTTTGTTAATTAAAATAAAACTCCTATATAAATTATTATTAAACTAAATAATTATAAATATGCCAAAATTAGAACTATAAGTTTATCTTTAAATTTTATTCTTTTATTTAAGTAATTCATGAGACATTTTTAGTAATATATTTATTAACTTAATTAATAAAATTATTTAGAGTTTATTATTAAAATAAAACTCCTAAATAATTATCATTAAATTAAAAAAATATAAATAATTCAAAAATAGAACTTTAAGAAAATCTTTAATTTTAATTCTTTAATTTAATTAATTTTTCCATTAATTAAGCGTAATTAAATATTGAATTTTCTATATACAATTTTTATGCAACAACTTTGTGCAATTTAAATTAAAATATCCTTATTAAATTAATTTTTTTTCTCACTTTAATTAATCACGAGACATTTTTAATATTATATTTATTAATTTAACTAATAATATTATTTAGAGTTTATTAATAAAACTCATAAATAAATTATTATTAAATTAAATAATTATAAATATGACAAAATTAGAACTATAACTTTATCTTTAAATTTTATTCTTTTATTTAATTAATTTACAAGACATTTTTAATAATATATTTATTAACTTAATTAATAACATTATTTAGAGTTTATTATTAAAATAAAACTCCTAAATAATTGTGATTAAATTAAATAAATGTAAATACATCAAAAATAGAACTTTAATAAAATCTTTAAATTTTTTTTTTTATTTAATTAATTTCTCAATTAATTAAATATAATTAAATATCAAATTTCTTTATAAAATTTCCATTAAATTATCTGTTAATTTGATTTAATTATAACATAAAATTACAATAGACCCATAAAACCAAATACAACAACCCAACTGAAAGTTAAAGAATAAAGTCAAACTCCAAGGTAAAAGTCACAAATTCATGTCATTTGACAAATTCAGAAAGGTGAAACTAACTCATATTTTTCCTAGTTTCTAGGGCAATTAACTTAGGTTAGGATTTGGACCCAAGAGTTATCTCCCCACTTATACCATTGAAATACTATGATAGGGTATGCTCATCCTAGCAATTTAGGGAAGTCAATGCCAGGACCCTATAATCTGCATAAAGTCCATGCATGTACAAATACAATATTCTAAACTAAACATGCAATGGTAGGAAGTGGTGCATCATGTAGATCCTGACTATCAGATGACTACGACTCCCTTCTTTAACCACATTAGAAATGTCAAACATAAATAAAACATACATGCACACCATACACATGCAAGTATGGGGCAAGTATCCATAGAAAACAAATATAAATAATTCATCTATCTAACCATCATGAGATAACTGAAAGTCACTACATATATATATATATATATATATATATATATATATATATATGTCACTAGAATAAGTAGTAACTCAATACACATAACAACAGAGTATGAAATACATTTAATCTAATCTAGTAACCAAGTACTGATAATCATAAAATGAAATTAGAAAACTAGTCTAAAAAATCTGACAATACAATAAAAAAAAGTCAAGTAGGGGTAGGCATTACATAATATCTCCTTATGTCTATTAAATCCAACTCATCTTCCTCCAATACTCTAGTAATCTTTATAGAATAATTTATATGCTGACCTCAATGAAGAATACTATCATGAATGTAATACATAAGCATGCAATCATACCCCAAGTAGTGTTAACATACTTTTCCATAGGATTTCCATCATTATTAACACTAACAATCTCCCCCTTTGGCATTAAGGACAACATAGATGAAAAAATATCAATGTACCATGAATACCAAATATATTACTTCCTTATTTTCCTTTACTCCTCCATTCTTGATGCTAATGAATGTAGACATATATATCAATATCAGATAGGTTGTAAAGAGATTTTCATGTTCAAACCACAAACATATAATACATCAAATAGTCCATATGCATGAAGAATGTTTTGATCTCCCCTATATATCAATGCTCTCTCCCTCAAGAATGTATTAAAATAATTTTTTTCATGCACTTATATCCCCCACTTACATTAATGAAAAATGTATCTTTATGTTAATTTTTGAAGTTCAATCATTTCTAATCTAATGTGAAAAAATCTCAAGTGTCCAAGGACACTGTTGAATATTAGTACCAAGAGTCCTTAATGAATTGGCTCAAACATGAATACTCTACCATAGGAGAAGCATCAAGAATCTAGTCTAGATGAAAGAAATAGTACTTTTCTATAGATTGGACTAGTGCAATCTCTACATCAACTTCTCGAAAGTAGGTTGGCGCATAACCCCAAGCATGCCTCTAAAATAATCAAATGTGTCCTTAGCCAATAGTTTTGTACATATGTCTGCTATCTACTCCATTCTTCTAACATATTGCAATATGATATCTTTCAATGCTACCTTCTCTTTGAAAAAGTGATAATTAATTGAATTTTACTTTGTCTTTGAATATAAAAAATTATTCTTTTACATACTTATTGTACTTGAATTATCACAATGTATGATAAGAGGCTCAATAAAATCAATTCTAATATTGTTCAATATCTAATCCATCCAAATAATTTGATTACAATTGTTTTAGATACTACTACATACTCTACTTTTATTTTACTCTATGAATTTCAATCTTTTTTCGTTCTTAGCCAAGAAACCAATCTTCCTCCCAAGAAGAATTCTCCTCCACTGATGTTTTTATATCATCTACATTTCATGCCCAATAAATATCATTCTATGCACACAATGTGAAATAGTGTCATCTATCATTCAATAAACCATAATCAAGAGTTCCTTTAAAATATCTAAAATATCTTTTTACTACTAGAAGGTGTGTCTCTTTAGGGTCTTCTTGAAATATCACCATAATTCCAACTATATTAGCTATATCAGGTCTAGTATGAGTCACTACAATTTACCAACCATAGATCTATACTTTATTTGTTTTGCACTAGGGGATTCATTTTTTCTAGAAAATTTGCATCCAATCACCATAGGTGTTCTAAGAGGTTTATATTTCTCCACTACAAATCTCTTTAACAAATCTTTAAGATACTTAGCTTGTAATATGAAAATACCATCTTTCTTTGTTACAATCTACAATCCCAAGAAGAGTTTTATCTCTCTAGTAATACTCATCTCAAATTCTTTCTTCATTTCTTCCAAAAAAATGTCTTTCTATCCTCATCACTACCTCCAAAAATAGTGTCATTGAAAAATTCTACAAAAATTAGTAGACTATCTCCATTATTTATGAAGTAAAAATTATTATCCACGTTATATTTTATGAATTCCAAAATTTTCAAGTTTTTATCCAATGCTCTATACCAGGCTCTAGGTGCCTATTTCAATCCGTGCAATGCCTTA
This sequence comes from Cupressus sempervirens, assembly GCA_028749045.1. Lineage (NCBI taxonomy): Eukaryota > Viridiplantae > Streptophyta > Pinopsida > Cupressales > Cupressaceae > Cupressus > Cupressus sempervirens. The sequence goes on along the minus strand of CM053789.1, from coordinate 700,761,840 downwards.
TTCAATTTTCAAACAATATCCTTTTCATATGTCAAATAAAAACCATCAGGTTGTTCAATGTATACATCCTTGTCAAGTTCTACTTTCAGAAAAGATGACATAATATCCATTTGATAAACTTTGAAGTTCTTGTTAGCTACATATGCCAAAAACATTTTCACTACTAGTCTCAAAAGATACAAAAAGTTTCCTTAAGATCAATTCCTTCTTTCTATGAATATCCCTTACTAACCAATCTTTCTTTGTTCCTCACAAAATTACCTTGTTCATTCATATTGTTTTGAAATACCCCGTTAGATCCAATAACATTCTTATCTTTAGGTCTAGGGGTCAATTCTCAAGTCTTTTTCTTTTCAATTTTCCAATACCTCTTTCATAGCTTTTATCCAAAAGTCATCTTTACAAGCTTTATTAGCATTCTTAGGTTCAACTTTAGAAATTAAACACATTTCTTCACTTAGATTGTTTCTTGGAATAACTCCTTTGTTCACACTCCTAATGATCTACTCCACAGGGTGAGTTTTTGCCACATTTCTATTAGGTTTCACTTTCTCAATTCTGATTGCTACTCTAGGTTCAAATCTTAGTTCTTCTTTTCTTTTTTTCTCTCTTTCTAATTTATTCTATAAATCAGTGTTAATTTCATAAAATAATTCCTTCTCAACATTCTCACTATTATTCATCTGATTAGTCTCTCCATTAGAATCATATTCAAGTATCATCTCTTGAATTCTAAACCTTGATTCAAATCTTACATTAGAACTTTCAACAATGGTCTTCAATCTCTAATTAAAACATCTTTACTCTTTATTTTTTAATGAATATCCAAGAAAAATTCCTTCATCACTTTTAGATTTAAACTTTGTAATATCATCATCCCTCTTAATATAGCATTTATTTCCAAGGACTTTAATCCATTTCATATCCCTAAAACAAAGTCCATAAGTTGTCTTACTAGTACCTTGTCTAATTTTTACTTTGTTCATAGTGTATATTGTGGTGTTCACTACTTCTCTCTAAAAGATATGTGATACATTCATTATTTCTCTAACTACTTATGTCACTGATCTATTCCTTCTTTCTTCTATCCCATTCTTTTGTGTAGTCTTCTCAGTTGAAAGCTATCTCTTTATACCATTCTTCTCACAAAATTTGTTCAATTTATTTGAGACAAATTCTCCACCTTTGTTTGATTTTAAGCATTTAATCATCAAACAAGATTCATTCTTAGCTTTACTATTAAGTATCTTGAATTTCTCAAAAGCTTCACATTTCTCTCTATGAAATGCAACACACATCATTCTAGTGAAATCATCAATAACAAGCTTACAATACCTTTCACCATAAAAATATCTTGTTCTTGTAGGACTACTCAAATTTTTATTTACAATCTTCAACTTTGCTGAAGTAGTAAACATTTTTCTTAGAACTGAGTTTTTCCTCTAGTTTGCCAAAACATATTCTTTGCACACAATCTTAAGAAAATCTCTAATTGAAAATGCAGTAAAAACCTCATAATGTTTTCAAAGTTGATATGATAATATCTTTTGTACCATAACCAACTATCATCCACTTTAGTAGCCAAAAATGTCATTTTAATAGAGTTCAACTAGAATACATTACATCTTATTCTTATACAAGTACCAATCATTTTTTCATTCTTATCCTTGATAATGAAATTCTTTTCTATAAATGGCAAAGGATATCCCTTGTCAATTATTTATCCAATTCCCAAAAGATTACATTTCAATCGATCCACAAATTAAACATCCCCAGTGTTAGTATTTCCATCAGGAGTAATAGATTCTTTTCCTTATATGTGACATGTTACATTATTTTGAACTCTAACTATTCCACCACCATAAGTATTGATTTTAATACACACACACACACACACACACACACACACACACACACATAGTTATATCTAGTTATATGATAGAAACAACCAATATCTATAATGCAATCATATTTTTTCTTCTCAATCTGTGATAGTAATGCTTTTTCTTCTTTTAGTTTTTTTTATAATTTTTTTCAAGACCTTCTTCTTTAATAGAAAAAAATTGTATCACATCATACTCATCATCACTATCATTTAGGAAATTCACCATCTTCAAATCAAGTTCATCATTTTCATTAACAAAGAAAAATACTTAAGTATTCTTGACTTGTAAGGCTTTCTAGGCTTAAACTTATTTTCTCTTTTAGAAAATTTAGAAGAATAATGACCAAGTTCTCTACATGTCTTCGAAAAAAATAAAGTTTGTTACTTTTAAGTTCTCTCTTCATAAGCAAGGAAAATCCTTCATTAATATTTTATATTCTTGTTCCCTTGTTTCTTGGCTACTACTAGCATAATCTCCACTTGTAGTACTACTTCTTGTCAATGCATGTATGTCCTTTTGTACACTAAAAGACTTTTCCACTTATTCAATCATCCATGCCTTGTGAAAAAAGTAGGTCTCAATGTCTTGAATATTTTCTATAAAAATTGGTCCTCTTTCTTTTCACATTTACAACTTTTAATTCCAACAATAATGGTTGAAATTGTACAAAAGTAACCTCTTATAGTTTCATCTTCCCACATTTTAGCATCATGAAATGTACATATCCAACTTTAGAATCTAGACTTCTTGGCATGTTCATCACCTTCAAATGTTTTTTGTAAACAAACCCAATTTTATGTGAAATATTTAAAGATTTTATCTTTGCAAATTCTAATTTACAAAGAGCTGAAAACAATACTTCTTTGATAAGCATATTGTACAGGAATAGATTTTTTTACTTCTTTTACAAGAGTCAAGTTTATCTTCACCTATCATAGTCTTCTTATTCAATTTAACTAACCAAAATTTCAAACCCATGCATAGTACATGAGTCTTTATCTTCTAAGGTTTCATATGTCATCATACCTCAAAATTTCTTTCCTAAAATAAGTCATGGATCTTCTTAAATTGTTAATATTTTTCTTCAAGGACTTGATGCTTTGATACCAATTATTATAAAGTAAAGTCTACCAAGATAACTAAGAGGGGTGGGGGGCAGGGTGGGGGGGAAGGGGGTGAATACATTATGCATTTAAAACAACTCTCAATATCTTTATTAATTCTGAAATATGAAAATATTAGATGCAAAAACCATAGAAATATAACCATCCAAAATAAGACCAAATATGTTAACTAGGGAAACCTTTGATTAGAAGGAAAACTCCAATGGGAATGCTTCCCACAAGATAATGTACTAATATAAAATTTCTTTGTGAAAGCATGAACTCTATTAGGAAGAGTTAATGTTGAAGTTTCTTTCTATGATGGAAGACTGGAGATTAATATAGTGTTGGATTGCATATCTAAGATGGATCAATACATTGAGTATTAAGGTACTCTGTATAATAAAAAGGTTAAAATAATAGTCATAATGTTGAAGGGTCACACTTCACTTTGGTGGGATCATTTGCAAACTGAAAGATGAAAGAGAGAAAAAGAAAGATCAAGACATGGGAAAAAATATTTGGAAAGATGAAGAACAAGTTTCTTCCTATAGATTATCAAGTTATTTTGTTGAGGAAAATGTAGAATTTAAGACAAAAGGACATGATCATGAAAGAATAAACTAAGGAACTCTACAAGTTGGATATTAGATCTGGACTTTTAGATGATGAAGTTGAGAAAGTGGCTAGATACATGAATGCATTGAGGACATCAATTCAAGATGTGTTCAACTATGTCAAGATAGAAAGTGTGGAAGAAGCATATGAGTATGCTTTTATGGCTAAAGAAAGATTGATGAAGAAACATTATCAAAGTCAAAGAGGTAGAGGTGGAAGATTTCATATAAGAAGAGGCAAAACCTTTAGAGAACGTACAAATCTAAAGTACAAGAGAAAGATAACCTTGATTAGAACGAGGACAATGCTGGTAAAAATGGTAATTACACTAGAGGTAGCTATAGTGGTTACTCTAGGAATAGTAATAATGGTAAATGGGATGAAATATCTTGGTTCAAGGGTACTTGTTACAAATATGGTGAAGAAGGACATAGAGATTTTTAATGTACTAATTTTGGTAAAAAGGTTCAAGGAAGTGGAAAAAGTGATTTTTCTTGTGAAGAAGTTATTGAAACACCTAATGAACTTGAAAATGACAAGATCCTAACAATAACAAGGATCTTTTGGAATGATAAATTAGATAAAAGACCTAATTTAATGAGAAGTATGTTTAAAAAAAATTGTAAAATTGATGGAAAATGTTACAAAATGATCATTTCCAGTGGTAGTTCAAATAATTTGGCTTTTGAGGAATTAGTAAAATGATGAATTTGTAGAGATTGAGACATGTTAATCATTATCATGTTGCTTGGATTTGAGATGAGCATAAATTGTTGGTAAGTTAATTATAACCTGTAAAATTTAAAATTAGGGGTTAGTCTAATGAAGTCTTCTGTGATATTATGCCTATGGATTGTTCTCACATTTTTTAGGGTAGACCTTGGTAATACACTAGAAAAATATTGCATGATTGTATATTGAATTAGTATCAATTTGGGAAAATTGGAAGAAGCATATTTTGTTACCTCAATTTGAGAAAATTGATGAGAACCATTATACTACAATAAGAGTTTTCTTGGTGGATGGAAATTAATTTGTTAAAGATATGAACGAATAGAACATATGCCTTGTTTGGATTCCTAGGATGACTAAAAAACAATGTGAACTTGAGCATGAACTTGAGTGATCCGGAGGATATTTTCACCAAAATTTGAAGTATCTCAACAAATCCAAAAAGTAGCACCATGTTAAAGTCCTCAAAATTATGATTCCAATGCAACTCGAATTGATGAAAATAGAGTACATATGCTTGAGTTATGGCTAGTCAAAGGTTGCTCAAACCCTAGTTCAGAGGCCATCAAAAAGGTGAAATTTTGAACTCTCCAAAATTGGTCAAAGTTGGCATCAAGTTGAAGGTCTCATCGAGAGCTTTTTGATGACATTCATTTTTCCAGAAACAGGGCCTAGATGCAAAAGTTGTGCATAGTAAAAGCTAGTTGACTGATGATGTCATCAGGATCCACATGGTGGTGGAAGAATTAAAAAAATTAAAAATTGGTAGCAAATCTTGGTGGTTGGTGGGGGTCGATACCCTAACCACCAGCCCCCAAAACCCAACCGATGGTCATTGCACAACCAGCAGGCACTTAAGAATAAAATGTGCTAAATCCTATTTAATTTTTACACCACCACACAATTGGGAAAGGGGGGGCCACTAGCTAGGTTGGAACCCTCGAATAACTAGCTCAGAAAAATACTTATCAATCATTGTGTTATTTGCGCACTTTAACATGTTAATAGGTTATGTTATATTTAACCTTTAAACAAACTTGCCAACCTTAGTAAATTAACGTTATTTGTTATTTTTGACCCCCAAAAATAACATAGAGCCAAATCTTTCAAAATGGCTAAGGGGTTATTCCAAGAGAGGAATTAATTGAAGGGTTTAAACTTGTAAATTTTTTTATAACCTTATTTTGGCTAATTTGGTGTATAAAAAGGGGGGTTTAGGAGACTCTTATTATTCCTTCTAAAATGAAGAGAATGTCCAAGTACTGAGAAGGAGAGAGAAATTATGAAGCCATGATCAACATTGTACTTTGGAATAGCGTGATGCTATTATACTTGAAGGGAGTGATTTTGTAAACACTTGTACCTAATTTTGGAGTTAATCAAATTGGTCCCCCTATTCGAGTAGGACCCGAAGACATAGCCTATATGGACAAACTCTGAGATTAAATTGTTTCCTATCTTCTATCTCTCAATTTCCCTTCTATCAGTTTACTTTGTGTTGTTCAGTTATTTCAATTATGTTAATTGCTTCATTTAAAGCTTTAAAATTAACTTTATGTAATTAGTTAGCATTCCTTTTTAATAATCATAGATCCTAATCAGATCAAATTTGGTATTAGAGCTTTTGTTGGACTAGTATTATAGAGTTGAATGTTAACAAGATCTAAGTTGAATCAAGGCAAAGGTGACCTTGAAGAATAAAATCCTAAGATTAGAAAATGACGAGCTAATCACTAGTAAATTTAGGCCTAATTTGTGATGTGAAAAGGTCTCAATTTTGACACAAGTTGGTTGCTAAAGCCACCAAAGTCATCGTCGAACAAATTTGGTTGGTTTTTTGCCACATTCATTGCACGTTAGAATTTTGACTACATAAACGTCGATTTATCGACACAAATTTTGTCCATTTCTCTATCTAGCCTAAACTATTATTTTCCCAATTTCAACGTAAACTTGCCCAATTTTGAGTCAAAATTTTGACAACAAACCCTTAGCTTTCGACGGCGGAGCCATACTCACAACGTAAATGTTGCCAGTCTGGTGTCTTAATTGCGACAAAGATTGGTCACAATTGAGACCAACATATGTCGCAATTGAGATGCGTTGTCCCATTTTTTTAAAAGCTTTTCTCTCATAGGAGTGTTCAAAACTACACACAACTTGATTATAAAGCGTAATTTCTTGATGCATGAGAGTCAAGGTATCATGCACATTTCTTCCTCCACACCATTGTTTCATTCATCAAATGATTTATTTTATACAAAACAATGGGAAGGAGGAAGAAATGTGCACGATATCCTATTTCCACCGAGCAATTATGCTTTACAACACAAATTTTGTGGATTTTAGAAGGCTCCTATGAGATAAAAGGCTTTGCAATAATTGGCACAGCGCATCTAAATTTTGGTTCCTACAGGGAAGAATAAAATTAGGAAATAATTATTTATCAGGAATGAAAGCAAATAATTTCATCTATTTTTCAAATAGATAAACGTGACAAAAAAACTTACAGTCCCAATCACATCATCATAAGAGCACATATATAACTATAACTGTCTAAAACCAACATAATTTACAAATATCCACAATTCAAATATCATCCCTTGATGTTTTCTTTAATAATGCTCCAATGCCTTAGGGCATTCAGTTAGAAACTTCAAAATTAATGCTATCAAGTTAGATGTCGTTTCATAGCCACCAAGGATAAGGTCCATAATAAGATTCAATATCTCTTCATCCATAATATATATTAATGCTATCAAGTTAGTTTTTATATTAATAAGATTCAATATCTCTTCATCAATATACCTCTGGTTCTCGATGGAGACGTGCTCTAATCAATAGGAAATTTCATCATGAAGTAGGAGGTGAGGTTGAAGGATTTTATGAAGGCATTCAGAAGTTAATTATAGAGGAAGATATTTTAGCCTGGAAGAAGTTGTGGCCAAAAGAATCGCTAGAATGATTGATTGTTACATTAGAATTATCTTCATTTAACATTAAAGCTGCATGCATATTGGAACGACTGACATCATTGTTAAGTGCATTTGATGATAGCACATTTTTTTAGGATATACATAGAGAATGTCAAGAGTGTTGTTGACAACTTTTGTATTTCTTTTGGCTTTAACATTGATGACTGTGTTCCAACTGTTTTGGGTTAATATTGGCTTCACAAATGGCTGATGTATATGAAGCTTGTGCCAATAAAATGAATTTTTTTGAAGTTAACCATAATGTATACATATATTTGTGATCATTATAGTCAAGATGACAACTGTTGTAGTTCACTTGCGCATTGAAGAGTTGATTTTTTTATGACAGCACAACAAAATGTTCTGAACCATAGATTGCTTATCCTAAAAATCTTTCATCATCCTTTGAAACTGATCAATAATAATGCAATATATTGTAGTATTAACTATTTAAATTATTCATGCAAATGAGGAACTTAATATAATCTGATTGAGAAACCTTACATTTTGTACGTCGCCATTTTGTATTATACCTCAAACAAAAAAATGATGGTGCCATGTGATCAAGATAGCAAAAATATCTATGGAATGTACAAACCTTGGCACTAGACTTCTTCTCCATCTACGAGGCATTCAATGCTGGAGACAAAACCTTGTATCTACTCCACAAATAATGTGCTTACTAAAGTTGCTGCGGCAGAAAGTTCTCACAGGTTAGTTCTAATCAGGTCTGGTGAATAATACGTGAAAACATCAATGCAGCCAAGGCACTAATTTTGCTCCATTTTCCTCATGTATGAGAGCCTTGAAGAGAAGCTCGGATAAAAATAAATTAGTCATATAGATTAACTTAACAGTAGAAAAACTGAAGAGAAAAGTTGTTGGTGATGAACTACTTAAGTTGCAAATACAAGAAAAAGACTAGTCATAATGTATGGGCTATCCTAAGTGGAAAAAATGGTCATAGTACAGTGAAGTTCACAGTTTCAATTAATCTAATTTGTAATTAAAAAGAAATTTCACTGTATGGAAATATGAGGGCTTCTTTTACAAAAAAAAATTCATTTATAAGAATTTTAAGAAACTTTTTTTGTCAAATTTTAAACCAAAAGGATTGCATTGAGCTAATGTTTGAAACTCTACCAAGAGGAAATTGAACTAAGGCATCTAAATCTTAACACACTATATTATAACAATTTCATAGTTAAGAGTTGTGCTTGTAGACAACATCCAAATCTTATCTAGTGGGTGCCTCTCATATTAAATTTTAAAATTATTTTTTTCTAGTTCAACATGGAATGACCTTTCATGTTAGTTAGTCTACTAACCCTAACTCATCTCATCTAGGCCATATCAGATCTTGATAAAGGCTAGTTTGCAACAATTTAACTTCTAATAGCTAGTTTGTAAAAGTAGTTAAAATAACTTGTTAGTAATACAATTATCTTCATAAGGAGGTCTAATTTGCATTCTCGGTACAACACTCACCCAAATATGCTTTTAAAAGGTATTTAAACAACTATTAGATCTTGAAAAAATTAGATATGAAAGTGGAAATGATAATCAGGTCATGTACCTCTTCTTCATCTCATTTGCGCTTGTTTTCCTTAACCTTTTTGTGAAGATCTGCAATGTACTTATCAAATATCTCCCGACAGAAGCTTTCATCACTAATTGCCCTGAATATTCATATCCAATATATTTATAGCTACTACTAGTATAAGGTACATGATAACTACCTTTAATTACTCACAATAAGATTAATTCCTGATAGTGGCTCTTTTACCTGTATGCTTTCGCATCTTTGAGAAAAGGTATGCAATCCTCCCATTCTGAGGAAGCAACAATTTCTTGAAATACAAAAACAATATATAACTAATTTATCATTACATAGAAATTCATTTATGATAAGAATAGAAATTCATTCATATTCAGGATTTTTAATGTACCAAACTCTGTGAAATTTTACTCCAGGTGTAAAAGTAGTAGAGGAAAAAGAGACTGCATTAGAAGGATTTTTTCCAAAATGAATAATGTAAACCTTCAGAGAATAAAACAAAGTTGTGAAATCATCTGCCAGCCTTTCCCTCCTTTTTTCTTCTTTCTCTTCCTTTTCCTTTACTTGTTCAATCACTTCTTCAAACACAAGCTACAAGCAATACACAAGATGTTAGTAAACCTAACAAAATCATATATCCCAAAACAACTTGCATTACTTTCAACATTTGCAATTGTTTCAGTTTAACCTAATAAAAATCCATTATCCACTAATGAGAACAAACTAATGCATTTGTGATAGCGATTCACTTCCAGCAACTACTTACTAGTGCAAATGAGTCAAAACATAATATAGCTGATGCGATGATCAAATTAGTTAGGAACCAGAGTCATATGGAACATAAGGATAAGATCCTTGTTTGTATAAATAGTAGTTACTAGGAACATAACAATATGTGACAACATTGTTCAAAGGCAAATACCAAATAATTTTATTGTGAAGTCTTCTGTAGCTGAGACAAAAAATTTAGAAATGTAACTAGAACAAACCTTAAGATTTGTTTCAGATGCAACAGCCAAATCATATAGTTCCCCAATGGAGGCTTTGAACTTGTCAAGAGTCCATGCTGATGTTACTGCAAGCTGCAATCATTACATCAAAAAGATTACAATATATTTTACATCCAATGGAAAATCTTAAAGCACAAAAGGCACACCTTTCCTGACTCCATAGCATCTTTTATGTTTGATTTGTCCTCCTAGTACTGCCAAAGATACATATTCAAATAATGGTTACATCAAAGGAATCAAACATTCATTGCCTTGAGTAGTAATGATTGCAAGCCTGATTGTGAAAGTGCAATTGAATCCTGCAATCAAATCATTAAAATATATGCAACTTTCTTACCTTCTTTTTCATCCCTTCTGCAACATCTTCAAACAAATCCTTGGGTGGTGAACCAAATGTATTTGAAGCAGGCTCTTTGCTTTATGATCCTCCAGTTCTTTGCTTTATCAAAGAACCAGAGGATCATAAAGCAAAGAGCCTGCTTCAAATGAAGTGTGTCTTTGTTGTAAGCAGGCTAGTTGCTTTATGATCCTCCAGCAATCTTCGAAATTCATCCCAATTTTTACGTTCTTTTTGGCACAATTCTTCTTGCATTTAAAAATATCCAATTCATTCCAATATACAAAAATAAGACAGATGAAAACTATGGAAGCACACTACTCTCTCATTCTAGACAACCTTTTGAATCATTTGTACTTCTTCCCCTCCAAATTAGATATAACACGTCAAATTTTTTTAGGATTTTCTCAGGTCATTAGGTATGACAGCTTTTGGAAAGATAAGATGCCCATAACCGAAGCCATTATCCACATAATGACAACAAACTATTCATCAATCAAGATAAAAACCAAACAACTTTCCAAACACAGGCATTTCATAGCTATGCCATCTCCAGCGTGCCTTCCAAAGTCGAGTACAACAATATGGGTTCTAAGATTACACCAAAAGCAGGTCCAAAGAGAAAGTCAGATAAATTCGCAGGTTAACATTTGTATTCAACACAAGATCACAATTTCCTATAGGCAAGACTTTAAGATAGAAAAAAAAGAATGTGAATTTGAGATTTGTTGGGATACCTTGCAAAGTCATTACAATTTTAGAGATTCCTAACTTCAGAATTCATAAAAGAAATGGAATAATTTTTTAAGGAAGATCAATTTGGGTTATAAAACCCAAGCATGAAATTGAGGAATAGGACAAAGAATGAAATGTCATTAGTTTATCAATCTAATTTCGTGTTCATTTTTTCTGCTCAACATAACCTTCCTACCCATCTCAAATATTATAATGTGAGAAAATGCTGAAAACTCACCTTGGTTGAGCAACTTGTCCACCCTTTTGATTCCCTCCACTGTTGAAAGAACTAAAATATATCAACAAATTAAGTATTAGTGAAACTACTTGAACAAATGAAAGGGAAAAGTTAACAAATTTTGTACAATCTAAGGGATTTATTGTGAATTAAGTAGACTTCGAGATCATTTGATTTCTAATATATGATAATAGATCACACTATTGAAACATTGATATAACAAGCATACAATATATTGAAAAATAACAACAAAAAACATTACATATTGTAAAAACAATAATATGTACCAGAGATGCAAGGGGTGAGGATGCCATCTCCTATAACCATACAAGTCCCCACAAGGGCTAGTATTAATGAACATCTCTTGGCAAAGTTACTTTGTTCAAGAGCTTCCTTTATCCTAATAGCTCTATTGGGCTATCTACTTGCAACTTCAAGTGTATATGAGGAGAGTTTCCTATCTTCTTCCTGGTGATTGGGTATCATGCTGACATTTGCATGGCATCAAATCAAAGAATAAAGAGAAAACATTCTACCTGCAAAAGAAACCGTCCCTTTAAACTTAGAACACATGTTTTCACATCAAAAAGATCAAACTTTGACCTAAAAACAAAGTGAAACTAGAGCTGTTATAATCTTACCATCTCCATTATCATTGGCCCACAATACAATGAAGATGTATTTTATGAGGGGAAAAAGAGTTAGAGAATATATGATCAAAGACAAAGCCCCAAGAATGTCATCAGGATGTTTGATGCCATCAGGAAAGTGGTGATGTTCCTATGTCCCCATAAACCACACCAATACTCTGAAATACCAATTGCACAACTGCAGCCATGCTCAACATCTGAGAAACAAGATTTGTCATAAAGCAATGTTAGAATAGTTACTAAAATGGTCATAAATTATGTTGTTATAGTAAAAGAATACTTAAACTTAAGAGAAAAAAACTATACAATATTAAAACATGATATCGTGCTTTAAAAACTAAAAGGGTACCTGTAATGAAGAACTTCATTTTGACTTGCTAATTGGTTGTCACTATTAACTATAAGCTTATCTTTAAAGTTTGAGCTTCACTTGGTTTCGAGAATAGTTAAATATTCTCTACTTAATAGGGCCAACCATGTGAAGGTGGAAGCTCATTTGGCCCCTCCCCTCCCCGTAACATCACTCTAAATTCCCCATTAATGTTTAATAACATTCAATTCATCCATTTTTGAAATAGAAGATTCAATCATTATAATCACATGATAACATTCATTAACACATAAAATTCATAAACACACAACATTCACGAATAATTCATTAACACGTAACATTCAAGAGTAAGTCATTCATGAATAATCATCTCTTTTTTTCTTTCTTGCCGTTTCTTTTTTTCATAAAATTTCTAAGAGGAATATCAATGTCCTTGTTAAGATCCCCCTCCTCTACTAGTTCTAACACATGTCTCCTCGTCATCCATTCAAGAACACCATGAGGTCACTGCACCAAAGGGGGGTCCGTTGCAATAACAAGTACTTCATGAGGTTAAATTCCCACCATTTTATATTAGTGAATTACGAGTTTTTATTTAAGTAAAAGAATTATAAATAAAAAAATTTATTTAAAAGAACAAAACATAGATTTTCTTTACCTAAATGTGCCACATGATCTACCTATTGATCAATCTAAACATCCTCTGGCACTTGTTCAACACGACATGATTCTATATCCTCAACACAAAAAGGTTACACCAAGTTCAATTAAAGATGTCAAATTGTATTAATAATTACATAATTAGTTTTAAATAAAAAATGAGCACCTCCATCGATGGTACGATGCACATCAGGGGCTTCATGATGTTGCGTATGATCTGTGTCAGGATTAATAGGCTACATTGCAATGTCATGCACATTATTATCAAATAAATTGCTGCTCAAGTATTCAATTTCTAATATATTTTTTGGCATATTTACCTGTGCACATGATGTAGGAGACTGTTCGGTTGGGGCAATGGAAGCTTGCCATAGGCATTTAGCCACCGCTGCATAGCCTTGCTTGAAGGCAATTTTTTTGTGTTCTTCTATGGCCTCCAGATTAAAATCAATGCCCTGCATTTTTTTATTAATTAACAAAATTATTTGCATTTTATAAATAATTTTTCTTTGCAATTCATTTATTGCTACTTACAACGTGTGCTTTGATTTTCGAATATCCCCCAGAGCCAAGTTTGTGTTGCCCAACCTTTTCCTGCCTTGCCTTTGTTGCCTTTGATGTGTCCTGCAACCTATGAAAAGTTTGAAATATGTTAGATGATATAAAGAGAATACTAGAATCATTGTGGAAACATTTATTTCACTTGGTTTTGATGTCTTTGGAGGAAAAAATGTGCCATATGTATGGGTTCGATTTCCTAGTCAAAATTCATGGGATATTTTTATTGAGATCCTTGAGAAAGCACATATAGTTACAACTCCAGGAAGTGGGTTTGGACACACAGGTGAAGGTTTTATAAGGGTGAGTGTCTTTGGTCACAGAGAGAACATATTAGAAGCTTCATTTGTCAATATATCTTATGTAGGATTTATGCCCAGATTGAGATTGAGATTTATAAGCAATTGTGTTAGCATATGAATTACACACCTTTCATATTTACAATAGCAAAATTTAAATACCAAAATTGAGGATTATGCGTGGTAGTATGTTGGAGAAATAACTCCTATTTTAGGGATTTTGACAAAATAGCATAGCGAGAAATATTGAATTCAAAAGTACACACTGTGAATTTTGTTGTACATTATGTTGTATTTTAAGAGTGCTCTCCCAAGGTAGATGTGTTAGGCTTGGTACTTTGTCTCTTTACTTCACTGATATATGTGTTTGAATTAGTCTACACAAAAATAATTAACATGTTACCAATGCTAATATGCCTTTTGTGAGCTTGCAAAGAGCTAAGGAATGGAAGAGAAAGATTGGAAGCAGGGTGATATCAGGAAAAATCTCTTTATGAGTTTCCATCTTTACAGTTTCCACAGGAGAAAAAGCAGGGATTCCCTAAAAAGGATAATCTATTGGTTGGGTATAGACACATAATCCATGTGATCAAAGCTTTAGCAACAACAAAAAATACTAAAAAAGAAGAATGGATTTTAGATGTGGTGGAAATGCTCAGCTTTAAATTCTTTAGGATTCTCAAACTACATTGTTATTTGAAGATAGAGATTAGATTTTTTGATGCTTCACACTTAAATCTGATGTATAGTGTATATGCACTTCTTTTTTGATATGCAAAAAAGAAAAAAATGGAATTGATGACAGTATAAAATATCAATCACTAATGACAACATTATATACTGTTATCATAGTTAACAGAATACTACAGAATATGGGATTTGATATCTTCAATGATGGATTTCATCAGGATTTACATGCAGATTAAGTGCAGATTTGATGCACACGTGACCCAAAAGAAAACAAGGGATAGGAAACTCAAGATAGCGAGCAATTATTGTAGAAGAAATGGAAAGTCAACAAGTATAGTGGTCAAGGCGTTGCCTATTTTTATGACTCAAAATCTAACATGGTACATCATATCACAAGATTCAGTTGTCGCAACTTTGAGTAGGAATTTCTTAGTTGAATTAGAGTTTGAGTTCAGCGAAGATAAAATTTGAGAAAAGAACCCATAGGAGACATAGGCTCTAAAATTTGTCACTAAATATGAATAAAGGGCTTCATTTTGTCAATATATCTTATGTAGGATTTATTCCTAGATTGAGATTGAGATTTATAAGCAATTGTGTCAGCATATGACTTACATACCTTTCATCAATAGATAGATTAAATTGAGCTAGTTGAAATTGTTGATATTGAAGTTGAACCCTAAATTTGCTCATTAATGTACTAGTAGTTAATACTATTACATACCTTTTTGGATTTTCTGGTGCACTTTCTTTTGGCAGACATTGCCCTTTCTCCTTTGCATCCAAAATGAACTCATTCTAGTCCCTCACTGAAACAAAGGGAGGACACTTGTACTTCAGGTTGTGGAAAAGGCTCTTTCTATATGTGTCCCTCACAACCTTAAGATGTCTAGAAGATTTTTGCAACAATTTCTGATGATCAAAAATATTACTGCCAAACTCATGCTCTATATCTTTGATGAGCTCATCTTTTAATTTTTGAGATTGGTAGTTCCACCTTTTAAGAAAAAACACAAAATTGTTAGATATAGCTAGTATAAGAAAAGACTCGAATGAAAGGAAAAATTTTGCACCAATTAATGATATGAAAAAAAAAAGTGGGATAAAATTAGTTTAGTTATGATGTACAACAACCTAGTATGGATGGTGGGCCCGAATCTTCGCAGCATGAGGTCATAAAGCCTCCTATAAAATGTATTGTTTCCTGCAAAAAATGTCATGGGATAATTAATAGTAAAAACCATTAAAATGAATCATATGAAAGAAGACTCCCACTTTTGGTTCTCTATAGAAAAATTAGTTAGTATCTTCTACTCAAAGCATGAAATTGCAATGTACCAAATTACTAAACTAGAGAATTACTGGTATAGACAAAAGGTCATTGATAATTCAGATGATCCTACCAAACCCCTAATAAAAAGGAATTTCTGAATATTTCAACAACTTGCACAATACGACACACTACAGGTCATGAGGCATCACTCCACATCAAAAGCCCTTGCATTCACTACTTCCTATCATGTTTACATCTTGCAAGAAAATCCTTATTACAATATAAAAAATAATTATTTAAAGTACCTGGAAGCTTAGGACATTTCAAAGGCATTAATTCATTATGGTCAATCAACAACGATGTCTCCATAGATCTTGTGCTAGAAACATAGGTAGCTCCAGGAAATGATAGTGAATTATCACCAATAGATGTACTATGATCCACATTTGGTGGCATACCAGACAATGCATCTCCTACCACAAAAAAAACAATACACTATGTGATGCATCCCAAGATTAAAGTACATATTATAAACTAATAATTAACATAAAACCAAATATAGCAAAACAAGGATTTACCAGCTGGATGTCCCCTTGTTTCCAACATTGCATTCGACAATCTCGTACGGGCATCCGTCAACCTTGTAGGATTCTCTTGCACTAGATGACTTGAACAATACATTGTTAGCAAAGACATTCTGAAATAATAAAAGTAAGAGTTAAGAAGTTTTTAATGTTTGAAATAAAAAATTCCTTCTAACCTGTCAACTAAAAGATTATTTTACCAATGGTAGCTGAAACTCTGCTACTACTGCCCTCACCGTCTTGTCCTTGACCATGTTCTGGATCAATTCCCAAAAATTCCTGTATAACAAGAATTTAGTAGTTAAATTTTCTTACAACTCTTTAAAAAAATTGCATCAATAAATTATTTTTTCACATATTACATATTTGACTTCACAACATAAAAGATTATAAAATATAAATCTTTATTGAACTTTTGTTATAACTAAATATTCATTGGAGCTTACTTCATAATGCTGAGCTTGCCTTTCAATTCTGATAGCCTCTTCCTCATCTCCTCGAGTTCCATATTTGCCTCATCCAAAGTTTTCATTGCTTCTCAATTAATTTGCCTAATTTTTTTTCAACATTTTTATAAAATTGGGAGTATCAGCAATATCAGCCTCATCAGAATGCATAGCTAGTGGCTCGGTGGTCACTACTACTACTTTACCCTTATCCTGAACATCAAATTGTGAGAGGAATATCAGTAAAATTATCATAAAAACTCAAAAACCGTAAATAAAATAATGTAATAATATAACATTTTTCAACTATCTAATTTGTACAATTTCAAAAAGGTTTACCCTTGCTGAAGAAGGGGTGGGAGTAGCATCCTACTGACCTCTATCATCTGTCAGATCCATATCATCCTGTCACAAAGATTATACATAAAAAATTCAACTAACTGAAAGCAATAGACAGCAAAAAAAAACTTATTAACAAAATGGTAAATAGTACTTACAACCCTAATGATAGTAACATTGTTTGTATCTATGCGATTTAAATGGTAATCAATTAGCAATTCTTCCCCTGCACTTATTGATTTTATTGCAAAAACAAAAACTTCATTCCCCTCACGCGCCTCAAATATGCAATTGGGTTGCTTACTAGTTGAAGCAGGTCGCATACTATTTATAAAACCTGCAATATTACCTATTGCTTTTGGTCTCCCATCAATGTACATAGCAAATCTTTTACTTTGATAATTTTATTTCCGTTGTATATAATTAGCTGATACCCCATACCTACACATACTTTTTTTTATATTTAACAATCTGCATCCAATCATTGTAATTGTAACATGGACCAACATACTTGAACAATTTGACAACTTTGTTGTAACATACCTTTATCCCATCCATGGAAAATAGGCCCAAACCATGTAATGAGGATGGAGCAATGCAATATATCCTCTCATTAACACAAAAATCTGTGTTAATTGGAGGTAGCTCATTGGGTATCCATTCTTTCTCAATGTGTGAGTACCGAAAGGGCACCTTGATGTCACCTTTGGTCTCATCATCATAAGAACATGACCCCCCATTAGCAAGGAAAAATTGCATGCATTTATCAAGTTTTTTTCTATTATTTTGACCTCTAGTTGATCTCCCTCTTTTATCCGTACTACATGTAGAGCTTTCATCTACCATTTCCTCATTTCCCTCATTAAATGTAGATAGATCTGACAAGTACCTATTTGGTGGGTCCTACAATCCATCAAATGGAAAGTGAAAGTGACATATATAAAATGTAGTACGTTGAAAGTGATTATACAATTATATTTCTATACGGACCTTCTTTGTCTATATATACATTATATGATTATATAATGTGTATTTATAACATACGTGCTCAATGATAAACAAGAAGAGAACATACCACAAAAATGTGTTAGCCTAGGGGCATCGTGTATTGTCCATACAAGCATTGCATGAAATTGAAATTGTCTTTTTCCTATTAGTCTACAAATGTAATACATAGTAACCCCATTCAATAAGACCACCAACTCGTCAATAAGGGGTTCAATATATACATTGATATCTTTGACTTGGTACTTACCTAGTTGAATGAGCAAAAACATTACATAATTATTTTGACCATTTGATGGATTAGTAATAATAAATTAATTTAGATGACCACTAAATCAAAAAATACCTGGAACAATCAGTGTCAACATTATGTGTTCTCTCTTTATGGCCAACCAAGGAGGTATGTTATTGTTGATAACAAAAACAGGCCACACTGAGTAAGTAGATCTCATCTCTCCATAAGGATTGACAACGTCTGCTACCAATGAAAGCTTGAGATTATGAGGTTCTTCTTTAAAGTGTGGCCATTTTTCCTCTATTTCCTTAAATGTCAAACCATCTGCAGGCATTCGCATAATGTCATCTTGACTTCTATTGCGTACATGGTAATCCATAAATTGTGCCAAGCTATTGCACTTGAATAATCGTTGCAGACGTGGAATAATGGGAATATGCCAAAAAACCTTGCGAGGCACCCTTTTTGTTAATCGATCTGATTGATATCTACTGATATGACAAGTAGGGCATTGTGTTGCAAATTCATGTTGTTTATAATATATAATATGATCATTCGAACATGCATCTATTGTTTGATACTCCATTCCAATATCTTTCATGATGGCAGATAATTCTCAGTACTAGTGAGGTAGAATGTTTGATGGTGGTAACAAACACTCACCTATCAACCTATGACCAAAAATATAATTTCTTAATTTAAAGAATATTAATTGCTACACAAACCCAATGTTAATTGTAAGGGAACTACGAGTAAAATAATGAAATAAGATGGCATACCTTAACATATGTGTCATTGCTACATTTGATAAACCATTCATTACCTTCAAGTTCACTAATAGCAATATAGCGGCAAGAAGAGTTGTTTTGGAGCCTTCATATAGGGGTTGCTCTGCCTTCTCAAGTAAAGGTACATCAAACTCTATGTCATCATCACCACCATCATCATCATCATTATCATCTTGATCATCGTGATCTTCATCATCCTGATCTTCTTCCATGGTATCATTACCTTCTACTTGAATATTCATACCTCCATGTTCCCTCATTTGGAAAATTGCATTCTCCAAATTGTCATGGTCCATAACATGAAACTTAGGGATGTTGACCTATATGAAAATGATGACCTTATATTAACCATGACCATGATGTCATCATCAAATCATGTCTCATGTAATTTATAAACTATTAAAATACATACCAATGGGCGATACTCATTTCCCCCTTCAATGTGACCATGTTTCCTACAATGTTACTCAGCTATTGTGATTAGATATCTTCGAGTCTTTAAGCCCTTACACATTTTGCAAGGATAATAACATTTTCCATAACCTTTTCTTTTTAAGTTAGACCATAGTCTAGCAATTGCCTCCCTATTTTTTTGTGCATTGATATCATCAGACATGGTCTTTCTTGAATGCAATGACTCGTTGGTGGAAGAAGGATGATTTGTCTGCAACCTGAAGATGGAGTAGTAAGAGGAAGACACATATAAAAAGGAGTTAGGTCTCTGAACCAAGTAGGAGTTAGGACATGCTGGAGTAGGGTCAGCCCAAGATATTTTGGAATCTTGAAGAACCTGGTAAAGGGTATCTAGAAAGGTGAAAATAAAAAAGTATTTTTACAGCTACAAAGGAAGAATCGAGAGCATTATAAATAATGAAGAAGAAACTTAAATCCATACAACTTCACCTCTATTTACAATTTGACCTTTCTGCAAGTGAAATATGACAATATACAAAATTTCCAATCACATTTTCACTTAAAAAAGAACACCAAATATACCTTTTCTACAATATCTTCTTCAAATTCTTTGCTATCAGATTCTTCAGAACTGCAAGCTCCTGTGCAGAAAAAGATGAGATGTACTAAGTAATTTTTGATGTGCAATATTTAAACAAATCGACTATCAAAAAAACAATTTATTAAATTTAGTTTCTTTGTTATGTACTGAAGACTTGACAAGATGTTCCCAAGTCTATCTATAGAATGCCTATCTGCATGGTTGTTTGCAAATAGTATAGTATGGTGTCACTTTTGAACAACAACAAATGTCACTGGGGCTGGTAATTTGGCTCAAGAGATGCACAAGCCTGTTGACACCACAGAACTTTTAGTTCATCATATAGCATTCAGCTGTCTTCTTTAACAAAATCCAAAGAGAATACAAACAAACTAATGAGCCATGTCTATCTCAATTGAATAGCAAGTACTATAGTGAGTATTAGGAAACTAACCTTGTGAATAGCATCCAGTTCATAAAGTATTAGGAAAGTGACCTTGCTAATTAGTTTAACATAGATTGGTGAACAAAAAATTCATAATAAAAATCTGATTTTTTTCGACACTTGTTCAAACCATATAATGAAACGACAAAAAATGAATTGTATACAAAGACCATATTGTAGGCTGTCCAAGTTGAAAGTGAATAGATGACCTTTATGGGGTGTTGTACCAAGTGGAGCAAGTATGTGAGTGCTTGAAGATGAAGGGCTCCTATTTTGGGGCCAATATTTGGTGGTTTCGAGGTGCCTAGGAAGAACCTTTGATGCTAAGTCTTAGTTATGTAGACTTTGGTGAATCTGGTGAGCTTTCTACGAGTTTGTACCTGCTGTATTAGCAGCCACTATGCCCTATTCTAGATCTTCAGTATTCTGATTGACATCAATTATAAGTGTGCATCCAGATGTTAGCTACAATTGATTGGGGTGGCTTTTAGTGTGTATCAATCTAATTTGACATGTGTGATGGTAGTATCAATGTGTTATCAGCATCTTACATTATTTAGAAGAGGTTGAGTTTAGTGGGTAAATGTTCGGTCATTGTGGGAATGGTATTCTATGCTTTCTGTTAGGTTAATTTGTGTTGTTGCAGCAGTCTGATTTTATAATCTGAATGTTGTATCAGTTTGTTTCAATAATGTTCTTGTTATTTTTCTATATTGTAATGCATCTCACTATAATTTCCCCTTTTTGACATGACATTCAATAATAAAAATAAAAAGTAAAAATATAAAAAATAAAAATAACATGTAATATTATTATAATTTAATTAAGTTTAGTGAATGATCAAAATGAATGCAATAAAGAGTTATGAGTATTGAAGAATTAAGATATAACGGAGAGACCATTCAATATTTAAATTTATATTGGAAAAGGTAGAAATGAATACTTATTGATTTAACTCAATTTATAATTGTTATTTAAATATTTCTTAAAATAACATAATCCTTAATCTTTTTTTTAATTCTCTTCCAACTATCTCTATTTAGTGCCTACCATGTTTATGTCCATTTTTTTTATGTGTTTTGGATAATAAGTCTAATTTAATTTGTCTATGGACTAAGACCTTAAATTATTGAGCTTCTCTTTGTTTTGTGAAAACTATGGCATTCTCTACTTAACAGGGCCAACCACATGAAGGTGGAAGCTCATCATGGCCCCTCCTAGGAGTCTCTTATGACCCTTTACGACATTTTAAGAGCTCTAAGATTTATTCTTAGGGATTGTAAATGGTCATAAAGGGTCATAAGGGATCTTAGGACACAACAACTAAGAAATATAATTGTAAGCATCATGGTCACATTTTTTTGAAATCAATGTAATTGAGTTTTATACCTAAGCGACGAAGTGCATCTAGAAAATGAAACTACAACCTATTGGGATTGAGACAAACCTTATAAAACAAAAATAGCTAGGAATGATCGCTTGCCAATACCTGTTAAATAGATTTGTTGGAGGACCTTGTATTCATGAGCTAGGAATGATTGCTTGCCAACAGTTGTTGAATACATTTGTTGGAGGACCTTGTATTCATGAGCTACAGATGTATTCAACAACTGTTGGCAAGCGATCATTCTTACAGATGAATTCGACTTGAAATCAAAGGTGTGGAAGTTGCTTTGCATTGCTTGGGTACACAACCCAATTATATTTCCAAAAAAATGGGACCATGATGCCTACAATTATGTTTCTTAGCTATTGTGAAATCTACATATTTGATAGGAGAAGCATTTGAAGTTTATGTTGTGAATCCACTAAATAGGGTCAAGATTTGATTTGGGAATGTTGGTTAGATGATTTGAGAGAAAGAATGGACAGACAGATGGAGAGAGAGATAATACAAGTGGTAGAAAGAGCCATGCCATTTGCAGGACACCACCATCCTTTTGGTAGATCAAAGGAAAACATGGTAAGGACTATAATACACATTTTCCTCAAGAATATTATCTAGGAGTCTTTCTATCACTTGTATTATCTCTCTCTCCATCTGTCTCTCAACTCTTTCTCTCAAATCATTAGATCATCATTCTCAAATCAAATCTATTAAATCAACAAAAATAAGTTTGACCCTATTTAGTGAATTCACAGTTTCTTTTGCATTCAAGACTGGGATTAATGCATACACAGTAGCTTGACACCAATCACCCATTACATGTCAACTATTAAAGCTTGTCAAACAGTTGCTGAGTTGTACTTCATAAGAGTTAGGTGCTCCTGCACCATAGACGAAGATGTCGATGTAAGGTATGATGTTACTGACTTCCCTCTTAGTGCCCTAGTCCACCAACTCATACATGAAACCATGGGAAAAAAAAGAAAAAATGTTGGATTTAAAAGCTTTTCCAATTGGTTATTAGGAGTATGAATGAGGTCGGCATGTCAGATTTGAATGAAGCCCTAAGATTCATTCAAAGCCCCCACACCAATATTGGTATGGAGGCTTCGAGTGAAGCCCCTCGGGACCTTCATTCAAAGATTTGGCTTCATTTGAAGCCCCTAAAATTTAGCTTCCCCACTTTCCATGATAGAAGCCAATTGTTTTACAAGAGTCAAAAATAGTTTGTCCTCCATTGTAGAAGCCACTTGTAATATGTAGTTGTTCCATGCAAATCAGAGTCCACAGAATTTACCATCAATCCCTTTCAGTAGCTTAGTCCATCTTATCTACTGCACAATAATTCAAAGGAATGTGCCAAGGCATTCCAAATCTTTGCCAATATATAGACATGTGTCTTAAAATGGACCCACATATAAGATAAGATTCAATATATATCTGCACAAAATGAAGCTAAATTCTGAAACCATTTAGCTTTCATTTATTTCAGTATGGTCCATTTAATTTACTATATAAATGTCAAAATGCAAGAGATATTGAATTAAGTATAATAAAGTAGAGAGGAACAAACAATGTCTTTGGTAAATGCAGTGAAATTGAAGTGTGTATCATTTGTTGCACTGCCATTATTACCAACACAAGTATCTTAGTGTGAAAGGAAGAGAAGGCAATCAAGAGGTCAGGTGAGGTATGCATTCAATGTGAGTTCAAGTAAAAGTGTGGAAGTGGAAAGAGAGGAGAGGATTGAGATGGTGGAAGAAATTCTGTCTGGAGAGTGGCTTGAAAGTCTTTCTATACTCAATTTTGAGGATATTTTAGTTTACTATGAACCACTTGTCTTCAAAGCTCAGGTAGATTTTGTTATAAATTTTTTTGCTATTATGTATTAAGTTTCAATAGATTCAAATCTAAGATTTCCAAGATGAAAAATTTACAATTTAATTTGACTGTCTCAAATTGCTTTTATCAAATTTTGAAATCACACCCATCATCAGAATTATATAGATCTCAAAAAGTAGAAAAAAATTATGAACTATAATTAATTTTCATGATTCTTAATTCAGATATATAAATCAGAATTGAGGTGTCTATAAGTGTAAGGAAGCCAAAACTTATGGACAAGAGATTTTTCTATTGAATGTTTATGGCAGAAATGATCAAAGGCCTTGTATTTGACAGTCACAGGTTTTTGACAATTTGTATAAAGTTTTCCCTTTTATCTAATACAAGCTTATGAATTTTGAATCTATTTTAGTAAAAAAAATAGCAATACGGGTATCCACTTTGGCTTCCAATAGAATCCTAGGTGGATCCATTTACCACTCAAATTTATGTTTGCTCACTCCTTAGCTTTTTCCTTGGAGTCAAGATAAATTTTAAAGAAAATATTAATAAATTATATAAATAAATATTTTAAATTCACATATGTGCTAGTTTTAACATCTGAAAAATTTAGTTAATATTTTTTACATTTGCACTAGCCTATATCTTTTTCATAAGAAATATTTTGGTATTAATTTTTTTTTTGTAAAGATTTAATTTTTTCTTATAATATATTACTATAATAAAAATATATTAAAGTAAATATTAATTGACATTGTGGTGATCTATTTAGAGCTAGGTCAAAATAGATAGGTGAGGTTGTCATCAAGGTTCAAATTTTCACTGGTCCATTGTACTTATAGATTTGTGTCTACGTTTGGTGGCTATACTGAGGAACTTGAATGACCGAAGTGTTTGGCAATCTTAAATTGAAATAACAAATGAGTAGTCTAAAGTCTTAAAATTAAAAATAAGTGCAATTGAATTTATAAAATTGGCATTGAAAAATGTTACCATAGTGACCTCACTTTCTATTAAGAATTTTGTTTTGTCCTGATTGGCATGCAGTTACAAATTCTGAATAGGTGGTGGAATTAAAGATTTCTCTAGATAAAATGACAAGAATTAGATGGCAAGTTTCAAGGATTAATACAGGCCGCCCATGTTGCAGCCCTATATGATTGCTTTCACAACCTGCCATCTCTGTGTATTTTTTCTATATGTATGCTAATTTGATTTAAGGAACTGTCAGGCTATGTAATTGTATGATTTGATCATGAGAAAAACTTTGTGGAATAATGAAATATGATACAAGAAACAAGGAATATGCACTATGTTTCAATGAATTTTTAAAAATGTCAAGGTTGATTTTGCAAGATGAGCATCATAGAACTTTATAAAATTATGAAGACAAGGTAGATTTTGTGTTGCTGAACAAGAAAGCATATTTCTAACTGAAGTATTGACATAAAAATTTTAGTAACTATCCTAGAAAGTAATCTTGATGAAAGAGAGCATATTCTTAAAGTAGTGACTTGGTAGAAATCCATTAAAAGTGTCCATTAAAAAACACAATATAGCCTGAATATGTCAGTATATGGCAGAGAGTTTTACATGGCATTCCTGGGATAAATAGAATAGTAGTCAAGCCCTAATCAAGAATGAAAAAGCTTGTTATTTTCCAAGGAGAGGACTTCTATCAAGACAAATCATTAAATGTGGAGTTTACTTTGTAACAGACACAAAATATTGCATGAAAGTTGTGAAAGGGGTGCAGAAGATGCTCACTTTTTCCTTGCAGAGTAACAAGTAGTTGGTGTTGTTGTTTCTATTAGTGTGAATTATGCAAAGTAGCCAATTGCATTTGATAAGATACTCAGTGTCAATTCAGATGACATCCATTTCAAAGGAAGAAGACCTGATAAAGATAAGGCTCTTCAAGCCATAAGGAGATCAAAAGTGTTCAAAATTCTAGAACCCTACATAGTCGAGAGAAGACAAAGTGTGCAAAGTTTCCCCTAATAGTTGAGATCATGAACATAATCCAAATAGGCAGTTCATGGAAAGTCGCATAGTATGAGTGAAGAATCTAATGAGATGATACACTGCATGTCATAAAAAGGATGCCCCAAAAAAGAGTTACATACTACAATCCTTATCCCTAATTATGTAATCTGATCTATGCTAGAAGCTAATCATGTCACTAAACATCTCTACCCTTAGTTTCATCATTTTAAGATTTATGTATTCACCCATGTTTTATACAATTTTTTACATTTTTTTGTGCAATTTTCCAATCATTCCCTCAATAAACATACCCGTAGTATACGGTAATAAGTTGAAAGATTGACCACATGATGACCATTTTGACTGTGATGTTAAAAGATGTCTTGCATGGGCTATATAATTGAGATATTGAATAAGTTTTAGGAAGGTCCATTTTTATTATGGTGTGTGATGTGGTCTTGTTGAATAAAAAATTTGGAAAAAGATGTGCAGTGTAAATGGCATTCAACTATGAGTGTTGTGGCCTGCCATCCAACTCATTTGTTCCCCAATACTATGAGAAGCAATCTCTTCAAAGATTTATGTAATGTTGTTTGGCTTCCTATAAATGCCTATGCAACCATTTAATTCAAGTAAAATATAAAAAATTTAGACATAAAAGCTGTTTCTTTGAAATGCAAACATATTAGTTCATGTCGTAGGCAGGATACTAATGGAATCACATGGAACTCCTCAAAATTTTAGACGTACCCTCAAAATTTCTACAATAAAAGGCACTAGATTAGATGTGCCCTTGTGCTAAGACGTGTCCTCATGCCAATATTGATGGAGACCCTCGTACCAATGTTGATGACCCTCGCGCCAATGTTGATGGAGACCCTCATGCCAAAGCTAGATGAAAATGATCTGTAGCAGAGCCAATGTTGATGGAGACCCTCACTCGCGCCAAAGCCAAATGAACCTTGCGCGAAAGCCAAATGAAATGTTTTGCCCTTTTTTTTTTGTTTTATGCTTCCTTGTGTGTTGCAATTCCGACAAAACTAATTGGTCGCAATTGCGACCAACACGGGCTAGTTATTAAAAGAAAAGGAAAATTTGCCCATTTAAAAAACTTGGTCGCAATTTTTGGTCGCAAAATGACCTCAAATGCTTAAGTGAATCCACTATCTCAGATGGAAGATAAAGGTTGTGGACAAGGTTCAGAAGATTGAAGTATCCAAAAGACTCTTAGATTTTGTAGACAATGGTACAAGTTTTGGTACAAGAAAGAGAAGAAAAGATGCAACAACATGCCGCTCAAAAGGACAAAGGGAAAAGGATAGGAGGTGATCATGATCCTCCAAACACACCTCCCTCTTCTCTGTCTTCTCCCTCTTCTCCTTCTCCACCCTCTTCTCCTTCTTCTACCTATTCTAAGTCTTCTAATATTTTTAAGGGTGGACATAAGCCTCAAATCAAGTTGGATGTAAAGTTTGACTTACCAAAGTATTGTGGGGAGTTAAATGTTGAAAAATTAGATGACTAGATTCAGCAAGTAGAAATCTACTATAGCATTCAAAACCTTGTAGATGATGTTGATAGAATTCAGTTGGCCACTCTTTGGTTAGGTGTAGCTCTAACCTAATGGGAGAGTAGGACTTGGGATGAAACTTCACAGCATGGTAAGTTCAATTTGTCTTGGTTAGAATTTGTTAGTACTTTATGGTTACAACAATTTCATTTGGTTATCAAGCATACTAAGGTTGTTATATTGTTTGATACGGGTTCTCAAGTTAATTTGATATCGGAAGAGGTTGTTAAAAATCTTAATTTGAATACAACACCTCATCCAAAACTATATCCTCTTGGATGGGTTTGTGATGATTCACACTTATAGGTAACTAAGCAATGTAAGTTAAGATTAGTTATCACTACAAACTTTGTAGGTGAGGTAGAAGTTGATGTAGTCCCTTTAGATATTTGTGGTCTTGTGCTTGGGAGTCCCCATTGTATGACCGATAGGCTATCTTCTACAAGGGGAAAATAAGTATCAACTTTTTAAAGATAAAATTGAATACATTGTACAAGCACATAAGGTTAAGACTAATTTGGCATTTGTCAATGTTGGTCAAATGAAAAGGTTAGTCAACTCTAGTAAGAATTTTGTATTGATGATTGTAAAAGCTAAAGAAGATGAAACATCTAAGGAATTTAAGGGATGTGATCCAAAACATAAGGCTGAATTGGTCAAAAATGTTTCTGCTTATGATGACTTGTTTCAGGAATCAAAAGGATTACATCCTAAGAGAGAGATGCAACATGAGATTCAGTTGCAGCAAGATGCACCACTTCCAAATATTGACATGTACCACTTATCAGTCTTGTAGAATGAAGAAATCAAGAAGCAAGTTTAGGAGCTAGTCAAGAAAGGAGTTATATGTTCTAGTACTCTTCTTGTGGTTCTCCTTCTTTGTTGGTTCCAAAGAAAGATGGGACTTGGAGAATGTGCATTGACTACAGGGCTCTGAATAAGATAATGATAAAGAACAAGTACACTCTTCCTAGAATTGATGATTTACTTGATTAGTTGAAAAATGCCATTTATTTCACTAAGCTAGACATACGTAGAGGATATCATCATATAAGAATTGTAGAAAATGATACTTGGAAAACTACTTTTAAGACAAAATAGGAACTTTATGAGTGGTTGGTTATGCCATTTAGGCTCTATAAAGCACTAGCTACATTCATGAGAGTCGTAAATGATGTCTTTCATCCTTTTATTGATGATTTTTTCATAGTCTATTTAGATGATATTATTGTATTCAATAAGTCTTGGAATGATCATTTAATTCATGTAAAAAATGCATTTGATATACTGAGAAAAGAAAAACTATATATAAAGATGTCTAAATGCGAATTTGCTAAGACATCCTTAGTGTACTTAGGCCATGTCCTAGGAGATGGTCAATTGAAAGTAGACCTTGTGAAGGTCAATTTTATTGTAAAATTGCCTAATCTAAGTATACTTATAGAAGTCAAGAGCTTTTTAGGTGCATTTCAATATTGGAGGAAGTTCATTGCAAACTTATCTAACATTGCATCACCATTACATGCATTAACTAGTATGGAGGCAAATTTTTAGTGGGGAGGTCCACAACAGAAGGCTTTCAACATTTTGAAGGAAAAGTTGAGTAGTGCACCAGTTCTGGCTCCACTTGATTTACATCAACCATTCAAATTGAGACAAATGCAAGTGGATTTTCCATGGGAGCTGTATTAATGCAAGGAGGTAAACTAGTCTGCTACCACTCTAAAAAAATTTTAGGAGTAGTAAGTAACTATCCCACTTATGATAAGGAACTTTATGCTTTAGTTGAGAGTGTTAAAAAATAGAAATATTACTTAATGAGAAAAGAAACTGTAATCCACACTAATCACCAGCCACTTCAATATTTGCACTCACAATCTAATTTGCAACAAAGTAGGCACTTTAGGTGGATGGGTTTTCTACAACAGTTTCATTTAGTAATTAAGTATAAGAAGGGTTCCCATAACAAAGTAGAAAATATGCTCTCTAGGCCTCCTATTAAGAATGCTTTGATAATCCTTTAGAATAGTTTTATGGTTCATGAATATTTTCAAGAACAATATGCTAATGATGAGAACTTTAAGGATATCTATACACATTTAATCGAGGGTAAACATGTAGAAGAGAAAGATTACTACGTGCAGGATAATTTGTTGTACCACTTGGGAAAACTATGCATTCCTAAAGATGAACAGGCACATGTAATCCAAGAAGCACACACCTCTTTGATCATAGGACATTTTAGGATAAGTAAAACATTGGCTCAATTGCAAAAATATTGTTGTTGGCCTTGGATGCAAGAAAATTTCACTAAGTATATAAAAGGATCTGTAATGTGTGCAACTAGAAAACCATGTAATAGGAAATTGGGTTTGTACACATCATTACTTGTACCATCCCGTCCATGGAAAAGTGTATCTATGGACTTTGTGGGAGGTTTACCTATGTCTAGGAAGGGTCATGATTATTTGTATGTGGTAGTTGATTGGTTCAAAAAAATGTGTATGTTAACACCTTGTAAAAAGATAGGTATTGCTAAACTGATAACTCATTTGTACTTTCAATTTGTATGGGTTCATTTTGGGTCACCTAATTCCATTGTATTGAATCGAGATTATTAATTCTTGGGGGAATTTTTTTCATCTTTGTGTGGACTCATGGATACCAAGCTGAAGAAGAGTACAAGCTTCAACCCATAGGCCAATGAACAAATGGAGGTAGTTAACAAGATAGTGGTTCATCTACTTAGAGGTTATTACAGTAAGCATCCTAAGTTATGGGATGAAAGTCTTCATTATGTGCAACATGCTTACAACAACACATTCTTCTACAGAGAGGTCTCCTTTTGAGACTTGCTTCAGTTATTTTCCTAAGACACCAATGGATTTTTCTTTTGGGAAGGATGATGTTGTAGATGGATGCCATGATACAAAAAGGCTTTAAAGTTCATCCAGAAGGTCCAAGCAATCCATCAGGAAATAGAAGCACAGTTGGAGTAGAACCAAGCACAATACAAGGCTCACG
The DNA here is from genome assembly GCA_028749045.1 of Cupressus sempervirens. Lineage (NCBI taxonomy): Eukaryota > Viridiplantae > Streptophyta > Pinopsida > Cupressales > Cupressaceae > Cupressus > Cupressus sempervirens. Next base: position 700,731,539 of record CM053789.1, on the reverse strand, counting down.
ATGATAAGCATCACATCGATCACCATTTCCAAGTTGGTGATAGAGTTTGGTTACATATCAACAAGGTGAAGGAAGGAAGCTAAAGCCTATTGAGCCTATATGGTCCTTTTGAGATCTTGGAAAATATCAGTACCAATGCTTTCCACCTTAATCTTCCTAGATACATGAAAATTTACTTAATTGTAAATATTGAGAATCTGAAGTTGTATGAGCCTCCATTGATCTTGGATGAAGACATTAGTGTTTAGGTTTCATTATTTGGTGATCTTTCACTAGAGTATATGTCAGTATTGCAAAAAGATGTTATCCTACATAGGAATGTTAGAACTTCCCCAAGAGGACCAACTAAATACCTCTGAGTGGGATTGAAGGGGATGCATCCAAGCAAGGCAAGATGGATGGAGATTGGAAAAGTGAGGGAACTATGCCCTCACCTACTTTTTGAGTAATCCAAACTTTCAAAGGTCTAAAAGCCCTTCAATGGGGAGGATAGATTTGGAGGATATTTTGACCAAAATTTGAAGTATCTCAAAAACTCCAAAAATTAGCACCATGTTAAAGTTCTCAAAATTTTGATTCCAACACAACTTGAATGGATGAAAATAGAGTCCATATGCTCGAGTTATGGCTAATCAAAGGTTGGTCAAACATTGGTTCAAAGGCCATCAAAAAGGTGAAATTTTGAACTCTCCAAAACTTGTCGAAGTTGGCACCAAGTTGAAGGTCTCGTCAAGAGCTTTCTAACAACATTCATTTTGCCAAAAATGGAGCTTGGATGCAAAAGTTATGCATAGTCAAAGCTGGTTGATTGATGACATCATTAGGAGTCCACATGGTGGTGGAAGAAAAAAATTGTTCTAAAAAATTGGCAACAAAGCTTGGTGGTTGGTGGGGGTCGAAACTTTGACCAATGGCACCCAAAACCTAGCTGGTGGTCATTGCAGCATTGATGGGTGCTTAAGAATAAAATGTGCTAAATCATATTTAGTTTTTACACCATCACACAATTGGGAAAGGGAGGGCTATTGACAGGGTTGGAACCCCCAAGTAGTTGGCCCAGAAAAACACTTATCAACTGTTGCGCTATTTGTGCACTTTAACATGTTAATAGGTTATCTTATATTTAACCTTTTAAAAAGCCCACCAACCTTAGTAAATTAAGGTTATTTGTTATTTTTGATCCCCAAAAATAATGTACAGACAAGTCTTTCAAAATGGCTAAGAGTTTATTCCGACAGTGGAATTAATTGAAGGGTCTAAACTTGTAAATTTTGTTATAGCCTTATTTTGGTTAATTTGGTGTATAAAAAGGGGGGTTTCAGAGACTCTAACGATTCATTCTAAAATGGAGAGAACATCCAAGTGCTGAGAAGGAGAGATAAATTATGAAGGTGTGATCAGTTCTATACTTTGGAATAGCATGATGTTTTTGCACTTGAAGGGAGTGATTTTGAAAACACTTACACCTAATTTTGTTGTTAATTGGATCAGTCCCCCTATTGGAGTAGGACCTGGAGACAGTCTATATAGACAGACTCCAAGATTAAATTTTTTTTTCTTCTATCTCTCAATTTCCCTTCTATCAATTTAATTTGTGTTGTTCCTTTATTTCAATTATTTTAATTGCTTCATTTAAAGCTTTAAAATTAACTTTATGTAATTAATTAGCATTCCTCTGTAATAGTCCTAGATCCTAATCAAATCATTGAGATAAAAGATTTGTTGGATGAATTTAAAGATGTTATTTCTAAGATGCACTTGATGAATTTCCACTAATGAACACTTGTACGAATGGTTGGGTATGCCTTTTGGTTTGACTAATACACGTGGCACTCACATGAGATTGATGAATGAAGTTTTGAAGAAATTATTGGGAAATTTTGTGATTGTATACCTTGATGAGATATTTATTTTTGGTAATACTAAAGAGAAACATCTTTAGAATATCAAACAAGTGTTATAGAGGTTGAAAAGGGATAAGTTATTGATTGACTTGAAGAAATGTTCTTTTATGAAGGAGGAACTAGTATATCTTGGTTTTGTGATTTGAAATAAACCTTAGAGAGGTTTCAATTGTATCTTTGTAGTAGTGGACAAATTTTCTAAATGACACATTTCATACCTTGTAAGATAACATTTGATGTAGTATATATAGAAGAAATATTTTTCAAAGAGATAGCTAGGTTTCATGGATTTCCAAATGCAATTATTTTGGACAAAGATACTAAGTTCATCGAATACTTTCGGAAGACACTTTGGAAGAATTTGAATAACGAGCTCAAGTATAGTTTTACATTTCACCCTCAAATTGATGGATAAACTAAAGTTGTGAATAGAAGCTTGGGTAACTTTTTTAGATTCTTGGCTAGAAGTAAACATGTGAATTGAGACTTGGCCTTGGTACAAGTTGAAAATGCATACAACAAATCTATGAATATTTGTAATAAGAGGACATGTTTTGAGATCACAAATGGATTTTATCCTAGAGGAACCATAGAACTAATATAGTTGAGTACAAATGAAAATATTAGTTCTAATGATAAAGATTTTATGAGATTCATAAAGGAGTTGCATGATGATGTAAGAAATACTTTGTAGAATATTATTCAAGAATACAATCATCGAGCTGATCAGAGAAGAAACCATAAATCTTTCAATGAAGATGATCAGTTCAATTGCCATGAGATATGGATATTTCACCCATATTTAGAATTTATAATATTTTTTGGTACCATGAGCCTACAAGAAAGTTGATTAATAATCCATATTATCCAAAGAAGAAAGAGGAGGGCACTAAACTAATCTTGAATACTAGAATAAGAAAAAGTGCCAAAGGAAAGAACTATAAGGAATACCTTTTTTTGTGGAAAGGAAAACTAGTCAAAGATAGTTCATGGATATCAGAGGCTAAATTGGATCTTTATGATTTGGGTTATAACATTCTTGAGCCTTTATATGGACATCAGTGCTCTTCTTATCCTTAATGTCTAATGTAGGAGATCTTGGGTCAATGTGAAATCTTTCATCAATAAAAATTTTTTCTTTTTTTTTCTTTGCTAGTCTTCTATTCATGAAGTAGCCATTAAAATTTTTGGTTTTATATTATATGTGGTTGATATCATATCGAGAACTTATCCTAGATCCTTCCCTTACGTGCATTTACTCAGAGGTTTCATGTTCTTTGAGTTCTATGTTGTTCTTTGTGGTCTTTATATTCCTATAGTTTTCACTTAGTAGGGCATGCAAATTTATTTTACACATTTTTTTATGATGTGGCATCTTGCACAATTGGGGGCCAACTCCTAAATCTTTTGTGGACCTATCCTTAAGAGGACATGATCTTATGATGTCCTTTCCATGGTCATGTCAGGGGTATTCAAAATACTATTGAGAATCTTTTCCCTATAGAAAGATTGGAGCTAAATAGGAAAGCCTCGAAGGAATGTAATATACATCCACACATTAATATTTATTGGTCTTGACTAATAGAAGTTGGTGTATTGTTCACTACAATATGAATCAAAATATTGCATGTCACAGATGCAATTTTTTTTGAATCATTTGTAGGTAGCTCTCTACTCATTGTCATGTTGAGTTACAAACATTCTATACAAGGCTTCATGGACAACATTTACACCACTAGTGATAAGATCTTCTTTATACTCTAGTGTGAGCGAATCCCATGTAGAGTGAGTGATCCTTGTAAGTGCATTCAAAGCTTTTAGAATGGCCTAGTCTTGGGAAATATTTGTAGCATAGACAACATTTTCTATCCAGTATCTGAAAGTATCTATAGTAGCTTTATTTTTTTTGGGATTGTATTCATCAAAATTTACCAAAGGTGGGACATTTTTAGAAAAAATGTGCAACTGATCATATGGTCCTCCTAGTTCTTATTTGACCATATTTATATTCTTTGATCAGCCTATTTTAGTGTCAAACTTTTGTAGCTTATGTTTAGGCACATCAAGCATAAGAGCTTTTTCTTTGAACTAGCTTTGCAACTGAGCAACATCTTGGGAAGAATTAGGAAAGGCACATTTGGGAACCTGTTATGTTTACAAATTAGTTGCAATGTCTTGCTCAACTTGGGTAGTGACTGTTGTTAAGAACTAGGATAAACCTTGACTATCAACAAGTTGTTGTGAGTAGATTTGGTTTGTAGTTTGATCAATTCTAGTAGTGGCTTGGGCAACTGTCTGCAATTGGTGCATTTGGTGAATATTATAAGATCATACTCCCACTTTAGTTGAAGCTAAATCTATTGTCTTAAAATGGACACACTTCCTTAGTGGGGTCTTAATCACTTTTTCTCCTCTCCACTTTCATTTTATGCTTCTTTATCATCTCACACCTTCTGACATGGTCTTCTAGGTGTGTCTTTGCTACTCCTTTGACCATATCTCTTGGTTCACCTACACCTCCTTCTTGGCCTTTTTGAGGCCTTCTTAACCCCTTCCCTAGGATAAGGTTGACTAGTTCAACCTAGTCATGGACTAGGTCAACCCAAGTCAAGCTTTTCCTACTCAAGGTTGACCAAATCAACCTTTTCTTTGGTGGTTGAAGGGTTCAGGGCTTGAAATGACTTGAGTTTGCTAATTACATTAATTTACTCCTCTATTGGCCTGAGTTATTTTTCTTCCCAAAAACTTGTATAAAAGGAGGCTAAACTAGAATAAAAGGAGTCACGGGGGATTCATTTTCATATTTCATCTTCGCATGACATTTGTAAGAAATAAAGTAATCAATGAATTCTTCCTCAAGGAAGCAGCTTTGAGCATTCAAGTCTAGGAATCTCATTTTTGCATCAAGCTTCTTCCTTTGAAAGGTGGTAGTGGATTTTGGCTCTAAGAAGAATATCTATCATTCAAATTCATCCAAGTTCTTATATTATTCATCCATGGCATGTCTCATAGATTCCTATAAATAAGGTTTTATCTTCTTTGATTTCCTTATGGTTTCTTCGAGTTAGTGTTATTTGACTTACATCTACTTGATCACATATCAAATGCAATTATATCTAGGAAAGTAGTTATATCTTTTATTTGATATTATTCAAATCTACTACATGCAACAATTTACTCTATCAATTATATTTTAGTTTAGGGTCCATTCCTCAATCTAGGGCTTGACCAAGGCTAGCCCTCATCCAACAAACAACAAAATTCCTTCACTTTTTGTGTGTAGGACTAGGATAATGTAATTTTTCATGTAGATCTTGAAATAAATCGATGGGAGATTTCTTGAGAAGTTGGTTCAACTTTAATATAGTTTTATTGGATTACATCAGCTCCACATGAATCAATCCTTCCAAGTTGATCTAGTCCTTCTTACTTTTTTGGACAAATGATTTCTAGATGTTGTTCATTTTTCCATTTCATTAGTGAATACATAGCCAAATATTTAGAAACAAGCTTAAATTCAAGAGTATTGGAGTTAAAATGCATCATCTACTACATATATAAAGGTTAATATTTTATGTTTGATATCTTTTCATATTTTTACCTTTGATTTATATCTTAATTGGGCTAATTGTAAACACTTAGTATCTAGATTTACATTATTTAAGAAATTGGTTCAATTTTGCATACACATTATCCTATAAGGATCAAAGAGTGTATTTATGTGCATTGCATTCTTCTTTATAATTCAAATTTGTTATTGGCACCCTTTCTCCCTTGTATTATAACCAATCTAATTTGGGTTATAAAGAGGAATCATATTCAAAGATTTCCATCTTTCCTTCAGATATTTGAATGGATTAGTGGACTAGAAAAATAGAGATCTATAGGCCTATTAAAGTTTCTCTTATTTTACCCTAAGAAAACTTGACCAAATTCTATCACAGAGTAGTGAAATTAAACCTAGGACAACACATGTGAAAGTGAATTTACAACATCAGGGTTATATAGTAGGGGAAACTCAATCTTTTGGGTCCTACCTCATACCAAACTAGGGAAAAAAATTGGTAGTGTGAAAAAATGCACTCCATGATAGACAAAGGGAAATAACAATGGGTGCTTAAAGTAATCCCTAAACATTAAAAGAGATGTGACCAAGAATGCCAACAAAACCCTCCTAGTAGAGTCAAGGCTCAAGTGAAGATATGTTTAAATGAAATAAAATAAGTGAAGGGAAATTCATCTGGGCTACAAGTATCACTGATATCATAAATTCTAGCCACCAAGATACCCTGAATCATTCCATCAAATGCACTTGTAGGAAAAAGTTTTCTTGCCTTGATATAATGATAGTGGAGAAAAATACTTTTCCTCAACAAGATTGAGCCCATGAACAAACCAAACAAGAAAGAAATAAACCAAAAAGAAGAAATAAAAGCCAAAAAATAGGAACAAAAATGGAGGGAAGAAGCACCTACTAATAAAGCTAAAATCTCATTGTTAAAATAGGACATAATCTCAAATTCCTCCTTAAATGTAGATCTTTACACTTAAACGCACAAGAATTAAGGAATTGATAGAGGTATAAGGTAGCATAGAGCACACAATGGTCACATGGTAAAGCGAAATGAGGGCTTTTACCATCTTAAATGGTTTGATAATTAAATCAATTAGGGAACATTAATTATATTTATTTTTTAGGTAAATTACTAAATGCATTGGACTTGAGGCTTTAGGAATCCCCTCCCACCATGTTGAGAAACATGGGAAAGGGAAGTTTCACAGAGTCTAAAGTGAATATTTGTTCACAATCCTAAGGATATCCTCGATGTGGGGGCTAGAGATTTTAGAATTCTTTGTTAGAGACTTAACAAGCCATCCTTAGACAAGGGACAATAGAGCCTAGTGTATATATGAAAATTGGTTACCTATAGCTAAAATAAAACACCTTAATGAGTCATTAGATTCATGGTTAGTAAAATTACATAATAAAATAAACAAACAAAAACCATGATAAATAAAACTATCACCTTCTATTCAATATGATGTATGGTGCTCTCAAAAGTTTAAAGCTTTTTTAGTCACTATAAATGTTATTGAAACAAAGGAATTAGTATGAATGCAATTAATTTTTAATTTTTTTGTATTATGATGTAATATAGAATGGTAAATCTAGATGAATGACAACAATGGAAGTACTTGAAATGATCTCAATAATAACAATAATTCTAAAAGATCGATGAACAATATTGCTAGAGTAAATTCAACATTAAAAATTTATTATTCAATTGCACATAAGAGATGAGGGTTTAGGACCCTATATTTATAGGTTGAAAGGATGAGTTAAATTTGTGTTCAAACCATGTACTTCCTAATGATCAAATACCTTGGGAGGCTGATGCACAATTCACCTTCCTAATATGGAGTGATAAGAGAATTCACTAATATATTTGATATAGATAGCTCAGTCAACAACTTCTCTTTTTATAGTAATGATGCAATGGTTCACTTATCTTTCCTTTCTAATTTATGCATGGTTATTTAACTCCTTTATTTATCTTTTCTAATTTCATCTTGAGATTTGAACTTAAATTTTCACTCAAACTTTCTTTTTATCTCTTTATTGGCAATTTTAGAATTTTGATCAGATAATTGAATATTTATCTCATTCAATTGAATTTTCTCAATTTATGAATACTTAATTCAATAATTGTTATTTTTGTAGTTAATTTAATTTAATCAATTTAATTAATTTTCCATGTGTAAATGGAAATTGGATTCAATTTAATTAACATGCTAAGATATTAAATTAAATTAACTAATTTAGGATGATTTAATTGTCAATTAGTGTCAATATTTATAAATTATTTTTGTGGTGATTTTTCTACTTATAATGATTTTATACAATTTGATAATAAGATTAGATGAATTGATATAAACTAATATTCTTTTGGTAAGGAATTTGATTATTTTGAGTTGATAATTAAGATTAGGGACAACTAGTTTAGAAGACCATTTTTACATGATTACATTTTTCCCTATTTACATTGATGTGTGAGCAATACATCAGTTCAAAGAAAATGTCATGTTTGAAGTATAGGGTGGATTTATCTATTTCAATGAAACTATTATGAAAACATTTGAGAGATGAAACTATTAGAAATAGATAATACAGAGAGGGTGGATTGAATTAGTATGTTCAATCTTTTTTCCCACAACTAGATATTACTAATTACTTTACCACATGCATAAGAAAGTAAACCAATAATACTAAACAGTATAAACTAACATACACAAAGAGAGATCATAATAACTAGGGAAACCCTGGCCAAGGGAAAACCCCATTAGGGATGAAACCCACTAGATGATTCACTATATAAAGAATATGGTTAAGGATATTGACCCTGTTAGGAGTCTATGAAGAATATATAGTGTCTTGAGTCCTTTTTAGGAGACTAGGCTTTGTTAGAAGCCTCAACCCTATTAGGAGTTACTTTAACCCTGTTAGGAGTTGGTAGATTATATACAAATGTGTGCAAGAAGAGCCCACTACCCTAACATGCAACTATACAATGAGATCTTCAGGAAATAGGTATACATACAATTTTGAGATACTTGTTGTACTTTAAAAATCTTCTAATTGAAAATTATTTATACAAGAGTCACTATGCACAAATTAATCTGCATCATATCTAGTATAACAATGCTTCAAATCATTTATCACAATGTCACATTCACTTGTTACTCACATTCACAAGATCATATCAACTTTGCAATCACTGCTCACACATCATTATCATCATCTATTTCATCTCTCTTAACTTTGCAAATGAAGTTCTTTACTTATACCAAAATATTGATAAATTCTTCCTTAGTTGGCTCACATAACATCATTAGAGTCATCTCACAAAGAAATAATAATTAAAATAATAAATCAAGTCATTTAACACAATCTTTTGTCATGCTCTATTATGCGCTAAGTCATCACTACATTACTAATTCCTTCATAACTCAAGCTCAGTTGATTGTATGAACATTCGCACTGGTAAACATCATTATTATGATGTACTACATCTTTGGTTAACTGCATAAGAGAATATTCCAAGGGAATATTTTGTTATCATCAAAGTTGTTATGTTGTTGTAACACTATCCAACACTTAGACAATTTTCTCTATAGATGAGCAAGACTAATCTGTAAAACAAATATGTTTCCATAAATGACAACCATAACTTACCATATTTGATTGATTGGGCATATTTCCAACAATCTCCCCCTTTGGCATTGATGGAAACATTTTAGGAAAATTGGCTCAGTCCCAAACATGTTGTCATACCAGTAAAAAAAAATAACCATAAGATAATTAAAAGCATGTTAAAAAGGTTACATCCCTTATATCTTCCTATTAAAACTTATTGCTCCCCCTTACAATTAAAATTAATTAGAAGTTTCCATATATCTCCCTCTTTGACATCAACGACAAAGGTATTGTAAAGAGACTGTCAAACTCTAGTAGCTACATCAAAACTTGGAAAAGCAACCACTAAAGTTGGTTTTTAACTACACAAAATGTTTCTTCCAACTTTCTTTCAGTGCATTAGATACACTGATAAGCACACATAGAGCATATGCTTCCAACTCTATTTCATTCATGTATGTAGCCAAAAACCTATCATAAGAAGATTTTGCTGACAAACATTCCTCCAGTTGATTCTCTAGCAATGTTATTTGTGGGAACAAGTGTTCTCTTATGAGAGTGAATCTCTTCAGAGCTTTCTCCTTTTCTGCTTGTAAGTCCCTAATACTAACATAAAGTATCTATATTGAGGGCTCAATGATATCCATCTTTTGATTTTGCTTCAAAAAATTGTTAATGACCATTTGAAGCTTAGTCACCTTTTCTTTGATCTAATCATTAAATTCTTGAAGATAATTGTATGCCAAGTTACACTTAGCATAAGCCTATTTACTTCCTCTATGCATTGTCTCAATGCTTTGATACATATATTCAAAGTTTCTATATCATTTCTCATATTAGTGCACATGGTATTTAGAAGTTTACCATCATGCTCTATTTGTGCTTGAATTATGGCCACATTTGTGAGTGTTGTGAACTCATCATCAAAAGCTTTACATAAAATTGTTGCATGCTATTGAATATCAGTAGGGGTGTCAACAGGGCTTACTACTTTCTCTATTCTATTCAAAACTGAAGTCAAAGTCTTCTCAATTGACTTTATTGATTTCTTCTTCTCAATAAATTTACTCAAACAAGAGAGGAGACTTTTTGCTTCATCTTCTTCATCTGATTGTGCTATAGCTACTGCTTGAGTAGGTGGTGTGGATGATGTTACTACTACTAGTGTCAAGGGTACATTTGTAGTAGCTACTTCACTACTAGAATCAATTTTCTTCATAGAAGGTGCTTCTTCTTCATTTGGTTCCTGATCCTTCTCTTTTACTTCATCCGATGAGCTTCTATAATCTAAAATATTGCCAATAATGCTAGCGCCAAAATCCTTGAATGGATCCTCTATTTTTTCAACTGTCACCTTAGTGTTATCTATTTTCATAGATTCACTACCAATGGTAATATGTGGTGAAGAACTTGGTGTAGCTACTAGTTCAAAACTATGAGGATGACTTCTTAGGTGTTTGGCTTGCCTCATCTAGCTTGGGCATCTAACTTGCCTCCTCTATCTTCACACTTTCTCTAGGCATCTAGCTTGCCTCCTTTATTTGTGCACTTTCTCTAGGCATCTAGCTTGCCTCCTTTGTTTGTGCACTTTCTCTAGGCATAGTAGACATGTATGAAACTATAGCCTATAATTTCCTCCCATAAGGAGAATGGATCTCTTATTATCTCTCAACAATGGTACTATACCCTTCAAAAATTTTGTTATTTCTTCCTCATTATTACAAAACTCAACTTTCTCACCATATTCATTCTTATTTATTTGTCTTCTTCTACAACTCTACTCTTTCTATTTCTCAATCTATTATACAAGTCTTCGAGTATCTGGCCTCTTATACTATCAAATCTCTTATATTTAAGAATCATGTTTCTAACTACAATAATTTCTAGCTATCTCCTATTCATATTATTATACAAATCATAGTATTTATTCAACTGTACAAAATTATTGTCATTAATGATTTGCATGTTTAGATTTTCTATCTTTGGCTTCCATGCTTGCTAATCAGCTGGCTTAATTAGTCTATCACTAGTTTTTTCTTCTAATTTAGATGAGCTAATCTACAAGGTTCTCTCTTTTTTCTTGGGCCACTTGTAGTTTGTTTCACTCTTCTTTTAGGAGGAGTTTTGGTCCTTTCAAGTTTTCTAGGCTTCCTTGTAGCTAATTTTTCTTCAGACTTCACTAGGTTCCTTGGGGGTTGCTTCTATGCAACTGTTGCATAAGGCACATTAGGTGTCTATGTACTTGTTTGAGCAATTGTGACCTCTTCAGTAGGTCCTGATACTGCAATGGGTGTAGGGGTCAAAAGCTCAGATTGGCCACTAGTCTTCATTTCCATAGCTATCTCTTTCACTTCATCGAATTCTTTCCTAGTCATCCTAGATTCTTTCAAAATAGAATCAATTACTTTCTCCACCTTTTTCTTGGAATCCTTTGTTATTTGACTAGTTTTAACTTCTCTCATTTTCTCAGAATATGTACCCCATCTAGGATATTTAGAATCAACTTCAGAATGAAGGATTATCTGTGCATACCCCTCAATCAATTCCTCACTCATTTCATATCCCATAGGTGCAATGAATTTTACTCAAGGAACTACTACCTCCATACATGTGAAATATGTCTCAACCATAAAATACAATTCATCCTTGTACTTCTCTACTAGCACAAGAGGTATCCTATACATTTGCTTCATTTTAGCTTGGAAGGATTTCATTATTCTATCAATATCATTGTCCTTGACTGCTTTAGGTCTTGACCTATTTTCTCAAGTGATTAGCTGCATTGTACACTCATTTTCATTCCAATTTGAGATTCCAGGGAACTTATTAGTAGCATAGAAAAATATATGTGTCCATAGGGATTCAAATTTGAAGATTGCACTCCTTGATTTCTTGATTCTAGATATGTTGTCCAACAATTGTATTTAGATAATATTGGACATGTTAACCTCTTCCCATCTTACTACCAAGTAAGTTGCATGAAGAAATCTTGTAGGTATTGAATCTATCCTAGATCCATGATTGTACTTGTATCCTTAAATCTTACAAATGAGTCTCACTCCATCATCTTGAATGGTGTTGACTTTCATGTTTCTACCATAAAAATATGTATTGAGATTCATCTCAACTATCTTGCACACACTCTTAATGTTTACTAGATTGCATCCTTCATTGCTCAAACCTATGACTTTGTGAACTAGGTCATTGCTAGTACAAATGATAGAATCTCCCAGCCATAGAAAATCATCATGTACTCTGCTCAAAATTATCCTTGTCCATTTCTTGTTATTGAAAATCATGTAGAATGTATGCTTAACTAGGTCAAGTCATTCAAGGTACCTATGTTTAGGTTTCAATGACAAGTCATTATTGCACATCTTCTCCAATTCCTTATGAATCTCTGAGTCACCTATGATTTCAATCTTATAGTGACTATATCCTCTTATATCTTCAATGTGAAGAACATTTGCTGGAACTTGCAAAAAATGCTCCAATAGGGTCATCAAGCAAAGAAACAAATGAGTGTTTCTTGAAATTGTACCTAGGTCTATTGCTTACACTAAAGACTTCTTGTCTTGCCATTCTTGAAAGATTATGGTCAACAATTCAAAAATACCTCAATTTTGTGTACTACGTTTTCTAGTGACTTTATGTAATTATAGGCCTCTTTAATTCTCCAAATCTTGCTTCAATCTTGCACACAAACTTCACACAAAAAAATCATGTATGCAAGTTAGTTTGTGTCCTTTAAATCTTTCACAATCTATACTTCTATCAGTGTCTACTACATACTATTAACTGTGTAGCCTTTGATACTTTAACACCAGTTATCAATAAAAAATACTTTTTCTTATTGAGAGTCTCAATTATGGTCAGATGAGTCACAAATAATAAGTGACATCATTTTCTTGTTAGGTACATCTTCTATATTTGTGAACATCCTAGTTCCTTTGCATTAAAAAATGATTCCTTTAATTCTTTTGTCAGCACCTTTGTTTCTTTCTTCAAACTATCATCATTTCTTCTATTGTTTCTTTTGTAATTTTGATTCCTATTTGGGTCTCTTCTGTCCATTCTATAAAATGGCCCTATGTGTCCAAAGTTATTGCATAGAAGACATATAGGTACATTTCTTTTCTATTCTTTTAGCTGGTCATCAGGTGCTCTTCAATTCCTTGCAATGTTTCCAAGATTGTTGTATCTATAGAAAAAAATTGTCTTCTTTCTCCACTTTCATTACTGTGAGATCTTCTATTTCTTGCATGGTTAGTGTTACTATATATCCTACTATTTGCATTATTTCTATCAAATTTAGGTTTCTTACAATCTATTGTATAATGAAATTATCCATGACAATTATGACAAGGGTAAGTGCACCAAGTTGTGGTGCCAAAAAGGTGACACCCTTTTTTGTCCAACTTTTATTAATGTGTACGTGCTATAGTGTGCACATGCTATGGCTTTGTTATCCCAAGCCATAGCATGTACATGCTATAGTGCATATGCACTTTATAAAATCCTAAATTTCTATAAATGGGCTACATACCCAGAGCCCATTCATTTTATCTCTTTTTTCCTACTTCCCCTCCTCATAGTGCATATGCAAACTGAACAAATTGAAGGTTTTCATAACCCCCTTGCTAATATGCCTCCTCGTTGTTGAAGTTTGAGATCACGAGCATAGCGTATGTTGTATAACTTTCTTTTTGCATTGTTTTATATGTTTCTTTTATTGTTTTGTAGGGTTTTTTTAGTTTTTCTTTAAATTTGTTTATTTATTTAGATTTCAATTGATTTATTATCAAGAAATTTGAATAATGAACTAAAAAATCCCCAAGAAGATCAAAACCAAAACCCTCAACAAGACCCAAACCAAAACCATCTACAACAAGAACAACAAATTCCACAACTTGCACAAATTGGAAGACCTCCTCTTAGCACATAAGAAAACATAGTAAATGAAATAGAAAGAGGCAAAAATGATTTAGAAGCACTCATTGATAGGTTGAAAGCTTCTGTACAAACCAATCCAATGAGAGCTCAATTGGCATCCTCCCTTGAGTCCATTTAGACCACATAGGTTCTATTAGTGGTCAGTCGGAAATGTGGCAATTTAAGAGGGAAGAATAAAAAAGATATTATGCAAATAAATTATCATATCAAGATGTTAAAAAAAAGATATACCAAAAGGGAGGATTTGTGCATTATTTAGATTTTTGGGATAGATGGTGGATGGTTTTTGATGCCCCTCCTTGCAATAATCATGAGGTCCCAATGTGTTTCTTAAGGAAATTGTATTATGAGTTTGTCATTGGGGAGATCCCCAATTATTTTTATATATTAGACTATTAGGGTAGAGGTGGGGGGTTGTCATTTGAGAGGCTAGAGGCACGTCATGACCTTAATGTAGCTAGGGCACCTATGGTCAAGCCACAAGGTAAGCATGTGATTATTCCTTCACTTGTGAAGGAACATGTAGAGGTCAGCACTCTAGGGACTATTAGCACTTTGACGCAGACCCTCATTCATTGCATGAGTCCATTAGTTGAGGAGGAGCCTTCAGCATGTCGCGGTCACATGTGCACATCATGTGGATCCTTATGCACATTTGGTAGTCATGTTGGAGATGGTGTAGATGATGTGTTAGTGATTGATCAAATACTAAATGAGACAGTTGGCATTGACACACAGATAAATTACAATTATAATAAACTAATTCAATCACATTTCATATGTATAGTGAATGACTAATTAATTAGCATGTATTGAGATTTTTCAAAATTTAGGGTCAGAGTGTTGGCAGCCCTAGTATTGATCCCTTGGCCCCATTTTTCATCTTGTTGATGAGTCTAGAGGCATGTATCGATTTAATCATTTAAATTAATACATATATTTATTAAGTAATCATATGAAGGATTGACAAAAAAATTTATGCATGTGCATCAGTTCTCTATAGGACCATCAACATTCACTAGGACTCTGAGCCTAGACGTGATACGAGCTTCATACAGGTACATGTGTTTCATGTTAACTTAATTCATTTGATTATATGTGTTTCATTTTTCATGTTTCATGTTACATGTAATGTGTATTGTATGACATGAAACTCTTGACATATGAGACTCCTCCTCATCATTGGCAGTCCGTCGGTCATGGAGTAGCTGCAGCTATGGCTAGTTCATAGCCATTGACTAGGGTATGAAAGAATTTTCTTGGTTTTAGTTGTTGTTTATAATATTTAGTATCAAAATTTCTAATATTATTTATAAGTGATTATATTGATTGAATTGTTGTAGGGTTTTGTCACACTTGATCATCCACGAGCCTTCAAGGTGGAGTTGCAGAGTGACTATATGATGGCGGTAAGAAAATAATTAATTTTGTGTGTACATATATTTGGTTTCAATGTATAATAATTATTGATTCATGTCTACTTTTTTTGTATCAGCTCAAGTTAGAGAAGAGCCTTAACAAGAGGATGAGCGAGCATGTGAGGAAGACCCCATCATCACCACCGTCTCCCTCCACATGACAACCAAAGACCTCTAGAGATTTGTTTCCTTCCCCTCATGGGAAGGAGAAGATATAGTTGATAGATATACATGTATATGCATCAGTGGACATATATGTTGGATTTTATGTCATTGGACATATTCGATATACATTTGATGTATATATGACATTTTATATTTGATGTATGACATTTTTTTGATGCATGACATTATTAGACTTATGACATTATTGTTTGATATATGATATGTTTGTTCATGTACAAAATTTTTTATTATCATAATATATTATGTGTTTATTAATGTATGACATTATTGGTTATCATTTTATATTATATGTTTGTTCATGTATGACATTATTGATTATCAAAATATATTATATGTTCCTTCATGTATGACATTATTGGTTAACATAATATATTATATGTTCATTCATGTATGACATGATTGGTTATCATAATATATTAGATGTTCATTCATGTATGACATTTTTAGTTATCATAATATATTATGAGGTTGCATGGGTACTTGTACTAACACCCCTAGTACTCGTACCCACGTACCCAAGTACTGGGTACTCAGTGGAGAGCATCATAGCTAAGGACCTTGATTAAGATTTTGGATTATTTTTCCAGTTTTTTGTTTGTGTATCAGCTCATTTCTTATCAAGCTTAATTCAATACCTAATCAGTTCAAAAATTTGATAGAATATTGATTCACAATAAACTTCATCGCTATTTAAGCATAAGTTTATAAGCTTGCTAGTTTGAGAAACCCTCAATTTCAGGGTTTTGGCATTCAAATGGCCCTAACTTGCTGATCCACCAGTGGAATTTCTTCTCCACTTGTATGAGGCAATTTAGGGATGTGTACTGTAATATTTTTACAATTTTTCAATAGGAATTAAACACATTGGATTATGGGAGGAAGCCCTAGGTCAAATATCACCATGTATTTGACCAGTTTTAAGGAGATTGGATTAGATAAAGAGATGGAGAGGCTTTAAGGACTTGGTGATCAAACAAGTTGTCATTTTATGAGTTACTAGAACACCCTAGAAGTGGATTTTTGGTTCTATGCATGCATTCCTAACCTCTTGCTTTGAAACCCAAGCCTAACCTCGCTAATTAGGCCTGTGGACTTAGTCAGGGTTATGATATGCTGGAGTGGAGTCAATCTACGAAACTTTGGGGTTTGAGAGAACTTGAAAAAGGGTATCTGAAAGTGTGATTTTTTCCTTAAGTCATTTGGGAAGTTTTGAAGTTATTGACAAAAATCAAGGATTGGAGACCTAATAGGATTCTAGGTCCTTCCTTGCAATTTGTGTTGTGGGTTGTTGGGAGTGCAACTAGTGGTTGATTTTGTTTATTTGGGTTGTGACTAAGTAGTTTCTAGCTTCTTTTGGAAGTTGTGAGGCCTATAACCATAAAATCCCTATTTTACCAAAATTAAGGGAACTTGTCCTTAAAGGCTTGATTTGGGTCAAATTGCTTTTTGTCATACTTGTGTGTGGTAAGTCTTAAAACCCTCATAGAGGCTCCTTTTAGAGGTATACACTTGTTGAAATGAAAAAAACCAACTGTTCAATCCTTTGAACATCTTGAGTGTTGGTTTTGGGGTTGGGTCTTAAGGTTGTGCTTCCATTGTTGCACTCTACAACAAATTATATGAAACTTAAATACCTCATTCAAGATATCATTGATGATAAGAAAGTTGGGGTGGATAGACTCATGAATAATACTGATAATAAGGTTTTCAATGAACCCAAGTACCCAAGCATGAACAAGAAGAAAGTTCTAGGAAGAAAAATAGGATGCAAAGATGAACTACAAATGATTGAGCCAACTTGTGAGAACATAAACATGATTACATCTAAAGGGAAAAGGGAAGGCTACAAATCAAACATTTATGAACCACCTATGATTATCCTTAAGGGTGTGGATTCTTCCACACAATCACAACCTTAAAATCTTTAGACTAAGAGCAAACAAACATAACAACCTATGGTCATCCTTAAAGGATTTGACCCCCAAACCTATACAAAACAAATAAAAGATAAAAGCATGTTAGTCATAATATCATTATTGGTAAACATGTTCCAAATGCAAAGAATTATTTGTTTGAGCTTCTAGCAATGATCAAGCAGCTTACTAAATGGCTTGATGAGTCTTGGAAACTTCTCCCATTGTATCCTTGCTTTTACCAATTTGAATTTTCTAGTTACATGCACACAATCATGACTTTACATCACAAAGCATTCACATTCTAACAATTCTCATGTTCTTTCATTACATTTTGATCTAAACAAAAAATTCTAATCTTTAACTCATTCAAATGACTAATCTAAAAATGGGCCCTATTAAAGAATCTAATATAAATTCAAATAATGTATCTAGATTTTAAACAAATCAAAACATAAAATCAATGATTTAAACTTATATCATCACTTACACATAATAACAATACCCACCTTATCATGTGGATAGTCTTGGGGGAGAGGTTGCAACATTGTATTTGGATCCAATTGATCTCTCTCTCTCTCTCTCTCTCTCTCTCTCTCTCTCTCTCTCTCTCTCTCTCTCTCTCTCTATTCAATCTAATGAGCCAACTGGATCTGCTCTACATTTTAATGTCTCAAGTATTGCCTCATGGTCTGACTCGCGATCTTTCCAAAGAATCTTATTATGTGGTTTTTCACCATATTTTATCAAGCGGACATTTGATGTGACAAAAAGGTTTGAATAATGAAGAATCTTCCCCTCTATTTGCCAATCCTTGAATAACCACAAGTTAGGGTTCTTCATAAAATATCATCTAAGCCTTGTGCCAGTTACAACATTCACACTAACATGGTGCTTTAACCTTCACCATCTATAACCAAGTGATTCAATTTTTGTTTGGCTTGCACATAATGACACAATTAATGATCTATCCCTTCTTCATTGTCTTTAGCTACAATAACAACAAAAACATGGCCTACAGTGACAAATGTACAAAATGCGGTCATTAATTTAGAAAATACTTAAGTAAAAGTTATAAAATTACATATTGAAATTACAAAGATATATAAATATATATATTACCAGGTTGTACCAGATCAAACAAGAGATCAAATTCAATAGATGAATCCATCTCTACCATTTCTAGTGCTTGTGGGGGATAATAGGTATCAATTGGGTCCAAAACCCATATATCTCATTTGTCCACCCATTCAATTGACTCACAATCATTCCAATTTTCCTCTGCACATGATGGACAATACCATGCCATTTTTTGTGTGTGGATACTCCATAAACCTACATTAGAGCTTCTAAAAGAGTGCAACTCACTGGATCCTGTTAGTGTGCAACAATCCTTATATGGTGCAATGTTAGTATTATCTATCAACAAAAAAAATTTACAAACCATAGACTCACCTTCCTTACCTCAACCCATTGTAGCATTATACCACTAGATAATGGATTTTGCATCTATCCATATTGCTCCATCTTTGTACTTTAGTTCCTCACCAGCTAAGTATCTTTTAATGCATAAGCCTGCACCATCATGCTCTCCCTTTCCATAACCAACCTTTGTGAAATTCCACATATATTGAATTCTACACAACCTATGCATCCTGCTTAACCAATAGAACATCTATGAATTCTTGAATTGAGATGCACAATTGTCTAACCAAGTAATGTATCAATCATCACTGATGTAAAAAATGTACTCCCTCAAAATCTTCCTGTCATCCTCTGTACTTATAGATGAATGCATGAATGTTACGTGAACAAATATGGAAACCTATTGAGAAGTATAATACTTTTCTTGCACCTCATTTAGTGGTTGTAGTGTGTAATTCTCTATGAAATCTACAATAGAAATAATGGTATCTAGTGGAGACGTATCCTTGCACAACTTGAATTACAAATCTAGCCATCGAGCTCTATGTGTATGCCTTGCATCCTTGTAAATAATATTTTCACAAAAAATCTTCATGAACTCATACACTGGAATCTTTTCAATGACTAAATCACATATTTTACCCTATTTCTCATCTTTTGGAGCATATGTCACTGTCTTAAATTTTCTACAATCCACTATTTCATTTTCAATTACATTTGTACTATCCATATGTTGAAAAGTTGATAAAAGTTGCAAAGAACCACAAAATAAGCATGTACCATCCAAGCATGATGTCTTGTAAATTTTTTGGCCATCCCCTATTTCACATAAAATGTTGGATATGAATTTAGTTTAAGATCTTGGTGGTTAATTCATGTCATAATCCTGCAAAACAAACTTAGAATGCAAAATACACATATATGCCTAAAAACATCAAAATGGTTAGAAAAATCAATATGTATCCTACAACAACAAATTGTGGGTGTGTGATTCATCTACACATAAAAAGGTTTACCCATCTCAAAAAATCTTTGACTTATTTGAATTTGAAGATATAGACTAATAAATTTTGCAAAAAATTATGTTTGAGTTGAGTCCAAAAAATGTTTCGCATGTTAGTCGCGATTTTGGCTACCAATCCTCCTTACAACATCTTTTTTATTAGGAGAGACACGTGTATTATTTTTCCAAAAATCTTCAATCAATGATTTCAAAGCTTCAATAATTTCTTTGTCCTTTCGTGGTAGTCTACTACTTAATGTTCATAACTCATTTTTTGTTGGATCTTCCAATCTCTCATGCCTTAGAATGGCTCGGCTTAGAGTACCTCTACCAATTTTCAATATTTTTCTTGTCTTTCTCATGAGTCAAGATTTCTTCATTTGGTTACTTACTATTGTCGATGAAACTACTCATCTTGTGATATTACTATCTTTGGTGCATGATTTAGAACCCGGTTTGTCATAAGCACTCATTAGATTCTTTATAATTCTTTTTTCATTTGAATCATCCATTGTTCTTAGCCTAAGAATCTTCATGATAGGCCTAAATTTTGAATTACTCATCATTTCAAAAAATAATTGGCATTGAACTATAATATTTAATTCTTCAAAAAATAATCTCCACATAGGATTAACTTTTCTTTGACAAGTACACTTGTTAATCTTGTCAGGCATTGATTTCAAAATGTTAATATCAATATCAATCAAACATTTTTCTCTTCTAAAAAAAATTCTAGAAGGTTTTATAATCTCTTCCATTCCCTCAACATTTTGAACATTAACATAAGGTTGAGTGTATTGCATACCTTGAACTAAAGATGATGTGCCTCTGGCAATAAGATGCAAAAGATGTAAGATGACCTACTTGATATGTTGATGTTGTGCCTTCAACATGACATGATGGAGTGTGTAGATCATCGGATCTAAAAATTAGTGTCTCTTCAACATGAGAGGATGATATGACTCCAACATTGGAAGATGGTGTAGCTTCACAATTCAATTGTGTTCTTGAGTGTAACTGTCTCATTAATTCTCTTTGTCTTTCTAATTTTTCCTCTTTGTTTGTTTGTATTGGTGCTTCTTGATCCTCTTTGAAAGTCAATTCTTCGTTATTGCTTTGCAATTTTCTTTTTTCATGTAGTAGTTACATTTTATCTCTTTTAATTGCCAAATCTCTCTCCCTATCTTCCTTTTTTTGATTTTTTGGTTTCTTCCTTGGCATGATGATGATTTCTACATGTCAAATTATTCAAACATCTAAATTACTTACAATCTGTAAATTAAAAATCATTCAAATACATATAAAAATTACAATTATTTCAATGAATAAACAATATATATCAAACAAGTTACCAAATTTCTATCCATTTCAAAATAACATTTCATTCAAACATACAAATTTCAATGAATTCACTATATATTAAACAACATGTCAAATTATAATCAAATTTTTATCTATGTATCAACAAACAATATTTAAAAAAGATTGCACTAACCTTTTCTATAGAAAGAATATTCAAAAAGACTTCAAATAGCGTATCCAATGATTGAATTTGGTGTTTACTAGCTTCAAAAAGTCTTCAAATAGTATTTGCTAACTTCTAATAGCTTGAAACCTGTGTTTTGTGTCAAAACAATAAAATGCACAACAAACAAAAAGAAAAGAATGGATGAAATGGGACCCAAACTTGTTTTGTGACCATTTTTGGGTGATTTGACATAGGCACTATGTCAAAACACATCTCTCCCTATCCCACCATCCCCCATCCCCTACTCTCTCTCTCTCCTCTCCCATCCCCTACTCTCTCTCAGTCTCTCTCTCCTCTCTCATCCCCTACTCTCTCTATTACACACACTCCTATCCCCCTCTCTCTCCCTCTCCCACTCAATCTCCCACCACCCAGTCTCTCTCTCTCTCTCTCTCTCCCTCTCTCTCTCTCTCCCTCCCTCCCTCTCTCTCTCTCTCCCTCCCTCTCTCTCTCTCTCTCTCCCTCCCTCTCTCTCTCTCTCAGGCTACTCTCTCTCTCCCCTCTTCCATCCACTAAACTCTCTCTTCTACAAATACACACTCCCATCCCCCCTCTCTCCTCTCACATCCCCTACTCTCTAGATCTCTCACACACACTCCCATCCCCCCTCTCTCTCCCTCTCCCACTGCCTTCTCTCTCTCTCTCTCTCTCTCTCTCTCTCTCTCTCTCGCTACTCTCTTTCTCCCATCCCCTACTCTTACTCTCTCTCCCATCCTCAACTCTCTCTCACAATCTCTCCCATCCCCTACTCTCTCTTAGACACATTACCATTGCCCCTCTCTCTCTCTCCCTCTCCCACTCCCTCTCCCACCACCTAATCTCTCTTCCCCTTCCCCTACTCTCTATCTTTCATAGGCACACACTCCCATCCCCCCTTTCTCTCTCCTCTCCTATCCCCTACTCTCTAGATTTTTCACACACACTCCCATCCCCCTCTCTCTCTCCCTCTCCCACTCCCTCTCTCACCACCTACTATCTCTCTCTCTCTCTCTCTCTCAAGTACGCTCTCTCCCTCTCTACTCTCTCTCACCCATCCCCTACTCTCACTCTCTCTCTAGCACCCCTACTCTCTCTCTCACACTCTCTCCCATCCCTTACTCTCTCTCTTACACACTCACATCACCCCCTCTCTCTCTCCCTCTCCCACTCCCTCTCCCATCCCTTTTTCTCTTTCTCTCCCATCCCCTAATCTCTTTATATCTCTCTATCCCCTCTCCCATTCCCTACTCTCTCTCTTTCACACACACACCCATCCCCCCTCTCTCTCCTCTCATATCCCCTACTCTGTCTCTCACTCACTCTCCCTCTCCCACCACCTATTCTCTCTCACTCTAACTCTCATCTCACTTACTCTCTCTCTCTCTCTCTCTCTCTCTCTCTCTCTCTCTCTTAAACTCATTTTCATTGCCGCTCTCTCTCCCTCTCCCACTCCCCCTGCCACTACCTACTCTCTCTCTCCCATCCCCTACTCTCTCTCTCTCGAGCTACTCTCTCTCCCCTCTCCCATTCCCTACTCTCTCTCTTTCACACACATGCACTCCCATCCTCCTCTCTCTTTCTCTCCCTCTCCCACTCCATCTCCCACCACCCACACACTCTCTCCCCCATCCCCTACTCTCAATCTCTCTCTCATCTAGTAGTCTCTCTCCCCCATCCCCTACTCTCAATCTCTCTCCCATCTTGTACTCTCTCTTTGCCACCCCTACCCTCTCTCACACTTTCTCTCTCTCCCATCCTCTACTCTCTCTCTTACACATTCCCATTCCCCCTCTCTCTCCCTCTCCCATCACCTACTCTCTCTCTCCCATCCCCTAATCTCTCTCTCCTCTCTGCCATCTCCTACTCTCTCTCTTTCACACACACACACACACACCACACACTCCCATTCCCCCCCTCTCTCTCCTCTCTCATCCTATACTCTCTAGATCTCTCACACATACACTCCCATCCCCCCTCTCCCTCCCTCTCCCACTCCCTCTTCCACTTCCTACTATCTCTCTCTCTCACTCTCTCCCTCTTTTCTCTGTCTCCCCCATCCCCTACTCTCTCTTTCCCCTCTCCCATCCCCTACTTTCTCTCTCTACCACCCTTGCTCTCTCTCACACTCTCTCCCATTCCCTACTCTCTCTCATACAAACTCCCATCCTCCTCCTATCTCTCTCTCTCCCTCTCTTGCTCCCTCTCCCACTACCTACTTTCTCTCTACCATCCCCTCCTCTTAATCTCTCTTTGCCATCCTATACTCTCTTTGCCACCCCTACTCACTCTCTCACACTTCCTCTCTCTCCCATCCCCTACTCTCAATCTCTCTCTCCCATCCTTTACTCTCTCTTCCACCCCTACTCACTCTCTCACACTTCCTCTCTCTCCCATCCCCTACTCTCGATCTCTCTCTCCCATATTGTACTCTCTCTTTGTCACTCCTAATCTCTCTCACACTTCCTCTCTCTCCCATCCTATACTCTTTCTACCACCCCTACTCTCTCTCACTTCCTCTCTCTCCCATACCCTACTCTCTCTCCCCTCTCCCATCCCCTACTTTCTCTCTATCTCTCTCTCTCTCTCTCTCTCACACACACACACACACACACACACACATCCATCCACCCTCTCTCTCTTTGTCTCTCTCTCACACTTTACATCTCTTCTTCCCTCTTTATGCACTATTTAGGTCTCAATAGTGCATGCTCACTATAGCGAAAATTCACTATTGAGACCCAAATTCAAAAAGCTTTAAATAACGCATGCGCACTATAGTGCACACACACTATAGGGTATATGTGCTATAGTGTTCATACACTATAAGGTGTATGCACTATTCAAAGCTTTGCATTAAACCAAGCCTAAGGCTTGGTATTTCCTTGGAGATCGAATGCAAAGGTTTGAAGTCTATAAACTGGTCTGAGATGTGTTTTGTTGTAAACATACCAAAAATGATTCTGAGACGTGTTTTTTTGTAAACATACCAAAAATGATTTATTTTTCTTGTGTGCTCTCCTTCAAGATTTTGTCTGATTGAGCATCAATATGATCAGGTTACACAACATTGTAGGTCTCTATTTTAACTATATAACCATATAATTTATTTTTAATTTGAAATATTTCAAGCCTTTCATCTATAATTTCTTTTGAATGTATGTCCACTTTTTTTCAAAAACCAACATGTACTAATTGGGCTATAGATTTTAGCTCATTCATTTAATTTTGCAACAACTTAGTTTCTTAGAAACTAGGCTCCATTCTACACACTTTGAAAAAAGAAGTTTTTATCTTAGATTAGTTTTCAATCATTTCTAGGGGGAGCACACAGATATTTCACATTTTTGGGATCTGTCTAGTTTAAAAATTCATTAAAAAAATACACATTATAAAATTACCCAAAAATTTTGGTATAAATTACATAGTGTTAAGTAACTTTTGACTAGAGCAATTTAAGAATTTCAAAAAAATAGTTAAAATGTTAGGGGGGCCACACTTTGTACTCTGTTATTTTTTTTGGAATAAACTGTACCACTTTTTGTGGCCCCATTTTCTGAGGACCTACAACTAAACCATTTTGAAAAAAATAATTAGTAGTTTAGAAACTAGATTCAAAGGACTACTACTTTTGTTTTTGTCATATCTTAAAATTTTGAATGTAACTATCTTCAAATTCTTGTTGAAGTTTAGAAATTATTGATTTCAGAAAAAAGGTGTCCATTTTATACACCCCTTTTGGCACCACAACTTGGTGCACTTACCCACAATAAAACTTTTAAATGGGTTTGAAGGACTTTCCTTTTTAATTGACTTTAGTGTCGTCAGGTTCATCACACCAGGCAAAAGATTCCTTTCTTTTCTTATCCATATCTTTATCAGATTCTTTATCTTTCTTAGAATGAGCAATATCCTCTTTGTCCATGGGTGTATCATCTATTTTGCTTAGATCCTTATTGCTTTCAGAAGTATCAAATTATTTTCTCTCAATAGATTTCTTGGTGGATTGACCAAGAAAGAATCCAAGTCTAGTCTTATCATAACTAGGTCTTTGTGTACACATTTGTTCTTCAATCTTATCATTGCTGGTATATAATTTCTCAAGTTGCTGCTTGGTTTGTACTAACTCACCTTTCACAATGGTGTTGTATTTTTCTAAATCTACATACTCTATCTTAATAGATTCCAATTTAGATTTTACCTTACTTAACTAAGATCTCAGATCTGCATTTTTAGCTTAAACTTTAGAGTCATTCTTACCTCCATTTTTCTTAAGACTTAGCTTAACTTCAACTATATTTAAGTTATGTTTTAGGATCTGATTTTCTTTCTTTACATCTTCAATGTCATTATCATTGGTCTGATTATTAGGTCCTTTCTGCTTCAGGTCATCTATTTTGTCCTTTAATTCACCAATGTAGGCTGTTGTATCCTTGTATCTGTCTTTAAGGCAATCTCTTTCATCAGCAAGGAGATCAATCTATTCAAGTGCTTCTTCAATATTCTTCTTCAATTGTTCCATATCCATAGGGATCTTATTCAAGTTGTTAAGCCTCTTTTGAATAACCAAGCCTTGATACTAATTGTTAGAAATAGATCATACTAGGGGGGGCTGAATCAGTCTGTTCAATCTTTTTGCCCACAACTAGATATTATTAATTACTTTACTATATGCATAAGAAATTAAACCAATGATGTTGAACAATATAAACAACCATACAAAAAGAGAGATCATAATACCATATTTTGTTAACAAGGGAAACCCTGGCCAAGGGGAAAATACTGGTGGGGATGAAACCCACTAGATGATTCACTATATAAAGAATCTGATTAAGGATATTGACCCTGTTAGGAGTCTATGAAGAATGTATAGTGTCTTGAGCCCCTATTAGGAGACTAGGCCTTTTTAAAAGGCTCAACCCTATCAAGAGTTGCTTCAACCTTGTTAGGAGTTGGTGTATCATATAAAAATGTGTGCAAGAAGAGCCTATTGCCCTAACATGCAACTATACAATGAGATCTTTAGGAAATAGGTATGCATACAAATCTAAGATATTTGTTGTACTTTTCAAATCTTCTAATTGATGATTCTTCATACAAGAGTCACCACACACAAGTTAATCTACATTATATCTAGTATAACAATGCTTTGCTTCATATATAATAATGTTGCATTCACTTGTTATTCACATTTCACAAGATATATCAACTTTGCAATCACTAATCACACATCGTTATCATCATGTACTTCATCTCTCTTAACATTGCAAATGAAGTTCTTTACTTATACCAAAATATTGATAAATTCTTCCTTAGTTGGCTCACATAACATCATTAGAGTCATCTCACAAAGAAATAATAATTAAAATAATAAATCAAGCCGTTTAACACAATTTTTTTGGCATACTTTGTTCTGCATTGAATCATCACTGTGTTACTAATTCCTTCATAACTTGAACTTGATTGATTGTATGGACACGTGCACTAGTATACGTCATTATTATTATGTCATGCATCTTTTGTTAACTATGTAAGAGAATATTCCAAGGGAAAATTCTATTATCATCAAAGTTGTTATGTTGCTATAACACTGTCTGACACTTAGACAATTTTCTCTACAGATGAGCAAGCTTGATCTACAAAACAAATGTGTTGCCATAAATGACAACCATAACTTACCATATCTAATTGATTGGACATATTTCCAACATAAATGAATTCTAAATTTTTTTAGTGAAGACTAATTTATAAGATATATAAATTGATTTTGGAGTAGATTGGAAAAGGTTCAATTGAGAAAAATAGTCAATTCTGAACTTGATTGATAAAGAACTAACTCTTAACTTGGTTGAATAAAGATCAATTGTTAAAGACCAGAATATTCATTTTGATATAGATTCTAATGAAACTGAACATTTATCGTACAATAATGATTTTCAACAAATAATCAGATGGATATGGGTCATGATGAACCTGATTACTGTAAATAGAATGATTAGGATAATTAACTTGATTTTGATTTTTTGAAATCAATGTTATGATTGATAAGAAAATATCAAATTAAAATGGGTTTTGATGAACTTGATATTCCCCTAGAGATTTGATATATATGCCTATTAAAGTAATTTAATATGGATTATGATGAAATCACTCATTTAGAAAGATTGATTAACCTCAACTTGATATGGATTTCGATGACGTTGAGAGAAGTGTAGAAAGATCAAGGAGTTCTCATCTTGATATGGGCTATAATGAAATTGAGATGCCCCTAATGATTAAATGCCCCTAGTTTTGAGGACTTTGAATTTAGATTAAGTTGAGATATTGGTAGATGTTGTAGATTGTGGCGACTGATCAAGAAAGTACTGCACATACTTCATAATTAGTGGGGTAAATTTTTTTTGGTACTATTCATAGATTCACCACTAAAGTTATGGCTAATTTATAGTTGACATGTTATAACCCTAAAGCGGTTTAATACTTGTATAAAAGGGTTTAGGGTTGGGTATTTTCATGATGTTGTGATGCGAAATTGCTTCTTGTGGTGGTATTGAGCTGTAAGGGATTACAGATTGCAATCAAGTTGTAATCACTAGATTCTAATAAGATCGAACTTGCTGTTCTGTGGACGTAGCCTAGCGATTGGGTGAACCACATTAAATCTTGGTGCCTTGTGTTCATTTTTG
This sequence comes from Cupressus sempervirens, assembly GCA_028749045.1. Lineage (NCBI taxonomy): Eukaryota > Viridiplantae > Streptophyta > Pinopsida > Cupressales > Cupressaceae > Cupressus > Cupressus sempervirens. Next base: position 700,703,352 of record CM053789.1, on the reverse strand, counting down.
TGTGCTCTATTATTTCCTATTATTGATTATATTTGCATGTAGTTTTTATTTATGTCCGTGGTTTTATCCTAACAAGTGGTATTAGAGCGAGGTTGTCTTTCAGTTATCCTCTACAGGAAAGTCTCATAGTTAAGTGGGAGTCTCATGGTTGAGTGGGAGCAATGGAAGATGAGGGTAAGCTGAGGGTTGACAGGTTTAATGGGCAGAACTTTCAGTTATGGAAGATGCAAATGGAAGACTATCTATATCAGAAGGATTTATGAAAGCCATTGGAAGGCAAAGCCAAGAATCAGGGAACAATGTCAGATGCTGAATTAGATCTTTTGGATAGAAAGGCACTCGAAAGCATTCAGTTATTCTTGGCACCATTGGTGGCATTTAATAGTACAAAAGTAAAGACGACAGAAGATTTGATGAAAACCCTAGCGACACTATATGAAAACCCTTCTACTTCAAACAAGGTATTTCTCATAAAGTGTTTATTTAATATAAAAATGGCAGAAGGTGGATTTGTTGCAAATCATTTAAATGAGTTTAATACTATTACTGGTCAGTTATCTTCTATCGGTATCAATTTTGATGAAGAAATTAGGCCTCTCTTGATTTTGTGTTATTTTCTTGAAAGTTGGAATGACTTGGTAATGATGGTGAGTAATTTTGTTCCTGGATCTAGTACCCTAAAATATGATGATGTGATCGGTGTTGTTTTGAGTGATGAAACTCATAGGAAATCCTTATGTGGATCTACATCAGGAAGTGCTTTGAATGTGCAAAGTAGGAGTAGAATGATTGAGAGAGGAAGTAACTCTAGAAATTGTGAGAAATCAAGAGGAAAGTCAAAGGGGAAGAGGTATCAATCGAGAGGACCAAATGATTGCTGGTACTATGGAAAACCAGGGCACAAAAAGAAAGATTCTTGGAATTGAAAGAAAAATGAAGGAGATAAATTAGATGGAGACAAGGAGACAAATGTGGTAAGTAACAAATCTAAAGAGGATACTTTGCTTCTATCTTTAGAAAGTGTTGATGATTCATGGGTTTTAGATTCTGGTGCTTCATTTCATGCTACACCTCATAGAGGTTATTTTATTGATTATGTCTAAGGGGATTTTGGGCTTGTTTATTTGGGGGATAATGAACCCTATCAAATTGGTTGAAAGGGAAAAAATTAAGATTAAGTTGCAGAATGGGAATCATTGGCTACTACATGAGGTAAGACATGTTCCAAAGCTAAGTAGGAATTTAATTTCAATGGGACAACTCAGTGATGAGGGTTGTGTAGTTACTTTTAATGATAAAAATTGGAAGGTTTCAAAAGGTTCTCTTGTATTAGAAAAAGGTGTGAAAGTAGGCACCTTATATCTTTGTACAGGTCATATTGTTCCTTCTACTCTGATTGTTTCAGAGAAAAATGAACATTTAAGAACAATTGTTGCAGTTGAGTAGGGAGAACAAATAGCTACTATAGATTCTAATACAACACTATGGCACAACAGACTTGGGCACATGAGTGAGAAAGGTATGAAAGTACTTCATTCAAAGAAAGTTTTACCAGGTCTAAAATGTGTTAATATGGATTTTTGTGAAAGTTGTGTGTATGGAAAACAAAAGAGAGTGAGTTTTGTAAAGATTGGGAAGGAAAACAAAAAGGAGAAATTAGAGCTTGTGCATACAAATGTATGGGGACCAGCTCAGGTATCTTCCCTTGGTGTCTCTCATTATTATGTTACATTTATTGATGACACAACTAGAAAAGTATGGGTTTATTTCCTTAGATAGAAATCTGATGTACTTCAAACTTTTAAGAAATGGAAATGCTTGGTTGAAAATGAGACTGGCAAGAAATTAAAATGTCTTAGATCTGATAAAGGTGGTGAGTATTGCAGCCATGAATTTGAAGATTATTGCTCCACTAATGGTATTCATAGATAGAAAACTATTCCAAGGACTCGACAGGAAAATGGAGTGGGTGAACGCATGAACAGGACTATAATGGAGTGTGCAAGGAGCATGATGTTGCATGTTGGGTTGCTATTACACATGTGAGCAGAGGCTATCAATACTGTAGTATATTTGATTAATAGAGGTCCCTCTACTCCTTTGGGCTATGGTATTCTAGAGGAGGCATAGACTGGTAAGAAGGTGAGTTATTCTTTTCTCAAGACCTTTGGTTGTGAAGCTTTTGCTCATATAGAATTTGAAAATAGAACCAAGCTGGAAGCTAAATCAAAGTAATGTGTCTTTGTTGGATATGGCATTAATAAATTTGGTTATAGGCTTTGGGATTTTGAAAATCATAAAAATTTTAGAAGTCAGGATGTCATATTCAATGAGAAAGTGTTGTACAAAGATCTATTGCAGCAACATGAGAAGAAAGAAGATGATTATGTAGTGCTGGATGATAATCCAAAAGCTGATGTTCTAGCCATTCCTCATGATGTGCAACAAATGTAACAACAAATACCACACACACTAGTGAATGTTAGATAGTCAACGAGGAAAATTAGACCTTCACAAAGATTTTCTCCCTCTTTGTATTCTATTTTACTTACTGATGCTGGTAAACCTGAAAGTTATGATGAAGCTGTGTAGGTGGATACTAAGATTTAGTGGGAGTCTACAATGAAAGATGAAATGGACTCTTTGCTAAAGAATAAGACATGGGATCTATGCAAGTTACTTGCAGATAAAAAGGCTTTATAGAATAAGTGGGTTTATAGGTTGAAAGAAGAGGAAGGAGGTAAGAAAAAATTTAAGGCTAGGTTAGTTGTAAAAGGATTTGCATAGAAAAAGGGAATTTATTTTGATGAGATATTTTCTCCTGTTGTTAAAATGACTTCTATCCAAACTATTTTAAGTCTTGTGGCTACTAAAGATTTTCATTTAGAGTAGTTGGATGTTAAAACAACCTTTCTTCATGGTGATTTGGATGAAGAAATATATATGGCTCAGCCACAGGGTTTTGAGGTCAAAGGTAAGGAGAACTTAGTGTACAAATTGAAAAAAAGTTTATATGGCTTGAAGCAAGCATCTCGGCAATAGTATTTGAAATTTGATATGTTTATGCATGAGCATGGCCATAACAGGTGTCATTCATATTATTGTGTTTATTTTAAGAGGTTGGATGATGATAGCTACACTATTTTATATGTATATGTTGATGATATGCTTCTAGCTGGGTCTAACATGGATCATATTAAGGGGTTGAAATGCTAGTTAGCACATGCATTTTCTATGAAGGGTTTGGGCGTAGAAAAAGAAATCCTTGGTATGAAGATTTGTAAAGATAGGAAGAACAGAACATTGACGCTATCTCAGGCTGATTATGTTCAGAAGGTGTTGCAACATTTCTCTATGGAGAATGCTAAAGCTGTCAGCACACCTTTACTTGGTCATTTGAAATTGACTAAGGAGATGTGTCCTAAGACATAGGAAGAGGAGGATAAGATGTCCAAGGTACCCTATGCTTCAGCTATAGGAAGCTTGATGTATGCTATGGTATGCACTAGGCCAGATATTGCCCATGTAGTGGGAGTCGTTAGCAGTTATATGAGTCATCTAGGATTTGAGTATTGGAATGTTGTCAAGTGGATTCTCAAATATTTGAGAGGAACATCCAATAAGTGTTTACACTTTGGGGGCTCTACTACTAATTTACAAGGCTATGTTTACTCAAATTTGGCAGGGGATATTGATACCAGGTAGAGTACTACAGGTTATGTCTTCATTATTGGTGGGGAAACCGTAAGCTAGGTTTCTAGGTTATAGAAGATTAATCCTCTATCCACTATAGAGGAAGAGTATGGCTGAGGAGATGATATGGCTTTAGTTCTTCTTGGAAGAATTGGGACATCCTCAGAAGGATAATTATTTGTTCACAAATAGTCAGAGTGCCATTCATCTTGCAAAGAATTCAGCTCTGCATTCTAAGACCAAACACATACAGTTGTGGTACCATTTCATTCGGTCAGTTTTGGAGGATGGATAGTTAAAACTGGAGAAGATACATACCAATGAAAATCCAATAGATATGTTGACAAAGGTTGTAACAAGGGAGAAGCTAAACTCCTCTTCAACTTCGGTTGGTCTTTTAGACTGAACATGAATAAAAAAATAGCAGAGTCCAGGTTGGTTTGATCCAGTGGGAGCCCCATGTGGTAGTAGTATTGCTATAGGATCAGTCTCCAAGTGGGAGATTGTTGTTTAGTGTGGATCCTGATCAGTCCCCAAGTGGGAGATTGTTAGATTGTGGTGACTGATCAGGACAGTACTGTACATACTTCATAATTAGTGAGGTTCAGGGCATCACCCAAAAATGAATAAATTTGGTACTATTCATAGATTTTCCATTTGTATATTCGCCACTAAAGTTATGGCTAATTTATGGCCCACATGTTATAACCCTAAAGAAGTTTAATACTTGTATAAAAGGGTTTAGGGTTGGGTATTTTCATGATGTTGTGATGTGAAATTGCTTCTTGCGGCAGTATTGAGCTGTAAGGGATTACAAATTGTAATCAGGTTGTAATCACGGGATTGCAATAAGATCAAACTTGCTGTTTGGTGGACATAGCCCAGGGATTGGGTGAACCACGTTAAATCTTGATGCCTTGTGTTCATTTCTGTGTGTTCTATTATTTCCTATTATTGGTTATATTTGCATGTATTTTTTATTTCTGTCTGTGGTTTTATCCTAACAAGTGGTATCAGAGCGAGGTTGTCTTTCAGTTATCCTCTGCAAGAAAGTCTCACGGTTAAGTGGGAGTCTCACGGTTGAGTGAGAGCGATGGTAGATGAGGGTAAGCTAAGGGTTGGTAGATGTAAGAAGGAAGGAATTTTTGGATGGGAGAGGGGTATGAGACAAGGAGCTTCTCTACGATTTTTTGAGGCGTAGTGAATTAGCATTAGTGTCCAGGTAGGCACTCATGAATATTTTTCATAATCTATTATGCTCTCTCTCTTCCTATCTTCATTATGTCTACTAGATGGCTGCTTGGATAAATCTTGTGATGAATGCTCTATATTGTAGAAATTTGGGTATGCATGTTGATTCTTTCTTTGTGCGAAGAAATCAAGGAAAAACCCAAGTAGAAAACCCTCGTTCCATTGATAAAAGAAATTAGTTTTAAATCAAGATTTGGGTTGGATTGAATTGGAATTAAGAAATTAGATTTGGGAAGGGATTAGAGATTTAACAAAAAAATTAACTTAAGAATTCAAATTTTAATCGAATTTTCCTATCAGATAATTTGGGAAAGGTTTGGAATTAAAATGGAAATTCTAAGGTGAAAATTTGAGTGGTTGGTGGTAAGTTTTCTACCAGATCATATTTACAAATGACAATAAAAATATATATATCAAATTATATACATGTATGAGGGGGGGTGTTGGTATTGGTTTGTTTATCTATTAAACAAGAGTCTTTTAAAAAATACATATATTCATAATTGTGGGGTGGCTGTCGCTTTTGAAAGTTTTAAATTTTTTAAAAAAATTATGTTTCGAGAGGGGGGGTTTACCCCACCCCATCCCTGCTTACTTACCTGCTCCGTCGGTGGTCACCTGTACCCACTATCGCAGGCCCTGTGATAGAGGGCAGGGCTACACGACTTTTGTAATTAGCCATTCAACAATTTTAAAATCGCTTAAAACTATAAATGCCATCCTTTTAATATATGGGAAAGTTTTGATTTTTATTAAGTTTTAGTAATAGGTATTAATTAATAATGTGTGTGTGTGTGTGTGTGTGTGTGTGTGTGTGTGTGTGTGTGTGTCTATATATATATATATATATATATATATATATATTAGTATATGATTAAATATTATTTGATATTTTATATATATTAATGTTATTATTATAATAATAACATGTTTAAAATAAAGTATTAATTAATAATAATTAATTAATTATTATTAAAAGAGGAGAGATATTAACATAGTGTTATATTTAGAATTTAATAATTAGCTTAATTAAATTTAGTTTAATTAAGCTTAATTATTAGAGTATATTAAAATTGAAGATTAATGTTATTGGTAATATTGGGTTCATTAGAACTGCAAATTAATTTATTGGAAATCAATGAATAATTTAATTTAATGGAAATGGAATTTAAAAGGGGAGTATTTATTGGAAATTATTTCAATTATTATGTATGTTTATATTAAATTATTAATAGAATATTTATTATCCTATTAATAGTTTCAAAATAAGAAATAACGATAGTAATTAAAGAGTTTTAATTACTTATTATCAAAATATTTTTTGGGAGCAAAATTGGTTATTGTAATTTAATAGTATTTAACTAGAATACTTAATTAAATTTTTATTTTTCATAAGTTGTACATTTATATGGATATGATATGCAGTTATTAATTGAGTTAATTAAATGTGATTTAATTAAGGTTAATTAATAATGAATGGCAATCAAAGTAAGTTTTAAAATTATTTAAGTTTTAATATATTGATTTTAATAAAGTTATAAGCTTCTTATTTGAAGATCGATAAGTAGTATTCTTATAATTTAAATAAATAATTATCCTTCAGTTATTTTTAGAAATTGTTTTAAAATAATGGAGGGATAATTCTATGTTTTATTCAAAAAGATAAATGGGTTGACTTGTAGATTAAACAAAGAATCTTATACACTTGAAATATACTTGAAACAAAAATTGAAACCTCATATTTGGCTTAACCATGTGATTGCAAAAGCAAACTAAAATATATGTTTGTATCTTATTCTTTATGCTATCCATGTTTGGGGTTTGGATGGTCCTAGAGTGTTGACCAGTTAGGATGTCTACCAAAGGCTTGGGAGTTATGTGAATGTGATGGCATGTTGATGTTATTTGATCTCAATCTTTCTAAATCCAACCATGGTAATGTGATGGTATGCTCTATGAGATGTTTGTATTTACTGATTTTTATTGCTTTCTAGTCTTCTTGTGTGAAGCTGAAGTGTATGTATTGAGATACTTTACTTAACCATTTTTTGAGTCATCGATCAATCATCATTGGGTTACTTTCCAGTCACCTTGATGGGACTGGAGTGTTTGTTTTGATCTTGATGATGTCACACTATGATTTGGTTGACTTGACCATTTTGGGGTCTTTGATTAGTATTACTTTGAGATACTTTCTTGTTGCTCATTGAGAGTTGTTGGATATTGTGATTTATCATTGATGCCTTCAGTTGCTTATAGAGAATTGTTTGATTATTATGATTATCATTTGATACTTTTTAGTTGCTCATGGAGAGCTGATGTGATTATTTTGATTATCTTTATGATGCTTTCTAGTCGCTTGTATAGGACTGAGGTAATTTTGTGATTTGTGATTTCATGAGCCTAGGGTAGGTTATCTACTTGTAGTGTCGGGAAGTGGCTTGCAATGGGGGTTGGGGCCCTAAGTGGCTGCCAGGGTAACTCATTGCAATTTATTTAATAAGTGAAAACATTACACTAAATGGGGATTAAAATGAACCTAATAAGATAATTGTATGTTCTTTCCCATGCCTTGAGTGCTAGTATAGACTAGAATGGGAGTAGAGAGAACACTTGGTTGTGACCTTGCATTCCATAGTATGCCTCGTCGGTACAAGAGGATACTAGTGATTGCATTGGGATCACTAGGGGGTCAGGGTCTATTGAGAGACTACCAGAGTAACTCTAGCATGATTCGTGCAATGACACTTTTCGGCTTACATAGTAGGTTTCCTACATTGCTTTGTTGTGCCTCTAGGTCTAGATGTCAATCTGTGTGTTGGATCCTTTGAGTTAGTATACTTTTAGGATTCTTGGACTTAGAGAGTATTTGTGTTATGTGATTTGATATCTTGTTTGGGACTTGAGATTATCTCCTCAGCGTGGTGGGAGTGGGTCATTTAGGTTCCACGTGGTTGGGTGGTAGTGCTTTTTCACTCTTACCATTTGAGATCCATCCTTAGTTACCATGGCTAGAGCATTCTTTGTTGGTATTTCCTTTCATTTTGTTCTTGGATCTTATGATGGATGTTATTTACTGGTACATTTCTTTATATTGATGATTAGCATGTGATAGATGATGTTATCTACTTTGTATGATCATCTTATGCTTTATTCTTGCATGTTAGATTTCTTTATGTGTATGTTATAGCATGTTAGATTTCTTTATGTATATGTTGTAGTATGTTTTAGGAGTGACATCCCTATTACTATAGTACTGATGATCTCTTTGGTGGCTTGGGATGCTACGTGTAGGGGATGGCTAGGGCCCACGATGGTCTAATGATGCTATTGACAGTTGGGAGGAACCGCACACTTAGTTAATTGTGTTTTATGATGGATGGATATCTTTTATGATCCTTGTTATATCTTTATTGATGGATGGATGTATCATGTATGTTAATGGTTTCATTTACTTTATTGCACTTGTATCATGGATTGAATGAGGATGATGTATCTTTATATATGTATATTCTTTTAAGCCTTTCATACCTTATGACATGTATAGTGGATGATTGAGCATTCCGAATTTCACTTGCTAAGAGGCATTCAGAACAAATGTATAATATAGACTTTGGACTTTTTAATTATTCTTTCATGTGGATGTGGTAGTGTTAGACTTAGTTTTAATTAGATTAAATGTGACTCAACATCCTAGGATCCTTAAGGAATGAAACCTGTTATGTATGCTTTGGTTGAATGTATGTTATTGCTTCTACTACTATGTGTTAGATATGAACGGTTTATCTTTCATGTGTAAAATAATAATAAAATTCTTTGGAAAACTTAGTAAAATTTAGGTTAATTCTTTTGGATCCCTTGGCAGGGCATTACAACACATTTTTAGATATAGATATAGTTATATATAAACACACACACACACACACACACACACACACACACACACACACACACAGAGAGAGAGAGAGAGAGAGAGAGAGAGAGAGAGAGAGAGGTGATTTATTGAGTTTCTTAATCTTATTATTATTAGAAGTTAAAAAGATTAAATAGAAAAAAAAGTTATTCATTATTCTTGGATCCTTGTAAAATATTAACTATATTTATTGTTATTTTATAATCCTTAAAATCATTGCGAAAGATATATTATCATTTTATTATGACTTCAAACAAATCAATAGATTTTGGATGTGAGTAGATTATTGTACTTTTATTGTCATTTTATATACAAAGAAAACATAATCATGTCACTCTAATATTTAACATCTGTTATATTCCACAAATTAAAAGTAACTATTTAAAGGCTACAAGGAATTGTTACATGTTAGTGTGTTTAGAATATTTTTAAGCTGATAGGCTTTGTGTGGGAGCTTTACTCCCAAAAATGTATTTTTTTTGTTAGAAAAATTGTTAGAGTTCTATTACTTTTCTAGTGAATGTTAACTTTGTAAACATGAGGAGAGGAAGGATGAGGATCCTAGAAAGAGGAGGGTAGCTAGCCATGGGTTTGGTATTTTCCTTTTTTGTTGTTATGTTGTTATTTACTATGAACAAGATACCCTATGGGTTTTACATTGTATGCTTATGTCGATATGTGGGATTGATAGCAGCAAGTTGTTTCTATGCTACTAGATTGTTTTTTTAGTTTTTTCTTTTTGCTAGTTTAAGGACTTATGGAATTGTTAATTTAGCTTTGGATATTATATATTTTTTGTAGTTAAAAGCTAGTATTAGTTAGATTACTAGGAGGCAACTTCCAGTTCACTCTTCATCCTTTTTGTATTTTAGAGTCATCTCCTTGTCCTTTTGGTTGCTATCTAATACTTCAAAAAATTTGTAAACATCTACTTAAATTATAGAATTTAGATTAATCATTGGTTTTCAAAAAAATATAATATTTTCCTTTTTATTTCATTACTTACACTTTTTATATTAAAATAGAATGTTTTAAATGAATTCAGATGTTTCTAAAATGGCTTTAGGAAACTTTCCTTCTCTTTGAGTAAGTCTATCTTTATTATTCAACTCTCCAAAATATTGGATTTTATGCTCACAAGTTCCTTCTTTATTCATTCATAGTTGTATTTTCTTCTTCAAGTTCAATAGTTGTGATCTTGTGCTATTGGAATGTGATGTAGGAGCATCTGAGGCCTTTTCTATTTACCTTGGTAGTCTGATGTAGGAGCATCCTAGCTGTCATGTTATCCTGCTGATTTTTTTGGTTGCTACTGAGTTATAACAATTGTTGAGTGCCAGTAATTATTTAGCCATTGCTGAGTTGAAGTTTTATGCCATCATGTTAACATGCAGAGTTGCATGTTGTCCCTTCTCACTCTACAGTGTGTACCAAGTTCTATAGTATGTGCCAAGTTATCTAGTATTTGTCGAGTGCTCATGTTTCGAGTGTTCCTTCATGTGCCAAGTGAACTTGTTGATGTTGAGCATCAACTTTTTTGTTCCTCCTTTTACTAAGTTTTTTGTGTCTAGTTCCAGTTTGAGCCAACCTAGTGCATATTTAATTTCATGATGGTTATTCAATATTTGTTAAGAGCCAACTTGTGGCTTGGTTATGCATTTAATGTGAGAGATTATTTATTTGGTAGTTTTTAATAGGTCAATTTTTGGTCATGCAAGTATTTGAACGGATTTTGGGTAGAGTCTTAGGCATTATTATTCAATGAAGGATTATTGTTCAAGTATGGACATGAAGATATTTTTGAAGTTGTGATGTCTTAGCATGGAGTAGATCAAAGATAGAAGTTTGAATTTGAGTTTGGAGATTTTTTCTTCTTTAGATGTATTCTTCTTTGTAATGGTCATAGCCTAGAAGTCCATGCAATCAGGAATGTTGGATGTAAACTCCTTGATTCAAATATATGGAATATTGTCTCTTTAGATCTGAATCTCATTCCTCTTGTTCATTTTTAGTTGTGTGTTTGTTTGTTGGTTTCTAGATCACCTCATTTTGGGGTACATCTGAATTAGCGTTGCATCATTTGGTATCAGAGAATAGTTGTTCCTATGTGTGCGAGAACATTGGTGAAGTGTAAGACAGTTTGTACTAGGACCTTGGTTGGGTGAAGTTTATCAGAGAAGGATTTTGATTTCGACAGTCCTAGGTCATAGATGAATTGGGTGTAGGGTTGCAGATTTATGGATTTGGTCTACACTTGTAGAGGACATGTCATCCATTCATTGTTTTTATGTGTAAAGATGGTTCATGGAAGGATAAATGTTGATCCAAAATTATTTGAAATGTTGAGGAAACTTGCAGTTGGAGTAGAAGCTATTGAGTAAGTGCAAAACCATTGAAGACATCTTGATGATGTTGAGAGTGATGAGTATGGTTCTTTCTGGGATGATTTACATGAAATGATTGATGATCTAGAAAAGTCTAATTTGAGTTGGCATATAAGGATTAGAAAGAAGGTTGCTTGGCTAGATAAAGAGATTATTAAGAGAAGAAGACATATCATGGAAGTGCATGATGATATTGCTAAAATGGAGGAAGTATCTTTTGGTTTTCATGAGGAGATGGATAGATCTAACATGGAAATTGCAGAACATCTTGTTGTGCACAATGAGATTGCTGAAGAGGAGAATTTCACTTGTGTTGGTAAGGATTTGGATGTTGTTGTTATTCAAGATGATGTTAACATTGAAATGAATGTGATTGAGGACGTATCTATTGCTGTCATTGTTGATAAGGAGTTATATGTTAATTTTGTTATTGATCTGGATGTTGCTCATGATAAGAAGATGGATTTAGTTGCTAGTAATGTGGTTGAGGGTTTTAAAGATTTTAGTGATGTAGATTTACATGATGCTATTGTTGCCAATATGAATCTAAACTTATATGTTGCTACTAAGATGTTCAAGGATGTGGAAGTTACTATTAATGTGGATTTTGATGATGCTACTAAACAATATGTTTCTAGAGAATTGAATATATATTGTGTTGTTGTTGTAAATTTATTTGTTGCTATTATTATAGATCTAAGTTCATATATTTTTGATGATTTGGTTTGTGATTTGGATGTTGTTGCTGATCTGGTTTTCATGTATGAGGATATTTTTATGAATGATTATAATGATAAGTTGCAGATGGAGCATTATGATTTTCAGTTAAGTGAGTATGTTGATTGGTTGGATGAGATTTTGATTTTTCAATGGATGAAGCATAGATGGTTGATTTTTAGATTTGATCTCTTTTCTTTGATGGAGTAGAAACCTTTGGTGAAGATGAAGCTAAGTGAAGAGATTCTTTCAGAAGCAAAGTGTGGACACATTTTTCTATTTACCTAGGGAGTCTGATGCAGGAGTATTCGAGGTCTTTTCTATTTCCTTCAGTAGTCTGATGCAAGAACATCTTGGTTGTTGCATTATCTACTAATTTTGTTGGTTGCTACTGAGTTACAACAATTGTCGAGTGCTAGTAATTATTTAGTCATTTCTGACTTGAAGTTTCTGCCATCATATTAACATTCAGAATTGTGTGTTATCCCATCTCACTTTATATAGTGTGTCGAGTTATCTAATATGTGCTAAGTGTTCCTTCATTTATAGAGCGTTCCTCATGTGCTGAGTGAACCTATCAATTCTGAGCATCAACATTTTTGTTCCTCCTTTTGCTAAGTTTTATGTGTCTGGTTCTAGTTTGGGTCGACTTGGTGCTATTTAATTTTGTAATGGTTATTTAATATTTTTTGAGAGTTGACTTGTGGCTTGGTTATGCATTTAGCGTAAGGGTTTGTTTATTCGATAGTTTGTAATAGGTTGACTTGTGGCCATGCAAGTATTTAAAGGGGTCTTGTGTAGAGTCTTAGGCATCATTATTCGATGAAGGATTATTGTTCAAGTATGGAGATGTAGATAGTTTTGGAGTTGTGATGTCTTAGCATGGAGTAGCTCGAAGATAGAAGTTCACATTTGAGTCTAGAGGTCTATTCTTCTTTAGAAGTATTCTTCTTTGTAATGGTCAGACCCAAAAGGTCATACAACTAGACATGTTAGATGTAAACTCCTTGATTCGAATATATGGAATATTGTCTCTCTGGATCTGAATCTCATTCCTCATGTTCATTTTATGCTATGTGTTTGTTTGTTGGTTTTTGGATCACCTCATTTTGGGGTACATCTAGATTAGCACTACATCAAAATGTATGCATTTATTGTGATGTCAATGAAGAAACACATGTTATAATTAGAAAAGTGAAGAAGAAGATTTGTGATGTCCCACAAATTAGAGCCCATAAATTGGGGGTTAATTTTCTAGTAAAGGGTAGCCATGTCATCGTCCTTTTGTTAGGTAAACACTTTGTTTTTTATATGTTTGGGTCTTAGTTTTTCTACTGACCATTTCTCTACCCACTTAAGATTTATATTGATTTGTGCATGTTTGATCTTGTGTAGAGCAATCATGGGAAGTGTGAGTGATTATTGCTTATGGAATGTCCTTTGCCCTGTTGTTGCAATTAATAAGAAAGTTTTGTAAGGATGAAAAAGAAGATTATGCCCTTCTTCAATTTTCTTAATATTATATATGGTATGTATATAAACAGGGTTTTAAGAAATAAAGCAAGGGACAATGATATGGTGATTCAATTGTGAAACATGGGAACACCACATCACTTTATTTTTCCTAAAACATTAGGCTTCAAGTGAAGCCTTCCTCTTTGTTAAAAAATCTCTTTGAAAGCCTCTCATTATTTTATTGTAGTTAAGAATTTATATTCCATGTTTATAATGATATTTAATATTTAATCTTAAAACAAATGATAGTAGAGGCGAGCGCAATCTGGTTTGTTCTCTTTTGAATACTTCGTCATATCCTTCTATTGTCACAACTTCTTAGTTTGGTTGTGTTTATTGGCACCAATTCTACGCCTATTGTGAATTATAAATAAAATTGGAAGACAAACGGTCCCTTCTTTTTCTTTTTCCTTGAACTCAACATAGTCTAAATCGATGCCAATAGGGAATAAAAGTCTTTTTGCATTTACAACCTCAAATTCTCGACTTTATTTCTCATGATTTTTTTTTTAAAGGATCACACCTAATGTTGATTGATTGTATATATACTATTACTCCATTTTATCATCTATTTTCTGGATTTTTGTCAAAGCCACTGAAGTAGAGAAATTCACTTTGCTATTAATAGTTAGATTTCAAACAATTCAAACCACAAGTCATTCCCACTTTCAAGATTTATGAATATTTTTCATATTATGTATGAAATTATTTTTTTCTTTCATGTTGAAGTTCTCTTCTTTGTTTTTTTGTAATAAATTAAGGAAACAATAGTTAAAATGGAGAAATATGTCACCTAATAAAATTAATCTATTCCAGTTTCGTTGATAAAAGATTGATCAAAATATTAACATAAATTACTAATTCTTATAGAATTCTCAAATTTATTGAAGATGTTTCTAAATCAATTATTTATATTTCCTAAAATATTTTGAAATTCATATGTATGTTTTGTTCATCTCTAATTTTTGAAATTTTTTACTTTCAAAAAATCTATGTTTACATTATAAAGATCATTTTACATTTTTTATAAATCTATTATTTGTAGATGCCTGTTGGAAATGATGTGACCAAGAAGTGACGAGGAAGTCTTCTTGTTCTAAAAAAAATGAACAAGGAAAAATGACACAAAACAAGATGTGTAGTGTAAGGTGTTACATAGACGTAATCAATTAGTGCGACATTGTTTTCATGATGATTATTTGTTAGTTGTATTAAGGTAAGTTGGTTTGCTGACAAGATTTAAACCTAATCAGTAATTGAAAATAGGACCGAACTTCATGGAAACCATGACTCAATGACCCCAGGAAATGGGGAGAAGGAACATAAGAAATTTTGTGCCTCAGGAATTAAAGGTTGGGTTAAAGAATAATTATAAGGTAGAACAGCTCTACGACAATCTTAATGTTGGAAAGTATAAAAATAGGTAACTAACAACTATTTATAAAAACTTTTAAATTTAGTATTCCTAAGAATAATAATAATAAACTAATAACTATTTTAGCTAACTTTGAATAATAAAAAGTCAAGGCAGATTGGCTAAGCCTTATATGGAAGTGTATGAATTCAAGATGTCATTCTGATTTCCATACAGAAAAGGTCCAAATTGTAGAAGTGTTTAATCATATAGAATTTACAAATTTAAGAATGTACACAACTACAATTTTACACTTCATTTACATAAAATTCACCAAATGAAGAAAATATCTATTTATACAATTTATCACTGAAAACATTATAAGCTTGACCCCAAAAAAAAATTGATGATATGCCTTAATTCAAGGAGTCAAATATGTTGTAACTTTACGCATGCACTGGTACAGCCATACCTATATGACTGCACAATCTCTATAAACTTTAAAGGAACATTAACTGTTCATTGTGAATTATCCTAATAGGCTCGAAGCTTATATTCGCAGTTGATTGTCGGAAGGAATTGGGAATTAGCAGACTTAAAAAGCGAAAATGGGTTCCAAAAGGCGTTGGACTGATATGTTCAAAGTAAACCCCTCAGCATCAAACAATCGGGAGAATTACCCAGGTTACCTTCTTTGCATCTCTTTTGAATTTCACCTCTGTACATTCTTTTCTTGGTTAAGATGCAAAATATTGTGTTATGGGTTAGAAATTTTAAACTGCTATTGAAACTTGATTTGGTATATCCTGTCCCCTCCAGAAATGAGGTATACATATGTAGCGTTTCCCGTTCTAACTTCAGATCAAGAACGTTTATAGAAGTATGCATAATTTGCCAAATATCTTATTGAAATGTAAATGTTGAGATTTATGGATTTTTTATTTGTTGCAGTCATGCCAAGTTCTTGCCTAAGTATTTCACCTATTCCGTATCTCACTTTTTGTTTGTTTACCTTGTACCATGTGCAGTACCAGAGCCACGAAATCCTGAACCGAAAGCAAGGTGGAATCCTACGAAGGAACAGATTGAATTTTTGGAGTCTACATATGCGTCTGGGAAGACAAAGCCCACCAGAGACGAAATACGAGCAATCAGACTCCATCTCCAGCAGTACGGAGGCCTTGAAGAGGCAAACGTTTTCTACTGGTTTCAAAACAGGAAGTCCAAAAACAGGAGAAGACAACGCCGTCTTATTCCTGCTTCTGCCGAGAATGGAGATGGGTCTTCCTCACCCATTCAAACCACCGCGGCCAATCCAATTCAAGCCACCACGGCGAATCCCATTCAAACCAGTACAACCAATCAAATCCAAACCATTGCAAATCCAAGTTTTCCCACACAGTCAACTTCAATTTCTTCATATCCCAATCAACATGAACTCCTCCTGCAAGCTCAACAGCTTTCTGCTGATCCCCACATCAACCTGAAACAAGGAACATTGGGCAAAGCGATATCGTTTTTACCCTTAACTCATTCTGAATTTGTTCAGGCTGAAAAGCAATCATACCCAGTAAATCTTTACCCGCGCCATGAAGCTGTTACTCCTTTTGCCCTAACTGACGCTCGTCCAGGTCAGTATTAATATATTACTGTTTTAATAATTTATTTTATTTTATGGAGGGTTTCGATCTGTGAGAGAATCTAGTGAGACACCAAATCTGCGAGCTATCAACCAGCAATGACCACCATATATAGTAACTAAGAACGATATAAAAATTGTATCTCTTCTGCCATAACATTTGCCAGATTTGGTTTTTCTTATATGTTTGCAATTGGGTATTTGCAGATACAAGATTGGCTTGGGATCAAGATCTGTTATCTGTGATGATTGATGGGTTCAAATACAAAGCTCCCAGGGGCCCTATAAATGTTAGGGCTGCCTTTGGTCCAGATGTCATTATGGTGGACTCCTGTGGCAACCAGATCCCCACAAATGAACGAGGATTCAGTTTACACGGTCTTCAACAAGGGGGAAATTATTTTTTGCTTAGTATGTATCTACATTCTTATTCTCTTCTTTGGTCTTTTTTGATGTGGTAGATGGACAGTGAAATCTAACCTATCAGTTGTTGTCATGCAGACAAGAACGGAGGACCAGCTCCATTGGCTGGATTTCCCCAAGTGTAGGACATTGGGAAGCTTTCTCTATGAATGGAGAGGTTCGGCTTCATTTGTTTTTCAGTCTGAAATTCTATTTCGTTTTCCTCTAGATTCAATGATCAACAATTATCATTAGGATGATGAAAGAACTGTAGAAGACAGCATCTTCTGCAAACTTTATTAATAACATTTGTGATGATGGTTACAACGATTTTATGTGGCGTTGATTAGTTATATCAATTGTTTTTTGATTTTTTTTTTCAATTTCTTTCATCCTGTAAAGAAATTTCTATTCTGGTACTCGTGATAAGCCCATGATAAGAGACAAGATTGAGTTATTGGTGTGCCCCTGAGTTTCTATATAGAGTCGGACTACTCTAATTCGTTGTTGTTTCAATGAAAGCAATGGGAGATCATTCTCATGCTTCTGTAATATTTTGTGAGTTCATAATAGGGAATCAACATGTTTATTTCATTGCCATGGTAGTTTGAGTATTTATCAATTTATTCTTGTTTTTATACATTGTTTTTTAATTAATTGCATTCAATAATAGAATATGGAATATATAT
The DNA here is from genome assembly GCA_028749045.1 of Cupressus sempervirens. Classification (NCBI taxonomy): domain Eukaryota; kingdom Viridiplantae; phylum Streptophyta; class Pinopsida; order Cupressales; family Cupressaceae; genus Cupressus; species Cupressus sempervirens. The sequence continues at coordinate 700,685,795 of CM053789.1, read as the reverse complement.
ATATAGCTGTTTCAAATTTTGAAACCAAATATATTTAAGTGTAGAAATCGCTGGTATCTATCATTACATAGTTTTTGAAACATAATCCTATTATGAATGTATTGAATACATGAAAGATAATTTTTTTTGTGTATTTAATAATTGTCCCATTATGTAGCTCAGAAATTCGTAAAACATTTAAAAACAAATCTCAATGAATTGTGATGTTGGGTTATTATATCGTTTAATTAAATGATTGACATTGTCTTTCAGAGACTTTCATTTGATCCGTAACTTCATAACTTCAAATAAACCATTTTCTTAATTCTATGATTTATTATAGCTTTCTCCTGTCTTATTGTAATTGCTGCAGGCAATATAGTATTGCATTCAGTTTCTTTACTTCAACCAATAAAAACTATTTATTTTTTCACAATTGAAATATTTCAAATGTTGATATAATTTTGTGTTATAGGACCCTTTTTTTCGGAGACTAGTTCCATAATTCTATTTTTTCAGCAAGAATTAGGAGATGCATTTATGAGATATATTATGCTGATTAATTAATAATGTTCTACATGAAAAATAAATAATTTTAAAATTAGGAGATGCATTTATGATATATATTATGCTGATTAATTAATAATGTTCTACATGAAAAATAAATAATTTTAATTATGAAATACACATTTTGTACTATTTTCTTGAAAATCATAATACATTACTATTTTAAAATTTATTTATTTATTTATCCAACATATTTAATTTTTTCATAAAAAATAATAATTAATATCTTATTTATTAAATCTTCTTTATTACTTTCCTATAAATAATACATAGTTTTACAAAGACATTATATACATTCATTTCAAAATATTCCATTCTAAAAATGAAACCAAAACATAAAGCTAAGTTATATTATATTATTTTATGATAGAATTTTATAATAGTAGATAATTATATAATACATAATTATTGATAAATAATAATTTTATCAAAGCATCTATTTTTTATTTTTCATTTAATATATTAGTTAATTACTATAATATTTCATTTATATAATTACAATTTGTTGCATATTGTTCCCATTTCATGTTATTAAAAGTCTATTTTTGCAGTTGTATTAAGTCTCAATGCCTTCCTTTTAAGAAATTAAAACTTTTTACTATTGTTGCTTACAAATAAAAACTCATTTTAAAATCACTATGTTGCTTCATTCTAGGGCTTCATTTCTTACAATTAATTGTTAATGTTATTTGATACATGAATTTTTGTAGTTTTTTCAACACTATCATTGCATAAAAAGGCTTTTGTTCTAAACATTTTTTTGAAAAAGGCTTCATCTCTGAAAATGATTGTTTAGTAATTGACTACCTAATATAATCTATGAATGGCCAAATATAGGACACTTAGCCAAATATAAGACCTTAGAAATGTGTTGATCACATATTTTGAGAGGTACCACTAATAGTCCATTCATTGCATTTTAGTGTAAAGTTATCAACTCTTTTTCATCAGTTGGACTCACTTAGCCAAATATAGGACCTTAGAAATGTGTTGATCACATTTGAGAGATATCACCCATAGTTCATTCATTACATTTTAGTGTAAGGTTATAAACTCTTGTTTGTCATAGTGACTTAGCCAAATATAGGACGCTAGAAATGTGTTTATCACATTTGAGAGGTATGACCAATAGTCCATTCATTGCATTTTAGTGTAATGTTATCAACTCTTTTTCATTAGCTTGAGTCACATCATATGCACTTTGTCATTATGCAAGACCTTTAACTCTTCTAATTTATTCAAATCATCACCGTTGGTAAAAAATGTAATGAGCTATGAGTTGCTTTTGTATAGACACTATTAGATTTTGGGCAAAAATATATCTAAATATTTTTTGTTACACTGAAGTGTGCTATAATAACTTATAGAATGTATTAATCTAATTGTAATTGACAATGTTTTATTTATTTTTATTTGTAAGGGGTATTAAAGTTTTTGAACATTAGATAGCAGCCAAAAAGATAGGGGGTGGTCCCAAAGAATAAAATAGGCTGAAGGTCCATTGGAGGTTACCTCTTAGTCAACTAACCAATTCCAACTTTAAACTTCAAAAAACACATAATGTCTATAATAAAATTAATAGTACTATCAATCCTTAAGAAAAATGCAGAAAAGACTAAGAAATAACCCAAAAATTTTGCTATTAGTCCCCATAAATGACAAAAGGATAAAAAGTAAAACCCTATAGGGTACCACATTCACAATCTTGAGTAGCATAAAAACATAAATAAAAACTAGACCCAAGGATAACTACCCTCCTTTTGTCCATGATCATCTTTCTTCTTTTCCTCAAGTGCATCCTTATTCATGTCCTCCTCCTCCACCTTGATTGGTTTGTCCAAGATAGTCTTTAACTAGTCCTCTTCCAAGAACACATAAATGGAGCGAGTTGTCTCATTTTCCTTGCTCAGATCCTCCTCTTTATTCACTTGCAAAAAGTAAAGGGTGGTGGCTATGGAATCCATGACTTTGGTGAAAAATTCCATGAAAGTATCAAATCTCTAATAGGTACTAGTTTGATTGTCTATCAGGTCCCTCATAGATTGCTCAAGTCTATCTAGTCTAACCTTACTATGGCTCTATCTCTGGCTATGCCTAACTTTCTTCCCCCCACCTTTACAAGTTTCTTTCTTGGGGGATGTGATGTCTTCCTCCACGCTTCTAGTTGGGTATCTTTGAGGGTGTCAAAGATATGAAAAGGGCTAGGAGGGCTACGGACAAGCTTGGTCTCTTGGGGTAGTCTCTTCTTTTTTGTAGGTTTAACATCACTTTTAGAAGATTTAGAACTGGAATCATGCTTTAGGGGGGACTTAAATTTTCCATCTGGAGGCATTTATTAGATTGCTCAACACTTTGCTTATCCTTACTCATTAAATTAGACTCAATGAAACTAACCTCAATGCCCAAGGTTTTCTTAAATTTTTTGTGGCTAGGGCTAGGGCCAGGGTCCAACAAGAATTGGGGGATAACAGATGCTAGAGGGTTAACTAGGAGCAACGGATTTTGAGCAATATGTAGGGTATACAATTTGTTCATGAGCCCTTAATGGATGAGCTAGAAGGTTCTACCCTCCTATTTCCTCTTAGCCTTATAAATGCAATATTCCAACAAATACAAGAAAAGAAATGGGAAGGAAATATGGTCCAAGTTTTTGAGGTGATTAAGAATGGGGAAGTGGTAATAATAGAGTACTTGGAAGAAATCTTCAAGGGTGAGAAACTGTATAATCACATAAAAGATAAAATCCCAAGGTTTTGGAAGGGCTTCCCTTGAAAACCCATAGCTCATTCACATTAGCTCCTCCTTGAATTTGAAATTTTTTTGCAGATTGGTTTCCTTATTAAACCTCACTAGCCTTAGCCAATTCTTTCCTTCCATGGTAAACTCTCCAACCCTCCCAATGGTTTCCTCCATAGTTTCAAATCCCATCCCATTGATAGTCACCTTCAAGTCCTTCCAAGAATGGAAGAGCTGCATGGAGACATTCTCATTGTGCACCATCATTCCTTCCATATATAGTAAGAGGCCACCACCCTACAAGTAAACCATCTCCACTTTGTTGTTACAAATGAAATCTTCCACACCCATGAGTTCAATGCGATCACTAGTGCCCACGTTGTCACCCTGATCAACCACCAACTCTTCAAAGTTTTTTGACATAGCCATGTTGCAAGTTTGGCAGTTATCAAATATAAAATGAAAAGCCTCAAAGATTAAAATGAAAAGGCAGTGCATAACCATCATAAGTCAACAAGATTTCCTACCCTCAACAGTATGCGTTAGTGGTCCTTTTTGATCCATAAATTGTTGTTGCCAATAGTAGTTGTTGCAGGAGTTTAGAAACTTATCTTCTTATCATTAAGTGGTAGTTTTTTGCATCTCAAAAAATTCACCCTCTTCATCCTTTTTTGGCAATACTTAATACTTGTGGCAATCGAATCATTAATGTGAATTTTCATATAATCTTGAGAAAGGATACCTTTCTTAAAAGTCATGTCCTCATGCCCATGTGGATAAATGAATGCCTACCACCTATTATGATGTTTCATATGGTATTATTGCAAGTATGCTCCCTTTTCATCATAACTTGAGTTGATGATAGCAACAATCTGGTGTCTTCCCTTTTCACTAAATGCATGATACTATGGCCGAATTTGGCTAGCTCATCCATTGTGCCATTCCCTTCATGATATATATGAGCCATGTGGATCTTATGGTATTCTTCCATCAAACTTTGGATTTCATTGATTATAAATTTAATCAATTGGTTTCTCTAGCTCTCTCCCTTAGTACCTTTGATAATTAAAATTGAGTCCCTCTCAATGGAAAGCTTATTGAATCCATGAGATCTTGCAATTCTCAGTCCCTAAAAAAGTGCCAAGGCTTCTACATCATTGTTTGAGCCTCCTTAGTGGTTTCTAGTATAGGTGAACACCATATTTCCCATACTATTATGAAGGACACCTCCCACCGCAATGTTTCCAATCATGGTCAAGCCATCAAAAATTAGCTTGATCTAGGACTTAGGGGGGATACCTCATCATCTTCTTTCTAGCCATGACTTTGGAATTTTTTAATTGTACTGAACCAACATTCCAAGTTGATGCCCATTTCATGTCAAATTTTCTTGAGGGGTTTAGGCTCCAACACCAAATCCCACTTCATTCTTTTAGTAGCTTGATAATCTACTAGGCCACCCCCAAGCTAGTAGTGTCTTGTTCCCTAAAAATCCTATTTTTCCTCTCCTTCCAAATTTTTCATGAAACATTTGGGGGAAAAATTGACCATAAGTTTTTGGGGTATGGGTCAATAGACAACCTGTTCCAATGAACAAACTACTTCAAATTAATATCCATACACCACTGCACTTCCCATAAGGAAAGGGCATCCTTCCAAACATATATGGAATAGATTTAACATAATGGAGACAAAAATACAACAGTTACCAAGTTGACACCCTCTTCTCTAGAGGTTATCAATAGTGAGGATGAATTTATGTAAATTCATCCACAAAAAGAAGTTTATCTTTGGTAGAACTCAAGGGTGTCAGGCCTTTTTCCAATCAACTTGGGCCACCTCCTCCCCAAGACAACTGAGATAAGAAGACATAACTATAAACTCACCTGAGGGTGTGAGTTTCCATACTAAGTAGTCTTCCACTGAAGTGAGAGGAATCCTATAGTTTTGAAAAAGGTCTTGTAGCTCCCATGAGAGGCTCAACTCCATAGGCTCTAGGTTTCAGAATTTGATCCATTGCTTATGAGGGGTGATAAAATTTCAAGTCTGGGAGCCATACAATCTATTGCCCATCTTGCGTAGAGGTAAGAACTTGGTATGCATAAGAGGGTTGTCATGAATCAAATTGATCTTCCCAAAAATCAATAGAATTACCATTCCCCATGATCCAGTGACACCCCATTTTAAATATCTTTTAGGTTCTAACCACATCATTCCAAATCTTGCAACCTTATGGGAGAGCATGTCCCCAAAAGAATTACTGGAAGGAAGAACCTCCAAGGTATTTAGCCATCACAATGTTACACCAACTACCCTTAGAGTTTACCAATTTCCAGGCAATTTTTGTTAGGAGGGTCATATTCAATTATCCTATTCTTCTAATAAGCAATCCTCCAAGAGCTTCTGGATGACAAACTTTCTCTCAGCTAACCAAACTCATTCTATAATTCTCTTCAATTTTGGACCATAAAAATTTATCCTATATTTTCTCAAGAATGTCTTTGAATATGTGCATAATTTTGAAAGTGGAGAGAAAGTACATTGGGATGCCCTATAAGGAGGCATAAAGAAGCTGAAGTTTCCATGCATTGCTCGAGATTTGACCTTTCTAGCCAACCAATTTTCTCTATAAGTATTCAACCAGGTCATTTCGTATATGATTGGATACTTCCTTTATACTAATTAGGAGGCAAAGATAAGTGTACGAGTATGTGTAGGATCATGGTGTGCCAAAAAGTGGCAATTTGAAAAATCTATAGTTCTGAAATATCTCAAACCATTGCAAAATCTATTCCAACTTTTTTCTCACCCACCCTAAAACTAAATGAAAACAATTAATATCTTTATAAGGCCTACTATATCTTTTAATACCAAATCTATATCATCAACTTTAAAAACATCCTAAAAATGTGCTTTTGGCCTATGTTTATGTGATTTTTACAACAAACATGTAGCTGATGACATTTTTTAACCAAAATTTGATGAAATGAAAAGGGTTTCTTAAGAATGTTCTTATATTTCAATAAATGCAAGGTTTTTCAAATTATGAGTTTAGTAAGTAATTATTACTTATTCTATAATGGAGCTATGTATAAAGTGCTGACTAATACACTACTTGAAAAATAACTATAACTTTCAAATGGACAACATTTTTTAAATCCAAAAGATGTATCACATTCTATGTTTCTTCTACTATAAGGAAAAAAAATGAAAAAATGAATTTTGTAGAGTTTTGAATTAGTAAAGGTGGTCAAACACGAGAGTTTTTTTATTCCAAAAATAATAAATTTTAAAAAAATTATTTATTATTTATTTAGAATAAAAATAACCAAAAATATATGTCACATCTAGGCATGAGTCTACTACTTATTTCAAGAATATTATTTAAAAATATTATCATTTGATTTTGATTAAGGTGGTCAGACAAATGTCTACTTCTTATTTTTATTTTGAAATTTTTGTAACATTGCATTAGAATTCAAAAGTTTGACCAATCAATTTTTATTTTTTTGAGATAAGTCCTAGTAGTTTAGAAACTAGATTCAATTTTTTAGAGATTTGTTTCTCTCAACTTTTTGATATAAATTTAATAACAAGTAGAAAATTACACATCAAGTTGACATAACCCTAATTTTTTGATTTTTATTGCCACTTAAGAGCATAGTTTGGTTGACCATGATCCTACACATACCTATACATGAGAGACACCTCTTGGAAACTAAGAATATTGGACACCTTTTCCCTCAAACTAGAAATAGTGTTAAAGAAATACACTTTTCTTTTTTGGTAATTTATGCATTGACTAGAGTACTAGTTCAAGGTGTCTTTCCATTCTCTAGCTTCACAGATGGAGGAGATACCAAATAAGAAAGTATCATTCACAAACTATTGGATAACTTATGGAGTCACTGGGAGGTGGGTTTAAAACCCTTAATTATGCCAATGTTAGTCAAAGAAACTAAAATTTCTATTTAATTTTTTTTCCACAATAATAAAAAGGTAAGGAAATAGGGGGTCGCCTTGATGAAGATCTTGGGAGGAAGAGAAGAATTTTCCAAGGGCTCCATTAATAAGCACAAAGAATGTAATAGAGGTATCAATATTTTTAATAATTTTGTTAATATTCTCATTAAAGCAAAGTTTTGTGAGAGTAGAAAAGTAGAATTCTCTTCTTACTTTATCATAGGCTTTGGAAATATCCAGTTTAAGGTCCATACATTGGTTCATAGACCTTTCCATTGAGTGTATCACCACATGGGTATTTATAACCGCATCAAGAATTTGTCTCCCTAGTGCAAAACCATTCTCATAGGGGCCAAAAAATTTTCCTAGAAGGGGCTTTATACGGTTCACCATAACCTTAGCCAAAATCTTATAAATAGTGTTAGAGAAACTAATGGGCCTAAAATCCTCTATCCTCCTAGGATCATTAGTCTTAGGTATGAGAACAATGAAGGTCTAGTTTAGTTCCTTAAGCAAGTTACCCATTCTGATAAATTCACAAGTAGCATGATTCATTTCATACTTTACAATGTCCGAAAATTGGACTAGAAGAAAGTAGGAGGAAACCCATTAGGATTGGAGGCTTTATACTAATTCATACTAAAAAGAACCTTTCTAACTTCCTCCTCTTTGACCTTTCTCATCATATCCTCATTCATCTGGTCATTGGTCACTAGTTGAAATTACCTCAAGATATCACTTTGCAAGTTATTGTTATCCTAGGTAGCCAAGGGTCTATACATTTCCTAGAAATAAGAGTTTTCTCTATCCTCTATCTATTGCACTTTAGTAACTTCATAGTCATCATTATCCAATAATAGGTTAATAGTGTTTCTCTTCTTTCTTCTCAAGGCTGATCTATGGAAGAACATTGTGTTTCTATCTTCCTCCTCCACATCTTGAACCCTAGATCTCTATTTCTAGAAGACCTCCTCCCAATTTAGGAGGTTTTTCCATTTGTCTCTACACTCCCTCTACTCAAGCTATTTCTTAACCTGTGCATTGATTAGTAGAAGTTGATTTTGGAGAGATTTATGCTTCCTTTTAGTATCCTTCTTTTCTCTTTAGATATTTTCCCAAATGAGGATTTACTCCATTCTCTCCCCCTTCTTTTGGATTTTAACAAGTTTTCTAGCAACATGGAACATGGTCGTGCCTTCCACCAAATCCTTACACCACTATGCTATATAGTCTCTGAACTCCTTATGTGAGTGCCACATGATCTCATACTTGAAAGGCCTTCATCTAGTTTTTCTTTGTGTCCATGAGAGAACCATCATAGAATGATCCAAAATGGTGCTTGAACTCACCTTTAAGGAGGTGTGCTAGAGAATGTCCCATCCAGAAGAAATGAGGGCCCTAACAAACCTAATCTAAATCAAGTTTTTCCCCAATGTTTTGTTAGACAAAGTGAAGGTAGAACCCTAGAGATCAATATCAATTAGATCATTTCTTCTCAAGAAATCCTCCATGTCTTACATACTATCCAAAAAATCCTCCAATCCCCCATTTTCTTTGAAGGGTAAAGTGTGGCGTTAAAGTCCCCCATGCATAAAATATTTCATTATCTCATGGAATCAGCCACATTGGTAGCCTCATCCTAGATAGCAAGCCTACCATTTTGAGTGTTTGGGACAGAGAATTTAAACACCATCTAGTAGCTAGTAGGAGTGGTGAAACTTGTGACAATAAAATGGGTGTTAATAGAGATAACCATGCCCACTGCCCTATAGGGATTCCACATCATAGCAATGCCACAAAAAGATCCATTAGCATTACTATAAGTATAATTAGAACCTAGCCAAATATGATAAGCCACTCTAGAGAATACTTGCTTAGTCATTTTAACTTCCTACAAAAGAATCATGTCATTATTAAGTTCAATGATTTTTTTTTTGATTTCATACTTCTTTACGGGAATAATCAACCCTTTAACATTCTAGGATATAATCTTCAACTTTTATGATTTTTAGTTTCCTTCAAGATTTTTTGTTTCCCATGTGCTATGTCCTTTTATGTTTCCTTTTGATAGATGTTCCTACTTAGAGGTCTCCCAATACTCATGGATGATCCAAGATCAACTCTATTCCCTTCCCTAGGTATTCTCTTTGGGGTTCTCCAATTAATGACATTGCTAAGAAAATCTAAGCTTGGGCCCTTAGAGGTAGGAGAAAAAACCTCAACAATTCCTAGTAGGGAGACCACAAGGGTTCCATTTGTGAGTGGTTATCCAATCCCCAAGTTAAGTGGTGGGTTGCAAGAGTTCACAACTACATCAACTACCATTTCTTCATCCAACACACTTTGACTCAGATGTGGCATATGCAGGGTTTGCATGTCAACAATCTCCCCTTCCTCCTGAACATCAACATCCATTTTTTTTCTTTGATTAGTTATGGTCCCCTTGCCTTGCACATCATCCATAGGTTTTCTAAGTTTCTATTCACTACTAGGGGTTCCTTTCATATTTTGAGGATTCTCAATGCACTTTCCAGCCAAACTAAATAGTTACGTGATTTAATGGGTTTTGGGTACAGTAGCCATTTTGACTATTTTCAAACTTTCAACTACCTCTACACCTAGAGAGGAGACTTTTCTCTTAAGTTTTTCATTCTTTGAGAAATCCATAAATAGATTGACCATATCTATTACATTTCTGGCAAAAGGGAGTAGTATTTTGATAAGCCAACAGTGGTGACTAGGCACCCCATTTAGACTTTAGGTCCACCATGGTTGGTAGGGGTTTGTTCGTACCTACATTCACACAATCCTAGAGAAACCCAATTCAATCTTTCAACTAGTCATCAAGTCCATTTTTATGAATTGTCTAAAGGAGCTACCAATCCATCTAAAAACACATTCATCCCAAAATTCCAAAGGGAGCCTAGGAAAACATATCTAGACCAAGGTGGATCTATAAAGATCAAACTCTAGGTTAAATTCTAGTTTTCATTTTTCCAACAAGGGGTGTTTACCAATATACCATGATCTTGACATGATCGAATCTCAATCTTTTGTACCTATGAAATTGAACAAGAAGAGAGCTTTAGCCATCACCAAAATAGAAGTTAAACCCATTAGTTTCCAATTCAAAAATTGTCATTTTATAACCATATCCACCATAGGTCAAAAGGAGACACAAATTCCAACAAGGCTCAAGGTGAAACCCAAGGAAATCAAGTCCACCATAGAATCAAGTAGAGAAATTAGAGGTCTAGTGGGTCCTAAGGAGAATGTGGCATCTACACAAGAGTCCACAAGAATTTGACTTTGGGGCTGTCACTAATGTGGCTACCATCATGGGACTAGTTTTCAAGAATGGTATCAGGTTCCATCAGAATAGGGGCATTCTCTTGAAGTAGGGTGCGATCATTGTGGGATTTTGTGACTAGTTCCAAAACTAGGAAAATAGGGGCCAAATCCAATGGAGGGGGTGGGGGGTAAAGGTAGAGGGGGGATCTATCCCTCCCAAGACTAAGAGGGCATGAAAATGGGAAGAAGGATGAGGACGAAAAAGTTGCAGAGTGACAAAGTTGCAAAATGGCAATTTTATTGAAACAAAAAAAAAATGAGGGGCATCAAAGTTGTTAAAAGAAAGTGTGCTAATTAACTAATGGAATGTATCAACCTAGTAATTTATGTTTTCTTTCTTTTTATTCATGTGGGGTATCATGTCTATTCATCAGGCACATGGTTATCCCACCATCCCAACTAAGTTAGCCAACCAACCTTACCCCTCAACCTAATGCACCTATATTTAATAATCATTGACTAAAAGAAATCTTGATTAACTCACCTTGGAATTAAGAAATCAAGAGCTACGTCTTTAAAGCATAAACACCAATAAAACTAATCTTCTTGGTCAAGTCCAAATTTTAATTAAATTAAGTAAATAAAGTACTTTCAATTAAGAAAAATCCCTAAAAAGAAGTTTCACCTTACTCTATAAACTAGTAAGAGTTTCCCCAAAATAACATTGCAACAATAATTTAATATAGAAAACCCTAAGTTTAATTATGAGCTTTCTCATAGTAATTTTGTTTGCAATAATCAATAGCTTCCTTGAGTTAGTTTGATTGAATCAAAAGAATTTTTTTTTTCTTAATAAGAACATTGATAATTCTCTTTATTAATAAGAGAAAGAAAGGAACATGAAAAAGGAAGAAATTCAAGAATTTAAGGGTTAAAGAGCTTGAGGAAAACCTTTATGATAGATTGGAAGTCATTCATGGTAGAATTGATTCCCAAAAAGATAGTACAAAAATGTCATAACAAATATTGAGATCTAGGTGTCTTTGCTGAAACTATCTATCATATCTAGAGGGATATTTTGGAAATAATGGTTATGGGGTGGTCAAGAGAAAGAGTAGGATGCATAATAATAAGGACATGGGTCCAGCTAGTAAGGAGAAGATACATGAGGCTAGAAACATCACAAATTGGTAAGGAGGGAAATTGACCTCTTTTAGAGGTGTTAAGACTTTTATTAGTATTAAGTATTAAATGATTTATGTATTTATGAACTTACGCTACTTTAAAAGCTCTAAGTTTTTTGGTCATAAGAACTTGTGGAGTATTAAGACTTTAAGTTGTTACAACTATGTTATTTCCAAATAGTTAATGGATTCCTATATTTTGGATAGATTCCTATGGTTTCGAGTTGTTATTTTGGTTTTTAGTTTGATGCAATCTTCCATTAGTTTAATTGCTTCTCTTGTGATTGGTATAAGTAGTAGAGTTATATATTAGATATTTTTAATTATTTTGAGGAGTGACTTATATGTTGCTTTTGGTTTTTCTATCTACCTGCTTGGTTGTACTTTCCCTTGACACACCCTAAAGCTCAAAATAGAAATGCAACTACGAGACTGAATCATATGTCACATGAAAAGTCACTTTATTTTTAACAAATGGAGTTAAAATCTAATATAATCTCAATATATATATTCACCCTATAATAAAAATAAAAATAATGGACTCGTATTAACAAAATCTTAATGTAGGTTTGGGGTTTGCTATTTTTATCAGTTCTACTTCTTCAATCACTTCAAGTACAATGGTGAAATTTCTATAATTGTCTTTTTCCTTTTCCATGATCTTTAGGCTATTGTTGTGAATGTTAGAGATAGGAGAAAAGAGGGAAAATTTTATACTATTTTGTATCAAGGGTTAATTCTTAGGATTTATAATTTCCATCTTTCCCTTAGCCCCTCCCTATTCTGGCATTACCGTCTAGGACCCCCATCATTTTTGCCTAAAAATGGTAGGGGTTTCTTTATGACTCCCAATAATAAGCCCTCCCATGTGTCCACACCCTTGAGAAACCCCAAAAAGAATGGGACCCAGAAAAAGATAAAAGTTGAAAAGGATGAAATTGACCAATGTGGTGGAAGAAAATGAGGGGGCAAAAAAGGTTTGGTAGAATTAATAAAAGTAGGGCAAGAATGGAAAAAAATATTTTAGGTACTAAGAGATTGATGAGGAAAAGGAGTTGAAAACTAGTGAAAAAGAAGAGAAAAATTTGAAGAAGAGAGTGGGGAAGGAGGAAGATTTGGAGGACATGGAAACTGAAGAGACTAGCTCAACATTGGTGAAAATTAAGAATAAGAAAAAGAAGAAAGAGGTCAGCCAAGAGACTACCCACGTATCAACTAGTTTCATTATGAATATGATCACTACTAGATGAGGGGCTATTTTAAGTCAATTTTTATTAATTAAACTTTTTTCTTAATGATTTAAGCTACTTTTTAAATTATTATAAATAATAGATGAAAATAAATATACTTGTCTTGAATTAAAATATATAACAAAGCACATGCATTTTCATTTACGTGGTACTTAGAGGTAAAGAGTAGTGTGTTGGAGGGAATGTTTTGCAAGAATTTTTTGGTGGAAATGCCAAAATTTTAGAATAAATGCCTAGATTTGATCCCATTTGGTTAGGTTTTCTACCCCCAATATGATTGAAAATCTTACCCTATACAAGTGGTGAGTAAGTAATATTTTCATATACTCATTTCTCCCATCATCTTGTCAAGTAAGGAAAAATTATTTTCTTTCATTGTCTAATTCTATTTCTTACAATTTTTTTACTTTTTAAATTGTATGCTATTTGAATTTGAGATTAAATCTAATGTTCGACACACAAGATGGAATTTTTGAAGGAAATTGTTCAACAACAATAGTCATGTGGGTATTATAATTTTTTTATTTAATTATTACATATTAGGTATATTCAAATAACTATTTTAATAGTCATGACCATGTGGCTTGGGAAAATGGTGGGTGAGGATAACCCAAAGAGAGAGGGAAATGATGTGATGTAGGATATTGATCTTGATAAGGACAATATGGTAGTATAAATTGGGTGAATGGTGGATGAGGGTAAGCTAAAGAGGTTGGGGAATGATGTGATCTAGGATATTGCACTTATAGAGGGTAATGTGGATAGATTAACACTATTTTTATAGAATGGTTGATGCACACCTCATTCTTCTTATTCTTTTGCATCTTCTTTATTACTTCCTTCATCTCTCTATTCTTCTTCTTCCTTTCCTCTTTCTCCATCTTCATCTTGTTCCTTTCCTTCTTCTGCATGAATGTTAGTTGTAGAGGATACTCTCCAACATAAGCTAAGTATTATGTTGGTTACAAAATCCATAGAGATAATGGGACAACAACATGTGAATAAGTTGTGTAAGGGCACTCAAATAGCTCTTTCTTGTTGAAGTTACTAGCAACCACCCTAAATGTTTATGTTGCTAAAGTATTACATTGAAGTTCCACTACAGAGAGATGCATAGTAGAGCCTTCTTCAATTTTAATACTTCTATTGCCCATTTTCATCATCCATGTTAGGGTTTTATTAGATATGTTACCAAACCATAGACCTACTAGGTATATAGTAGGAGAGATGAAATAGAATCCAAATAAAAAATTGCCATTAGACGAAATCCATTTGGAATTTTTCAAATTAATGGTAAGAATTGAGCCAATAGGGATATATTATATGTGAATGGGATAAATGAATGTGACTAGGTATATTAATAGAGTAATGTAAATGAGAGGGAGAAATGGATTGACTTCCATTAACTATAGGGTTTATAGAGCCAGCAAAGAAAATTTTAAGGATAGTATAAAAAAAGAAATTTAAAGTAGATATATTGGAGTATTTCTATGTGGGAGGGAGTATTTCATCTTTAAGCCCATTACCTTTGAGTCCTCATGTTCCTTTATCTTGGTGATGTTCTAGTTTCCCTACCTTTGCTTCAAGCAACCATTCTTACTATTGAAAGCATGCAAGGATCAAGACTAGTTAATGTAGTACTTGTCATGTGTGTTTATTTCACACCCTTATTTGTAGCCTTGATCTCTAGCAGAAGTTCCAAATGGTTGTATATTTGAGGTAGGTGGCTTACTCATGTAGGTACCCTCCAAAAACATTGCACTATATCTTCCCTAATGTGTGAGCTCCTCTAACCCCAAACTATTAGAATGCAATTTTTTAATTGAACTATAATGAAATTCTTTAATATACTAAACAACCAATGGTGTATCTTGTTAGTCTCAGATTGGTTTTGACAATTAAGTGTCAACACACTTAACCAATTCCCAAGATGATTCCAAGTATAATACAAAAGCTAAGCTACAATGTGTCCTGAGCCAAAAAATTGAATAGGTGTTGAGTGAACTTTAGGTGTTGAGTGATCTTTAGGAGCCGAGAAAAGTTCAAGTACCAAGTCACTATAGGTGTTAAGAAAAGTATAGATGTTGAGTGAAATAGAAATGTTATAGATGTCGAGTGAGACAAAATTTCTATATGTGCCAAGCATCAACAACTAGTGTAAGGAAACTTGGCAATAAAGAATATAACCGTTTCCACATAACCCATAATAGATCTGAAATAAATACAGAATTAAAATCCACATGCAAGAGAATAGACAACATACTCACAAAATTGTGACACAAGATATACCCTGGGAAACCCTCATTGAGGGAAAAACCCAGCCTCCAAAAGCATCCATCATCATGTATTATTCAGCAAAAAATACCATTGCCATACAACCATGGAAGCCTTCATGGCCATAGCCACAATTGAGAAAACTATGTGAACAAGCATGAATCCACACATCCCATGCCATGCTTTCAACCTTCACAAATGCTCCCTTGGCTAACCTGTCAAGCCTTGTCCCGCTCGACTCTTGCCTTTTGTCTTCTCCTTGTCACTCTCTCTCTATACAACAACTACCCTTGTGGCTGCTTATATAGTAGCAAGTGCCACAAAACCACCAAGTGGTATTACATAAACCATGTGCTAAAACCATGTGCTACCTAACCCACTGACCCCACATTTAATATTGGGCATTTAATTCTTTTCCCCAATATTAAATAATTACATGAAATATTTTCACAATGTTACAATACAACTCATCAAGAATATTCCATGGAAATATTTACATGTTGCACGTCCATCTAGGTACAACATTACATAATAAAAATAAAATAATAAAATAACAATATTATGCAATGTGTGCAACACCCATTATCTCAACAATCTCCCACTTGTTGTATACATTGCATAGGGTCAATCGGTAGCCACATAAATGAACAAGGGAACAATCCCTCCTAGCACATCCACCATCATGGATCAAAATACACCAAGTGCTCCATCCTGGTACCCGCAACAAAATCAAAGTATTCAGCATCTCAAACATGAATGATCTCACCTCCTATTATGCCACTACCACTGGACATACATAGAAGCCATCCAAAGAGAAAGCCACCCAACCTGTTGCATTAGAAGATCATAAAATCCTGTACCAACTAAAATTTCAAGCACAAATAACCTGATCCAAAGGTAATCACATGTATCCGTAGTTGTCAAAATATCCATAGCTGAAATAGCACCCACAGCAAAGTGCCAAACCCATCCAACTATCCATACCTCAAAGGTATAACAAGTGAATCTCATATCACTAACATATCCAATCTGCAACCTGCAATCACAAGCCTCAAGAGCAATACCTTCCACATATATACCAAGAAGCTCCCACTGCAAAAGATAATGTCAAATCTATAACCAATCCACTCAACACATCTCAAAGAAGTGAATCCATGTAGTATCAAGGACATCCACAATACATAAACCAATATCCTGCAAGAAAGAAAACTCTCATAACAAGTCTCCAATACTCTCCCAAGTTCTCCACAACCAACAGAGGAAAGAGAAAGAAATAACCATGTCATCTCTCACATGACATACATGAACACAAACCAGTGATCACAATCTCTAACCAATCTCAAATCCAATGTAAGCAAATTTGAACATCTAGGAAGATAACCAAGACCAGAGAAACCATGCAAAACATAACCTGTATCATGTCCTTCCACATGCACCTCTAGATGTAAACTGTGCAAGTATGATCTCCTCAATAAAACCCCAACAAGAAGCCTCAACAACATCCAAACCATACCATATAACAAATCATGGATATAAGCCTCTCACAAGAAGATCAAACTCAATAAACCCATTCCTAAACCAAGGAATAACCATTCCTAATCCAAGGAATATGCCCAATATAAAACCATCTCCCAAACTCAACCAGCATAACAACATATGCACATGGAGATAACCAATGCTTAAACCATCTCTCAAATGAACCCTCCAGAACTAACTCATGTACCATAGCTCAAGATCCATATCCATAAAAGACAAGCATAAATATAATGCAACTGAGAGAAACAATGGGCTATACCTCTCAAGTAGCAAACTGCTGAGTAGACTAAGAGTGGGGAATGAGAATGCTCATCAAGATACCCAAGTCTCCAACCAAGACTCATCTAAGAACAATCTCCTCTCAAGTCCATATCAGGTGACTACCCCTCGGACTTCCTGCTGAAACCATCAATCGTCCCAACAAATACTTCTCTAATTCAAGAGAAAACAATGTCACCACCGTCTCTAAGTATCCATGAGCACCTATAACCAATCAATCCATGCCAACTCCAAATGCAACATAGCAATATCATGAAGTATCCTGCTTATGATAAGTGTACTCAATACCAAGAAACTAAACCAAGATCAATGTCAAAGTTCCAACCATGGCCTCAGGAACATAAACATGACAACATGATCTTACCATCTCAACTAAAGAGATAACATGCTCCACATGAACACACCATAACATGTCACAACTCTAAATGCGTATCAAGAGTATACCATGACATAATAATGAAACCATCCTCATACCAAGGATAACATGCCAAATAAAAAAATATAAACCACACCTTTGCCAAGAACCCTGTGAGTCCTCAAGATGCAACCATCTCTACACACCATGAAGAAAACCATCTCCACATACTAGGAAGAACCATCTCCACATACCATGAAGATAACCAAGAACTCCATGAGTCCCCAAGATCTAACCATCTTCAAACACCATGAAGATAACAAGTGCACCATGCAAATGTCAAAGATGCTTCTGCAGCAACAGGATCTAAGACAAACCTCCAACATCTGCAAACACTCAATAAATATATCAATGCCAACAACTCCCACTCAACCGTGGTACCAAGTCACTTATGACATCATAAAATCCATCTCCTACTTGAAGATCCAAACCAAACCAGGAACTAATCCTGCACTGTCACCTCATCATTGTCACAAGCGCCCACTGAACTGTGTATCCAAGCTATCCATAACATCATGATGAAAATCCATCCTCTAACCATGAGAATCAACCAGGACATCAAACTATCAAAGAACTCAAAGTGTCCAACCTGTCAGCATAGTCAACCACAATCCTCTGCCATGACTATACCTGGTAACAACATCTCATCCCTTCTAAATGAAGATAAAATCATGTGACTTAGGGCATAGACAACCCAAATCCAAGCCACCAATCTGAATATGCATCAATAATGAAAGATCAATGGACAAAGACAACCCATAACCAAGCTATAAATGCAACCTGTAAGTATAGACCGCTTACAACACTGCACAACTTGTAGACCCAACAAGTCATCATGCATATCCAAACCAAACACTGATAACCATATCATCATGAGACCAATCTGAAATATGAACTGAGTATACAATGACATCAAAACTTAAATCTCCAATGCCATAAACTCACAATGTTACCATAGTCAAAATATACCTATAAACTATTCAGATCAATATATCAATAAATAAATCATGTCAAACCTGCACCAAATCTAAACCAATGTGTAGAGCTCTCCAAGAGCTTTTCATTGACTACTCGAAGTCCAAAATCTGACTCTGTATGCCCAAGTTATGCCCCAATCCGTGCTCAAAACAAATAACATCTGACTTTAGGGCTCTTAAAACTTGACAAAATTTCAAAATCACAGAACCAAACCTATACCATGTTCTAGTGCTCTGAATTAGCTTTTCAACGCCTATAAGAACTCTGAAATCTGATATTCTAAGAGAAAGTTATGGCCGTTTTACTAAGACAGTCTTTTTACCATTTTTAGTACGATTTTTCATTTTTTATTTTTTTAGTGACGAAAATTCCGATGGGATTAAATTTGATGGCCATCATGGGCTGAAACCAAAAAACTCTTTCATTTCCTCTGAACATGGCCAAACTAGGGCATATTATATATCAAAATTTACGAAAATGTCGACCCGGATCCAATGGTGAGGTCTATTTTTACCTAGGAGGTCATTTCTGCAAGCTACCCCCCAAAACCCTCATTTAAATGAAACATCCAAAAAAATCTTTTTCTCCAACAATTTCACATGCCCAAATCTTTTAACATCCCATCATAACAGCAAATCCAAAACCCTCAAATCTGCAATAAATCATTCATATATCTTGCCCTTTTCTTTTATCCTCTCATGCATTCCCATGGATTCAATCTAGGGTTACAAACAATAAAACCATAGCTCTGATACCACTTGTAAGGAAACTTGGAAAAAAAGAATATAACCATTTCCACATAACCCATAATAGATCTAAAATAAATACGGAATTGCAATCCACATGCAAGAGAATAGACAACATACCCACAAAATTGTGACACAAGATATACACTGGGAAACCCTCATGGAGGGAAAAACCCAGCCTCCAAAAGCATCCATCATCATGTATTATTCAGCAAAAAATACCATTGCCAAACAACCATGGAAGCCTTCATGGCCATAGCCACAACTGAGCAAACTATGTGAACGAGCATGAATCCACACATCCCATGCCATGCTTTCAACCTTCACAAATGCTCTCTTGGCTAACCTGTCAAGCCTTGTCCTGCTTGACTCTTGCCTTTTGTCTTCTCCTTGTCACTCTCTCTCTATACAACAACTACCCTTGTGGCTGCTTATATAGTAGCAAGTCCCACAAAACCACCAAGTGGTATTACATAAACCATGTGCTAAAACCATGTGCTACCTAACCCACTGACCCCACATTTAATATTGGACATTTAATTCTTTTCCCCAATATTAAATAATTACATAAAATATTTTCACAATGTTACAATACAACTCATCAATAATATTCCATGGAAATCTTTACATGTTGCACGTCCATCTAGGTACAACATTACATAATAAAAATAAAATAATAAAATAACAATATTATGCAATGTGTGCAACACCCATTATCTCAACAACTAGTAATGTCAAGTAACATAGAATCAACATATGAGTTTGTACCTTCACAAACTCAGATGTAAACCATTTTTGAAGCTGACATAGGATAAATCTCAAAGGATCTTGAAGATAAGATTGAATCTTTTGCATTACCTATGTAATCAACATGCAGCCAATAATAAAAATGGAGAAGGCTGTAACCAATAGGAAAAGTGCAAGAAATGATTGGGAAATAAAGATTTAATATTGATCATAGATTCATACCTAACCCTAAGTCTTCAAAATCTTTAAAAGGAGGATGAACCCCATTGTATGAGCAAGAGAGAAGTGTATGGGTGAATTATAGAGAAGTGAAAAAGGGCGAAAATACTTAGTGAAGAACTAAGTAGCATTGCATAATCTAGTTGATCAAGAATAGAGTATCAAAACTTTGAAGAGTGACATATCAAATCAAGCAAGGATCAAAGTAGTCAGAGCAGAACAAGAATCTAGAATCAGCATTTGAGGATTGCAAGTCATCAAGTCAAGAACCTTCTAATACTCTCTAGCAATTGTATTAGGAATGAAAATCCTATGGACTTAGGTTGGCTTAGTAGCCATTTGTAAATCCTTTAATAGGGTGGCATTCTAAGTGAATGTACTAAAGTCCTTTAACCAGATCTACTTTTTGCAAGGTAGTTAAATCCTTTAACCAGGTCACTTTTAACAAGGTGTAAAGTCTTTAACATGATAGGCCTTTCACAGGGCAGACCATTGGATGTGGTCAAACATTGTAACCTTGAACTGTTACATATTGCTGCACTAATACTTTGTGGGTGTCATCCCCACCCCAGTTTTGCCTTCTCATTTTGGAGGGTTTCTAGGTTACCAAATCTTGTGTTATCTATGTTCATGCATTTCTTTTACTTTCATGTTTATTAGATGAATTAGATGCATGTAAATGTTATTAGCTAAAAGATTTTAAATAGGGCTAAAGTTAGTTACTTCCAATTCACCCCCCTCCCTCCAAAAGTAAATCTTTCCACTTGTAAATTCCAATTGTGTCTAAGAGAGTGAATAGTTCTCCAGTGCTAAGATTATTTGAGGTCAAATTATTAATGAGTGCTAGACCATTTTATCTAGAAGAAAAATATGTCTTGCTACATCAAAACCATTGGACTTTAGCCCACCTCTTATTCCTATCTCAATAGCTAATGTGGGTCCTCTAGTCTATAAATTTGATAAAATTCAATATATTATTGTAGGATAATATATTAAAAGGGTGTTAACTCTTTATGTCCAATCTCCATGAAAATTTAATTTCTCTAATCCAACTCATAGGTAACACATTGATCAATATGCTCTGATAAAACGAAGGATGAGATGAAATAGTTAAATAAATCCACTTTTAACATCCAATTCATAATTAAAGTCTTTTTCAATATCCAATTCATGTAATTTGGAAATACGGTATACCTTTTTGAGTTGGTGAGACATGACTTATTTACATCTAATTTGGTCTTGAGTGGTATAATGTTTCATTATAATTTAGCCTCAAGAAAGAAGAATAATCACCAATGCCTTTTATCTATGTGCATGAGAATTGAAAGTACAATCAAGAGCTACATCAACATGGTACAACACTCTTGGTGGTTATCCTTGAGCAAGACATAATCAAAAAATTCAATAAGATGTTCAATAGATTATCTTTTAAAATATCAAACAATATAACACATATTATTAAAATCTAATAATCTTAAGCAATATTTCATTTGCAATCCTCAAATATTCACATTATAAAATTACTCTTCACTAAAGTCATTCGTTCTTCAATATAATGCTAAATCATGGAATTCATTTTTGCACTCCCTTACCAAAAGTTTGAAGCTACATATTGTTGTTCTTTGATGAAATTTCATGCCACTCAAATCAAATTCATAAAATTTTATGTTAGGATTAACCTCACACAGAAATAACAATTACATGCAAATATAACCAATAATAGAAAATATTAGATCACATAAACTAGAACACAAGAAAACAAGAATTAATGTGGTTCACCCAATCCCTAGGCTACATCCACCAACAAAAAGTCCAATATTATTATCTTCCAATGACTAAAACCTGATTACAATCTGTAATCCATTACAACTCAATACCACTACAAGAAGCTACAATATCACCATTCATCATGAAATCCCTAACCCAAGCCTTTTTATACAAGTTTTTTTTGTTTACAAAATTAGGGCTAGAATAATAGAAAAATAGTAGCAAACACCTTTCACAATATAAGGGCATTTTTGGCTTCAGGGGTGTTGCCCCCAAAAACCCCCATGGGGCTGTTTCCCATCAACCCCACCCTATCCTATGATAGGGAGTGCACTTCGAATGCTACCCTAGGACCTCGTAGGGGTGCTACCCCTTAACCCCATCTTGGGAGTGCTAACTCCAGACCCCCATAGAAATAATCTAGAGGGACCTATGGTTTTCCCTAAAAGTTAGTTTGGTCAAATCTATGGTCTTCTCTAAAAGTTTCGTATAAAACAAGCATTATTTCTTAGTGGAGATCATCTCGATCTTATTCTTTTGCACTACTCTTTTCCTGAGTGTTGGAAATTTAATTGTTCATTTTCTTAGAATCGGAACTTTGATCCAATTCTCCATAATGTCTATATTTGGTTTTAGTAGGTTGGCTCCACTATTTTGTGCTCTCTATAGTGCCTACCCTTAGTTTACATTCAGTTATTATGGCCAAACTCTTTCAAGCTAGTTTATGTTTATGCTTGATGATTAGTAGCATTATTTTCCATATTATTAATGTTTTTTTCATACTTAGTTGATTTTATGATGAGACTACTTTGCTACTAGTTACTTCATGTATGTATGATTATACCTTGATGATTATTATTTATTGTGATTTTAGTTATTTAATGATGATAGTTAGATGTATTACTTATACATGTTTTCTATGTCTACTTACCCCATACTACATGTGTATGTTGTGAGTGTATGTTTTCTTTATGTATGATGCTTCTAATGTGGTAAAGGAAGGGAGACGTAGTCACCTGCTAGTTGGGATCTACACGATGTACCACTTCCTTCTATTGTCTATTTAGTTTAGAATATATATGTTTGTACATGTATGGATTTTTTGTAGATTGCAAGTACTAGGTATCAACTTCCCTAAATTTCTAAGATGAGCATACCCTATAGCAATATCTCAATGGTAAGAGAGGGGAGATAAATTCTTGAGTCCAAATCCTAACCTTTAAACCAATTGTCCTAAAAAATTAGGACAAGTATCTGAGATGATTACCCTTTTGAATTCATCATTTGATGTAAATTCATGATTATAACCCTTGAATTTGATCTTGTATGTGGTATTTTATGATGGCTTTTCTTATTTCGTCTTGTAGGTCTTTGGTGATTTTTCTATTAACTAAGTAAAATTAAAAGAATAATTTATGATTTAATTTAATGGAAAATTATTAAGGTAATTTCAATATTTAATTATATTTAATTAATTAGAAAATTAATTAAATAAAAAGAATTAAATTTAAAGAGAAAATTATAGTTCTAAGTTTAGAGCATAATAATATTTATTTAATTTAATAAGAATATATTTAGGAGATCATTTTTAAATAAATGCTAAATATTATTATTACTTAAGTTAATAAATATTTTATTTTAAAAAATGCTTCAAAAATTAAATAATGAGAGAAAGATAAATTAATTTATTAAAGATATTTTAATTTGCAAAAAGTGTGCATGAATATCCAAAAATTAAATATGAGATTGTGATCAATGAGTTCCCTCATGTGATCACACAATCAGTGCCCCGAATTTAGGGGAGAACTCCATGTCAGAGATTGAGAGTTCTTTACATAGGGACTGGGATTTTTGGAGAACGGATTTTTCAGAGAGAAGGTTTTGAGAGAAGAGAATTCTCTCACAATCTTTGGGTGGTTGCGAATTAGCATCACACTTAGGTAGAGCCTTGTGTTTTATTCACCCAATGAATTATGTTTCTTCAAAATTCCTTTCTACATCATGTCTGTTGAATTGTTTTTCAAATTTTCATTGTGATGAATCTTTCAATCTTTCATTTTGAATTTACTATTATTCTTATCGAATTCTTCTATATATGAGGATTGAAAATTAGGAAACCCTTGTCTATGAATTGAATAGTTGTTATTTAATTAGAATTAGTTTTGAGTTCAATTTTAGATTGAAAATTTGGTTGGATCTGGGTTTCCCTATCAAACTAAATTTGCAATGTTTATATATATATGATTTAGGAGGAGCTTGTTTTGAAAAAGTTTTATATAAAAAAAAATTTTAAATCTTTTTGAAAAAATAATTTTGAAAGGAGGTCGGGCCACCAAACCCCCACCTCTCTCCTTATCCCCTCCCCGATGGTGAATGCTATCATGGTTGCTCGTAGTGGTACTGCGATTGTAGCAATAGTACCTTGTACTGCTGCTACAGCTGTAGGATGAAGGCTAGCTCATAGATAGCCTGCCAAGGCTGGCTCATAGGCCTAAAATGCTTCTCCAATGCATTTTTAAATTATTTTATTAATTATAAATTTTATAAATTAATTATTTATTAATAATTTTATTAATAGTTTTTATTAATTATTAATTTAATTAATGATTAATGAAATTTTAATATAGTTTGTTCTAAATAATTATTAATTTATTTAAATTAAGTTTTTGAAAAAAAGAATATTAATTTCTTAGTTAATAACGTTTAAGTTAATTTTTTGATATTATCATTTAATAATTTTAATTGTCAATAAAATCGTAGTGATTTTAATTAATGGTCAGTTATTATTATTATGATAACAATTTATTGTAGATAATTATTTTAAAGTCATCTTATGATATAAAATTGTGAACTTTGGAATTTCATAAGTTAGGGATAATTGTGTAATTTTTTCAAATATGAGAATGGGTTAAGTTGTAAGGGTTAAAATGTAAATCTCATATATTTGAAAACTTAAACCTTACTCTTAACTTAGACTATGTGTCTTCGAATCAAACAAAACTCTAAAATTTCATTGTTAATTGTATGTGTTGATCTCAAATTGGTTTTGAAAAGTGAGTGTCAACACACTTAAGCTATTTACTTAGTTCATGTCAAACTAGTAATACATGCTGAGCACAACATGTAAATATTAGACCATACTGAGTTGCAATAAGTGTCGAGTCATTCATATGCCGACTCACTCAAGTGTCAAGTAGATAGACCATGCTGAGTGATTCAGGAGCCAAGTAAATAGTGGATGTTGAGCAATGTAGGTGTCAAGTCATAGTATACAGAACAATGCATGTCAAGCATCAAAGACTTCATATGCCAAGTAAGATAGTTTTGACATATTTGTTTGTAATGGTGCAAACAACTATGTAAACCATTTTTTAGCTGACTTAAGATTAAATTATGATATTTTGGAGATAAGTACTAATCTCTATTTAGATTCCCTATGCAACTACATGCAACCAATTAGTAAATGAGAAGGATTAAGTGGAAAAATGGATGAATCTCAATTGTAGATTCATGTCTAATCCTATGCCACAAAAGTCTTTTTAAGGAGGATGAAGCCTTAAACTCTTAAAAGATAGAGGAGTGAATGGTATGTAATGTTTAATGAAATGAATGAGTGAACAAGATAGTTTACAAGCAAAGAATTCAAGGTGATGTAGAAGTTATGAAGAAAGTGTGAATTGCAGAATTAGTTAGAGAAGAGAAAAGGTTAGAGAAAAGGAAACAACATTGAGAAATCTAATAAAAAAGGATCAAGAAGACATTGTTTAGATGTGATCTATTATTAGGCAAGCAAGTGCCAACCAAAAGATCTATGTTGAGACATTTTAACAGGTGATTTTAGTCAAATCTCTTAAGTAGAGCAGTCCTAATAGGCTATATGAAATCCTTTAATAGGGTGCTTACTTAGTTGTAAGTTGAAGTCCTCTAACAAGGCACACTTCTAATAGGGTGAGACCTAACAGTCTTTGTAAGTCTTTAATAGGGTAGACCTTTAGTAAGGTAGATCATTTTTCATGGTCAAAACATTGTAACCTTCATTGGATACACTTTATTACTATAGTAGTGAAGATTTGTGGGTGTCATCCCCACCCTAATTTTACCTTCTCACTTGGAGGGTTTTTGGGTAATCATATATGGTGTTATGTATGTGAATGCTCACATGGTTATATGAATTAGATGTATATGCTTTACATGTTATTTTAGTTTACATATTGAATGCATGCGATGGATGTGTGGTGAATGTTTTATGGATCCAAATTTAAACTACTGAGTCACCCCCTTGCTAACTCTCTCAAATGTTTACTTTTCCTATCGTAATTCCAAAAATTGGTATCAAAGCCTTGTTCTCTGAAAGATAATCTTTGTAGCTTTAAGGAAAGATATTGAAATGGAAATCTACAAGTTGGGAAGCCTATTGAGAACTAGGAAATTGAAATACATCTCATACTATATCAACTGAATGAAGCAAGAGAGGAAGTAAAAGAATCCTTGAAGGGAAGGAAAGAATCGCTATTATGGAGAATGACACACTATAAAAAGAGATAGATACTACTTAGCTATTTGAAGATGGAAATTCCAATGAATTTGATGCAACAGTTGTAAATCTAATAGAAAAGAAAAAAGTTCAAGATGAAAAAATTAGAAATCTCAAGTGAGAGCAAGAATCAAAAGCTATACTGCTATGCAAGGTAACTAAACAAAAGAAGAAAGATAAAGAAGACAAAGCCATTATTGAAGAAGACAAAAGAATTTTGGCCAACAGATTGGAAAAGAAGTCAATAGAGCTAACCAAGATTTCCAACATGCAATTGGATACTCTAAGTCAAATGATGAATGCCAACTATGAATTGAATGTCAAGGACGTTGAGATAACTACATTGAAGTTGCAAAATAAACAATTATAGAGTGACCTAAAGAGAGAAAAGGAACTTGCTGAAAGTTTCAATAAGTCAAATGAATCCATCAAATACTTTGAGAAATTTCTAAGATCTCCTAAATCAAAAAATGATACATCATGATTGGGATACACAAGCACTAAAGAAGGAGAATCATCCAAAAGTGTAGAACAAAGGAACATCAACAGTAAGAACTCTGAACCTACTTGTCATAATTGTGGTAATAAAGGACATACTACTAATTTTTGTAGGAGCAAGTGTAAAAATTAGAACGTCAAGCCTAAGAAAATGACTCATTTTCATAAGAGAAATAAGCAAGGTCATTAGGAAAATGAATACAAAACAAGGACCATGCATACACAAAGATTTGAAGGATATTGCTACAATTGTCATATGTATGGACATAGAGCTTTCGAATGCAAATCCAAATCCATATGGTCATGAAATAGGAAAACAAATGTAAGGAACAATGACAACTCTTATAATTTGGATTATAATACAAGATATAGTTGTCATTACTGTCAAGAATATGGACATGTTCCTAAGAATTGTATTAGGACACACTTTAGTGGTAATTACAAAAGATGGTTAAGTCAAACTACATGTTTTAGTTGTTTGAAGACTGGTCACATCAATAAACATTGTCTAACTAGGTCAAAGGCACCAAGTTGTGAATTTGATAAAGGTAAAGGCAAGACAGATGTTGAACAGATCAAAGATGAGATGAACAAGACATGGAAAAAGAAAGATGTTTGCAGCACATCAAATGGAGAAGGGATCACTTCACCCAATGGGTCAGGTGATCACACCTCATCAAATTAGGAAAACAAGAGATATGTGGGACTAATATTTAAAGGCTATACCATGCATTATTTCCAAAAGGAGATAGTACTGAAATGACTACATTAGCATGAATAAAGATGCAAGATGTTGATAGGAACTCAAGATAAATCTTTAAGTTTTTCATGTTGTTGTAGAGTATGAAAAGTATTCTATATGTGTTGAGTGGAATGTTAATTGATATCAAGCTATCAAGATTAGGTAGTTAATGCCAAGATCATAGTAGCTACCAAGTGATGGAAATATCAATGGATGTCGAGTGAACTCAAAATTTGTTATTACTGAGCTTATAATTGTGTAAGCACTCAGAATTAGATGCAAGGTTTTCAAAGGGTATGATTAGTTTTTACTTATTTTTTATCATTTCAAAATTAAGAAAGAGCAAGAAGAGCAAGAGGTGATCTATAAATCCTTTAGAAGTGATTGAAAAATATTTGTACAAGGATTCATCACCACTTCATCTAATCTCGTAAGGTATTTATAAAGTACTGATCTATGCAGTTTAAATTTTCATAAACCCTAGTTTGACACAATGGCATCAAGTTCAAAAAATGTTGAAGGGAAGGAATTTTTAAATGTTCATCTAGTTATTAATGAAGTTAAGCATCTAATATTCAAAGCCATTCTTAACATCACATATAAAGAAGATCCTTCTGGCACATTGTCTCACTAGTACATTAGGCCCCCATTTTCAACCAAGATTTTTGACCAAAGGCCTATTTGGGTTGTTAAATTCATTTTTTTGAAAAAATGGGCCCGATATGGTCAAAATTTTGACCAAATTTTGACCAAATTTTGACTATGGTAAAATTGTTTAAATTTCTCCTTCAGAACATAAGAAAAATGGTCACGACAGTGTTAATTTTCTTTTGGGGTGCACCGTGACTGCAATGGGCAGGAGTTTGGTGTAGGGTCAATAGGAGAGGAGAAAGGAGGTAAGAATCTAGTCATTAGATATCATTCCAAGTTTTTTATCTATCAGAAAGTTGCAGAGGCAGATTCCAAAGATATTCAATTCTTTTACATTTTATCTTTCTCTTCTACTCATCGCAATTTAAAAAACAAAGCCACTGTTAATTCTTTTAGGTCACAAAGTTGTTTTATAGATGATTTTTAGGTTTAGGGTTAGAATATATTTAAGTGCAAGGATAAAGATGTGGAAAATTTATATTTCTGATATAATGCACTATTAATTTTTTGTATTTCTTTTGCATGCAGGGAATCTCGAGATGTCTTGGTGTTGAAAAATTCTAGATTGGAAACAAAGAATGTAATATACCATAGCTACTTCCATTTTCTTTTTTCACTCAAATTAGCAGCATTACCTCTAACAAAATTGATCCAGACCCATTCACACAGGTTTGTGGCCATTTTACTATAGATTGCTTTGCAAGACATTAAACAAGAACTCAATCTTTGGGAGGATTGATATATTGTAGAACATCTGTATCTATATTTCTTTCCTCTCCATTCCAGTAGTTTATTTTCATCTTTCTGTATGGCTTGCATCCACAACATGACATTGTTGAGTCAGGAGTCTTTTTCACTACTTTATTTAAAGAAGAAAGGAAGCTTAGCTTGCAAGTTTTCAAAAGAACTTCATTGTAGAGTTTGGAGCCCCAACAATGTAAATACTATGAGGAAACTATACGAGATGCATTGTTATAAGTTATAGAAGCTTTCCTGGTGCAATCTAGAAGTGCCATTTTAAGGAACTATTTCTCCAAAATAGAAAATTTAATGTAGTGATTCTAGTAGATGATGTGCATATGGGTATGCTTGTGTGGGATAAAAAAGAAGAAGAAAATAAGCAATTTTCTTTATCATCTCTGGCTAAAGACACAGCTCATACTCTTGAAGTTGTGCCTTCATATATAGTCCTACTATAAATAATTATTCATTTTTTCCCTCATGCTTATGCTTTGAATGATTAGGAGTAGCATGTATCTTGTTGGTGTTTCAAACTGCTGAAACTATCAAGCAACAAAATGCTTAATATCACAATGAAATGACTCACACAATCTAGGGATTAGCCGATTTCCAATATCAACTATATGAATGAATCACTATAACCCAACTTCAACAAAACCAAATGATGGTTTCCTACTCTTCTAGCTCTACTAAACCAAGGTAGGTATACCTAGGGATAATTCTAATGCAACTTTGTAAGAAATTATCTTAGTTTCATTCTGATTCTCATCTATTACCTTCACATACATACATAGCTCACTTCAATTCTTCAATGCTCTCAAACTTATACACATCCCTTAACATCATATCTGGTCATAATTCTCCTAAAATTTAAAAATATTCCTCGAAATAACAGCTACCTAAGACTCAGGAATTAGATATAAATGAGTTGAGACCAACATTTATAATTCTTGAATAGGATTGAAATAATTTTGATTTTATAAGATGACTTGATATGCAGCAGTAGAATTCATCCTTGTTTACTTCTGATTTATAGGACCAGTGCCTTATCCATTGGGCAAGAAATTAACTATTGGCAGGAGATTTAATTCAAATAACTTGTATAAGAATTAATCAACTGCAATCACCCATCTCCATTCTTATGCAATATCCCTTTTATGAAATCATAAACCCTACTGATTTACTGAAGCATTTATATAATTGCTTGAATTAAAAGCAATAATAAAACCAACATACAACCCATCTAGACTGCATTCTACCAAATAAACCTTATTTAAATGACTTCAAAGTAAACAAACACATAAATTGGACATATAAATTGATGAAATAGGCAGGCTTCAAGATTTAAGTTTCTAGGTATTTATTTGACACCATTTCCCCACAACCTACTTCCACTCTCCCAACTGCACCTAAAAACTACCAACTGCACTCTTTAGGACCCCAACTACACCATTGATGTAATATTCATTGTCTAAGGACAATTGGGGGCATCTTGAATCATTTTGGTCTTTTGGGGTGTAATCTACTCTATCAGAGCTCATTTGCTTCACAGAAAGCACCTATTTTGATCAAAATTCACATCTAGGGTTTCAATTTCATGTTAGGACCTAGAGTAGATGACTTTTTGTTACTGATGGTCTATTTATAATATGTGGCAATCATTGGGAGAACACATTCATTGAAAAAATACTAATGCTTGTTTGTAGGATGTTGTTGAAGACTTGTGTGCTTGTTCAAACTCTATGCATGGTTTTTGTAGATTAGATAACACTTTATGTGGTTCACCAAAATTAACTTTCTATACTACTTGGTGTTTATGCATTGTTTATAACCCTAGGAGTTGCATGGACATATCATCTCCCTACGTTATTCATAGATCTTGGGTGCAAGAGAAATTTGTGCAATTTCTATAGAGAGGCCTATCTTGGACACAAGACTCATCACTTGGTGAGCCCCAGGGAGTGACCTTGAAGTGGTGATGGTTCAAAACTAGGTTTCAACATTCCAACTACTATAATAGACTTGATACAATTAATGTCATGTCAATGGTATTGTTGTGTGATAGCTCTCCTCTAGTATCTATGTGGTGTATCAAACCCTAGTTCTTAGGGCTTGGAGACCTTCTAAGGAAATTTATCATTCACTTTCCAAATGAAATGACCACACTAAATACCTTGTTTTAGAGACCAAAATCCTTTCTACCCACTAGCTCAAGGGGTCACTAATGCCCATGAAGACATCCCATATTCTCACATCCTTAGTAGAGACAATAGTCCCTAGGGAAGTAATGCCCCTTGGGAACCAAAGCTTGGTAGCCCCAAGAAGTGAGTTCACTATAAGGGAGAGCCTATGGTGCCAAGATTCTAAGTTTTCCACTCTAGATAAGCATGGATGAAATTTGGTTCAAGTGGGAATTCAATGGAATATACAGTCTTAAATCATAGGTTGTGATGTAAAACTATTCTTGTCTTATTGTGCCTTGTGTGTGTGTAAAACATTAATCAAGATAAAGAAAAACTTGCAAATTTACACCTTGGATACTATTCAAACACTTGTCGAAAAATTTCAACATTGTCAAGACATCGTAAACTTTGGTCCAAAACACTTGAAACCTTGAAAATATGGAGACTTGTAACCTTAGGAGTGCTTGGCATGACTTATATTACACCTTTGCATAGCATCCACTTAAATTTATCATTCTTTGAGCTTCATGCTTGCATCCTATTAGTAAACATATTTTTCCTTTGGATAGAAAAATAAAAGAGAACTCAACATACCCAACTACAAAAGACAAAATACACTAATAATTGGATCAATTATCATTGATTGATAACTATCCTCTAAATTAAGAGGTATAGCTCCATCATTTATATATTTTCAATGAATTTAATGATAGGATATACCTTTAATCCAAAGGTACTAAAGTTTTCTAAAATTTATCCATAGACATAGGCTGAATGCGATTGCTAGATTTATAAACTGAATAGGAAAAGAAAGCCAAATAAGTACCATAGGACTATCTAACCAATGTTTTGTATTATGAGAGAGAGAGAGAGAGAGAGAGAGAGAGAGAGAGAGAGAGAGAGAGAGAGAGAGAGAGAGAGAGAGAGAGAGAGCTAAAATTGTTATGTCCTGAAGGCAATTTTTGTATAGTTACTTTTATTTGTTTTTGTTATGTATGATATCATTTTTGGACTTAGAAAATTTTTCCCAAATGTTTCCATTGATGCCAAAGGAGGATATTATTGGAAATATGGTCAGCTATATATCTTGATGGTTTTCATTTATGGAAACATACATTCAACATTTCATTTATGCATTTAAAGAAGAAATTGTTTAAGTATTAAATAGTTTGTAGCAATTCAAAGAATAGATCTTAAGAGTATGGATGATGCGTTGAGAGTTATCTTCTGTGTAGTTGAGGAAAGCTTCATGAAACTATCATGATGATGTGTTCCATTGCATAGATGCGTATGAACAGTACGACACAAGTTATAGTAAGATTAAAAGTGTGGGTATTTAATAGTGCAAAACATAGCATAGTAGTAAAAAAAGTTGTATGAATTAAGGAATTATTTTGGTTACAAAATAATTACTAAGTTATGTTGAGCTGACTATGTGGATATTATTCCATAAGTTATTTTATATTACATCAAGCATGTGAAGACATGAAGGTTGCCAGTGCAGAGTTTTGTTAATGTGAAAGGTATAAGTAAAGATCTTATATTGCACAGAGAAGGAGGAACTTGTGTGATTAGATGTGACATGCAAACTATGATAAGAAATATCTCCAAGTTTTTTGTGATGTGAAATCTAATGTAAGATCGGAAAAATTTTGAGTTATAGTAGCCAAGAAAGTATTGTATGTATACCTATTTTGTGAAGGAATTGAATTGTATAATTGCATGTTAGGGCAGTGAGATATTCTTGTGTGTAATAGTTATACCAACTCCTAACAAGGTTGTAGCAACTCCTAATAGGGTTGAGGATTCTGACAAGGCCTAGTCCTCTATCAGGGACTTGAAATAATATATGTACTTCATAGAATCCTAATAGGGTCAATACACTTAATATGATTCTATTGTTTAGTGAATCATCTAGTGGGTATCGTCCCCACCAGGATTTTCCCTTGGCCGGGGTTTCCCTGGTTAACAAATAATGGTGTTATGAGTTCTCTATGTGCATGTTTATATTTACTATTCAGCAATTATGGTTTACTTCCATATGCAAGTTAGAAAGTAATTAATAATATCCTATTGTGCGCAAAAGTTTGTAGAATATTGATTCACCACCCCCCTCTCAATATTATATATTTCTAGCATAATAAAGATCTTTCCAAAAACATAAGTAAGAATATATAGTTTTAATATATATGCATAAATTCCATTTTCATTAATATATATAATATATTAAACACAAGATATATATGTTAATATATATATACTCCCACACATGACATTAGAAAAAATTTAAATAGAAATAAGGAATGGGAATGATCATTAGCAATAAATTATGCATTTATGCCTACCTGCCTTTAATTTGTCTAACTTATTTCCTTCTCATGTATGGCCACACCACCTAGTGTACTTTTCTACCAACATATATACACTTAGGTCACTTTTAGAATGGTCTAACTTTTCTTAATTTATATGCCCGAATGTTTATATTCTAGGTGATAAGGACCAGTCAAACATGCAAACTTGAATGATGTACATGATGTGAATATAACACCAAACCCTTAAATGGGTCCAATCAAAGTGCCTTAATGTGCCTTGATTTTCACCATCAATATCAGTTATTATAGTTAGAAGGCCTCCCCTTGTCTTTACTAAAAAGATTAATGATGACACATCACTTATTTTATAACTAGTGAGAGAGTAAAGTGATTCATCCTTATGTGTCTCTCATAATATAGGAGTAACTAATACATCATCTAAATGAGTGATAGGAGTGCATGAAATAAAGATTTTCTGCATTGTATTCAATCAGAGAGCATGATAATCTTTATGTAGAGGCATCATCTTAGTTTATATAGAATAGAGAAAATTTGTAGAGTTTTTAAAGTGGTTCTTATTGCTTTCCACTCTACATATTGTTAATCTACATCTACTACCAGTGTGTGCGATTAGCAGAGAACCATTATATATATGTGTGTGTGTGTGTGTGTGTGTGTGTGTGTGTGTGTGTGTGTGTTAATCCCTTATTCATTTCACACCCTATCATGATCATTAGGTGAGAGTCTTTCACTGCAATCCATTTGGTGTCAATCTTCCACTGGGATTCATTTGGTATGAGTATTCATTTGTTTCTAACCCACATTATGATGCATAATGTCAAGTTGCAACACACCAACGCCGCCACAATACTCTTTGTAAATGTTGGAGATAGACCTTTGTGGACCTCAATTGTAGAGATCCAATATCATTCATTAAAAAGTATATTAAAGGAACCCTCTTCTTAGAGGAACAAGAAAGTGGTTCATTGTCCATCCATTTACTAGAGCTCTGTATTGAAAAAAATGGGTTTGTTCTTCATATAGAATATTGCACTGAACATCCTTTAAGGTATTTTGTAGTGAAGCACTCCTAAGCATCCTTGAGTTCACAAACTTGTGAGTTGGATGGGAAGTCTAGAAAGGATGCTTAGAATATTCAAGGTATTCTTTTATTTTCTTGCATTTATAGTTAGGGTTTGATACCATGTTGAGTAACATGGATCATTTTCTATAAATGTAATAACATTGCCAATGTTATTAATGATTTCAAAATGCAGATTTGGATCTCATATAAATATGTGAGGAGGAGACATGTCTCTATAGTTAACCATCATTATATTAATAATATAAATAACTATATGTATAACTCATCTTTAAGCATATATGTAATATGTTATTATATTATTATATAATAATATATAATGTATATTATATAAAAAAATATTACATTACATATAAAATATATAGGATATTTGTCTTAAAGATTTTTTACCATCAAATCAATCTGATAGAAGCTACAACCTTAACAAAATGAATCATCACCTCATCACCAAGTTCAAAAACATGATGTCTCTTAGACTTATCAACATTCACTGTATAGTTTTGATTACTTTTTTCCAAGTTCAACTTCACTTCTTCATGAAAAGACTTCATAAAATCAAAAAATGCTTCCCCTTCTCTCTTCTCTTCACTAGCAACATCCTCCAAATCTGATATACCTCTAGGTTACATTCTAATAACAATCTCAAAACATGTTTTTCCTGTACTCCTATTCACAAAATTATTATATGCAAACTCATCTTGTGCCAATACAATATCCCAATTGCTTGGCTTATCTCCAAATAAACATCTCAAAAAATTGCCCAAGCTTCTATTTACAACCTTTTTCTTTCCATCTATCTGTAGATGGAATGTAGAACTAAATCTCAACTTAGTACCCATCTTCCACAAAGTCCTCCAAAAGTAACCAACAAACTTACAGTCTCTGTTAGAAATAACACTTTTTGGGAATCCATGCAATCTAACAATATCTTTGAAGAAAATCTTAGCAATATGCACAACATCTCATGTCTTCTTACATGGTATGAAATTTTCCATCTTAGAAAATCTATCCAAAACAACAAATATGGAATCATACCCTCTTGCTATCTTAGGTAATATAAGAACAAAATTCATACTAATGTCACTCCAAGATTTCTCAAGAAGAAAAATAGGTATATAAAAACTAGTATTCTAACTTGCTCCTTTTGCAATTTGACAAATTCCACAAATCCTTACAAAATTCTAAACATCATTATACATATTTTGTTGATATAACTTATCCTTAAGCAAAAGAAAACTCAATGTCTTATCAATTCCAAAATGTCCATCCAAACCACCACAATGTTTTTTGTTAATAAAATTAACTCTCATTGGACTTCTTGTTATACACAACTAATTATCTTTGAACAATATACTTTCTTGAATGAAATACTCATCATACTTACTTATTTGATTTGATAGATTTGGTGCTCTGGACTCTCTCCAAACCTTAGAAAAAATAGGGGTAGTATCAAAAAATTCCTTCATTTCATCAAAACCAATAACTTCAACCTTCATCTCGATCATCAAAGAACATCTTATGTTCAATGCATTAGCAACTCGATTAGTAACTCCACTCCTATGCTTGATCACAAATGTAAAAATCTGCAAGTATTCAACCCACTTCAGATGTCTTTGATTCAACTTATATTAACTTCCCAAATACTATAAAGATTTATGATCAATATACCGCATAAACTCCTTAGGAATCAAATAATGTCTCTACTTCTTCAAGGCTTTAACAATAGCATACAACTCTTGATCATACACATAATGCTTCCTTTTAGCACACAGATATAGTGTAAATACCCTGTTGTATTATCTTTTTCATATGACTAATACAAAAACCAATAGAAAACCAATTGAATGCTGAGAATAGATTGCCATTTTTGTCATTTCAATTTGCTTATCAGAAAGTACAATGGAAGCAAACTCAAAACCCCTGCATACTATTGGACTGACTGTATATGTACTCTTCTTGAAAGAAAACAAAAAAATTAGACAAGTCTCAGACCATCACAATGCCTTGAAAACTCATTTATATAGATATGAGTTGCAACAAGAAAAGGGAAAATGTGATTGAGAGGTGTCCAAGGAACAAAAAATTACACAAAAGACAAAAAGGTCACAATAGAATGCCAGGTGTATCAAATATTCTTTCAGGTAGGCCTGTTCCTATTACTGTTGTACTTATCAACTTGTGATTTGTCTCTCATTGTTCCCAATCCTCAAAATACATGGTTGCCAAGCTAGCCAATGAGGGATGATCTTGTGATGCCTTCAGATCGGTTTGTTCCTGTGGGTTTTCACTACTTTCACCTTGAGCAGGCACTATTTCATTTTCACTTTCTTCTTCCTTCAATTCTGGTGCTGATGTTTCAATGACCTACACCTTATCTTCTTGTTCCCTATCATTATCTGAACTGCCTTCCTCCAATTTCTAGTCTGAAGGAATATCTATCATCCATGTGTTAAACTGTATGTCATCTGGCCAGCTGAACCATAGGATATCATCCTGTTTCTTTAATATATAATTAGCCTCCTTTTCAAAACCAAAAAATTCTTGCCTCAAAGAATTAAAAAAATTGGACTTTAACCAATTCCTC
The DNA here is from genome assembly GCA_028749045.1 of Cupressus sempervirens. Classification (NCBI taxonomy): domain Eukaryota; kingdom Viridiplantae; phylum Streptophyta; class Pinopsida; order Cupressales; family Cupressaceae; genus Cupressus; species Cupressus sempervirens. Next base: position 700,648,517 of record CM053789.1, on the reverse strand, counting down.
TGTCGTGGTGGCCCACCAGGCATGCCCCTTTTCATTAACAACTTTATTTATCCTTATGCAGAAAAGGTCATCCAGTTCTTTATTCCATTCATCCTTATTTTTCAATTGGTTCTTTCTATCCAAAGCACAAGGAAACAGATAACATTTTTTATTCTTGTATTTATTCAAATAAGAAACAATTTTCAGTTGCAAAGCAACTCTCCTGTGATCAAAATCTATCAAGTCATTAGCAATATCATATAATTTTTCAATATGGTCATTTGAAGACCTTATAACTGAATAACATAAAAGCATTATTTCTTTTTTCCTTTTTCCCCACTTGTTAACAATAGGCTTGAGGATTTCATCATGCATTTTTAGTTGCTCCCGTATACTTATTACTCTTTCCAACTGATCAAAAAACAAGGGCCATTCAATCTTATCTACCAAATACATTAGGGCCTTTCTAAGCTTATCCTCATATTGCATATTTAACTCTACATCTAAAGCCCATAGCTTATTTTTTTCTTCTTCAAAATCCTCAGCTGTATAATATTCTAACCTTTGAGGTGTGTCTGGTAGTTCTATAAGGGGGGTGGATCTAAAAGGTTCCACTGGAGGACAGGGGTATGTTATTCTTGGCCTTGTGGACTTCCCCATTACCTTGTTTTCAAGTTCAAATATCCTTTTTAACTCCGTATTATAAGCCTCAAGAAGTGTTTCATATTTACCTTGTAACTCAGACATGGCTTGTTCCTCCTTCTTTGTAGTATCCAAAAGAAACTTGGAAGATTCCACATTCCAAGATGTGCCTGAACATGTGAGGTATCAGTAACTCTTCTCACAATTAAGCTTCCCATCAAGCCAGAGTCATCTGACTATGATGATGTGGCTCTGGATCCTCTTCTCAGTGACCAATTGACCAATGCAGCTTGATCTTCAATGAATACAGTGCCTTGAAAGTTCTCTTTATTATAGTCTTGCAAAGTCAATTTATTTGAAACAAAACTAAGAAGTAAAGCATCAACAATATCCCAATTTGGCAATAATAAAATGTTAGATGCCTTGACCATTTTTCTCCCTTCCTCAGGGCTTATATTCTACAATTCATTTATCATTTCTTCTTTAGTTTGGTTCTGAATGGAAGTTTCTTCCATTTTTGGATGCTCTGTTTTCATCTTTTTACATTTCTACTAAAAAATGTTCATGTTTACCCTCCATGCAAACTACTAAAAAGCCCTAGATTTAACAAAACTGTCATCAGTCAAAAATGTATGACTTGCCTGCTCTAACACAGGGTCCAATTCCCTACCACTATAATCTGCTACGGTTAGATCCAAACTTGGGAGGGAAGGTTCTAGAGGGTTACCCTCATCTAATTCTGCTTGAGTAATAAAAATACCTCCCTATGATCCCATTTGTTCAATTTTTTCACCAGTGAGATTTTCTTCTCCAATCCTTAGAGGGGACTAAGTGGGTGAATATTCCTCAACTTGAGGCCTTTCTTCTATTATTACCTTCTTCCTCTTACAACTAGACTCATCAGGTCTCTCCTCTTGAGCTATACTAGTGGATCCTTTTATTTGTTTGCCCTTATCTATAGTAACCCTTTTATTCTGAATTATAGTATACCCAGGCCTCTTTTGTACAATTATTTTACTAGCTCCCACATTTGGGGTGAAAGACAATCTCCTTATGACCTCTCCGACCTTATCAGGATAGGAATCAATAAAAAATTGTTTCTTTTCATTCATGACTTCCATTATTTCAGGGAAGGTATTCATGAGTTTACTTATTTTGTCAGCCTCTGTAACAACATTATCTAATGCATCATATTTATTATCAAAATAATTAATGAATTCGAAGACCCGAGAATAAACTCTCCACTTTTCCTTTTTAGTTTCCTACTCCTGCAATGAGAATTCATTCCTTATAATGTCCTCTGGATAATAAGAATCATGCTTGACCGGTCGCAACTTGATTCTATGCCTCAAAATTTGATTGAAAAATCCCTCAGAATCACAAAAATGGGGATGAGAGACAACCATCATATACTGCTCCAAAATTTTATGCAAAAAGAGCCATCCCCATTTTGTAATCACAAACTAATGGGCCATTGTGTAGGTAGGGAAAATTGACCCTAATTTCCTTTTCAACAAAAACATTTCTTCAACTCCCCCTAACTACCACAAAACTTCAGCCACTCCTACCTTCAAAGGTACTTGGTAAGGCAAAACATGAGGACTCCCTTTAAAACCATATATTCTGAAAATAGTAGAAACAGAGTAAGGGATGATATCTCCCCAATTATGTGAAACTTTCAAGTCATGGGGTTTATCCATAGGCCTAATGAGACTCATTAGTGCTTTAGGGATTCTGGGATTGTCACTCAATATAAGGCACCTCAGCTTAGAAACAAAATATCTATCAAATCTGATAAAACTAGCATTACTTGCATCCCAGGTCATATATGCACTCCATAACTGGACTGGCAGTATTTCCCCATTCTCCTCTCTATTTAGTTCCATCTCATTACCAAAATATGTCACTCCTTTGAACAAAAACATATGCATTAATAAAGAGTAGTGACCAAAATTTTTTTCCACCTTGCCCTTCACAATCCCAACTAAACCAATGTGAAATTCTTCAGCCAAAAAGGAAGCAAAATCAAAAATAACATCTACACCGAAGGAAGCAATCTGAACCATCATGTACATGAAACCAATGGGCATAAGTTCTTGCTCATCTTCACCAAAAACTCGGCATAAAGTCCTGTATATCTCTACAGCCTAGGAAGTAAAAAGACTCTTCTTAAAAGGCTCTCTAGAGGCTGTAGTAAGTACTAGAAAAGTTCCTATTGTACCAATATGTGCCCTCAGTGCACCTCCCCTTATTACATCCTTCTTTTCTTTATAGTCATTCTCTAATTCTAGTAGATTGATTTCCACATGGTAATCTGATAATGGTTCTAGGTGAAAAACCTCTCTAATTTCTTCAGGAGTAATTGAGACTAAAGGCACACCATCCTTTCTTCTTACAACCCTAATGGCTTGGTCATAATTATTAGCAATGGCTTCAAGCAAATCATAATCCATGAAAACACTTGGGACTACTAACTTTCCCAAATCAAAATTCTAGACATTAGCATGCGGGGCAAACAACTTCCTTTCTAAAAACCACTTTTTAAATAGGATAAGACCAATTTGAGTAGTTGTTGCATCCCTTACCCAATTTCCCTCGTCATACAGGCCATCTGCAATTTTAAGCTTAGGGTTTAAGGAAATGAATTTTTTAACTTGTGCAAGCTCTACAGTAGACTCTGGGAGTAATTCTAATAAATCATCATGGACATTCCTATCCATATAGTTAATTTTTCTAGAAAATGGCTTCTTAAGAGGCATTTTGATAGTATTGAGACAACTGGAACACCACAGAGGTTATAGTATGAGTACTTACTTGACTTGTTGAACTTGTTCTTCTCTGAACCTCTATAATTGATCTCATGAAAATCTCTTGTATTATACTCTATTTTTTCCACATGCGAAGCTTTCATTTATCATAAATGCATAGGACAAAAAAATAGAGTGGCGTTGCATTTCCTTTTTTAAACTTGCACCGTTTATCCATGAAAAATCCTACGACCTGGGAATGACAACTAGGCTGACTCAGCTTTCTTCTTAACAAATTGGAAATGAAACCAATGCAATACCTCCATCTATACCTTTCCTTCAAGGTTGGGGCTTCAAACTGGGCCCACAGATGACCACGAACATGTGTCATCAACTCGCTAACTTGTTATACATAACTCTCGAGGACCTTTCCACAACAAGCTAGCGATAACCACTGATCTTACTTTAATTGTGTGGTAGATAATTGAAACAATCTTTAAGTACACAATGGTGGGTCCCTTGCTCGTTAACTCGCTATACTTATTTATTGCACATCTCCTCATAGCGAGTTAATGAGCATCGTTGATCTAGATTTGATCTTGCAATCAGCAATTTACTACAATACTGGTGGGCCACCACTCCCAAACTCGCTATACATAACTTCCAAGAACTTCTTCATAGCAAGCTAATGATGGCCTTTGATCCTAGCTCGATCTCATGATCCAAAATCTTTGTACTTTATACACGAGAAGTGGGTCCATGATACTGTTGTCACTAATCTGGCTCAACATGCTGGCATATATATATATTTTTGAATCTCTTAATGACATCACATGTCTTGGGACTCACCATGTTTATGACTTTTAGGTGGGTCACTATGTCCCTACCAACAAAAAAACAACAACTCGGCTAGTGACATGGCGAGCTCTGACAAATCAAAGTTTTCTAGCTCAAAGATATTTCAACAAGATGCCACCATGTAATTTGATATGCATAGCTCAGCCTTATCAGGGCCCACCTTTCAGAATTTTTTAGTTACATTACCATTTTTTGAGCAATCGCTACATTGCTACCGGCATAAAAACCACAAATCTAGCTAGCGATATGGCGAGTTCCAGTAAGCACTTTAAAAACAATGCCTGAAAAAAGAAACTACAAAAGACAATAACTTGCAGAGGGACAAAAGTGAAACATGTAGCATATCTTCCTCAAGATCCTCAAAATTACTTTTGATCTCAGAAAGACGCCATCTTTGAAAAATTTGAGCATTCACTATATCGCCACTGGCAAGTTAGCGACTTGGAAAATTGTCGGATAAAATTAAACTTCGGTAACACCACTTGCAAATATTTCCATGTGCCTTTCTTCTTGAAATTGACCAATCTGGGAAATAGTGTACATGGTTCATAGATCTTCTCGCCAACACATTTCATGGCACCGAACTACTCTTTTCAGTATCACATAATTCTTCGATGGTCGCTACCTCGCTATGCATAACATACGAGCATCTTTCCATAGTGAACATGCGAGAATCATAGATTCAAATTAGATCAGATGACAAGATTAAAACTCCTTTTTCAAAAGACTTAATGATGGCGATCAAGCAGGTAGGACAAGAATATTCTCTCCTTGTTGTTTGTTTTTTCTTTTCTTTTTTTAATTTTTGCGCCAGGAAAAACTTAAAAGGACAAACCTAAGGCTTTTCACAGATTTTTCAAAGGTATCAAAATATACTATGCCAAAATCTAGAGCTCTATGACTTATTAGAAATTTCTCATCTGATTTTTTTTATGATCCTAAGAAAATTTGATTCACAAAAAATTAAACCAACATATCTAATGTACTCATTAAAGGATACTTTGTCCTCAATTGAGGGATCATTTTTGTACAATTTAATGTGAATAGCACACAAATTGTATTGCACATTTATCTACTAGATGTTGGGTACATCGATTTGACATAATAAATTTCTTAGAGGATATAGAAACTTACTAATTGTAAACAATGGGTATGTTCTTAGAAAAAAAACCCATACTCATTGTAAACAATAGGTATGGACTTAATGCATATTTCATGAGTTGTGGTTCATAAAAACCCATACTCATTAGCTTGAATTGTTTTTTTAATACCAAATGCATTGAGGTGATGCTTACAATTTGAATTCATAACAACTATTTCTCATCAACTTAAATTGTTTTTTTAGTACCCATTGCATTGACGTGACACTTACAAGGTTGAAGTATTGCAACTTCCTAGAAGGTCTGCCTACTCAATTCCATGATGATCCAACTTTCCTTGATCCTTGGGAGAATGATGCAGGAGCATCAAGGTCAAGTTTGAAGGCATGAGAAGACATTAAGGTCTCAATATAACCAACATGACCATGTTAGAACAGTTGATGTAATAAGACCCTCTGAAAGTCCTTTTTGATATGTTTTTAATCATTTTAGTTACATTTGAAAACATTAATTAACAAAAACCATATGTGCAGATATAAACATTAATCACAACATGTCCAATTTATTTTTAGGTATATTTTCCTATGAAGAAAGACCATGCCTAACAATATGAACCTAGAACAAAATAATGAGAACAAAATAATGAGACAATGGCTGCATTGTGGGCTCAGTTTCAAAGAAAACCTGATAAATTTTATTGTCCTTGCAAAAAGTGTAAGGGCTTAAAGAATCAAAAAATTCTAATCACAATAGACCAGAGTCATTGTAGGCAATATGGTCATGTTAAAGGGGGCCACAATTTTCGTCCATTGTTGAATGTGAATTTCCTACTGGAGGAACATGGAGGTGTGAATATCCAAGCTGAGGATAACAATCCCATGGAAGAAGATGATAATGTGCCAGAGGACATGATTGAAGAAGATTGTATTAAGGCAAGTGATGAAGAGGCTCACAATGATGGTATTAGCGAATCTGATAATAATGATGAAGATGGTCTTGATATACCTTTACTTGAGAAGGCACACAAGCCCTTATACGAAGGCTCCCAAACAACTCTACTGTTGGCTATAGTGTTGTTGGTGAACTTAAAGGTTATGAATAGTATATCCAATGTAGCAATGTCACATATGCTAAGGTATGTCATTTTTGTCATCTTTAATGTTAGCATACAATTACTATTCATTATATTAACAATGCATATTTTTTGTTGCAAGTTGATTAGTGAGTTTTTGTTACCACCATCAAACATTTTGCCTCGTTCATACTGAGAATTATCTAACATTATGGATCAGATTGGAATGAAGTATCAGACAATACATGCATGTCCCAATGATCACATTCTATATCATAAACAACATGAATTTGTAACAGAATGCCCTGATTGTCATGTTAGTAGATATCAGTAATATCAAATAACAGAAAAAGTGACTCACAAGGTTCTTCGATACATTCCCATCATTCCACATCTTGAATGGTTATTCAGGTGCACTAGCTTGGCACAATTTATGGATTACCATGCATGCAATAGAAGTTAGGATGACATTATGCAAATATCTGCCGATGGTTCTGCATTTAAAGAGATAGAAGAAACATGTTCACACTTTAAAGAAGAACTTCGTAATTTGAAACTTTCATTGGTAGTGGACGGTGTCAATCCATATGGAGATATGAGATCTGTTTACTCAGTATGGCCTATTTTTGTTATTAACAATAACATTCCTCCTTGGATGTCCATAAAGAGGGAGCACATAATGTTGTCAATGATTGTGCTAGGTATTTTTTAATTTTATAGTTATCTAAATTAATTTATAAATAGTGCATGAAAATGGTTATAATAATTACATAATGTTTATGTTCATTCAATTGCTAGATAAATACCAAGTTAAAGATATGTGTTAGAGTAAATAATTAATTAATAATTAATTATTTATTCTATTTACTTAAGCTTACTTAGGTCATGCATTTAATATTTTATATTTAATGCATGTAGTGGTTAGTTGTTGACAACATGGGAGTTTGTTCCTTTCTAGCATGTTCCACCTTTTTGTGGATATGTGCTGAGTTGTCATCCTTATCTTCTACCACCTTCTAGCTTGTTCTACAAGCTTCCATGAGCTCTTTATAAATGGGCTCCCTCTTTTTATTTTCAACATATCATAAGGCATTGTAAATACATATTCTTATTGTGTTTGCACATATTGTCTCTCATGTCTGTTTAGGGTTTTTCCCTTGCTCCATGCTCTTCCTCTCTTTGGCTTCTCTTTGAAAAGTTCTTGCATGCAAGGGATCTTGGGCATCTTCGAAGTTGGCTTTCCTTAACTCCAACATGGTATCAGAGCCTTTCTACTGCTACTTCGTTGAAGAAATTTTGAAGCCATAATTTGAAGTCACAAATCCTAGTTTGTTTGTGCATTTTTTTTTCAAATAAAGGGATCAGCATTTTTTTGGAGCACTTTGGGCACAAACGGGCATCACCATTGGATCCGAAACGCCATTTCTAGTCAGGATTCATATAAAACTTATTGAATTTGGAGACAGAGCTCCGGGAGGCAAATTTTTTTTTACCCGCAGGCCCTTTTGTACAATCGTACGAACGATCTCAAAAATTTAAAAAAAAATAAAATAAAATTTTGCAGTGTCGCCGAGTGGCCACCGCAGCACCGCCGTTGCGCAGCTCGTCAGCCGCTGCCCCTGGTAGCGCCATCGCAGAGCCGCTGCGGCTCGGCGCCGCCCACGGGCCACTCAGGCACCGCCCATACCGCTCGGCTCCCCAACCCTCCGTCGGCGCTGCTTCTGCTTCTTCCACCCTTGCGACCAACTCCTCTTAGTGCCAGCACTGCGCTTTGTCAGCTTTGCAGGTCCAGTCAGCGGGATATCTACAGCCCAGTCACCTGTTTTGAACATGACATGTGGCAGGCGCGCCACGTGGCACATTGTCACGTGGCCCCTACCATGTCATCATCTATACTGCCACGTGGCTCCTTTTTTGTGACAACATCCTCCAAGCCATCAAATTTAATCGTGTGACTTGCTGACGTCAGCGCTGTGTCATCAACCTACCTTGCACCTCTCATAGTTCTATTTTGAACCTACTTGTGGTTTTTTGGCCATAACTTTTGCATACAGAGGTATTTTTCTGATTTAAAAGAAGCGTCGAAAAGCTGGTTCCAAGATAAAGATTTTGGTGTAGGTATTTTTAAGTTTTGATGCATTTTTATTGCTTGTTTTTTTAGTTAAAGTTTGAAGTCCTATTTTTGACTCCAGCAAGCATATCTTTTGCGTCCCATGCCTATTTTTTGAAAACTTTATATTTTTGGAAAGTTGGTTTTGTCACCTTTTTAGAAATGTAGTCCTTTTTATTTTTTTTTGGCCTCTTCTCTTTCTATCATAGTTTTGGCATTTTTTCTATATGGTAGATATTTTGAGTGTTTTTGGCTCGAGGATCATTTTCCTGGCATGGATTCTCTTGTTTTTTGCTGTACTTTTCTTTATTGTAGCTCTTTTTCAATTTTGATCATTGTAGTTATCATTTTGAAGCACTTTTTTATATCTCACTGAGATAAAGTGTCACTTTTGCAGTCCGAGAATCATGGATGTTGTTTTGAGTTAGTTGTACTTGCACTATTTTCATAAAGCACCATGGGGGGGATTATTGTTTGCTATTTTAGGCATTCTCCCTTTGTCAAGTGAGTGTCCCTTCCATGACATTAGCCCCATGCAGAGTTAGTTAGACCGTGTCTTTATAAGTGTCTGTACCTCTTTTCCTCTCTCCTCGTTCTTGGTTCGTTTGCAGGAGATTTGGCTCACCTTCTCAGTTGCCTATCATCACACCCCATCTGCATTAAGGGGGGGTTATGTTGTTGTTCTAATGCATCCATGGTTTGATGGTTCGATAGTGTGAACTATGTATTCAGTGGTTGATCCTATATACAAGGCGATTGTAGTGGCTGGCTACCTATGCATTTCGGTGAGATGGATCATCTACCATATAGACATGCTCAGTTTGTGCCTTCTTCTTCCATGGAGGTTCATCAGATTAGCAGTTTGGCAGATTTTGCAGCTTCTTCATGCTTCAATGATGCTTCTTCATGATCACTTCTTGTTCCTGTTTTAGGGGACAATTTCCCTAGTTGGAGACTTCTTCAGTTCTTCACTAGGTTCTTACCTCTTTTTAGGGGAGGGTTTTTCCCACATGGTTTTCTCTCTTTCCCCATTTACAGAGGTTGCATTCTTCTTTCATTGTACTTGGGTACCTAAAATGGCCTCATTATCGGGACCCATTATGCATTCATCTTAGTTTTGTGAGCTTAAGGCATTTCCCTAAGTTGCACTTAAGGGGGGTGTTAGAGTAAATAAATAATTAATAATTAATAATTTATTCTATTTACTTAAGCTTACTTAGGTCATGCAATTAATATTTTATATTTAATGCATGTAGTGGTTAGTTGTTGACAACACGGGAGTTTGTTCCCTTCTAGCATGTTCCACCTTTTTGTGGATATGTGCTGAGTTGTCATCCTTATCTTCTACCACCTTCTAGCTTGTTCTACAAGCTTCCATGAGCTCTTTATAAATGGGCTCCCTCTTTGTATTTTCAACATATCATAAGGCATTGTAAATACATATTCTTATTGTGTTTGCACATATTGTCTCTCATGTCCGTTTAGGGTTTTTCCCTTGCTCCATGCTCTTCCTCTCTTTGGCTTCTCTTTGACAAGTTCTCGCATGCAGGTGATCTTGGGCGTCTTCGGAGTTGGCTTTCCTCAACTCCAACAATATGAATGTGTATATTGAGCCCCTAATTGATGAGTTGTTGAAGTTATGGAATGGCATCACTATGTATGACATCTCTAGACTGATAGGACATCGACAATTTCAATTCCATGCAATGCTTTTATGGACAATACATGGTGCCCCTGGGCTAACTCATTTTTGCGGTATGTTATATTGTTAGGATTACATATTTTTGGTGTGTTATAGTGGTTACACATTACTATTGAATGCTTAAGTTGTGTGTGATCATTGTAAATGATCCAATTATACATGATCTTTTAGGTCTTCAAACAAAAGGAAAAATTGAATATCTAGTTTGTGGTCCAAAGATGAAATGTCATCATTTGAGAAGTTTAGGAAAGAAGGTGTTTAATGAGTTTAGACACTTTCTCCACCATAATCATAAGTATCGAATTGCCAAAAAACATCTTTTCAATGGGAAAGAAGAGACATTGTCAAGGCCATGAAGAATGACACCTCATTTATGGAAGTTGGAATATGATCGACTAAATCGTCGAGGTAATGTCCAATTGGTCATTCAAAGTTTACAATTTGTATTTTGATATTGTCTTATATTTACTAATGTTGTAACTAATGCTCATGAAGGTTGTCAAGGCATCAATGACCAACTTCCTAGAGGAATGAAAAGTTATCCTACTCAATTTAGTAGGTTACCATACTACAAAGATCTCCCAATCACGCATTTGTTTGATGCTATGCATATTGGAAAGAATGTAATAGAGACACTATAGAAAATGTTGGATGGAAGGCGTGATAGAGAACAAATTGCTAAAATTTGTACTGACATTCATGAATCTAATCATGCACTAAAAGTTTTCATTGAATCAAATAGGAATGGAGACCGCATAAATACAAGTGCCCTTCCTTGGTTATTTACGGAGAAACAAAGTGATGCATTAAAAGAAGTCATAAAAAAAAAAAACTTTCCAACAGGATTTGTTGCAAATATAAGCACTCTTCTATCAAAGAAAGGTGATTTTGGGCCAGGGTTGAAGACACATGATTGGCATACCTTCCTCAAGGTAAGTCATGTTTTCTATTTACAATATACTTGTAAGATTGAATGTAGTACCAGTTGCATTATTTAATAATATATTGAAATGATCATTTTTTAATGATTGCAATTCATCCTACCTCTATCCCTTCCACAACAGTTTGACAATAGTATTAAATAAGTTATATATGATCTTGGAAAATACATGAGGTTAGAAGAGTGTTTTTTCTTAGATTTGTAGCTTTTTATTTGAAATCTTCTCTATGTGTTTTTTCATGTTGAATCTCTTTTAGGTGGTTATCATTTAAAGAAATTGATAAAAAAGATATAAAATATTGGAAGACAAAAATTCCACAACTTATGTGTGAAATGCAAAAGTGTTTACCTCCAACATTTTTTAATGCTCAAGAACACTACCTCATACATCAAGTTGAGAAGATTGAATTGTGTAGACCTGTACAAGATAGATCAATGTGGATGGTTGAGAGGCACTTGAAATTTATGAAGGGCTTGGTTCAACAAAGAGCACATCCTGAGGGTTCTATGATAGAGGGATATATGATATACCAGACCATGGTGTATATTAGTGAATATCTTCCAAAGTTTGCAGCAGGTATCCATGTAGATTGCATTTGGGATCCCAACTGTAATGACAAATTCAAAAGGGAGTACCTAACGGGGAAATGTAGATCGAGGAGGGTGACAGGTAATTATAAGTTTTTATTTTGTAATTTAACAATTCTTATCCATCATCAATATATATAATTTGTTTCTAACTAGTGTAATTGTCTTCTTTATAGTTGGTCATGAGTGGGATGCACTACACTTGTACATTGCAAACAATCTTGATTGGATGACAGTGTGGATTGAATAGTCTCGAGAAAATGGTCGCTCATTAAGATGGGATGGTGTTGCATCGTTGGTTAAAGAAGCTCATCGTAATGGAGATCCCAATGTTACGCCAATGGTACTTGATCTAATATATGGCTTAAGAGATACAAAGGTATGCATAAGATTATTAATCATGAGACATAAGTTTAATATCAACTCACAAATCAATGAGTAGATTCTTGACATGTTTGAATAATTTCAGGTCAAACACCACAAAGCTATGTACTACAATGGCTATAAATTCCACACAAAAAAGTTAGATGAAATGAAGAAAATGTGTGATTTCAGGATAAGTGTTGTCTTTGCGGTCACCGATATTTCATCTAGAACTGACATACATCCTCAACAATCTCAAAATTGATACTATGGAATTTTGGATGATATACTTGAGTGCGACTTTGATTCATTCAAAATAGTTCTATTTGTCATGAAATGGTTTAGGTTATGACTGAATCGAAATGATCCCGATACGACTATTATTGAACACGACAATAGATTTACTATGATTAATACAAGGTCATTTGAGCTAGTTCGAGATGAGCCCTATGTTCTTCCAAGTCAATGCGAGCAAGTGTTTTACTTTAGTGTTCCAAACAAACCAAGTTGGTCATTTGTTGTTAGACATGACCCAAGAGGAAGGCTAGTAAAGTATAATGTGATCGAAGAAGAAGATATTGAAGAAGCACAAAAGGAAGTATATGATTATCAGGAACGACAGTTACCCAATGATGAAGAAGAAGAAGATGGTGATGATTTTGGTCATGCTAATGATAATGATGATAATAATGATGATGATGTTGATGACGATCATGATCATGGTGATGAAGATGGTGATGATCATGGCGATGATGGTCATGATGATGATAGTGATCAAGAGGATGATGATGGTGATGAAGATGGTGGTGGTGATGACGATGATCAAAGTGACAAGTTCGATGATGATGATGATGATGATGATGACATGGATGAAGATCATGATGATCAATGAAATCTTCAGATATGATTAATGTCAACTATGATAGGGTCTTGTATGACCAAATATTTCTTTCCAAACCATATGTGCACATATAAACATTAAGTAGAACATGTCAAATATTTTTATAGATATAAACATTAGTTACGCTAAATTTTTAACTTAAGACAAATGATTTACATATACAATCTACTTTATTATTAATTTTTGTTTTGGTAAGTCTATTACTTTAATTTCACTGCTGATTTCTAAGACTTACTAATTTTTTTCATAGGGTGATATGGATGCACCATATTAGACACCTTCAATAGAGGTAAACATTAATTATTGTAAATTTTAATGTTAATATAGAAACAAATGTCCTATTATTATGTTCTTTTCTTTATGGCTTTGGAGTTATTTTGATGAAAGTATACGAATATTTGATGTCACAAATGATAGGAAAAAGCTACAATGATCGCTGATCAAATACAATCTAAAATATGGGCATCATATCTATATGACATTGGCCTTAGTACTAACCCTATATTCATCACCCAACAAATTATTCAAAGATACACTAATGAGCTTGTTAGAATTATCATCAAGGGTGACGGAAGTGAGGAGAAAGAGGCACTAAGAATAGAATTGGACCATAGAATCAATTATTTGAAAGTAAGCAGTAATAGAAGTTCAATAGATATTAATCTTTTATAGTATCTTATGGACCATGATCTCTAATTTTATGTGTTCTTGCATAGACATATGTACTAGTTGCAAGGTCACATGGTGAACATGGTCAGGATTGTTGCGCAATACCTTCGTGTAAGTAACACTTTGTTTGTTTTGATCAACATTATAACACTTACCTTTTTTTTTTGTGGATGTTTCTCACTAGTATCTCATTTGATATTTATCCATTGCAAATATCTTTGCTAACAATATTCTATTCTTCAGCTCATGATGAAGTGTGGACTCCTCCTTTAGTTGGTGGTCCACTATTGTCTGTTGCATTGTTGGCAATAAGGACCATGCAAACATCATCGTCTATGCCCAGTAGAACTGGTAAAACCTTGCTTTGCTATATTTTGTAATATGTTTTTTTTTAATATCTTTCTACAAGTTGATGAACAAAAAAGTAGCATATTAGTGCTTAAATGATGTCTACAGAAGCTTGCATACACACAAACACATGCATACACACACCACGCATACATACATATATACATACATACATACATACATACATACATACATACATACATACATACATATATATATATATATAGCCACACATAGAGAGACATGGACATAGGCAGGGAGGTAGACCTATAGAAAGCAATACTAAAATTGTCATTTAATTGTATGATGTTTCAGTTGATAGAGCAACAGAGAGCAGTACTATTGAAGTTGATCCATTTCCTGAAGCAGTTCGTGTGATTAGTACTAGTTCGTATGGAGGGACATTGTTGCTGAATAAGAAAACTATGTTTCCATTAAGAGAACGAAAGCTTTTAGGTGCTTTAAAATTGATATTATTTGAAGTGAAAATTTAGTTTACTTTTACATTACTCATTTTGGACTAATAAATCCTTTATGTTTTTGTAGGTAATAATGTTTTCTTTGAACATCTTTTTCATATGACATTGAGACTATTTGGATCCACCATACATAAAAGGTACATAGTTTCATATCATTGCTACATAATTTTTGTTTTCTTCTATTTATTGTAATATATTAAAGTTATTAATCTAACAATCTATTTTTTTTTTTAAAGTTGGAATTTACAAGCTGTGGAATTAAAAAATTAGTTGATTGCATCCATTGAGAAATTTGCAAAAAACATTTTTGACACTGGCCTACATCTGAAAAGAGCAGCAAAGAATATAAAGACTGTGAGTGATCAATATAGAAGGGCTCTTAAGGATAACCCAAAGTACGACTGTCCTCCTATGATTCCACCAATGGAGTGGAATGAAATAATAGAAGATGCAAAGGAGAAAAGGCTATGTGAAGATAGAGATAATGAAGCAGCATAGGGCAAAAATAGGTATGTCATTATAGTATTAAGTACATTGTAATCATGCACTAATTATTGATATTTGTAAATATATAATCTAAGATGTTTAAAATTGTTCATAGATTGTAGGACACATTTGTGGCTACAAAAGCGAGAATAGAAAAGGTTGGCCAACACAAACTTGGCTCTAGTGGATATATGAATCTGTAGTCTCGAGTTGTAAGTAGAGCAATGGATTTTGTAATTTTTTTTTAATATAATGTTGCAAACAGTTTTGTTTAATGAACCATACATGGAAAACTAACGTTATTAAGAAAAAAACACAGGGCACAAATTTCAATGTGGAGGTCACAGATTAAGATAGAAAAATTTCCTTGAAGGAAGGCTATAAAGTTGTGGTTGCACGTCTATGTGAAGAATCTGTAAGCCTTGCCCAATAATCTAGTACACCAAATGATATCTCACAGGTAAATTGGTCAGATGAAAAGTAAATGAAATTAAATAGTTGAGAAGATTCTTTTTTGGTATTAGTTTTAAATGTAAATTGGCTACATAACAATGTGCATAACATTTTACTGCAGCCTTCATATCCTACAATAGAACCTGCTCCTGACAAAGGCCATGATGTGCATTATAGTGGTGGAGGTATTAATTTGCTATTGGAAATTAATTATGCAATTATGAATACAATTTAACATCTTCAATTGGAATCTGACGTGTATCCTTTTTTTGAATATTTCAGAGCATGTTGAACATCATGCTGAAGCAGTGGACCATGTTCCAAGTGTTCAACATGTTGATACGGTGGTAGATCAAAATGTTAATATAGATTATGTGGCATTGTCAGGTAAGAAAAATGCATTTTATGTTGTACTCGTACTTAATTACAAACTTGTAATAGTTAGAAAAAGAAAAAGAGTATTCCAATTTATCTCATTCACTTGTTCTTGCAACAAAGCCCCCTTTAGTGTAGCAACCTCCTGCTCATCCAAAAAGAAGGAGCCATCATAATTTGAAATTACACATGCCAGAAGAGGAGGAGAATGAAGCAGTTATGGATGCTCCTATGAGTATTTTTCTTAAGATAGCTCAGAAAAAATGAAAAAAGGAAATGATGTTTTAAAAATCTTCTTTGATAAACCTTCTTGGATAATGAAAGAACTTTGTTTTAAGTAATTTTGTATGAATGATGCATATTAATAGCAATTTTTAGTTTATGTTAATGAATATTGTTATGTGTTAATGAAGTTTTGATTAGTATTGTGTATTAATGAATTTTATATCATATTAATGAATGTTATGTGATTGTATTGATTGAATGTTATAGCTCATAAATGGATGAATGAATGAATGAAGTATGTAATTAAATGATAATGGGTACTTTAGATTGGTGTTAGGGGGAGGGGGGTGAGGCTAGATGAGCTTCCACCTTCATGTGGTTGGCCTTGTTAAGTAGAGAATATTATAGTATTCTTGAAACCAAGTGAAGCTCAAATTTGTTAAGTCTTCAAACACACATCCCAAATCTCTTTAACGAGATTGAAGTTTTTTTGCTTGTAATAGTCTCATTGCAGTCATCTTTTGGTTCCTTGAACATATAGTTCTTGCTTAGTTTAAATCCCAATTATTAGATATTTGTCCACATTGGAGTTAGTTTGGCATAGAAACCTGCATATTTTATTATATATATTTAGTCAACTAAAAGCAATGTAGAAAGCATTCACATAGTTGATGTCTAACAAAAGAAGACAAGATGCATATACTATTTAGCATGGAAATCCTTGTAGGCGAATTGTCTGTGTATGTACACACACACACACATATGTACGTATGTATATAACTTCAAACAAATGTGTAGACTCAATTAGCAGGAGACACCAACCTCAAATCCTACAATGTAGAAGGAACTGACCTTTGAAATGCAAGTCAGGAAAATTGGCTTTCATCTCCATTCATGATGGAACTTACAATGATGCATGTCCACAACAATCTTTAACTTTTGAAAAACAAGTTAAACCCAAAGATAAGTTGTTTGAAGACCTAGTTGACTTTGCCAAGGCAAAAAGTAAAACTTCAGCCAGTAAAAGTGAAAGTTTTTTAAAATTAGAGGTTGTTCTCTGGGATGGTTTGTACTACATATCTTCAAGTAGCTTGCTACAAGTAATGGTTTAGGTGTAGCATTAGTTTTATTGTAGCCACTATATAGTCTTTTGTTGAATTGAGGTTTAGTATTCATTATGTGTTATATTATTCCTAGTGCACTACAATTTAATTTATTTCTTGTTACTTTTTTTTTTCTGATATGAAATTCCTTTTGAAGATTTGTATATTGAAACAAACTTATGTTCTTACCTAGAAGGTAAACGAGTTTAGTAACAATGCCAAAAGATCCATATATATATATATATATATATATATATATATATATATATATATATATATATATATATATATATATATATATATATATATATATATATATATATATATATATATATATATATATATATATATATATATATATATATATATATATATGTATATTGCAATGTATTGCTGAAGCTTGTTCTATTTTAGATCTCAAGTAGTGTGTGAGTTGTTGGTGTTTCAAACTGCTGAAACTATCAAGCAACAAAATGCTTAATATCACAGTGAAATGACATACACAATCTAGGGATTAGCCAATTCCCAATATTAACTATATGAATGAATCACTATAACCCAACTTCAACAAAACCAAAGGATGGTTTCCTACTCTTTTGGCTCTACTAAACCAAGGCAAGTATACCTAGGGATAATTCTAATGCAACTGTGTATGAAATTATCTTAGTTTCATTTTGATTCTCATCTGTTACCCTCACATACATAAATAGCTCACTTCAATTCTTCAATGCTCTCAAACTTATACACATCCCTTATCAGCATATCTGGTCATAATTCTCCTAAAATTTACAAATATTCCTGGAAATAGAAGCTACCTAAGACTTAGGAATTAGATATAAATGAGTTGAGACCAGCATTTATAAGTCTTGAATAGGATTGAAAATAATTTTGATTTTGTAAGATGATTTGATATGTAGCAGCAGAATTCATCCTTGTTTACTTCTAATTTATAGGACCAGTGCCTTATCCATTGGGCAAGAAATTGACTATTGGCGAGAGATCTATTTCAAATAACTTGTATAAGAATTAATCAACTGTAATCACCCATCTCCATTCTTATGCAATATCCCTTTTATGAACTCATAAACCCTACTGATTTACTGAAGCATTTATATAATTGCTTGAATTAAAAGCAACAATAAAACTAGCATACAACCCATCCAGACTGCATTTAGCCAAATAAACCTTATTTAAATGACTTCAAAGTAATCAGACCCATAAACTAGACTCAAAAATTGATGACACAGATATAGTGTAAATACCCCTTTGTATTATCCTTTTCAAATGACTAATACAATAACTGATAGAAAACCAATTGAATGCCCAGAGTAGATTGCCATTTCTGTCATTTCAATTTGCTTATCAGAAAGTACAATGGAAGAAAACTCAAAACCTCTGCAGACTATTGGACTAACTAAATATGTACTCTTCTTGAAAGAAACAAAAAATTGCAAAAGTCTCTGACCATCACAATGCCTTGAAAACTCATTTATATAGCATGAGTTGCAACAAGCAAATGGTAATTGTGATCTGACACATGTCTAAGGAACAAAGCATCATACAAAAGACAAAAAAATCACAAAAGAATGCTAGGCGTATCAAATATTCCTTCAAGTAGGCATGTTCTATCTTTTGTTGTGAATCATCAACTTTTGATTTGTCTCTCATTATTCTGGCTCCTCAGAATACATGGCTACCAAGCTGGCCAAAGAAGGATGATCTTGTGATACCTCTAAATCAGTTTTCTCCTATAGGTTCTCACTACTTTCACCTTGAGTAGGAATTATTACCTTTTCCCCTTCTTCTTTTTTTAGTTCTAGTGCAGAGGTGTCAATAACCTGCACCTCGCCTTCTTTTTTCTCATCATCATCTAAACTGTCCTCCTCTAACTGCTGGTCCAATAGAAGATCTACCATCCAAGTGTCAAATTGTATATCATCTGGCCAACTGAATTGTAGGATATCATTTTTATTTTTTAAAATATAACAAGCCTCCTTTTAAAAATCAACAAATTCTTGCTTCAAATAATCAAAAAATAATTGGACTTTAACCAATTCCTCTATCGTGGTGGCCCACCAGGCATGCCCCTTTTCATTAATAACTTTATTTATCCTTGTGCAGAAAAGGTCATCCAATTCTTTACTCCACTCTTCCTTATTTTTCAATTTCTTCTTTCTATCCAAGGCATAAGAAAATAGATCAATTTTTTTATTCTTGTACTTATTCAAATAAGAACAATTTTTAGTTACAAAGCAACTCCCATGTTATCAAAATCTGACAGGTCATTAGCAAATCATACAATTTTTCAACATGTTCATTGGAAGACTTTATAACTGAATAACATAGAAGGGTGATTTCCTTTTCCCTTCTTCCCCATTTATTAACAATAGGCTTCAAGGTATCATCATGAGTTTTCAATTCCTCCCATATATCTATTACTTTTACCAACTGATCAAAGAATAAGGGCCACTCAATTTTGTCCACTAAATACATTAGAGCCTTTCTAAGCTTATCATCATACTGTGTATTTAACTCTACATGTAAGGCCCATAGTTTGCTCTTTTCTTCTTCAAATTCCTCGGCTGTATAATATTCATGCCTTTGAGGTGTGTCTGGTATCTCTACAAGGGGGGTGGATTTAAAAGGTTCCATTGGAGGATGGGGGTATGTTATTCTTGGCCTTGTCGATTTCCCCATTACTTTGTTTTCAAGTTCAATTCTCATTTTTACCTCCCTATTATAAGCCTCAAGAAGTGTTTAATATTTATTTTGTAACTTAGACATAACTTGTTCCTCCTTCTTAGTAGTGGCCAACACAAACTTAGAAGAATCCACATTCCAATATGCTACCTGTACATGTGAAGTGTCAGCAACCCTTCTTACAAGTATATTTCCCATCAACCCAGACTCATCTGATTGTGATGGTGTGGCTCTAGATGCCTTTCTCAACAACCAACTGACCAATGCAACTTGATCTTCAATGAATGAAGTGCCTTAGAAGTCTCTTCTATTTGGGTCTTGCAACTCCAATCTACTTGAAACAGAAATTAAAATTAATGCATTTGCAATATCCCAATTGGGCAATAATAAAATGTTAGATGCCTTTATCATTTTCCTCGCCTCCTCAAGTCTTATATTCTACAATTCCTTCATCATTTCTTCTTTAATTTGGTTTTGCATGGAAGTTTCATCCATTTTTGGATGCTCTATTTTCATCTTTTTACATTTCTCCTCGAAAATGTTCATGTTTGTCCTCCATGCAAACTACTAAAAAGCCCTTGATTTCACAAAATTGTCATCAGTCAAAAATTGATGACTTGCCTGCTCTAAT
This sequence comes from Cupressus sempervirens, assembly GCA_028749045.1. Taxonomy (NCBI): domain Eukaryota; kingdom Viridiplantae; phylum Streptophyta; class Pinopsida; order Cupressales; family Cupressaceae; genus Cupressus; species Cupressus sempervirens. The sequence goes on along the minus strand of CM053789.1, from coordinate 700,628,046 downwards.
ATAGGGTCCAATTCCCTACCTCTATAATCAGCTATTGTTAGATCCAAACTTGGGAGAGGAAGTTCTGGAGGGTTACCCTCATCTAGTTCTGCTTGAGTAATAAAAATATCTCCCTGTGATCCCATTTGTTCAACCTATTCACTAGTGAGCTTCTCTTCTCCAATCCTCAAATGGGACTGAGTGGGTGAATATTCCTCATCTTGAGGCCTTTCTTCTGTCATTACCTTTTTCCTCTTAGGACTAGGCTCTTCAGGTCTCTCCTCTTAGGCTATACTGGTATATCCTCTTATTTGTTTGCCCTTGTCTGTAGGAACCCTTTTATTCTGAATTATAGTATATCTGGGCCTCTTTTGTACAATTATTTTATCAGTTCTCACATTTGGAGTGAAAGCCAACCTCCTCATGACCTCTCTGGCCTTATCAGGATATGAATCAATAAACAATTATTTCTTTTCATTCATGACCTCTATTATTTCAAGGAAGGTATTCATGAGCTTACTAATTTTTTCAGCCTCTGTAATAGCATTATCCAAAAGATCATATTTATTATCAAAACAATGAATGAATTCTAAGACCCGGGAATAAACTCTCCATTTTTCCTTTTTAGTTTCCTTCTCTTGCAATGAGATTTCATTCCTTATAATATCCTCTAGATAATAATAATCGTGCTTGACTAGTCCCAACTTGATTCTATACCTCAACATCTAATTTAAAAATCCCTCAGAATCACAAAAACGGGGATGAGAGACAGCCATCATATACTGCTCCAAAATTTTATGCAAAAATATCTATCCCCCTTTTGTAATCACAAACTGATGGGCCACTGTGCAGGTAGGGAAAATTGACCCTAATTGCCTTTTCAACAAAAACATTTCTTCCACTCCCCCTAACTGCCATAAAACTTCAGCCATTCCCACCTTCAAAGGAACTTGGTAAGGCAAAACATGAGGGTTCCCCTTGAAACCATAGATTCTAAAAATAGTAGAAATAGGGTAGGGGATGATATCTCCCCAATTATGTGAAACTTTCATGTCATGGGGGTTATCCATAGGCCTGATGAGACTCATTACTACCCTAGGGATTCTAAGATTGTCACTCAATATGAGGCATCTCAATTTAGCAGCAAAATATCTATCAAATCTGACAAAACTAGCATTACTTGCTTCCTAGGTCATATCTGCACTCCACAACTGGACTGACATTATTTCCCCATTCTCCTCTCTATTTAGTTCCATCTCATTACCAAAATATGTCACTCCTTTGAACAAAAACATATGCATTAATAGAGAGTAGTGACCAAAAGTTTTGTCCACCTTGCCCTTCGCAAATAGAACTAAACCAATGTGAATTTCTTTAGCCAAAAAGGAAGCAAAATCAAAAATAACATCTACACCGAAGAAAGCAATCTGAACCATCATGTGCATGAAACCAATGGGCATAAATTCTTGCTCATCTTCACCAAAATCTCAGCATAAGGTCTTGTATATCTCTATAGCCCGAGAAGTGAAAAGACTCTTCTTGCAAGGCTCTCTAGAGGCTGCAGTAATTACTAGCAAAGTTCCTATTGTACCAATATGTTCCCTTAGTTCACCTTCCCTAATTACATCCTTCTTTGCTTTATATTCATTCTCTAATTCTAGCAGATTGATTTGCACATGGTAGTTTGATAATGGTTCCAGGTGAAAAACCTCTCTAATTTCTTTAGGAGTAATCAAGATCAGAGGCACACCATCCTTTCTTCTTACAACCCTAATGGCTTGGTCATAATTCTTAGCAATGGCTTCAATCAAATCATAATCCATGAAAAAACTTGGGACTACTAACTTTCCTAAATCAAAATTCTAGACATTAGCATGCGAGGCAAACAACTTTCTTTCTGAAAACCACTTTTTAAACAAGATAAGGCCAGTTTGAGTAGTTGTTGCATCCCTAGCCCAGTTCCCCTTGTCATATAGGCCATCACCAATTTTAAGCCTAGGGTTTAAGGAAATTAACTTTTTAACTTGTTCGGGCTGTACAGTAGATTCTAGGAGTAATTCTAATAAATCATCATGGACATTCCTATCCATATAATTAAGTTGCCCAGAGAATGGTTTCTTAGGAGGCATTTTGACAATATTGAGAGAATTGGAATGCCACAGAGGTTATAATATGAGTACTTACTTGACTTGTTGAACTTGTTCTTCTCTGAACTTCTAAAATTTCTCTCTAATGACAGAAGAATAGTTTCACGTCTTTACCAGGCTTAACACAAAACAATCAATCAGGCTCTTGTGCTTAGAAAATTTGCAATCTCTATTCGTGTGGAACTGGAATTAATGAAAATCTCTTTTTTATACTCTATTTCTCCCACACGTGAATCTTTTACTTATCATAAATGCGTTGAATAGAAAAACAGAGTGGCGTCGCACTTTCTTTTTTAAACTTGTGCCGTTGACCCTTAAAAAATCCTACGATTTGGGAATGACAACTCAACTTTCTTCTTAACACATTGGCAGTCAAGCCAATAAAACACCTCCACCTGCACCTTTCCTTCAAGGCTGGCGGTTCAAACTAGCCCCATGGATGACTATGGACATGTGTCATCAACTCGCTAACTCATTATACATAATTCTCGAGCACCTTTCCACAGCGAGCTAGCGATGATCACTGATCTTACTTTAATCATGTGGTAGACAATTGAAATAACCTTTAAGAACATGATTGTGGGTCCATTGCTCGTTAACTTGCTACACCTAATTTTCACACATCTCTTTATAGTGAATCAACAACCGTCATCAATCCAGACTTGATCTTGTGGACAGAAATTTTACTTCAATAGTGGTGGGCCACACTCGCTAACTCGCTATAATTAACTTTCGAGCACTTTTTCATAGCGAGTCAATGCCACCCTTTGATCCTGGCTCAATCTCATGATCAAAAATCTTTTTACCTAGTACATGGCAAGTGGGTCCATGAAATCACTGTCACTGAGCTGGCTCAACATGCTGGTACATATATATATTTTCTAATCTCTACATGACATCACATGTCTTGGGCCTCGCTGTCTGTGACTTTCAAATGTGTCGCTATATCGCTACTAGCATAAAAATCAACAATCCGGCTAGCGATATGGCAAGTTCTAATGAATCAAAATAAGTTTGCAGATTTGTGTATTAATTTAGTCCATTCTCTTTGTAATGTTGCATGTTTTAGTTTCAATTTTTTTATAAATTATAATAAATATTTAGCATCTAAGATGAAATTAATTCAATTAAATAATGAGAATATGCAATAATTAGTATTGTAATGATAAAGATGATTTTTAATTTATCTTTATATTAATTTGAGCTACTCATTTTTTATTATGTGGATAGTTATAAATGCTATAATTTGTGTGTTTTATTTTTTTTGTAAATTGATTAATTATATATATTTATTATATATAAAAACATGTATATTATCTTAGTTTAATTTACTTTCATATAGTTTTTGAATATTAAATCAATTAAAATAATCTCTATTAGTAATCTGATATACGGTTCCTTACTCCTAACATTTTCTATTAACCATTCCTAAACTATACTATAACTATCCCTTACATCTTGCTTTACTTCCTACCACCCCTTATCTAATTTTACCACTAATTCCCTATCCACTAGCCATTAACCCTTATATCCTTTAAAAAATAACAATATTTAAGCCAAATCTTTTATTTACTACATTTTACTTTACTTATACATCTCCCCATACAAATTATATTAATCCACTTAACATCCCTATAATCCCAACCTGACACCAACCTTCCCAAAATTCATGTGACATGGGGTCAAGTGAATCATTACTTTTTTTGTTTTGTGTTTGATGAAATTGACTTACTATAGGGAGGTTTGTCAATAAATATATGATAATACTAAGTCCATAAAATACTTGAAAACTTCATCCTTTAAATCATTCACTACACATCCATCTCACAATCTATGCATGTAAACTAAAATACCAAATTAAGCATAACTATTCATAGCTTGAAAGTAAATAAGCATTCACACATATGAAAGAAGATATGATTACCCAAAAACCCTCTAATGAGAAGGTAAAACTGGGGTGGGGATGACACCCATACATCTTCACTACTACATTTATAAAGTATATCCAATGAATGTTACAATGTTTGATCATGAAATATGATCTACCCTATTAAAGGTATACCCTATTAAAGGTTTACAAAGCCTATTATGTCTTACCCTATCAAAGGATTTCACGACCCTATTAGAAGTGTGCCTAGTAAGAGGACTTCAATTTACAATGAAGTAAGCACCCTATTCAAGGATTTATCTCAACATGTTAGGACTACTCTATTAAGAGATTTAAATGATTCACCTATTAAAATATCTCAACAATGATCCTTTGTTAGAACTCTACTACTTGATGTTAGATCACCTCTTTGCATGTATTCTTGATCCTTCTTTGATTAGATGTATCTCTTCTATCCTCTAACTCCTTTACTATGTTCTCCTCTAACATATTCTATAATTCATGTCTCTAGATCACAATTCCTTAGTCACACCTTGATTCTCTTTTTGCATGCACAAAATTCTTGCTCTACTCATCTCCTTACTTACATTCTATATTAGGGTTTACCGTCCTTATGAAGATCTTGGTAACTTAGGGTTAGGTATGAATCAATGATTGTGATTCACCTATTGCTTAATCCTTCTCTTTTTTCTGATTAGTTGTGTGTGTTGCATTGGGATAATCAATCAAGATTCATTTTTTTCATCTAGGATCTCAAAATATATCCTTAAGTTGGTTCCAAAATAATTTACATAGGAGTTTGTCCCATTACAAACAACTATGTCAAAACTATATAACTCAATACTAGAAGTCCGTGATGCTCAACATCAACTACAACTTCAATGCCAGAACTCAACATCTGAATAACTCAACATCCTTTGATTACTCGGCTCTTGAATCACTCGACATAATCTATCTACTTGACACTTGAGTGGATTGGCACCAACTATTTACTCAACATACACTAAGAATCTCACTTGATATGCACTATCTGACATGTTATGCTCCAAATGTATTACTTGTTTGATATGAACTAATCTTTTAAATGACTGAAGTGTATAAACACTCATATGTCAAAACCAATTTGAGATTAATAATCTTCCCCTTTGACATGAGTGGAAAAAACACCTGGTCATGCATGAATATCTTTAACTTATAAGCATAACTTAGATAATCACCATCTTTACTCGGTATAATACAAAATTTCAAAATTTCAAAATTTTGCAAAACTTCACTTTACTATCATACCTCAAAATCTTATAAATTCCCTTGAGTTGATTATTATATCTTGAATATTGAATCAATACTATTGCTAAGTAAATATGCATATGCTATAGTTTGTTTATGTCTTTGACTCGCCCTTTATTTTGTCTCCCCCAAAACTGTATCTATTCATCACTTGGAGTCAATGTCACTAAAACACTTATTATGCTCCCCCTTTCTTATTTCTCCTCCTATCTTATTACTCCTCCTTTTTGACACTTATGTCAAAGGGTTATACCTAAATAGTGTGTTTATCTAAAAAAGATTTATGGATCTCAAGTATTAGCTTCAAAGCTACATCCCAATTATCACAACCTACCTCCAATGATTTGATTTGGATGGCTGGATTGGCAACAAGATAAACTAAGCCTTCTAGTTTAGAAAGATGGGTATCTTTTTGCATTAGTACTCTACAAAGGCTAGCTCCTTGTGAAATATTTCCATATGTGGGGTCAACATGGATTGGATGCTAATCAGTGTGGCCCAAATATTTTCTTCTTGAGCATGCACTAGGTCAACCAATTGACCTTGGGAATACATCAAATTCTTGAAGTTCTTCTAACTTTGAGCTAGAGAATTTGGTAGAGTAATATCTATTAGCTTCATTTTTGCCTCCAAATTGTCAATACGGCACTGTACTTCTTGTGTGAACAAATTTGTATCACACAAATTGGTGTGAAGTAAGAAAATATTCTCTAAGATTTTATTTACACTTTTAGTCTTGGTTGCTAACTCAACCAAGACTAAATGTGTAATAGAACTTGATACCTTGTCATTTACCTTTCCTTGAAATTTTCTCTCAGACCATTCAAGTAGTTTGACATTTGAATCTAGGTCTGCATCATTGATGTGTTCTACAATGAATACCAATTGTTCCATGATAGGCTTGTCTTCTTTAGGTGCTGGCAGGCTAAATGCATCAATAAATATATTCTTGATGTCTTGTGATGCTTGCTTCTACCTATGCTCCCTTCTGAGTAGCTCTTGATGCTTTTTCCTTGCAAGTGCATCTTGTAGTATGCCCATTTGTTCAATTGTGATTTTTGCAAGGTCAATCTTTGGTAGGAAAATCACTTCATCAAAGTTGACATCAATAAATGATGTAACCTCACCTACCTTGGATGTACTAGACCTTGGTGATTATAATGGTTTTTTTTCTATACTCGACCTAACCATTCAACCAAAGTAAATAACAACAATAGAAAGATTCACATAAACAAATACACTAGATATGTTGACTAGGGAAACCCTTCATCAAAGGGAAAACCCCAGTGGGAATGATGCCTTCAAGATGATGTACTAATATAAATATTCCTTGTTAGAGTATAGACCCTATTAGGAGTCTGTTACAACATTTAGTAATATTAGTCCCTGTTAGGAGACTTTGAATCCTTGTTAGGAGATTCTAGCCCTGTTAGGAGTTGTGGTACAATATATGCAAGAAGATCCCATTGCCAAAACATGCAATTTCAACTATGAGAAGGGCTCATTGCTCAAACAAGTAATTTACTATTATTTATCTTCCCTGCTTGTTCTTTCCTCTATCCTATCAACAAGACCAATTACTATTAGACCTTGTAGACTAGGTCATAAACCTCAAATCCAAATACCAAACCTTGGATCACTCAGAAAAACCTTGGCAATGAAATTTCCTTTACTTCGGCACTACTTTTCTCAACTTCACATTCTATACTCTCTGCTACTTTCCAAAAATTCATAATTAACATATATACATGCCATGATAAAGGAAAATATCCTTCCTTTATACCAAGTCCATTAAATAATTCCTTGAGTTGGTTGTTAATCCTTCTCAATTAATTATTATAGGACCACATTAAGAGCATGTTACACTTAGCGATAATACAAATCTTCCACCTTGCAACTTGAATAACATTTTCTACACTTAATATTATTATAAGTGACCTTATCCATGCCATCCTTAACATGTCTTCTCCAAGTCCTCAACCTTGATCCTCAATATATCAAATCTGCTAAGAGATATAACAAGTTTACCCAAACATGCCTCTATAAACTCTATCTTAGAACAAACATTACCAAAACTTTCATAACTTCTTCTAGACTTAGCCTTTCTACTTCCGATGTTAACTGAATATGCTAGATACTCAAATGTATCTCTCATAACCATGAGTGGTTGTTATGTTCAACTAGTCAAGCATATCAAATTGATCTTTCCATTGTTCTTCTATTAGATACCACATAAGACATCAAACATGCTATATTGACATCAATGACAAACTTAATCATGAGTGTTACATATTATCATCAAACCAATATTCCAAAAATATCTCCAATCTTCCAACAAGGCTATGTAGTCAAGTTTGAATCTTCCATCTTTCCTTTTCTTTCTTTTCAATTTCAATTGCATCTTGAACTTGTGTTGTAGGTAGATGAGTATCTACCTGTCTTGTTTGAATTTGTGTTCCATCCTATGCTTGAGTAGAAACTTTTGGTACTAAAAAATTTTGCACCAATTTGTTGATGTTAGCCATGGTGGTTGTTTCTTTCCTTTGATACACTACAATGGGTAATGTAGGTTGCATCATAGTAAATTAAGGGGTTTTTGATGTCTCGAGTTTCCACCTCTATAAATGTCTTCTCTACCTCCTTAAGTTCATCTACACTCACCAATATAGGGTGACTACATAAGTTTTCCTTGGTGGTGGTGTCTAGTAGTATATTCTTCATGTCCTCCTCTATTAGTGAATTAATGTATTGAGTCATAGTGTTAGAAACATCCCTGATCTATATGATTTTAGTGTCTACTTTTGTCACATGTAGTGGATTGGCACTCAACATTTGTGTATCTGGTATACTCTATTCTAGTTGCTACTCATCTTCAATTATTGCCTATTTTTGTTCCCATTCTTCAGTTCCTTCCATATGTTCATCCTTCTCAGTATCAACTTTAGTAACCTCAATTAATTCTTGCTCATCTTTATCTTCACCTACCTTAATAGGTTTCTCCTCAATTACCTTAGATGTTTTCAGCCCATAAATTACCTTCCAGATTTGGGTACTTTTCAGAACAACATCTTCAATTTTAGTTTGGAGAATATTAAATGCATGATACTTAGGAGAAAATCTCCTTGCATACTTCATTATGGCTTTAGTCATCTTAGCTTTACCTAAATTTGGCATCACTCTTACAAGTGCAGTCTCTCTAATATTCCTTTCTATTGTAAGACTATATTTCCATCTTTTCTCAACTCTATCATATAAAGTATTTGGTAGAGTGTTTGAAATCTCAATTAGAGTCATCTTAAATGTTACCATCATGGCATATATTGACTCTTCTACTTTATCCATTTCTAGCTTTCCATGTCTATCAAATCCAATATGTAAAAATCCACTCAAATCTACATTATTCTTTATATTTTCACATAGATTATCTAAATCAGAAGGACTATGACTTACCACTTTAAATTGGCTATTATCATCAAATTCTATCCTCTCTTCATATGATTTAGTTGGAGGAATGTACTTTCTCCTTTGTCTCTTCTCAGACACATCAACATGCAATTACTATAGATGCCTCATCCACATTGACTTCATATCCTAGTGATCTCATCCATTAACCCTTGGAGCTACAACTTGTACATTTGTGAAATCAGTATCAACTAGAAAGAAAACCTCATTGAAATGTTTCTCAACTAGTGGCACTAGTATCTTGTGTCTTTGTTTCATTGACTACTTAAAGTCCTCAAAATAGATAGTCATAGTAGACTCAAAGCTCTCTCAAATTTTCTCAATGAATTTTCCTATTTGTACTACAATGGATTTGTTTCTCTTACATGAAACTTTTCCAAAGGAAGGAAATATGTTCTGCACATATAAAAATATACATACAAGTATTGATCGAAACTTGCATTGTGCACTCTTGGTTTTCATCATAGCTCAGTATCAACTAGATTTCAGTCAACAACTTAAGTGAAAATTTTTATGCTTGACAATAACATGAAAATTGAAAAACTAAAAGATTTCTTCAAGATTCTAAACAAAACTTTGCATCTTTCTTCATGAAAATATAATCTTTTCAAAACTAATTCCTTGGAAATAATTATGATATATTATTTAAATATCATTCCCACACATACCTCTTGATTTCTTAGTTGGAGGTGGTGTCATCAACTAACCCATTGGGTGAAGAGATCCCATTAGAACTTGATGTGCTGCAATCTTCCTTTCTCTTCCATGTATTTTTCATTTCATCTTTGACATTCTCAACATTTGTCTTTTCTTTGCCTTTGTTGAATCACTGCTTGGAACTTTTGACCTTGTTGGGCAATTCTTACTTATGTGACCAATCTTCAACCAACTAAAACATGTAGTTGACTCAACCATTTTTTGTAGTCACTTCTAAAGTGTGTTCTTATGCAATTCTTAGGAACATGTCCATACTCTTGATAGTAGTGACAACTATACCTAGTATTGTAATCCTAATTATAAGACTTTCCATTGTGATTTACTTTTGTCTATTTGTTTGATGACCACTTAGGCTTGGATCTGCACTCATATGCTCTATCTCCATACTTCTGATAGTTATAGGAGTATCCTTCAAATCTTTGTGTGCTCAAGGTCTTGGTTTTGCACTCATGTGTCTGATGGCCTTGTTTGTTGCATTTGTGGCAATGACCCATGAACTTCTGCTTAGGATTCTAATTTGTAGTCTTGCTCTTGCAAACATTAGTAGTAAACTTGTAATAAATTAAATTTTAAATAGTAAATTAGGATATTTGGCAATAATTTTAGTATTATGTGTTGTTAATGAGTAGTATCTAATTTTAGATAGGGAAGTTTATTATATAATTTTATTTTTAAAATAATTAAATTTAATTAAATTTAATAATTAGAGTATAAAATAAGTTTATTAAAGTTTCAGCTAAATATTATATCATTTTTTATTAAAAAAGCTATTCACATAGATTTAGCATAGTAGTTCTCCAAGAGTTTATATCAATTAAATTTTAGAAAATTTATTTCAAAAATTTCCTATTTAAAATTTAATTTATTACAAGTTTACAACTTCACTATATTAATTATTAGTTTTTTTTGATAAAATTTAATTGAAAATAAGAACTAATAATATTTATATAATTGTAAAAATATATTATAAAGGTAAATAGATAAGTAAATTTATTATTGTGTAAGAAGAGGTAATTATATGTTGAATTTGGTCTATAAGATACAATCCTAAAAAATAAATTAACAATGATACTATTTAATAATACTAACACAACTATGCTTTTAAAGCAATTATATTTGATTCCACTAAAATATATATATACTAATTAACATCATTTAAGCTAACACTTTATTTAATACAAAACAAACAACTCTATTGCCAAAAATCCTAATTTAAAAACATACTAAAAACCTATTTTTTTTAAAAACTATCTAAAATCTGATACTACTCATTAACAACTCATAATACTAAAATTAATAAAAAGTAAAAATAAAAATTAAGACATTAACACTACTAACTTAACTTTCAAACAATAAATTTTCAATGTTTTAAAACATTTAAACTAAACTACCTAACAATTAAAATCTACATTTTAAACTTATTTTAAATAACTAATCTATCTTTAAACTAAAACTAAATTAATTATCACAAACAATAAATTTAGTTAAGAACTGAAAACTAAATTAAATTTATACTAACTTAAAATTAAACTAATCTAATACTAATTTAAATTTAAAACTAATCTTAATTTAATATTAATTTAAATAATTAAAAAAAACTAACTAACTTAATTCTAAACTAATTTTTAAAAGACACATATTAATTAAATTATATATATATATATATATATATATATATATATATATATATATATAAATAAAAACATAATCAAAACTAACAATATATATATATATAAACTAACTTATACTAAAACTAGAACTTACATTATAACCCCAAACCCCTAACACTAACCGCCCATGACCACAAACTTCCAACTTCCAACCACATGGGCTTAGGACCCCATAAATATTTTTCCCCACCCTCACGTTGCCCCAGGACTATTTAAAAGCACACAACCCAAAATCGTGCAGGGTAGTACATTTTGTAGGAGCTGACGGAAGTAAGGGAGGTAACGCAATAGACTATTTAGCAGGTGCATTTTCGTGGCTATTTAGCCAGTATTCAGGCATTCGCTATATCGCCATTGAAAAATTGCAAGTATTTCCCATTAGCGACTTGGCGAATCGCTGGATATTTTTGAACTCTAGTGACACCACTTGCAAGTTTTTTCCCACATGCATTCCTTCTTGAAACTGACAGGTTTGGGATGTATCACGTGGTCATAAGATCATCTCGTGAATACATTTCATGTCATTGGATTCCACTTTTCAGTACCACAGGTAATTTTCCATTGATCGCCATCTCGCTATACATAACATATGAGCATCTTGCCATGTCAAGTATGCAACAACCGTGGATTCAAATCAGATCGGACGGTAGGACTAAAACACCTTTTTCATGAGACTCAACCATGACATCCAAACAGGCGGGAGAAGAATATCCATTCTTCGCCCCTTTTTTCAAAAAGAATTCGTGCCAGGGTAAATTGTAAAAGCCAAACCTAGGGTTTTTCACAAACTTTCAACTTGGTCAGCATACTTATATACACCCCATAGGAAGTACATCTGTGTTTCATAGCAGACTGATAGTGCAGGGAAAATCTGGGGTACTTGTCGAGGTGCAAATCTTTAGTTATTTAGCCAATTAAAGTCATTTATCTCAACATATGGCTACTGAAGCTGTTCATCTAGACAACATGATGAAGATGAGTGGTTAGTATGTTCTTCAAGTTCCTTTCTAAATTTTTTACTATGAATTTGTTCTAGTTGCAATACAATAGTTTTACAAACATATTTCCACTGATACTACATGGATCCTCAAACTTGAGTTTATAGAAGTCTTAGAAAGTGCATCTTTTAAGCTAAATTTCTCTCATGGATCATATGTTACAGCTATCAAATTATATATCAGATTTGTGTGATCTCCATTAGGCACAACTGTACACATTTGTTGGAATTGTTGGAAAAAAGATAATAGGAAAGGACTAACACCATGCTGTAGAAAAACTACATATGTTGGGTTGTTTATTATTTGTTTCTTATTGTTCATAAGTAAAAATGGATCTGTCATGTAACTATGCACCTCTAGCACAGTTATTTTATTATTGCTTTTTACTGCATAGTATTTCGTGGAGTTTGATATATTTATAAATATTGTATGTTGTCAACATATTTATTCAATGGCTGTAAATAGTAACACTACCTATGATTATGAGATTCATGCTTGCCTTATAGGTTTTATGAGATTGGTGTTGCAGTTGCTCTATATGCAAATGTTGGATATTCTCAGTCTAATATATTTATTGCTTTGGCTCACCCAGGATGCAGTTCAGTAGGCCTTTTTAATCATTGTATATTTTGGTGGAAATGATTCTTTGGATCCTCACCCCTCAGGATTAGGTCCTCATGTACCACTTCCTGAATACATTGAGAACATTAAGAGAATTGCAACCTATCTCCAGGTACAATTTTCATCAGTATTCAGTGTTTAGATTTCTTCAATTTCGTTTGAAAGATACAAATATTTCAATTTTTATGATGACAATTATCTAATTTGAGTTTGGGGTAAACAAATTAGGACCTCTCAGAGTCGACATGCTTGATTTTTTTAAGTTGCCCACCTATTAATGAAGATTTGATTAGTAGTGCTTCAAGGTACTATTCTTCTTGTGTGTGTGTAATGGTTCACAATTTCATGATTCTGTAATCTACCTGTTTGGCCTAACTTTTTTGGATTCTATAGTAGTATTTTTACTCCAATAGTATGGACAAATGAATTGTGTCATTAGTATTCTGAAGCCTGTGTACAAGTCTACAAAGAGATGGGTGTCAAGGTTATAGATTCATTACTACACTTAGGAATGGGCTCATCTTCAATCTTCAAAAGATTGAATATGAACCCATTCCAGACTATAGTAATGAACCTCAAAGCTCCTTCAACGTGAGCATATCATGTCCTTCAGATGATCTTTCTAAAGCTGCTCTAACATTGTATCCTTCAGACTTTAGTTTATATATACCAACAACAAGACTACTTTGCGTCATTAGAATCATAAATAAGGAATGCAGAGGTAAGCTTTTCTGGGTTTTTGCTGAGAAAATGTTGATATTAAAGTAGTGGGGTTGCTTGGCATTTTATACAAATTTGTTATGCACAAATAGGAATAAATTGAGTTTGAAATGATATATATCAGTTGTTATCTCATTTCAAAATGTGGTTAGCTTTAGGAATTCTTTTATAAGATGTTATATGAAATGATTGCTAGCTAACACTTGCCAAGGAAACATAACTTGCTTCTTCCCACAGTGAATTCTGCTCAAGGTTTTGGCATTATGAAGTGTAGCCCAGTTCTTTATGTGCCAATGGAAATATTGAGAATGCTAAGAGATGGCATGGTTACTCTCATTGATGTTATTTCTTTATTGCATTATATGAGATTCATTACTACACTCAGGAATGGGCTCATCTTTAGTCTTCAGAAGATTGAAGATGAGCCCATTTTGAGTGTAGTAATGAATCTCAAAGCTCCTTCAGCCTGAGCATATGATGTCTTTCAGACGATTTTTTTGAAGTTGCATCAACATTGTATCCTTCAAGTGTTTGATTCTTCATCTTTCTTCTTTATTATTCTATAGAACAATTCTTATGGTTTAAGTTTTTTAGCATCAATTTGTAATTTCAGTTGGAAATCTCTATATATCTTTTCTTGCCAGACAAGGTTTCTTAGTTTTTATGTAAATGTCTTTTCTTTTGCAGCTTGGACTTGAATTCATCACCAATGTTCTTTATACTCAGCCAACAATATATTTGTACCAAGTATAGTGCATTGTAATTGCTTACTCAAGAATACTATTTTTATTTAGTTTTATTTGCCAAGTTTCCTTTTTAGTTTGATTTTGAGCTGGTGATGCTTGAGACTCAAATGCCTACAAATATTTCATGCAGTGTCCAGTCTCAAACCTTCATCACTAGGCAAGCTCCTAGCTCTTATTACAATTTTCTTACTGCAATGTCACATCTACTTTGCATGTGATTCTACTGACCTAAAGGATCATTAACCACAAACAACAGTAGTCTCCTCTGCCCAAGATAATACAACTTTTCTTGGATTTAAATAAGAAAATTGCATGAGCATTATTAGTGAGGATTTGTGTCTGCTCAGAAACTTCTTATCTAAGAAAGCCTTCCTGAGGGTTGTGAGCTTGTGTACTTCTCCTTTACATCAAAGGTTCAATGCGAGCATGTTGCTAAGACCCTTCCCAAGGTTACAAATGCAAAGTGAACTAGTTTTTAATGCCTCTCACTAGCAATAATGCATGTTTTATTAGCCCATTATCTAGTTGGTTCACCTTTATTTCAAATTTAATGCAGGGACGAGGAGCTTCTTGGTCAGGGTCTTGCATTGAATGATGAATTAGATCGTGTGCTAGGGAAACACAACTCCGTTACTACAAGGTCTCTTGTTACATGAAAAAGAACAAAAGAGAGTAAACTAGAATAAATTTGGTAACTTTCCACCTTTCAAATGTGGATTATACCTGTGAACTATTGCATAGAGAGAGAGGTGGGGTAGGGTGTTGTAGAACTATTGCATAGCCAAGGAGACAACAAAGGAGCCTCCTTGTCTCCCCTACCCCCACATGTGAGAGAGAACACTATTGCATAGAAAGGTACGTAGGCAACAAAGCAAGAACATGCACTAGAGTTTTCCCTAAACTGGGTGTTCCCAAAGGTAAATAACTAAGGTTGTTCCACTTGTTTATTTTCATATTTTCCATTTGAGTGTATGCATTAGAATCTATTATCAATAACTCTGCATAATATCTATGTTGGTGACTTTATCCATTGGAATTGGAATGTGGAAGACAAGTATGTGCCAAAATTTTATTCTATTTAAGAGCACATGCTTTTCCCTCTTGTTTTATGGTCTATGGCAATCCAAATGACTATTAGAAAAACCAATCTCAAAGTTTAGAATGGTAGAATGATAATATCTTCATGAGTTGATTTATAATCTTGTGTCATCTACATTGAAATATAAGTATAATAGGTTAAATTGTAGGTTCAATTCAGGAGGGGTTAGGGCACATCTTGTTTGTGAATTCTTGTAATTTTTAAACGTAAAGAATTAGTTTTTGGGTAGATTGTTATTCATGATCTTTGCCTTTCTACTGGTCTATTGGCAATTGCTTTGCTAACATGGTGCTTCAGTGCCTGATATACACAAAACCTCTTGCAACCTATCTACTCCATGGATTGCATTCTCAAAAATGTATGTTATCATTTTTCAGTAGATTTATCCTTAGACACAGGCATTGCAATATTAGTTGTGGCTTGAAAAAATAATAACCTATACTATTTGTTGGGTCTACTCAGGTTAGAAGAAAGACTGGTGCTTCATGTGTGAGCTTGAGTTTTTTGTCTCAAGGGTGAGAGTAGGAGATGGTGCCTTATCACCAATTAGAATACTTTCTAGAATTAAAAACATTGGCAATCACCTTGGATATGGAAAATAGGAACATGCTCATGAGTTTTTGAGGTAACATGAATTGCAAAGTGCTTAGAGTCTTTCAATTTTTAAATCATATCAACATATATCAAGATAGAAATGCTCATAGAAAGGAGTATTTAAGGATATGCTACAAATTGTGTGCACACAAAAATTAATCTCCATTGATGCACTTAAACATACTTACATGGCACACGCATGCATGCTCGCATGTGTGCGCGCACACATAGATTGATATCTTGTTTTTCTTTCTCCTTTTAGATTTGCAGTTGATACTATGCAGTCGATATGCATTGATGAAGCTAGTGGAGAGGAAGGCATTCATCCAATAGCACATGTGACCATGTTCATTCAACAAACATTTGGTGGTTATCTTCAGTAAAAGGTGGTGCTAGTATTAACTTTAAAATTCAAAAATGTCAATGAACAAATACACGTGATTTGTATATTTTGATTATAAAATTTATTTCTGTATAAGGAGTTTAGATTAGGGGAGTTGGCCTGGTGAGCTAACATGGCGAGTCAACTTAAAGTGGCAAGTTGGTGGGGCAAGTGGGGGTGACTTGGTGAGCTGACCTAGAGAGTTGGCTTACAGGGAAAACTTGGTGAGTGAACTTAAAGAGTCAACTTGGTGAGCGTACTTCAATTGTCAGCTTGGCGAGCTGATTTGGGGAGCCAGCCTAGCAATCTAAAATGATGAGTGGGCTTAAAGTGGCAACTTGGTGGGACGAGTTGGTGAGTTGACTTAGCGAGGCCAATTAGAGACACGACATGGCAAGCTGACTTGGTGAGCAAGCTCAATGAGCGGACCTAACAACTGACCTTAATGAGGCACTTTGGTGGAGTGACTTCATGACTGAACTCAAAGAGTCAACTTGGTGAGCATACTTGCACTAGTACATTTGGGTTCATTTTTTGACCTTTATTGGTCGAATTTATGACCCAATTTTTGACCAAATTTGACCAACCCATTGGTCAAAAAATTTTTGATTGAAAATTTGACCAACTCACTATTACATGATTTGTCTCAATCATATAACTAATTATATATTCTTCATATTAGTTACTGTCAGTGTTTTTCAGGCATTCTATAAAACAATTCACATGCTTTGCATATGATATGACATTTTGCATGTATCCTACACTCTCTTTCATCTAGCTAATGATGGATTACGCAGAGTCCTCTTAACCCATGATGCTAAAAAACACATAATCAAATCCAAAATGAACTTGCACTACAAATGGATTGTGGAAATCTTATATTGGTAAAATTGCATGCATGTCTACTAGGACAATCACAACTTAAACATACATTTGTCCTAGTAGACATGCATGCAAAATTAGCAATATTAGATTTCCACAATCCATTTGTAGTGAAAGTTCATTTTGGATTCGATTGTGTATTTTTTAGAATCATGGTTTCAGATCACTTTGCGTAATCCATCATTAGCTGGATGAGAGAGTGTAGGATGCATGTAAAATGTCATATCATAATCAAGACATGTGATTTATTTTATAGAATGCCTGAAAAAAATGTACACCTAGCTGTTGGTGGAAATTTCCACCTTCATTGGTCGAAATTTCCACCAATGTCCAAATTTTATTTCCACCTTTTTTGGTCGAAATTTCCACCTTCATTGGTTGAAATTTCCACCAACGTCTAAATTTTTTTTTCCTTTCTTGGTCGAAATTTCCACCTTCATTGGTCAAAATTTCCACTAATGTCAAAAAGAAATTTCACCTTTGGTGGTCGAAATTTCCACCTTCATTGGTCGAAATTCCACCAATGCCTTAATTTTTTTTCCACCTTTGTTGGTCAAAATTTCCACCAACGCGCAAACTTTTTTTCTACCTTTGTTGGTTGAACTTTCGACCTTCATTGGTCAAAAAATTGACCAATTCCTATTTGAACCTAAACAATGGCTTGGGAAGGTTTTCAACCAATAGGTTGGTCTAAATTTTGACCAACCAGAGAGTTGGTCAAAATTTTGACCAAAAAAATATCGACCAACAGGTTGGTCGACGTTGGTCAAAAGTTGGTTGGAAATTGGGTCAAAAATTTGACCAATAAAGGTCAAAAAATGAACCCAAATGTACTAGTGTCTATGATTCCTCCAAATGTGATAATGGTACAAGATGTGAGGAAGTGCTACAATTGCAAGATAGGAAGCATTGGTGACATGGAAATAAGAGGTGCATACAATAGGTTATGTGAAAATGGTTTTTTGAAAGAGGAATACAGGATTATTAAGAAAAAGGGTTTAACATGAGCCCTAGATTTTCCAAATGTATTCAAAATAGAATGGATAAGAATTGCATTGAGCCAAATTCATGATGGTTCCTTGTGGATGGAAGGTGGACCAATCAAAATTACCAAGAGATTAATTCATAGGGTTACTGGCTATCCAACCCTAGATTGGTCCAAAACACTCAGTGATGATTCCAAAGAAATGATTAAAAAGAAAGTTGGAATAGTCTGGAATAAAAGAGGTATGACTATAGATACAAACACAGATCTTCTTCTCAAATTTGTTGTAAGGGAAATCTCACTTAAATTTTATCAATTCAATAGATTGAATAGTGTATCATGCATAGCTATGAATGTTGGTTATAAGATTGTTAAGAAAGATCATACATATGATCTAGCAGAACTTCAATTGCAACAATTTATGGAGAACCTTGGAGCAATAAGGAAAGCAAAGAGTGCACAATACAAGTTTGGTTCAATATTAATTTGTATATTTATTTACGTATAAAAAAATTTTCCCTTATTTTGAATAGTAGGATGGAAGACTAACAAATCAATTATAGTATACATAGGTGAATACATTGAGCAACTAGGAGAAAATTTTGAATCCTTAATGACTAGCTACTTTGAAGACTTCAAGAAGTCAATGAAGTAGAGACTTAGAATACTAATTTCATTAGTTGAGAAACATTATAATGATGTATGTTTTTTTGTTTATTCTAATTACACTTTTGTGCAAGCAGTCACACCTAGGGTAAGATGGTTGAGACCCTTAGGGTATGGGGTAAATGTAGATGAGGCATCAAAAGCAATAAAAACTCTACTTTCAAAAGAAGTAGACAAAATTACAAAAGTTTTTGAAAACTATGAGATGGTAAAATCTAATATTACCATGGATTTAAAGACTACCTTTTCCATGGATAAAAATGAAAAGATAGTGAAGAAATTGAAAGTAAAATTTGGAGAAGGTGTCCAAGAGGAAGAAGAAGAAGAGGAAGAACAAGCTCAAGCTCAAGAACCTCTAGCATTAACATAGGGCATGGGAGAAGATAATGAAGAGTAGGAAACTAAAGGTGCTGAGGGAGAAGAAGTTGAGGAAGCACCTACTCCTATCAAGTAGAAGAAAAGGAAGGAAAAGGCACATCTAGTGAAAAGGACCAAGAAACTTGTTAAACCAAGTCAACCAAAGACCACTACACCAACAACAAGAGTTAGCACATGTCCTACAACACAAAAGGCTAAGGAAAAGAAAAAGCAAAAAAAGCAAGGAGGATAGGATCAGAAAAGATAGAGAAGGAAGTATGTGGCTCAACCAGATTCTGATGAAGAGAAGACAAAATTAGATGATAACAACCAATTCAAGGTAGTGAGTGACAATCCTCTCTCAGACCTTGAGAATATATGTGAAAATGTTAAGAACAATGTAGATCTTTTAGGTTTTAGTCATGTTGAATTTGATAAATTGGGTAAAGTGTAGAAAAACCAAGTGGACGAGGCATTATATGGCATGATCTTAAAGTTTAAGACCACACCACTAGAATTTGCCAAATTAGTACCTAAAAGTCTATATGACATTGTTGAGCAAAAATGACATTATTTTCTAAATTTAGAAAGACAAATTAGGGAGACAACACTAGTCCAAGTAATGCTAGAGTTGACTAAGGGAAAAATTGCTAAGGCAGTAAAGAAATATGTTGTTAGGTTCACACCTAAATATAGAGCCTTTAGCATTCTCCAAAATAATGTTGAAGATGTAAAGAAATCAACACAGATATAGAAACTCATTTATGGGCTGACCACTATCAAGAAAGGAGAAGCTGAACCTTTAGAGGTTTAACGATGATGACAAAGAAGCTAATGATAAAAAGGATGATGACAAAGTTGTAGGATAGATAGAAACAAAAGAAGATGAAATGGCAATAGCTGAGCCTAAGCAGCAAAAAGAATAGAGTGTGCATGACACGCAATTGTTGAGTGTCAGTCCTCCCCATGACACAACCAAAAAAACTTGAACTATAATTGCAAAAGATGTTTTCTGATATGTCATCTTAGAACATCAGTCCACTTACTATAGAAGATTTAAAGAAGATATTAGATCAATCTACATTACAAGCCAACATATGTGGCAATCTATTTTTGGTTAGTGTAGAAGAATTAAAAAAGGTAGTAATTGATGTCACAAGGGAAGAGGTGAATCCACAAGAACCACCTTCCATCATCCTTTTAGTTACTCATGTACAACCTTTGGTCCTAATGCTAGAAGTTACATCTACCAAGGTTGATAAAATTGTTAAGGTTGTTACTATTGAGAAGAAAGTAGAAAAAGAAACCATTACAAGACAACAAAAATAAATAGGATAGATAGATTCATCTATACCTACAACACAAGAACAAGGTGCAAGACAAGTCATAGTGATAGACTAGGTCAAGGCTGAAGAGACAAAACCAAAGGTGAAGGAGCAAGTGGCCATCCAAGGACTGGTAGCCTTACCAGCATTTGTCACTCCTTCCACACAAACTCTTTAGAAGTTGAGTATAGATGCTAGTCCATTGTAGATCTCAGTACCAAGTCCAAGCTCATCAAAGGTTGATAAGGTAATACATTATGGAGTAAATTATGGAGACATAAGCCTTGATGAAGAAATTGTCATTCCAAAGTATGATTATGATACTATGACATTGGACATTTTACAACAAGCCTTAAAAAAGAAAAAGCATCAAGAAATATTTAGGAGAGAACATAGGCTGAAACAAGCACTTCAAGATATTAAGGAAATCTTTCTAGATGCATTTATTATACCAACTCCTAAAGAGATCAAGCCACTAATAGGACAACTGATAGACATAGTGGAGAAGGTTAGTAATGAAGACCTTGATACAAATGCAAAACTATTAGAATGGTTAGAAAAGAAGTTCCAAAATAGAGTAAATGAGAAAATATTAGGTGATATAACACTTACTCAATTTGAATTGGAAACTAAGGTTGAGGATTTGAAAAAGGTAATTGAGAACATATTCTCATTGTACACAAAACTATGCAATCCTACACTCTTCAGCCAAGAGACCAGAAGTAACATTCAAAGTCTAGAAAGTCAAATATCTACATTAGTTCAAAGACTACCTACAAATCTAGCTCGAAGTGAGAAGCATTTTTGGACATTTTTTTAGACCCAGAGTCAATTATCTATCTTAACAATAGATGAGGCTAACATTAGAGCCAAACTGAAAAGCATACAAGCTACCGACACCACACACATGGAGATATTGCACAAGGAGATAGGGTATGTTGAAACTCTATTGAAGAAAGACCCCATTCTTTCTACTTAAGATGGTCTAGTACACCTTGTTGTTGATCTTTCAATACAAATTAATTCATTGGATGTTGCACGTGATAACTGGGATGAAACCCTCAAGATAATAATGAATGTCCATAAATATTTTCTAGAAAAACACACCGTAGGTGTATAGCCCATTTGACATAAGTGTCAAAAGAGGGGAGAGAAAAAATACTATGGGAGAGAAATAAGAGAGGGAGAAAAATAAGCAAGGGGAAGCATATAGTAGTAGGGAGAATAAAACAAACGAGAAAAGGGATATATATATATATATATATATATATATTGGGGGAAAAGAGCAAAAAGGGAGAGATATCAGCTAAGGGAGAGCATATAAGATGAAAGAATATCAGTAACATAGCACATTAAAGTAAAATTGTATTAGTAGAGAGACATTTACTCAGAAAGGAGCATACAATTTTGGATACAAAATAGACACATTAACTTAGGTGTAGTTATCTTAGTTATTGCAAAATTTTGAAATTTTGAAGCTTTGTATATAAGCTAAGTCATGGATATGTTATGCTCAAGAGATTAAGGATGATAATGCATATTCAAGTATTTTTCACACTCATGTCAAAGGGGGAGATTTTTGATCTCCGATTGGTTTTTACAAGTGAGTGTCAACACACTTAAGCTATTTACTTAGTTCATGTCGAACTAGTAATACATGCCAAGTACAACATGTAAATATTAGACCATGTTGAGTTGCAATGAGTGTAAATTCACTCATATGTTGAGTCACTCAAGTGCCAAGCAGATAGACCATGCTGAGTGATTTAGGAGATAAGTAAACAGTGGATGTTGAGCAATGTAGGTGTCAAGTCACAATATATAAAATAGTGCATGCCAAGCATCAGAGACTTTATATGTTGAGTAAGATAGTTTTGACATTTTTTTTTAATGACACAAACAACTATGTAAACTATTTTTTAGCCGACTTAAGATTAATTTATGATATTTTGGAGATAAGGATGAATATCTATTTGGATTCCTTATGCAATTACATGTAGCCAATCAGAAAATGGGAAGGATTAAGCAAAAAAATGGATGAATCTTAGCTATAGATTCATATCTAACCTAAGCCACCAAAGCCTTCTTAAGGAGGACAAAGTTCTAAACTCTTAATGGATAGAGGACTGAACGACATGGAATGTTTAATGAATTGAAGGAAAAAATATGGTAGTTTGCAAGTAGAGCATTCATGGTGACTTAAAAGTTATAAAGAAAGAGTGAATTATAGAATCAATTAGAGAAGAACAGAGGTTAGAGAAAATGATACAACATTGCAACATCTAATCAAGAAGGATCAAGAAAACATTGTTTAGAGGTGATCTTTTATCAGGAAAGCAAGTGCCAACTACAAGATCTATGCTGAGACATTTCAACAAGTGATTTCAGTCAAATCTTTTAAGCAGAGTAGTCCTAATAGGCTGTATGAAATCCTTTAATAGGGTGCTTACTTAATTGTAAGTTTAAGTCCTCTAACAAGGCACACTTCGAATAGGGTGTTGAAATCCTATAACATGGTGAGACCTAACAGTCTTTGTAAGCCTTTAACAGGGTAGACCTTTCACAAGGTAGATCATGTTTCATGGTCAAAACATTGTAACCTTCACTGAATACACTTTATTACTATAGTAGTGAAGATTTTTGGGTGTCACCCCCACCCCAGTTCTACCTTCTCACTTGGAGGATTTTTGGCTAATCATATATGGTGTTATGTGTGGGAATTCTTACATGGTTATATGATTTAGATGTATATGCTTTACATGTTATTTCAATTTACTTATTGAATGCATGTGATGGATGTGTGGTGAAAGTTTTATGAGTGCAAGTTTAAACTGTTGGTTCACCCCCCCACCCACCCCCCAAAAAAGTTTACTTTTCCCATTGTAATTACAATTATATGTTGTCTTATGTTTTGGGGTTTGGGTTGACTAGAGTGTTGACTAGTCTTAGGATGTTTACCAAAGGCTTGGGAGTTCTATGTTTGTGATCTCATGATGATGAATTGATCTTGATCTTTTAAACTCAACCATGGTAATGTGTTTGGTATTCTTTATGATGAGTTTTCATCTATTTTTCATTATTAATTTTAGTGTTCTTGTGTGATAATGAGATGAATGGTATGACCTGTTTGACTTAACCTTTAAGTCTTCGATCAATTATTTTTGGATGCTTTCCAGTTGCTTGTAAAAAATTGAGGTGTTATTCTGAATTATATTTTGATGCTTTCAAGTCACTTGTATAGGGTTGGGGTGACAATTGTGATTCTTTGATTTGTACTTTTATGAGCCTAGGGTAGGTAATCTATATGTTAAGTTGGGAAGTGGCTTGAAATGGAGGCTAAGGCTCTAAAGAGGCTGATGAGTAACCCATTGTAAGTAGTTAATAAGTTAAAACACTATACCAAATGAGAGTAAAATCAACCTAATAAGAGTCTTTATATTTCCTCACCCATGCCTCAAGTGCAAGTATAGACTAGGATAGGAGTAGAGAGGACACTTGGTTGCAACCATGCATCATTAGTATGCCTTGTCATTACGAAAGGATACTAGTGCTACAAAAAGTCACTAGGGGGCTAGAGGATTAAAAGACTATATGGGTAACCCTAGAGTTGGTTCATGTGATGGCACTTGCCCACTAGTAGTATAGATTTCCTATGTGTCTCTATTTGCCTCTGGATTTAGATGTTGATTTATCTTGGAACCTTGGAGTTAGATTACTTTTAGGGTTTTCCTTGACCTAGATATTAATTTTGATTTTTGGGATTGTTATCTTATGTGGGACTTGAGACTATCTCCTTAACATGGTGAGAGTGGACCTTTTTGGGTTACCATGAGGTCGGGTGGTAGCATTTTTTTTACTTTTACCATTGAGATCTATTCATTGATGTCATGATTCGAGTTCCTTGTTTTGCATTTCTTTTCATTCTATCTCTGTTGAGATTATGGGTGTTGCACATATTGCATAATATTGTTATATTGTATTATTTTATTATGTAATATTGTACCTATATGGATGTGCAACATGCAAATATTCTCATGGGATATACTTGATGAGTTGTATTGCAACATTTTGATAATATTTCATGTAATTATTTAATATTGGGGAAAAGAATTAAAATTCCAATATTAAATATGGGGTCAAGGGGTTAGGTAGCACATGGTTTTAGCACATGGTTTATGTAATACCACTTGGTGGTTCTATGAGATTTGCTACTATATAAGCAACCACAAGGGTAGTTGTTTGTGTGAGAAAGAGAATAAAAAAGGAAAAAAGGGAAAGAGTGAAGTAGGACAAGGCTTGACAAGTTAGCCAAGGGAGCACTTGTGAAGGTTAGAAGCATGGAATGAGATGTGTGGATTCATGCTTGTTCATATATATTTCTTGGTAGTGGTTATGGCTTTGAAGGCTTCCATGGTTGTATTGCAATGGTATTTTTACTAAATAAGACATGGTGATGGATGCTTTTGGAGGCTGGCTTTTTCCCTCAACGAGGGTTTCCCAGGGTATATCTCATGTGACAATTTTTGTGGGTATGTTGTCTATTCTCTTGCATGTGGATTTTAATTGCATGTTTATTTCAAATATATTACAGGTTAAGTGGAAATGATTACATTCTTTATTGCAAGTTTCCTTAAAAGTGGTGCTAGAGCTATGGTTGTGTTGTTGTAACCCTAAATTGAATCCATGGGAATGCATGAGAGGATAAAAGAAAGAGAAAGATATATAAGTTGTTTATTGTAGATTTGAGGGTTCTAGGTTTTCTGTTATGATGAGACATTGGTAGCTTTTGGGCATGTGAAATTGTTGGATAAAAGGGTTTTTATAGATATTTCATTTAAATGAGGTTTTTAGGAGGAGCTTGTAGAAATGACCTCCTAGATAGAAACATACCTCATGATTGAATCCAAGTCAATGTTTCTATAAATTTTGATATATAATATGCCCAAGTTTGGCCATATTTAGAGGAAATGAAAGAGTTCTTAGTTTTAGCCCATGATGATTGTCAAATTGGTGTAGGTTTTGTTCTATGATTTTGACATATTGACAAGTTTTAAGAGCTTAAAAATGAGATGTTATTTATTTTAAGCATAGATTAGGGAATAACTTGGGCATAAGAAGTTAGATTTTGGACTTTGAGTAGTCAACAAGAGAGCTCTATACATTGGTTTAGATTTGGTGCAAGTTTGGCATAGTTTATTTGGTGATATATTTAATCTAAACAATTTATAGTATATATTGATTATGGTAGCATTGTGAATTTATGACATTGTATGTTTTGGAGATTTAAGATTTGATGTCATTGTATACTCAATACATATTTTAAATTAGTCTCACAGTAATATGATTATTAGTATATGGTTTGGATAGACATGATGACTTGTTGGGTCTGCAAGTTGTGTAGTGTTGTAAGTGGTCTATATTTATAAGTTGCATTTATGGCTTGGATATGGGTTGTATTTTTCCATTGATCTTTCATTATTGGTGCATATTAGGACTAGTGTCTTGAATTTGGGTTGTCTATGCCCTTGGCCACATGATTTATTGATTTTTGCTTCCTATAGAAGGGAAAAAAAAATTGTTACCAGGTATAATCATCGTGGAGGATTGTGGTTGATTATTTTATGCTAACAGGTTGGAAAATTGAGAGTAAGATGCTTGGTTCATGGATGTGATCATGGTGCCATGATTTTTTCTTCATGTAGAATGGACAAGATGTCATTACTAGGTATAAGATCATAGTGGAGGGTTTTGGTTGACTATTTTATGCTAACAGGTTGGAAAATTGAGAGTTGATACTCAGTTTATGGATGTGATCATGGTGCCATGGATTTTGGCATGAAATGATTGGATATATAGGTACATCCGTGATGTTCATTGGTTTTAATTTTTGATTTGGTTATGGTGGTATATCTTCTTGGTTATGGATCATGGTTATTTAGTTTCTTTTGAGGAGCTTATGATGTGCTCTTTGAGCTCTTTGATGGTTTGATGCCTTGGTTGATTCTCATGATTAGAGGATGATTTTTTCATCATTATGTCATGGATAGCTTGGTTACACAGTTTATTGGGAGCTTGTGACAGTGATGTGGTGGCAATATGGGGATTATTCTTGGTTTGGTTTGTATCTTCTTGGTTTCACTTGGTACTAACACTTTGGTTGTGTGTGTAGACCTAGAGGATCTTCATCTAGGAGATGGAATTTATGACGTTATAGGTGACTTGGTACCATAGTTGAGTGGGATTTGTTGGCATTGATATATATATATTGAGTGTTTGTAGATGTTTGAGGTTTGTCTTAGATCTTGTTGTTGCATAAGCATCTTTGACATTTGAATGGTGCACTTGGTTATCTTCATGGTGTGTGGAGATGGTTCTTCATGGTATATGGAGATGATTTTCTTCATGTTGTGTGAAGATGGTTGCATCTTGAGGAATAATGGGTTTCTTGGTAAAGGTGTGATTTATGCTTTCATCTGACATGTTATCCTTGTAGTTAGGATGGTTTCATTATTATGTCATGATATATTCTTGATACACATTTAGAGTCGTGAAATGTTATAGTATGTTGATATGGAGCATGTTATCTCTTTGGTTGAGATGAGGGCACAACCAAAACACAACGGGAAAAGGAGAAATTATTATTAGAAATAATATGCTACTACATTCAGCACAATGAAAACAAACTCAATGACATGCCCTAGGGCTTACAATGTTTGATTCTAGAGAAAAACACTCCTCATAGTACCTTCTCCCAAAGTCAATCAAAAACTATGTTTACAATTCCAAAAACTACCTTAAGCAACCCAAATTAGGTTTAGGGTTAGGAATAAATTTTAGAATACTAAATTTGGCATCCATTGAAAAAATAAAAGGTTCAAGAAAACACATTAGAAGTTGGTGCAAAATTAGAAGAATCTAGAAATGGTAGTCCAACTTTTGGGAGGTATAAATTTTGATCCGAAACTCCAATTGATGAATCATTTACATTTTTGAAAAGCTCTCCAAGCACTCTATAGTCTTGCAAATGAGCTTAGCATGTCATTAATTTTTCGGCCCATATGAGGCCATTTAGTGCCTCAAATCTATCTTTGAAGTGCTCTTAGTGGGTCTCCAAGTAACTTAAAATTGTAATAACTTCAAATCATAAAGTATTTTGACCTGATTCATTTTCTAGATTGCTTTATTTTACAAGTATAATCATTCCTCCAACTTACACCCTCTAACTAATCATAATTATGGATCAATTATAAAAATAGCTTATTTTCTACATTGGCACATATCCCAAGGTGCTGAAAAACACTAACCTAGAAAACCAATAGGGGAACTATGAGAGTTGGAATCTCTATTTGACCCAAATGGGTATCTAGAAATAAAAACACATTAAACAAAAACTAAAATTAAGCATTTTTTTGGGTGATACAAGATTGTCCTTACACCACTGGATGCTCCTGTATTAGACAGCAAAGGTAAATTGAAAAGTGACCCTATCACTTTATAGCTAGTAGAGGAAAACCTAAATGGGCAACCTTTGCTACAAATATCCAAGTTGAATCTTCCACTAGTTGTCCTTTCCACTTCACCAAGTATTCTTCATACTAAATGTTTTTGATACTTTGGCCCACATGACTATCCATAATTTCTTCAATATCTTCCTTCTTAGAAGATGGAATTGGGCATGGCTCCAGCATCAAATCTTCCTTTGCACCATCATCATGATATTCTGTTATGTTTACAATATTGAAAATAGGAGATATGGGTAAGTGCACCAAGTTGTGGTGCCAAAAAGGTGACACATTTATTTTTTTCAATTTTCAATAGCACATATGCACTTTTAAAAAAGCAAAAATATTATAAATGGGTTGCATGCCCGCAACCCATTCATTTTCACTTGTTTTTCCTACTTCTTCTCGCAGCAGGGCATACACGGATTGCAACAAACCAAGCTTTTCACCACCCACCTTGCAAATATGCCTCCTCACCATCAAAGTTCAAGAACACGAGCACACCGTATGTTATTTAAATTCCTTTCTGCATTGTTTGATATGTTTTTTATATTATTTTGTAGGTTTTTTTCAATTTTTCTTTAGATTTGTTTATTTATTTAGATTTCAATTGATTTCTTATCAGAAAATGTCAATAATGAATTGAAAAATCCCCAAGAAGCTCAAAATGCTTAACAAAATCTAAACCAAAACCCTCTACAAGAAACACAACAAATTTCGCAACCTAAACCAATTGCAAGACCTCCTCTTGGCACACAAAAAAATATAATAAATGAAATAGAAAGAGGCAAAACTGAATTAGAAAGACTCACTGGTGAGTTGAAAGAATGTGGACAAACCAAGCCAATGAGAGCTCAATTGGCATTGTCTCTTGAATCTATTAAGACCCACATAGTTTCTATTAGTGGTTAGTTAGATGTTTGGAAAGTTAAGAGGGATGAAAAAAAATGATATTATGCAAATAAATTGTCATATCAAGATGTTAAAAAAAAAGAAAATATCAAAAGGTAGAATGTGTGCATTATTTAGAAAACTCGGTGAAAAAAACACTGTTAGAGAGAGTACTAAATGGTTCCCCATGCATTGGTGCATACACGATGCTTTTAGAAATAATTTTTGGGATAGATGGTGGATGGTTTTTGATGCCCCTCCTTGCAACAATCACAAGATCCCATGTATTTTTAAAAGAAATTGTATTGTGAGTTTTTCCTTGGGGAGATCCCCAATTATTTTGATATATTAGACTCCCAAGGTAGAGGTGGGGGGTCATCATTTGAGAGGTCGAGGGCACGTTGTGACCCTAATGTAGTTAGGGCACCTGTGGTCAAGCCACAGGGTAAGCATGTGACTATTCCTTCAGTTGTGAAGGAACATGTAGAGGGTAGTGCTCTAGGGACCATTAATGCTTTGACACAGACCCTCATTCATTGCATGAGTCCATTAGTTGACGGGGAGCCTTCTATGCATCATGGTCACATGTACACATCATGTGTATCCTTATGCACATTTGGCACTCATGCTAGAGATGGTGCGAATGATGGGCTCATCACAGATCAATTCCTAAATGACACATTTGACATTGACACACAGGTAAATTACAATTATAATTTTCTAATTTGACCACATTTCATATGTATAGTGAATGATTAATTAATTAGCATCTATTGAAATTGTTCAAAATTAAGGGTTAGAGTGTTGGCAGGCCTAGTAGTGATCCCCTGGCCCCATTTTTTGTCCTATTCATGAGTCAAGAGGTATGTATCAATTTAATCATTTAAATTAATACATATATTTATTAAGTAATCATATTAAGGATTGACAAAAAAATTTATGCATGTGCATTAGTTCTCTATAGGACAGTCGACATTTAATACAGACTCAGAGTATAGACGTGATACAAGCTTCATAGAGGTACATTTGTTTCATGTTAATTTAATTCATTTGATTATATTTGTTTCATATTTCATGTTAGATGTAACATGTATTTTATGACATGTAGCTCTTGATATTGGACTCTCCTCCTCATCTCTGATAGTTCATCGATCATGGAGTGGCTATAGCTATGGCTAGTTCACAACCATTGACTGAGGTATGAAAGAATTTTCTTGGTTTTAGTTGTTGTTTATAATAGTTAGTATTGAAATTTCTAATTTTATTTATAAGTGATTATATTGATTGAATTGTTGTAGGGTCTCATTACACTTGATCATCTATGAGCCTTCGAGGTGGACTTGCAGAGTGACTATTTGATGGTGGTAAGAAAATAATTAATTTTGTGTGTAAATATATTTGATTTCAATGTATAATAATTATTCATTCATATCTACTTTTTCTGTATTAGCTTGAGTTAGAGAAGAGCCTCAACAAGAGGATAAGTGAGCGTGTGAGGAAGACCCCATCATCACCATTGTCTCCCTCCACACGATGACAAAAGACCTCGAGAGATTTTTTCCTTCCCCTCGTGGGAAGGAAATGATATAGTTGATAGACATGTATATGTATAGGCATCAGTGGACATATATGTTGGCTTTTATGTCAATGGACATATTTTATATACATTTGATGTATATATGATATTTTATATTTGATACATATGACATTTATCTGATGCATGACATTATTAGACTTATGATATTATTGATTAATATATGATATGTTTGCTCATATATGACATTATTGGTTATGATAATATATTATGTGTTTTTTAA
This sequence comes from Cupressus sempervirens, assembly GCA_028749045.1. Taxonomy (NCBI): domain Eukaryota; kingdom Viridiplantae; phylum Streptophyta; class Pinopsida; order Cupressales; family Cupressaceae; genus Cupressus; species Cupressus sempervirens. Next base: position 700,597,311 of record CM053789.1, on the reverse strand, counting down.
TGTACATGGCATTATTGGTTATCATTTTATATTATATGTTTGTTCATGTATGAAATTAAATTAGATATGTTCATTTATGACATTAAATTCAATACCTAATCAGTTTGAAACTTTGATAGAATATTGATTAACAATAAACTTGATCATTGTTTAAGCATAAGTTTATCATTTCCAATATGTCATCGTCATATGATTTATGATCTTGTTCACATTAAAAAATTTCCTTTTATGTCATTTGTTTATCAAGTTTAATTCAATACCGAATCAGTTTGAATTTTTGATACAATATTGATCAACAATAAACTTTATCAGTGTTAAAATAGCTATTTTATCCCCTTGCTTATGTTTGAACTTGGTGTGGGGCCTTGTGTTATCTCCTAGCTTAGGGGAGTGGGGCAGTAAGGTTCCATGGTTGGGTGGAAAGTCTTTTATCCATTGAGTATTTTTCTAGAGTTTTTCAAGAGCCTTGGATGATCTTTCTTCAGACATTCCAATTTTGCATCTCTTTTTGTGTGTGACTAGATGTTGCAGCATCATATTTTTGTATCATGACTATGATATAATACTTATGTATCCATTTTTTATAGAGATCATGTTGGAGGATAAAAATGTTAGAATTATATGAAAACATGATATATAATGATTACGTGCTCCTTGTAATATGTATATGTACACATGCTTAGTTGCAATAAAGAAGAATGGGTATATCAAGATGATTGTCCTTGGTATGCTTATGTAATTTTTACACTATCTAATTGTAATAATAGATTCAATTATTTATAATGAAATCTTGTTCATATATTTATGATGGTTTTTGCTTATGGGAACTTATGTATGCATTTATAGTAGTGATGTTTGGGAACCTATAAGAACTTGGTTATTGAGTTAATATAGAATATTCATATATTTAATCAATGAGATATATCAAAATATTTAATGTTAGAAGAATTTAAAATGAAATGTATGTGCTTTAATTTTGTGTTAAAAATAGAATAAAAATTATTCCACTTTCACCCTTATTAGTTATGTGATCTCTTAGGTTCCCTGCCAGGGGGATACAAGGAAGAATTACTCTCTAGATTTCTTAGATTACTGGATGGATTTGTTGTAATATTATGGTTATTGAAATTGAGACTTTTGATGCCTTTGATTCTTTAGGTGTACATAGGCCACAAAACTTGCAAGTTAAAATTACTACTAGTCTATTTTACTTTTTAAATAACTTATATATATATATATATATATTAGAAATAATCATACTTCAAGAGTCAAAAAAAAATTTCAATTCAAAACATAAATTATTACATATAGCCAAAAATTTAACAGTTGCAATAACATTTACAATTTATGTTATTGTCATATTGATTTATGATCTTCTTGTTCATGTTTAAAGCCTGCCTTCTATGTTATACATCTAAACATTTATCATAAATTATTATTACAAACATATAGAAAATCTAAAACTGAAAACAATACATTACATTAATTCCAAGGTTTAGTTATGATGTAGAGCCTAATAGGATTCTCAAGGTTTCATTAATTCCATATCTTAGATCTTCCATCATAGAATACCAATTGTAATGGGCACTCACATGTATTCCAATGCATATATTTCCTTATATGCATAATTGGTCAATGGTGTACCTTATAGAAGTTAGAATTTTATAGGTAGAATGATGCAGAGGTTAGGGTACAATAAGCACAATGCTGATGTCAATCCAACAAGATAGATTATAGACCCAAACTTCTACACCTTGACATGAAAATAACAATAAGGGATCATCATTAATCCATATAACTTTACACTGGAAAACTTGGCTTCACACCCATGAATGGTGGATTCTCACAAATAAGGTTGATCAGCATGTTAAGAGGTTCATCCCAACACTAAAACCAAGGAACCATGGCCAAACAACAACCCAAACATGAATTTCATAGCTCTGTCCTCATAATGCAGCATCTAGGCTAGTAGCCCTTCCAAAGACAAATTAGGCAACAAGTACCATATGTTCCAAAAGACCTTAGGAACTAATTATCATTACAATTACCCTTTATTGAGTTTTTTATATCCCCAAAAAGGCAAGTGTCGAAGCCATTTAAAAGCCTTCCAAACCTAGACTATTGTACAAGCCTAATTACCCCAATTAGGTCACCTTAACAAAGGAAGTACCAAAAATCTAGTGAGAAAGACCAAACCAATGCATCCAATAATTAGGTTAGGACAAGGGAAGGTAGATTCCAAAGTTTCACTTATTGGTTCAAACCCCAAGGCATGCAAATTAGCAAATTCCATAATGCAATTGAGTTGTCACATGGTAATGTCAACTCGTTTGTGCAAATTATGTAAAGTAGATCAAATGCATAAGATAATCTTGTCAAAACTTAGGAGACAAGGAAACAATCAAACCCACCATAGACTTGAGTCCTTATCAATCCAAAATCATGACAAGAGGAACATCATTAACAAAACAAAAAAGAAAAAGGGGTATGATTTCCTTAGTAATATTTGTGTGTTTCAATATGAACTAGACAAAGGATATAATTAAATGGTTTAGGAGGTTTATATGGCATGCTAGTCGATCCTATAAAAAAAATACTTTTCTTCTTCTCATATATTTTCCTATTTGTGTATGTTGGCACCTCATAAATCAATCTATCTATCACCATGGAGACTGGATATCTATGTAAATGCTAGGATAGGTCAAATAGTCTAGCAAATTGTGTTATTGATAAGTAGGCTTAGATCTTTTTTCACAAGTCAAATTGTGATAGTACTAATGGAATTCAAGTGTGTAATTTTTTAGTCAATCTCATTATCCCATGTTTCACGAGTAGTGGGACATAAGAACCCATCTCTCATGAGAGTGAATAGAACACTTAGCACTCATTAGATCTAGGTAATCCTCATAGAGTGGAGGTACATGGACTTCCTAAGATGTCACCCACCCTAGTACTACTCTTTATTGAGCACACTTAACTATAAAGTTTCCTCTATGGTTAAACCCATTCCTCCTACAACACAATTTGCAAAACCTTCACCAAGTGTTGTGCCTTATGAACCATTCATAAGAATTCCCCTTAAACTCATTGATTGATAAGTAGGATACATTTCTACAAGAAGTCAATTTGTGATATTGCTATCAAAATTCAGCTGCACGTAGTATTTGAGACAAATTCATTGACCCATGTTTCATGAGTAGTGGTTTACATGAACTGATCTCTCATGATAATGAATAGAACACTTAGCACTCATTGAATCTAATTGATGCTTAGAGAGGTGAATTACGAATACTTCTTGGGAGCTCACCCATCCTAGAACTACTCCAACTCAAATGCACTTAACTAAAAATTTTCCCCAATGGTTAAAACCACTCTTCTTGCAACTCCATTTGTAAAAGCTTCATCAAGTGGTGTGCCTTATTAACCATTCATTAGTAATCTCCTTAAGCATGTTAATTGATAAGTAACATATATATTCCACAACATGTTAAATTGTGATATTTCTATCAAGATTCAACTATGTTGTTTCTAAGTCAAATTCATTGATCCATGTTGCATGAGTAGCAATTTGGATGAACCCATCTCTCATGAGAATGAATAGAACACTCAAGACTCATTGGATTCCTACTTATGAATTAACACTTGCCAATCCAAACAATACACTACACCATCTTGTCAGCTCCTAGAAGTAGTAATGTGTACACCACATGCTAGCGATCATCACACCACAAACCAAATGAATTGCAAATCCCATATCATGCACTATTCCAAGTCTTCTACCATGCTTTATGCTCCCAAACCTTAATTATAGGTCACCAACAAGTTATAACAAAAATATAGTAACAATACTTAACATATTTCTCTATCACTAGCCTACAACTAGTCTTTACTAAAACATCTGTAACTTACTCAAATCATTACATAAAGTATTTCAATTGTATACGTAAGGTCTATACTCATCTTGCAACACATATTCATGAACATTGTACACTATTTTTATTGTTCTAATCATTGACCTATAACACATAGAATATATGCTTGTCAAACTCATTTCTTAAACTTTTGAACATATGTTTACATCAACAACCACCATCTGCTCTAGCCTAGAAACCACAAAAATCTTAATGTACATTTGAAAACTTCCTATTCCACCAAAAATCAAACTTTTCTAATGGTGGAAATGGGAGAAATCAACATTCTTTTCCAAAACCCTAGGTTGTTAGGGTTTGAAAGAAACTTTTACCAAAAACCTTATATCTCCAACCTCCCAACAAATCAAGGGCTCAAAGTAGGCTCATTGGAAAGGTGACTCTGCAAGCTTCAATAAAAACTAACTCTCCAAGCCCCTTAATCCGTATAGTTTGTACAATGCACAAAAAAGCAATCTTTTGTAAGAAAAATGATGGTTTCTTTATTGATTTCAAAGAAAAAGTACAATCTATATCTTCCACCTACCTATAAGGGCTTATGAAGACCTTCTTCCAAATGGTCCAACTGATTTTCAAAGGTTGTGACCATTAGAGGGAGCCATTACAAACAAAAATCCATATTATTTCATAAATGTTGCATTATTACCCTAGTTATGCAACTTATTTTTCTTTTTATGAATTTATAAAGACTTCTGAAGATCCTAACACCTGCTATGACTTCTAACAAGACTCTAGGAGACTGCTAGATGCCTATGACCTCATGAATCAACTAGTTTATAGAATTACCAAAGTTGTTCAAGGGTTCACACAATAGGGCCTAAATGCAAGAAAGCCTAAAAACAACCAAACATACTAAAAAAAAGTTTGAAAAGGCCGAGAAGACATTTAAAATATTCATTTTGATAGGGTTTACCTGGCCACCTAGATCTAATGGACTAGACAATTTGATCCCATGATGAAAGGTGAGAGAGATTTGGCAATTGACAACTTTGTACTGGCCAACACTACAAGTTTCAGCATCACCCGAGATGGCATCACAAAATAAAAATGGAGTATGATCTCCAAAAAGTGAGAAAGGTTAGTGTAGGTCTCTACAACATGGTCCTATCGGAGAATCACATCCATACCTCGCATGAGCTCTAAGATATGCCTCATCAAAGAATGTAGCTCTATGGCATTTAGTGACCCTTAGGGATGTTCCAGTTCAGCATGCCCAAGAACATTTGAGCACTGAATGTGAAATGTCCCTTTTCTGATTTTTTATGATATTTCAAGCCTCTAATCAGATCTTTAAAATCAAACAACCAATATTACAAAGATCCACCAATTTCTCAATAAACTCCAAATCGGGTATGCCTGAAATAGTGCCAAAAATTTCACAGCTTCACATATTATTAATAAATCTGAAAGTTGACATTTTTATAGAAATTTCAGAAGCATAAAATCCTCCAAAATGACATTTCCAAATCTGTATAAAATTTACACAACAGCTCCCAAACGGAGGATAAAAACAATGCTCATCGAGCTCCCGAAAACAACACAGAATAGCCTGGAAACACCACAAAAACACTAATAATATATCACAAAAGTATAATCAGAACCAAATACATATATTCAGCTTTATTTTAACATCTAAATGTCTGATATACAGTAGCAACCCAAACTGATATGAAATACTCAACTGAAAACACCAAACTCTTACAAAAAAACACACCCAAAAACCCACACATCTGCATTGTTCAGCACAAAGGAAAACTCTGCATGAGCATGCACATGGAATGGCTTCAAAATCCCATCCTTAGCCTTCCTAGAAACCTAAAAACTCCCATTCTTGGGTCTCCTTCTGTGACGCCCCACCAAGGGATCTAAAGAATTAACCTAGAGTTTCACTGAGTTTGGTAACATTTTTTTTTTTTTTTTTTACATGAAAGTAAATACCATACATAACTTATTCACAATAACGGAAGCAATAGCAATGTCCATCTGAAAAGTAAAAATAACGTACATAATAGATTACATTCTTTAAGATCCCTTAACATTGAATTACATACATGAATCCATCTAGTACAACATCCACATGAAATAATAATGATAAGTCCAATGTTCATACATTACATTTCCAAATGCTCAATCATCCACTGTACATGTCACAGGGTATGAAGGCTTAAAAGAATATACATATGTGAAATAAGGTACATCATCTTATTCTAATCCATGATACATCAAAGACAATCACATGATACACATGATACATCATCATAGAATACATATACATTCATCATAAGATCAAACATAACTAAGTGCACGGTTCCTCCCAACCGTTAATAGCATCATTAGACCATCGTGGGCCCTAGCCATCCCTCCGTGCGTAACATCCCAAATCATCGAAGAGATCATCGGTATTAACATAGTAGGAATGTCACTCCTAACATATACAACATCATATGTAGAAAGTAATCTAACATGCAAATATAAGCATAAGATAACATCATCTAACATATGCTAATCATCAATGAAAGGATACATATCCACCATCACGAAGGATGCATCAACCACAATGTCTCAACGGATCTCAAATGATAAGAGTGGAAAATACACTACCACCCAACCACATGGTACCTAAGTGGTCCACTCCCACCGTGCTGAGGAGAAAATCTCAAGTCCCAAACAGGCTATCCATAACACATAGCACAAATATCTATAGTCCAAGAATCCTAAAAGTATACTAACTCAAAGGTTCCAATCACAAAACTGACATCTACTTCCCAGAGGCACACAATGACATGTAGGAACCTACTATGCAAGCAGGAAAGTGTCATCGCATTTATCACGTACAAGTTACCCTGGTAGTTAGCTAAACTCCATGGGTCCATACTGATCTCATGTGGCCACTAGTATCCTCTCATACTGACAAGGCATACTATGGAATGCAAAGTCGCAACCATGCGTTCTCACTACTCCCATCCTAGCCTATACAAGCACTCAAGGCATGGGCGAGAACCAAAGCTCTTATCTTTTTAGGTTCATTCAATTAGTATTAGGTGTGAATGTTATCAATTATTAATCCAACTTACAATGAGTTACCCTGGCAGCCTCTTAGGGCCCCGGCCCCCATTGCAAGCCACTTCTCGTCACTACATGCAGATATCCTACCCTAATGCTCATGGAATCATAAATCTCAAAATCACAAAAATAATCCATAATAAAATCATCAAATATGTATAAAAGCATCAAATTTCCATGAGCAAACATCCATAGAAAATCATGACCACAACAGCTCTCTATTGGCAACTGAAGCATCACTGATAATCAAAAGTATCCAATGGTTCTCAATAACCAAAATATATCTCAAACACACTAATCAAAGACTCCAAAAATGGTTGAGTCAAACATGTCGCAACATGACATCATCAAGAATAAATCCACATTTCAGTCCCATCATGGCGACTAGAAATTAACCAAGTATAATTGATCGATGACCAAAAATAATGGTTAAGTCAAGTGTCTCATAAATAAGAATCTCAACTATAACAATCAGTATTCACAACTAATACACAGAGCATTCCATCACATAACCATGGTTGGGTTATAAAGATCGAGATTAAAACATCATCATGGCATCACAATCACATAACCCCCAAGCCTTTGGTAGACGTCCTATACTAGTCAACACTAGTCAACCCAAAACCCAAAACAATAGCATAAAAAATACACAATGTAAACTCATGTTTTGGTTTTGCTAAGTTTTCAAATTTGAATTCAAAAGTCTCAGTTTACGTATTCCCAAATTAACATCAAGTGGAGAAATTTCACGTTTTATCTAACCCATGTATTTGTTTGATAGATAAAAATTTCTCCATCAGACTCAATTTTCTAATTGATTTATATGACATTGTTTGAAGATTGACATTCTCAATGAATCAAAAAATTCGATTATATATTCTAATAATTAATCTTAATTAAAAACTAAGTTTAATTATATTAATTGTTAATATCTCTTCATAATTAACAAGCTTAATAGCAATATTTTACTCATTAAAAAAGTGATCCATTAATTGAGAACTTTATAATAATTATTTATAATTAATAATATATACATATATACTTATATACATATATATATATATACATACATAAATATATATATATATATATATATATATATATATATATATAATAACATTTAATAATTAATAACATTGCAACTTATAAAAAATGAAATCAAAATTCATATCCAAATTGTATATGAAATAATCGTTGCAAATATAATTTAAAACCAACACATATAACACAATGCGATTTAAAATCGCGCGGCGATTAAAGTGTCACACCGCAGGTACACTGCGGATCACAGGTACACTACGGTCGCAGGTACCCTGCGATCATGCAAGCCTATGGTGGGTGGGGTACGAAGTACCTACCCACCCAATGTTTTATATATATATATATATATATATATATATATATTTTTTTTTTAAATTAATTTATTTATTTTTTTTGAACAATCGCTTACGCGATTTCCATACAGACTTTGCGATTTGGTTTTAACATTTCTTAAAACGTTTTCACCCACAGTATGTAATTAGTTTTTTTTAACAAATATATATAAATATATACAGAATTAAAAATATCACAATATATGAATACACACACACACACACACACACACATATATATGCAACTATATATATATATATATATATATATATATATATATATGTATATATAAGCAAATTGACAATTTATGATTACAATTTCAATTTTTCAGAATTCCTTCATAGATCTTTGATCTCCAAAATTTCCAACAATTAATCTAACGGGTTTGGCTATGAATCTCAACCCTAGCCCCATTTTCTCTTTTTTTTAAAATCCATGCATATAAAATTTTCAAATAAATTTAATTGCCCAAATTGAAAATGCATACAATAAAAATATGAAATTCGTCAGAAGACATATGGAAGACACGAAGAAGACAAGAATGCATGATGCAGAAATAGCATAAGAAAAATCACAAGAATCTACCAGAATTCTGATGCTAATTCGCTCTTCCTCAGAAAACCCGTAGAGCAAGCTCCCTTCTTCAGAGTTCTTGAGTCCTGCAATGCTCCAATTGCTCTCCACCCTCTCCCTGAGCTTCTATGAATGCTTGAATATAAAGAGCTCTCAAGAAAACTTTGGAATGCTTCTTGAAACCGCTGAAACGTGTCACCAACTAAGCATGGGTCTTTTCCAACATTTTTGATGAGTCATAGAGTTGTAGACACCATGTGCTTAATTGATGCACTAACCCCCGTGTTGTTGACACATGAGAAATAGAAAAGTGCATTAATTCCCATGCAAGCTTATAACTCAAATAATTTCTATTTAAATTTTATAACTTTCATTTTAATTTTTATAACTTTTATTATTATTATTTTATTTATTACTTTATTATTATTTTATAATTATTATTAATTTTAATTTCTAGTTTTCTTTTATTTAATTCTTTTTCCCCAATAATTCACATTTAATTAATTACAATCAAAATATCAAAGATCGTGATATTTTATTAATTTTCTCAAATAAATAATTTATTAATTAAATATATTTGTTAAGACTTAATTAATGGAAAATTCACCATAGACCTCCAAGATAAAATATGAAAATCCATCATAGAACAAATCATACAAAATAAATCTAAAGGGTTAAAAATCACGAAATATGTCATCTGACACATTCGGTGGGTATTCAACTTTGATACTTGACCTAACTCACTAGGACAAATAGTTTTTAGGTTTGGGATTTGGACTTGAGAATTTATCTCCCTTCTCTTATCATTGAGGTAGTATAATAGGGTACACTCATCCTGACAATTCAGGAAAGTCGATACCCAGTGCTTGCAACTTGTAAAAAAACCATGCATGTACATACAATATATAATGCTAAGCTAAACAGACAATGGAAAGAAGTGGTGCATCGTGTAGATCTCGACTAAACAGGTGACTATGACTCCCTTAACCACATCATAAACGCCATACAATAAGAAAACACGCACACCATACACATGCAAGTATGGGGTAAGTAACCATAATAAAACACATGAGATAATAAACCATCTAACTAATCATCATTAATAACTAAAAATGATGTAATGATCATCATACATACATGAAATGTAAAGTCTAAATGATCTCATCATATATCAACTGAATCCCTATCATAATATCTGATAGTGTCAAAACAACACCACTAAACCATCAACATAAAACTAGTCTACATAGTTTGATAATAATAGCAACAATAAGTCTAGAAAAGATGTGAACGAGGGTAGGCACTACACCTTCTCCACAGGTTTGGCAGCCTCTGAAGAACAACAAAGCAATGCGCAAAAATCAAGTTCTGGAATGAGCCCAAAATGTCTCCAAACCCCTTAAAAGAGGGCATAACCCTAACTCATGTTCAAGAGAGGTTAATGAAACATATTTTAATAATAATTTTCATTTATTAGTCCAACGGTTTCCAAAGATTAACCCCCTTTTTCCAAAACTTCACCTTCTTGGGCCTGCCTGCCTTGACAAAAATTATTATTTTTAATTATTTGAAAAGGGGACATGACAAGTCCTCCCCTTCCAAATATTGCTTGTCCTCAAACAATGGTTGAACAATAAACCAATCAATCCACCTGGATCCCAAATGTAGTCATGAACTATACTTTTGTCAATTAACACTGGCTCCTGCAATATCCTTTGCAATATAACTAAGAGGAATCCATAATAAAACTGACAATTAGTGCTCAACCAAACTCCAAAGTCACAACTTCCACAGTCAGAAACCCATGAGACACAAACTTTTAGAACATCAAAACCCAAGTAAAGTGGACAAATCAAACTACCAACATAGTAAATACCATCAATGCATCCCACTGGCCCATACAGAATGTACAATCTAACTCTGCAACAATGGTGAATGCTCCCGAATGAAACTGTACCATGTATGGAGAATCTACACACTGTACAACTTTTGTAGTCAACACAACTCTGTAGATCACCGGCCACTATCTCATAACCATAACTCCCATGCACCCTTGATGGTGAGAAGCCATCACAAGATAAAAAAAAAGAAATGGAACTCAAACCAAGTTTTCCTGCCATCAACTCCTCAACACAAGGATCAAATGCTAACTGATGTACATACCCTGCAATATAATGTTGATAAAAAAAACCAACCTCAGTCAATAGCTCACCATGAACAAGTGATACAACCCACTATGACTGATCACCAGCTAAGTGAGGAGATGTCATAGCCAAAGGAGTAGAATCAATAACAACACCTGCTAAAGCATCACTCCAAAATTCTTGCTCTAAGTCATGTATTGTCAAGCTGTCAACTACAGAACCTATCGCCATGTCGTGCCCATCACAACTCTCATCTCGAGGTGTCAAACTATCCCATAACTGATGATAAGCACTAGGAACCAAAGTACATCTCTGTATCATCATCTCATCAACATGGTCATGAAAGGTGAATTGATGAGCATACCTCATAATGTAATGTCGATAGAATGTGCCAATCTCAGTCAGTGGCTCAGACTACAATCCAGATGTAACTAACTACAATTGATCACTAACCAAGTTGGAACTGACTACTACCTCTGAAGACATTGCCAAGGGAGTAGTATTACTAGCAAGAACCATGCCAAGTGTTGGCTCACCAACATCACACATGGTCTTTGATACATCATCTCTAGTCTTCGTGCCATTAGTACTAGAGGTCACCACCATGTTTGGCATACCACAACAATCTACTGCAGCACCCAACTCAACTGAACCTGACTCTAGTGGGGACGAACTCGATATGCTAATGTTAGAATCAAGGATGGATGCATCCCCATCTCCACTATCTTTGACAATCTTGATCATGGACATCCTCAGATCACCAGACACCACAGCTTGTGACTGTATAGAATTTGGTAAAGACTGTAGTTGCTCTAACTCCATGGTCACCTTAGCCAAATGAAATTGTGACTCCTTGAAAGCCAACTGTGTACTCTCAAGAATCTCAGAAATCACCTCAAGCTACTGAGTAATCTCACTCACCTCATCTTCCTTGGCCAACAATGCATCGTATGCTGTATTGCCCCAATCCATAAGATAATCTCTATCGGCTACCAACTGCATATAATCCTGTCTCAAAATTTGGATAGCCTACCATAAAGAGTGGAACTCTATCAAGGAAAGATAACTACATCCCTACTCATCACTAGTAGAAGAACCCCATCCATAAACTGCTAACAATTGTTGAACAACATCGAAATGTTGGCAAGCAATATCAATGTCTCACTCACTAACTCTCAACTGACTAGACACATGATGGCACTGGCTAGACTGTATCCTACAAACCTCCTTGACGCACTATCTAAAGGAGTATCCTCAAGTTTACTGGTCTCTAGAGTATTACCATCCATAACATGCGAATCAACTCCAAAGCTCATATTAACATACAGAGTATAAAAAATTATAGCATTACTATCCAACTCCTCTATACCAAAAGAAACCACCAAGGAAACTAAGTCTTCAAAACTACCCACTGCATCCTCTTGGATGTCATCAATGCCAATATGATCCTAAGACTTATCTGTACACATTGCCAAATATGAAAGATCATCAACACATTCCAGCAAAAATGGTCGACTGGATATATGAACAAAGCCCAACACCAGTGTATAAAAACAAATACCAACATCGGATAAGCTACTAGCACAAGAAAAGACAACACCGTGCAATCTGCTAATCAAATCCATGATAGCACCCAAACAAACACTGCTACCAAAAAGTGTTAAAGATCTCTAGTCAATTGAATCCCAAATGCCAATATAACAATCTCGAGTCCATATCCGTAAACTAGAATCAGCTAGTAACTCAAGAAAACTCCTCACTTGAGTAATATGATCAATAGCAACTAACTCCACATACCTTTCATGATTAGATAATGAAGTCACAATACTATCTTTGTTCACTTTTAGCTAGCTGGACAAATCATGTAAAGTACTACCAGCCTCAACCTCATGTGATGAAGCATCTAACTGTGCCTGGTACTCTTTCTCAGCAAAGTCATGAATGCTCAATGTCTGCTCATCTCTACCATGTATCTCACCATCATGGACAACAACATCCTCATAATCATCATCTAAACCCACTACGCTATAGTCACTGCCTATTGTAACTATAACATCCTGAATACCTGTGACATCACCCTTTCCTGACTTGTATACAAATGTCTCAATTTGAGTATCAAGTTGACCATTACTATCAATCCGCATAATATCCTTTCTCACTACCTCCTGTGGCAGAGTAGAATTTGAGACCTCTGCCTGGCTATAAGCTAGTTTCTCAAGCTCCTCATGCAAGTTCTTGGTAATTGTGTCATTTGCCTTGTGAGAAAATCTGCCAAATAGAAATCCATTCAACTTATCCACCTTAGCTGGGTTAGACAACATGGCATTCATCATATGGTGGTGCTCAACCAACTGTTCAAACATGTCATGGCTTACTTTCCTAAGTTTATCTCGAATGTCTAAATAACCATCCTTTATACTATTCTGACTCTGGATATCAATTGTCCAAGATCATGTCCTTTGAGACTCTATACTATACCTATCCATTTCAAATAAAGTAGAGTGTAACCCCAATAGGTTATAACTTCTTCAAACACCAAGAACTAACATGCAAATGATTAGAAGTAGCATACAACCATAGATTTTGACATGCAGCTGATTAGAAGCAACATGCAACCACCAAATTCACCAAGAACTAACATGAAAATGATTAGAAGTAGCATGCAACCATAGATTTTGACATGCAGCTGATTAGAAGCAACATGCAACCATAAATTATAACATGCAAGATTTGGGTAGTTGTCAAAACTGACATGCAAACTTCTACAAACCCTCAGGCTGGCAAGATCATAGCTCTGATACCACTGAAATGTCCCTTTTCTGATTTTTTATGATATTTCAAGCGTCTAATCAGATCTTTAAAATCAAACAACCAATATTACAAAGATCCACCAATTTCTCAATAAACCCCAAATCGGGTATGCTCGAAATAGTGCCAAAAACTTCACAGCTTCACATATTATTAATAAATCTGAAAGTGGAAATTTTTATAGAAATTTCAGCAACATAATAGTCTCCAAAATGAAATTTCCAAATCTATATAACATTTACACAACAGCTCCCAAATGGAGGATAAAAACAATGCTCATCGGGCTCCCGAAAACAACATAGAACAATCCAAAAACACCACAAAAACACTGATAATATATCACAAAAGTATAATCACAACCAAATACATATATTCAGCTTTATTTTAACATCTAAATTTATGATATACAGCAGCGACTCAAACTGATATCAAATACTCAATCGAAAACACCAAACTCTTACAAAAAAACACACCCGAAAACTCACAAATCTGCACTGTTCAGCACAAAGGCAAACTCTGCATGAGCATGCACATGGAATGGCTTCAAATTCCCATCCTTAGCCTTCTTGGAAACTTACAAAATCCCATTCTTGGGTCTCCTTCTCCACAGGTTTAGCAGCCTCTAAAGAACAACAAAGCAATGCACAAAAATCAAGTTCTAGAATGAGCCCAAAATGCCTCCAAACCCCTTAAAAGAGGGCATAACCCTAAATCACATCCAAGAGAGGTTAATGAAACATATTTTAATAATAATTTTCATTTATTAGTCCAATAGTTTCCAAATATTAACACCCTTTTTCCGAAACTTCACCTTCTTGGGCCTGCCTGCCTTGACAAAAATTATTATTTTTAATTATTTGAAAAGGGGATATGATAGAATGGGATGTGAGGAGGTTGGGGATAGGGTTTACCAAGACACTTGGAGCTAACAAAGTAGACAATTTGATCCCATGACAAAAGGTGAGAGAGATTCGACAGTTGGCAACTTTGTACTGACCAACACTACAAGTTTCAACATCACTTGAGATGGCATTGCAAAATTAAAATAGAGTATGATATTTAAAAAGTGAGAGAGGTTATCATAGGGCTCCACAACATGGTCCTATAGGAACTAGAATTGCATCCATGCCTTGCATGAGCTCTGAGATATGCCCCATCAAAGATTGCAACTCTATGGCATTTAGTGACCCTTAAGGATGTTCCAGTTTGGCATGCCTGAGAGTGTTCAAGCATTGAATAGGATGGGACAAGGTTGGGGATAGGGTGTACTCAGCCACCCAAAGCTAACAGAGTAGATAGTTCAATCCCATAATGAAAGGTGAGAGAGATTTGGTAGTTACCTTGTATTGGCCAGCACTACAAGTTTTAACATCACCTAAGATGGCATCGCAAAATCAAATAAAGTATGATCTATAAAAAGTGAGAGAGGTTGTTGTAGGTCTCCAAAACATAGTCCTATAGGAATAGGACTTGCATCCATACCTCCCATGAGCTCTAAGATATGCCCTGTCAAAGATCGCAGCCCTATGGCATTTAGTGACCCTTAGGGACATTTTGGTTTGGCATGTCTGAAAAAATTTTGAGAGTTGAATGGGATGGGAAGACGTTGAGGATAGGATTTACCCAGCCACCTAGAGCTAATAGAGTAGATAGTTCAATCCCAGCACGAAAGGTGAGAGAGATTTGGTAGTTGGCAACTTTGTACTAGCCAACACTACAAGTTTTAGCATCACCCAATATGGCATCACAAAATCAAAATAGATTATGACCTCCAAAAAGTGTGAGAATTTATTGTAGATCTTTGCAACATTGCCCTATAGGAACTAGAATCACATCCATACCTCACACAAGCTCTGAGATATGCCCCATCAAAGATCATAGCCCTATGGCATTTAGTGACCCTTAGGGACATTCTGGTTCGGCGTGCTTGAGAATGTTTGAGTGCTCAATGGGATAGAAAGAGGTTTGGGATAGAGTTTACCCGGCCACCTAGAGCTAACAAAGTAGACAGTTTGATCCCATGACCCTTTTTCCACTAAGTTACAAATTTGAGCAACTTTTACAACTTTCAACAATGCAACTTTGCACAAAAAGTGCAGTTTTTACATTTTTCACTTGATTCCAATTATATGATTTGGAAAAGGTTTGGAAACACTAAAATAACTTATTTTAAAATGCTCAACCCTTCATGAATTCCCAAACTCTTGCAAAGTTGTCAGTATTTTTGCAATTTTGCTTTGACAACTTTTGTAAATTTTTTCAACTTTTGACATCTTAACTCCTAGATGCCTAAAACTTAACCTAATGACCCTAAGGACCTTTATAACCTTCTAAGGAACCAAACCACTCCTAGGAATCCCCAATCACAAGGAAAGCCTATCACAAAGACAACTAATCACTAGTTGCTCTTAAGGGCATCATAAGGCTTATTTGACACAAAACCCCACAAATACAAATAATGACCAGGGGTGACTTACAAGCATGGAAAGGGTCTATTTAGGTCCAAACTAACATGAATCCAACATTAGATTCAAACTATGCAACTTTCATTGGCTAGTTGCTTCAAAAACTTGAGACTAGGCTTGTAGCCTTGAACATGGAAAATCACAAACATCTCCTTACAACCCAAAGAAAATAATCACTGATTTGGATACCCTTTTGGGTTTTATACAACATACTAAATTCTTGGGGATCTCAAGAGAAGTATACAACAAGTGAGTTTTTTAAGGCTCAATTAGGAATGTAGGCAATTAGGCATCCATTAACAAAGGAAGTACCCTACCCCTTAAGAAAAAATTCAATCCAAAAATTGGAACATGAGGGGTATCATGTAAGATGATGAAATACCAATTTTCAAGCCTCGAAACCTTCTTTGTAGCGAGTTATGGAAGATGGTGCTAAAAATTTCTAGCATGCACATGGATCTTGCATGCCTAGGGCATCAAGTTTTTCTCTCCAACCTCATTCTTTTGACGTAAAACCAAAAGGAACATAAAAATAAATTTCCTAACTTAGATTTCACCAAGGGTCATTAATTTCCCATTGTCGAATCTCAAGATAAGAGGGAAAATAGATGAAACCCTAGGTAATGGCACAAAATGGGAACAACAATTAGTAAAATGGGAATATCTTCAGTTGTAGAGTGAATTATAACTTAATTCCAAGTGCAATAGAAATAAGATTCAAAATCTATCTAACCATACTAGATATCCATACTTATATGTGATCAACTTGACCAATGAGCTAGTGTTTTTCATGAGTTTGAGTATAATAATCTATATTTTGTTATGATTGAGTTCAATATTTTAGTGTTCTTATTGATTAATGTTGAAAATGACTAGTTTTAGTGTTGATAATTGGTTGTGACCATTGGAGGACATCTATTTAAGGTTTCCATAAGAGGAGAAACCCATCAAAAAAATTTGAATAAAACTCATAATTTCTCCCTTTTTCTCTGTTGTTTCAATTTTGTATGTCTTGTACGGATTGGTTGGAGTGAAAGTTTAGTATGGTTGGATAGAGGATTGACTTAGTGCTCCATTGCATTTGGTTTTAAGTCTTTATATTATTTACAACAAAAGTTACATCAATTTTTGTAGAGGTTGGTCAGATTTACCCTAAATTTGAGGGTTTCTTCAAGATGGCCTCCTAACTTGCAATTCCACTGTGGGATTTCAATTCCACTTTGGAAAATGAAATTTAGGAGAGGGTACTTCAAGATGGCAAAGATTCACAATTTTAGGTGTAGGTTACCTATTTTTATCAGCAAGCCCTAGACTAAACATTGCTATATGTCCAATCTAGATTTGAAGAAGAAAGAAGGTTCAGGCTACCAATTTGATTGATTTAACCCAAGGGAAGGGTGTCAGAGGATTAATTGGATGTGAAGAAGAGTTCCAAGGGGTGGATTTAGGTCTGTGAACCCATTTACTCATACTTCCTTTATAACCCAACCTAATCTGGCCAATTAGGTTTGTGACTCAAAGTGGGTGTTAGTTGGTGTTGAAATAGAGTCAAAGTTTGATCTGTTGGAATCTCTAAGAGGTGGTTAAAGGGTTTCTATAGAGGTGAAAATATAGTGTGGCCCTTTGCAATGTTTGGGAGTTTGATCAAGAAAGCTACGATTAGCCCTATTAGAAATGCTGGTAACAATTATGAAAATTAGTTGTTGGGGGTTTTAGAACTATAAAGTTGGGTGTTTTTGAGAGATTAGGTCCATAAAAACCTTTTCTATTAGGAAAGTTGAGTTCTAAACCCATATAGGGAGAGTTTGTCTTTTGAGGCCTATTGGAGAAGGGGAGTCCCTAAGAAGCTGTGATTGATCTAAGTCAATTCAGAACCCTAGGTTTGAGGGTTGGGCATGTAGAGTGGAGTCCACTTGTATGGTAGAATATGGTGGATCAAAGGTCCAAATACAAGCTCAATCAAATGCACAATTGAATCTAGTGACCAAAAGTGCCTTCAATAAGTGAAATGGTAAATTATCCACCAACAAGTCTTATGATGTGAATTGATAGCCCTAAAATATTCAATCCAAGGTACTTGAATAGGTTTTAGACTTTCTTCAATGGTTTAGACACCAAAACTTCAATATTCCTGAAACTAGGCCTAATAGCATGCCTTGTAGCCCTACAGTAGCACTCACAAGGATTTTTCTTCAAATTTTTCCAAAATACTAGGCAAAAAAATTATATACTTGAGTACCCTTTATGGATTACCTTAACATACCAAAAGGATAGGGTATGTTTCTTTGGAAGGTATATGACTATTGTCACTGCTTCTTAGATTTTTAAGGCCTAATTCTCATGCATTTACAAAGGAAGTGCTAACCATTTTAACTCCTAGGCACCAAATCTTTTCATAGTGTCATAAGTAGTTTCAAATCAAAGTAATATGAAGTCAATTTGACTCTAAGAGGTTTCTAGGTACCAAAGCCCCAAATTGTGCCCTCAAAACCCTTAAATTTAGGGCTTCCTCAATGTCACACTTCCCAAAGTTTCCTGTAAAAAATAAAATTTGAACACCATGTATAAAAAATTTATATACACATTCCATCATAAAATAGTGCCCTTGTTTGGCCAAAACTCTCTAACCTTCAGCCTATCCTCTAAATTCACTTAGTTTTTTATTCTGCTTTATGGTGATCACCACATAAATTAATCAAACTTGCATTTCCAAGATTAGTAAGATACTATACATGTTAAATTGATATTATTTATGTCAATAAGATGCCATTCTATGAGAATCAAAGTGCTACATTCATAGAATGATATTCATAGTGTGAAATCTACACAAAACTGTCTTAAAATCAGATTTTCCAAAGACTGAACAGTAACAAAATGATTTACAGTATTTAAGGTATTTCTACCTATTTCCCTAGATACTAAATGCCCTATAGGTCTTAAGGACTCAAGGTTTTTAGAAACACCAATGAGTCTCAAGCCTTTATAAATGGGCTAATATCAACTTGAAACTAGTCCTAACATTCTAAAACATTATAACCTCCATCATGAGCCACTTAGGAAGGTAGTGCTATGAAGGATCACTACAATGTCTTGTGAAATGCCTTGTATTTTCTTTGTAGAAACTATTTTTAAAGGTGATGGGTATGTTAAGCAATCTAAGAAGTTTCCAATACCTATGCATGTTCTTCATATATTTTATAAGTGAAGCCCAACTCCCAAAGTCTACTAATTAGTGTGTGCATGTGATCTCCATGCATTTTGCATTTTCAGGATAAATAAGTCAAATGCATACTCAAGTTTAGTTTAAAACCAAAAATAGTATTTTGAAGTTTACATACCAAAGGTTTGTCATTTGAACCCTTGCACATCTGTCTGATGATATCCCTATTTGGTCTTGATTTGTTACAGTTTTTGCTTCCTTAGCTCCTTCAGTTACAAACTAATATTACAATCACATTAAATGCTGGAACAAATTCAAAAAATATAGAAAAAGTTGTTAACATAGGAACCATTTTATGGAAGAGTAAATTTATTGTCTATATACTATATATGATTAACACATAATGGTACTTGAACAAACAACACTAATAGACATTGAGGATGTGAATTGATAATACCATTTTGCAAATGATTTTGGTATCTCACCCTTTATCACTAGTACTTTGACTTTATTAGCCCTCTTCTTTAGTGACCTACAAATGAAGAATTAATATAGTTTAATTAGAGAGTGAATGATATAGTTTTTTCAATTATAAGTAGAGATGGCACCTTAGGTGATGTAGAGGTTAGTGGTCAACCAATGATTTGATGTAGAAACAACTAACTATCCCTTTGCTTTGAAACAATGCCCTTATATCTTCCTCAAGTGTAACTAAAACAATGACCCAACCCACTCAATATTTTATTAGAGGATAATGATTCAAAAGGCTTAACCCATTGAACTCCACACCTTTGGATCCACAAGACTAACTCCACTTCCAAACTTCTTCAAGCAATCAAGTTATCCAAGTTGCCAAAAACACCTACAAACTCCATATGACTCAAAATAACTCCAAATATGCAAAGGCCTTAACCAAGGGTTAAATATGACTTTTATGAGTTATATAATGTGTATTCAATTGGATTTGACTATCCACTTGACTAGACCCAACTCCCAATGCCTATTTTTTCCAAGTTGTCTTAAGAGACCTAATTGACAAATTAGTAGCCCTCCAATAGCAAAAAAGTCATCATGGGGCATCATTAGGAATTGCACAAGGATCCTACACTACAACACCTTCCTAAAGGATTCATGAGCAAGATAGTAAGGTTTTAGAATGTAAAGAATAATTTCATGATGTTATAAGCCCATTTGTAAATGGTTGAGGCTCATTTGGTAATTCTATAAACCATGAGTCCCCAAGGCCTATAGGGCATTAAGTAATTAGGTAATAGGTGGAAACACCTTAGGTGAGGTTAATAAGGGTCCTATAATAGTTTAGAGGTCCTAGGTAGTCAATTTCAATAAAAATTGCAAATGCAATAAAAAGTTGCTATGCAACTTTCAAAAGTTGATAGGCAATTTTTGCTTAAAAGATGCATATTGCTAATGAAGGAGTGTGAACCAATTATAACTATTCCTTAAGTAGTTGATTGGTCAAACATTCTTATAAATGTATGATCCAACCTTCCCAACAAAACAGGTTGGTTGATGTACAAATTTTTGCTAATTTCAACAAAATTTACTGGATTTTTTGCTCAAAACTAATGTATTTTCATTTTCCCACATGTTGTACGGATTGGAAAGGGTGGTTGAATGGTCTGAGGAGTAACTTGGTTGACTTGGCTAATGAAAGATAGCTAACTGCTTCATTTGCTTGCCATTAAAGTATAGAAAATCTCAAATCTTATATGAAGAATTGTTTCCAATCAGTAAAAATAAAATCAACATCTGGCTAAAGAAATGCAACAACATGGACCATAACTACATGCCAAATACCATGCTACTTAAAAAAATAGATTTCAATAATTAAACGTCATATAGTTAAGGAATTACATATTCAATTTCAAACCATTTCCTACAGCTATAGTTTAGCAATCCTTTATGAAAAAGGGCACAAAGTTGGAGAAATAAAATGTTGAAACTACCCCTAACATTCCTGCTTCTATTTTTGAGCATTTTCACTAAGGGGACAAGGTTGAAAATTTTATATTTTTATGTCTATCAGAAAAAATTCCACTAGCAATTTTACTGCTAGGTTAGATATTAGCAAGTGTTATAGATTTCTTAAACTTAAATGACCAACTTTTACTTTTAGTGTTATTTCTTGGGATAATTTTTTTTATGGAATCAATACATTGGATATATATTGCACTTTATGCCTAGTAGACCAATATAGATAACATATGATATGAAAATAGCCAACTATTTATTTTACTACATCTATCCTTCACATAGTTACTTCATTAGATTTAGTCAAAATAAAAATTTTCAAAACTATCTTCCCTAGAAGAAATTTATACTATTTTTTTAATTTTACATTGAACATTCTCAATAGACCTCATCAATGTTTCAGGCCTATCACAATTTAGTTTGGTCCAAAACAAGCCACATTGTTGTTGGAAAATTTGATCCAAGAATCATGGTAAAACATCTATCATTTTCTCTTAACACTAAAATTTCATATAATATGGAAATAGTTCTGCCCTTTTAGAGCCTAATGTATATGACATGTAGTAATTTACTACAGCAATTCTAAGAATCTTAATCTAATTGTTGAATGGATTTCTCATAAATCATTATAGCAAGTAAAGACACCAAATGCTGAAAAAATAATAATGAACCTTTTGAAATATTGGTAATATTCAAGATATGATAGGTTACTGAGAGGGGAGGGGTGAATTAGTAACTGCAAAACTTTAAAAAATTTAGCACTTTAACCATATATACTATTCACCATTCATTCATCTAATTTACTGCATATATGAAAGATCAAACATTCATAGCACATGTACATAGTGATTTGGTAACCCAAAAACCTTCCAAATAGAAAGTAAAATTGGGGTGGGGATGATACCCACAAAACTTCATTACTACAAAATGAAGTTAGCCTGTTAAGGCTTAAATTGACCACTACTAGTGATCTTCCTTGTTAGAAGCACAAAGGACTGCTAGGTCCACCTTGTTAGAGAAGTTACAAACATACACTGAAGTATGCACTTCTTTAGGAGATTTATACAAAGACTGTTAAGTCTACCCTGTTAAAGGATTTACAAAATTGATTCACCTATTAGGATGAAATAGTGGATCTACTTACAAATTGATTGCTAATTAGATCCTTGAAGTATAGATCACCTCTTATGATTGATGAATCTTTACTGCTACTTGTAGGCCTTGCTAAATACTCTATTCTTTTGTTGATTCACTTTCCTTCTTCTCAAAGCATTACATGTTTATCTTGATACATCATACATACCTTTTAAATGATATAATATATTACATATATAACATTCCAATAATTATAATTGCAAGGTTGGCCAAAAAAAAAGTGAACAAAATATTATTGAGTCAGTCAAATAGTAGAAAACTTGGGTTCTTCAAGCTGACTTGGTAACCTTCTGATACTCGATGTCCACTACATTACTCTGTATCATCATACATTTGGTAGAAGTGAAGGTTTGGTCCATACTAACCACACAATTTAGATTGGAACTTGGTAACCATTGGAGACTCGATAGATATAGTATCACTCGGTAAAAACTAAATCCTTCATTTACCTTGCTTTCACTCAATAAAAACTACACTTTCATTACTCGATAAACACTAGACTTCCATTACTCAATAAACACTATGAAGCTTAGTGAACACTGTATGCTTGGTAGATATTACTGGGCTACACACTCACTCAGTAGCTTTATGAATGCTCAGCATGAACTACTTAAGTGATGAACCTACAAGGTAACCACTAAATGCTCGGTATACATTATAGACTGAGTGATGAACTCGGTAATCATTTAGAATCAAGTAAGTGTTGTCACTAATGACAAATATAATATAATACCAACAATCTCCCCCTTTGGCATTAGTGACAAAACACTTATAAGCCAAAACATATGTACATAACCTGACTCAATAAATTTTGGTTTTTCAAAATTGATCTTTGTAGAACTGTTGCATATACATTTCTCTATACCTTCTTGATGACCTATAATGTATATACAAAGATCTACTTATGTACACATGCTAACTCTAATGAGTGCTAACTCCCCCTTTTACTTATAGTGATAACTCTCCTCATTTATTATTTTGAATCTCTCCCCTTTTTTGACAATAATGCCAAAGGACTACATATATATAGTTTATATGACTACACCAAAGTGAGATAGAAATTCTTGATGTACCTTAAGGATGGTGGCAAAATTATTATCCCAAGTCTGCTGCAAAATTTGACAAGTGGAGAGAGCAATTTGAACTTCTACAAATAATTGGATCATGTGATCAGCCATTGAAAAGTTTTGATCTTGGACCAATATTTTGCAATGAGCAATATGTTTCTGCATTGTGTCCATGATAGGAAGGATCATGTTCTGGATGTCTATGAGTGTAGACCAGATGCTTGCTTCCTCTCTCAATAGTTATGTTTGTAAACCTGCCAAATATCTAATTTTGGTGTGATGGGAGGTTGTGGAGGAGGAGTCCACCTTTAACTTGGATGCACTTGATTGCATATCATTGTCAATCTTATTTAGCTTATCCTTTATTTCTTTAGTAAAACCAGAAACATCACAAAGTTTGGCAAAAAGTGATGTTGCATTATTAAAAGAATTTTCAAAATTACCCAAAAATGTTGACAATTCAACTTGCTCGATTGCTATCTTTTGAGAAATATGCTCTAGCATCTTATTATCAAATTCCCTTTTAACTTTTTCAATTAGTTTCTCTTGTTCGGAAGAATCTTCATTAAATTTGTGTATTGCCTTTTCTAACTAAATCAAAATGTGTTGAGTAGAATCTACTTCAACACCTATAGCATTTGTAATTATATCATTGACATTCTCAATTATTCTATATTCCTTATCCATTTCTGATCTTAACTATTTCTGCATAGCTTTCATCTCTATGAGTTGACTAGCTAACCTCATCTCTTCAATGGTAGCATTGTCATAGTCAATATTTGGAATCACTATTTATGTGTCTAAGTCAATGTCTTCTCCAATTTCCTTTCTAGTGATTAGAAGTTTTAATGGATTCTTTTGTTTGACTTCTGTGATTACTAGTTTGACCTTAGGAATAGACACAATAGTGGAGATAGAAGGGCTAGCAGTGAAAACTGGGATAGGACTCAAGGATTGAATGCCAATAGAAGTGCTAACTAGATCAAAAATTGAAACACTTTTCAAAAATGGTATCACACTTAGTAGAGTACCCATAGAAATATCTAAGCTGATTGGAGTTGTTGAGGATATAGATATTGCTGGTAGAAACAAAACTATAGAACTTACTAGAATTGATGAAAACAAAATTGTAGAACTTAGTGGTACACTCATTTTTGATGAAGGAGCTAAGGAGGCTAACTTAGTGGCTGAAGAGGTGATAGATAGCACGGTAGATGAAGTTCTTGGCACATCTATTTTAGATACCTAGAGCTAGGAGGTGGCTAGTGAGAATTGAGCAATTGATGTGACTATTGTGCTCACAATCTCACTTGCAGAAGCTATCTCCAAAGTAGATGTAACAATCTTTGTTGTAGAGTGAGAAAGGGATGCAATAACTTTTTCTGTAATTTTTACTGGATCTTCTTCATCTTTTTCTTCCTTAAGTGCTTCTTCCTCCTTGTCTTCTTCCTCTTTTTCTTCCATTAGTGCATGCAGTTCTCCTGGAGTAACTGTCATGGATCGAGTGCTATCAAAATCATTGTTTTCATTGCTATCATCATCCTTGATGTCAACAGGATCATCACTGGGCTTTTGCAGATGATAGATGTTCTTCCACATGTTTGTTGCATCTCTTACAACATGTTCAATGTCCTTAATTAAAATCAAGCATGTGTGAAATCTAATAATCATTTTACCTTCATTGTTCTTCATTACTACATTTATTTTTGCTTTAGTAAGACTCAGTAGAAGATTCTTCAGGGATTTCTCATATATGTCCTTGACCATTTGGGTGACTGACTCTCATCTTGGTTGCAATCTCTTCAATAACTCTTTGGAGATTTGAGGGGCAAGCTAGTCTGGGGAGTATTTCCATTTTCCCATCTTATTGAGTACTAGTTCCTTAATCTACATTTTCTCTACATCAGTCCTTGTTTCAAATTTCAATGGTTTGATATTTGTGATGCTAGCTCCCTCTTCCAATTGTTTTAGCCTTTCCTCAAATGTGAGTGGAGGCCTGACAAGTATAGTTTCCTACTTGCCTTGTCTGGTTCTTCTAGAGAATATTGTAGTAGGCTTCTACTTAGGTTTGGTGATAATCACCTTCCCTTTCTTCTTTGGTGGTTCCTCTTCTTTTTCAGATTCAAGTTCTTCACCTTCTTCTTCTTCTTCATCATCCTCATGTTTTCCTTTAGTAAGAATAAGAGGGTTGGTTGTAGTTTTCAACTTTGCTATCTTTCTCTTGCCTTTGCTTATAGCCTAGGGTAGCTTGATTTCAAGCTCAATTCTAGTCTTCACTTCATCATAAGTTCCAAAGGTAGGAAGCTTAGGATCTACAGGTTCATTTACCAGTGCTTCAATAATGTCCTTGGCTTCATTAATATTAACCTCATAAGGAAGAGGTTTCACCCATGCAACTTGGGGTCTGACTACCTGAATGTATACCTTATCATAGTCAACCATGAAGCATACATCATCTTTGTAATCTTCAACTAATTTGGGTGGAATTTAGAACCTGTTGTTCATTCTGTCCTTGAAATCTTCAAAATAATTATCCATAACTTTTTCAAAGTTTTCACCCATGTCAGCAATAAACTCATTAATCTGATATAAAATTGGAATATCTTTTCTCCATACAACTGAACCCTTCGATGGAAAGAATTTTTGAATATAGAAAAATAAAAAAATTAATAGGGAACCAAATTTGTAGGGATTATTCTTTGAAGTCCTTATGATGTCCATGTTCTTGTTCAATTGTTTCAACAACAAATCTAATAGGTCAAATTCAAGATTTTTCTTCACAATTTTGAATGCCAAATCAACAGCCTCATAGGGCACACTGTTCAAATGACTGGAGCTATAAATTTTTTGGGCAATGATGTGAATGCAAAACCTTAATTCAACATCAGATACAATGCTGACCTTCAAACCTCTACCATCCCATTCAACTAGAGTTTGCTTCTGTAACTCCTCCTAACCTAGGGTTTTGGTAGTTTTTGCTTTACTTACCATGGGGAGATTGGTAATCTTATGAATCATCTTCTTGGTGATTAACACTAGCTGCTCTAACCATAGTTGTTCATTGTGAACATGACTGAGTATGTACTTGATCCACTTAATTTGGAAACTTCTTGGCATATGCAAGATGTGGGTTAACCCTTTGGTCTCTAGATGCCTATGCTTGAGTTTCAAAGAGCCATCAACACTCATTTCTCCTAGGGCATTGTCCATCTCTAGGTTTCCAATCTCTTGAACAAAACATTTGAAATGTGTACAAATGTCATTTATGAGAAGTACCTTTGGTGGAGTTTGCAATTGAGCTCCATTGGATTCAAGTGATTCTGTAATTGCTGGAACTAGCTTGAAATTCAGCGCCTTCCACTCCACACCTTTAACTAGCATTTTTGAACCTCTTTTTGCCTTGGTGCTGCTGCTACTCTTGAATGCCATTGCTAATTGGTAGGTGTAAGAAAATTTTGAATGAATTCTCCACTTGAAAATCACTTGAAATCACTTGGAATTTGCCTTGGAATTGCTGGAAATTTTTTTGCTCTGTAATCACGGTGAAGAATGAAATCAAATTCTTCCCTTTTGACAAAAATTTTGCCATAAATGCTTGGTACAAAGGTAGCTGAGATGACATAGTGCTTGATAGGATTTCATTCACTTGCTCGGTAGAAGCTTACAACAGTGATCAAATAAAACTTTTATTACTCCTGACCTAGCTCGGTTGAGTCTATCACTAGCCTTGCTTGGTATGACCTGATTTCTTGTGACCCTTTGTATCTAAAATACTAGTTGAATCTTTTTCTTTCTTTCATTTTGGAATTGCTTGAGATATCACTTGAATATGTAGTTCCATATCCTCCTTTATGAATCTAATTAGAAATGGTGGAGTCACCCACTTCTTGAGTGACATTGCCATCATTTGAACTATTCTACTCAATAGATTTAAGAATCCACTGTTGCCTCATCTACTTCTGAATATTTTTAGCTTTAGCTTTCATTTCATCTTCAACTCTTCCTATGTTCATGCAATTTTTAGCTATATGACTGAGTTCTATACATGTATAGCACCTTATAGTAGTGTCCTTCTTCCTTAGGTGATGTCTTGCATAGTTTATACAAATATGTCCATATTCTCCACAATAATGACATCTGCACCAGGTATTGTAGTCCCATCCAAATATTGCTTTAACAAGTTTTCCAACTAGATTGAATGATTTAGATTTGCATTGGAATGCCTTGTGACCATGCTTCTTGCATTTGTGACAATTTCCTTCAAATTTTGGTTTCTCCTTGCATTCATTAACTTTATGACCATGCTAACTGCAATTGTAGCATTTTCCATTGAATTTAATTTTTCCATTACTCCAACACTTGTTTGATGTGTGACCTAACTTACCATAGTGATTGAAAGTAGGTCTTTGATTCTTTTGGGCACGTTGTTTGGAGGTTTCACCTTCTTCCTTATAACCAAGTCCAACTTTACCCTTTTGTCTATTAAGATTCTGCTCACTTTGTTGATTTAATTGAGCCATGTCTACTTGAGATTTCATCATTCTCTCATTGATTTTTTTTTTAGATCTTAAGTCACTTTGTAAGCTTTCATTGATTTGTCTTTCAGTGATTAAATCATTCTTCAGGCTTCCATTTTCAGATCTCAGATTCATATTTCATCATTTGCATTAGATAGTTGATTCACAAGATCTTCATGCTAATTGAATTAATTATTTCTTGTCTCTAAGTCTTCAGTTTCCTTGTTTCTCTGTTCCAAAACTTCACATAGCTTGATTGAATGGATTTCTTGTTCTCTTTTAAGCTTTCTTACTTCTTCCTGTAGAGAGCCATTTTTTGCTAGGAGTTCCTTGATTGCCTCATTAGCTTCATCTGAACTGCTTGGTGGTAAAAGGTTATCAATCTTTTCTTCAACATACTGATGGTCATTCATTTGTCTTGCAAGTTCCTTCCTTCTCTTTAGGGATTGAGAAAGATGCTCCTTTGCTTCTTTGATTTGAGCCATGGCCATTTCCAAATCTAGCTTTTCATTTTCAATAGCTTTATCAAGTCTAAATATCCCTTGATCTTTGCTCAATCTATCAAACTTTATCTTGAGAACCACAAAAGCTCTAATAACAATTTTTGGAAATATTCAAGATATGATAGGTTGCTGAGAGGGGAGGGGCGAATCGGTAACTTCAAAACTTTAAACAATTCAGCACTTTAACCATATATACTATTCACCATTCATTCATCTAATCCACTACATATATGAGAGATCAAACATTCATAGCACATGTACACAGTGATTCGATAACCCAAAAACCTTTTGAATAGACAGTAAAACTAGGGTGGGGATGATAAGGTCCACAAAACTTCATTACTATAGTATGAAATTGGCTTGTTAAGGCTTATATTGACCACTTCTGGTGATCTACCCTATTAGGAGCATAATGGACTGCTAGGTCCACCTTGTTAGATGATTTACAAACATACACTGAAGTATGTACTCTATTAAGAGATTTACACAAAGACTGACAAGTCTACCCTGTTAAAGGATTTACAAAATTGATTCACCTATTAGGATGAAATAGTGGATCTACTTAAAACTTGATTGCTAATTAGATCCTTGAAGTATAGATCACCTCTTGTGACTGATGAATCTTTATTGCTCCTTGTAGACTTTGCTAAATACTCTACTCTTCTGCTAATTCACTTTCCTTCTTCTCAAAGCATTACATGTCTATCTTGATACATCATACATACATTGTAAATGATATAATATATTACATATATACCATTCCAATAATTACAATTGCAAGGTTGGCCAAAACACAAGTGAACAAAATATTATTGAGTCAGCCAAAATGTAGAAAACTTAGGTTCTTCAAGCTAACTTTTTAACCTTCTGATACTCAGCGTCCATTGCATTACTCAACATCTTCATGCACTTGGTAGAAGTGAAGGCTTGGTCCATACTAATCACACAACGTAGCTTGGAACTCAATAACCATTGGGACTTGGTAGATATAGTATCACTCAGTAAAAACTAAATCCTTCATTTAGCTTTCTTTCACTTGGTAAACACTACACTTTCATTACTCGATAAACACTGGACTTCCATCACTCAATAAACACTATGAAGCTCAGTGAAAACTATATGCTTAGTAGATACTGCTAGGCTACACACCCACTTGGTCACTTCATGAATGCCCAGTATGAACTACTTAAGTGATAAACCTACAAGGTAACCACTAAATGCTCGGTATACACTTTAGATTGAGTGATGAACTCGGTAATAATTCAAAATCAAGTAAGTGTTGTCACTAATGAAAAATACAATATAATGCCAACATTGAACACCATTTCACTCATTCGATAGTTTTTACTTCCTCTTATACCCAAGCAAGAGAGATTGTTGCTATAATAGATTCTAAAACAAAACCTACTAAAATCATCCATTTTTCAAACTTTGATATTGGCCATAGGGTAAAGGGGAATGCATAATCTTTATTTCATTGAGAGATGTTTTCTATTTAAGCAAGATAATTTTTATAGAGTTAATTTTGCATCTCTTGGATAGACTATCACACCTAAAGAAAATCCTAAAATTATTTCAACCTAAGACTGAATCATTCCTATAAAAAACTACCTCATCTCTACTAAATATAATAAAGATAAACTAATTTTAAACAACAGTGAGAACTACCATTTATTGCAGAAAAATCAAAATCCTATTGTAGAGTTATAGTGTATTATAAAAAAGAAGAAGCAACAACTACTAGTAATTTCTTCCATGTTGGTTAGCTTCAGGGAAATGATATTGAAGCTTTGATCACTTATTTCTAACTTCCATAAATGTACTCTTAGGTCATCTATTGATTTATAGGTTTCACCATCATTTAACAATAAAAGATATAGTAAAGTATGAATGAGAATAATAATTCATGATAAAAATCAGTTAACTTGGAATGGAAACACTAAGCATGAATAATGTCTTGATCCTTGTTACATCTCTTTTTTAGAATTTGGTTAGATGTCTTTCATAAATATTGTGTAGGAATTGAATTCAAATAATGAAAATACAAGCATCATCGAATTGATGATTCAAATCAATTTTGTTTGAAATAAAAAATGCAAAATAAGAATGAAGTTATTAATTCTAAAATGGAAGAACATCTATTGCCTTGTGCCCCCAACTAGACTAGGATTTTTTTTAGCTTGTTCACATTCCCATCCATTTCTCTACTTATAAAATGTTAGATTTATATAATACAAGGTTAATCATTGCCATTTCATGGTCTCAATGCCCTTGATCCCATGAAATGGATCCTCTACATTAAAGAGATCAGTATAACTAATAGGTAAAAGTATTGAAAATTTTGACTATTATGTGGATGTGCAAAATAGTGACTTTGATTAAGTTTTAAAACATTCAAAGGAATTGGAAATCACTGCTAGGTTAAAAGTTAACAAATGCTCTACTTAAAACAAGTGATCATGGGCAATTAAAAGCAACATTAAATACATAATAATAATAATAATAAGGAATTATTTAATTAATTCAAGGACATTAAAAGAGCACATGTTTGGAGTGTGATAGACATTAAGAAATAGACCACAATCACATGGAAGGTGAAGAGGCACTTAAAAGAGGGTACTCATGAGGCATCAATATATATATATATATATATATATATATATATATATATATAAAAGGTTGTGGTGAAGTATATAAAGGTCCCACATAGCTAACTTCCTTTGATTGTTTCAACTATTTTTATTTTACTTCCTATTGGATTACTTTTATTTTTCCATCTCTTTCTTAGAAATAATAATAATAATTGGC
The DNA here is from genome assembly GCA_028749045.1 of Cupressus sempervirens. NCBI lineage: Eukaryota > Viridiplantae > Streptophyta > Pinopsida > Cupressales > Cupressaceae > Cupressus > Cupressus sempervirens. The sequence continues at coordinate 700,565,753 of CM053789.1, read as the reverse complement.
ATGAGTAGATTTGTACTATGCATTATCTTTAGTGCTAAGATTAAGATCACTATTAGAGGAATGCAGATAAGTTGGAGAAAAAGAGGCATCATTTCTAGGTTCTCTTACCTGTTTTAGAATATACTAACTATATTTCATATTGATCAACTCTAGAAAGAAATTGATTTGAAAAGAATTATTTTTTATGACACTGTATCAATAATTTAAGTAAGGACACATGAGAATGTCTTGTTTTCAAATTTGAACCCAAAACACATAAGGCAATAATTTTTTTAAGAAGGAATAGAACCAAATAAATGTAATATCCTTGTTTGTTCTTTTCAGGGCATCTAAAGGATTGATGTCCTACTTGGTTACAAGTAAAGCACTTACCAGTGAACACACTAGGCCCTCTTCCACTAGACCTTCCTCTACCATTGGATCTTTTTCCCCTAAATGTCCCTCTATTAGCAAACTCACTTTCAACATTTGAACCACTAGATTCCCCCTGATTTTTATTAAAAGATAAAAACATGTTAGTCATAATATAATTGTAGATAGTAGTTTTCCACAATCCATTAGAATTCTTAGCTGTGTTTTCTGGGTAGATTGTGTTACAATTTTTGCATCAACGTTTCGGATCACACTCTGTGATCCATCATCAGGATGAGAGAGCTGAAGGATAATCATCATAATATAATTATTCGTAACAATGTTCCAAATGCAAAGAATTATTTGTTTGAGCTTCTAGCAATGATCAATCAGCTTACTAAACATGGCTTGATGATTCTTTGAAACTTCTCCCATTGTATCCTTGCTTTTGCTAGTTTGAAGTTTCTGGTTACATGCACACAATCATGACTTTACATCACAAAGCATTCACATTCTAACAATTTTTATGTTCTTTAATTACATTTAGATCTAAAAAACAAATTCTAAAATTTCATTTATTCAAATGACTAATTTGAAAATGGGTCCTATTAAAGAATCTAATATAAATTCAAATAATGTATCTAGATTCTAAACAAATCAAAACATAAAATCTATGATTTAAACTTATCTCATTACTTACACATCATAACAATACAGTCCACCTTGTCATTTGGACAGTCTTGGGGGAGAGGTTGCAACATTGTATTTTGATCCAATTGATCACTCTTTCTCTCTCTCCCTCTCTCCCTATTCAATCTAATGAGCCAACTAGATCTTCTCTACATTTTAATGTCTCAAGTATTGCCTCATGGTCTGACTCGTGAACTTTCCAAAGAATCTTATTATGTGGTTTACCACTATATCTTAGCAAGTGGACATTTGATATGACAACAAGGTTTGAATAATGAAGAATATTTCTCTCTATTTCCCAATCCTCGAACAACCACAAGTTAGGGTTCTTCATTAAATATCATCTAAGCCATGTGCCGATTACAACCACTGCACCAACATGGTACTCTAAACCTTCACCATCTATAACTAAGTGATCCAATTTTTCTTTGGCTTGGACACAACAACATAAATAATAATCTATCCCTTCTTCATTGTCTTTAGGTGCAATAACAAAAAAAACATGGCCTACAATGACAAATGTACAAAATGTAGTCATTAATTTAGAAAATACTTAGGTAAAAGTTATAAAGTTACATATTGAAATTAAAAAGATATATATATATATATATATATATATATATATATATATATATTACTAGGTTACACTAGATCATACAAGTGGTCAAAGTCAATAGATGAATCCATCTATACCATTTCTAGTGCTTGTGGGGGATGATAGGTGTCAATTGGATCCAAAATCCGTATATCCCATTTGTCGACCCATTCAGTCGACTCACAATCATCCCAATTTTTCTTTGAACATGATGGACAATAGCATGCCATTTTTTGTCTGTGGATACTCCATGAACCTACATCAGAGCTTCTAAAAGAGTTCAACTCACTGGATCCTGTTAGTGTGCAACAATCTTGATATGGTGCAATGCTAGTATTTTCTATCAACCAAAAGTTAGTATTATCTATCAACCAAAGAAATCTATGAACCATAGACTCACCTTCTTTAGCTAGACCCATTGTAGCATTACAACACTAGATGATGGATTTTGCATCTGTCGATATTGCTCCATCTTTGTACTTTAGTTCTTCACAAGCTAAGGCTCTTTTGATGCATGCACTTGCACCATCATGCTCTCCCTTTCCATGACCAGCCTTTATGAAATTCCACATATATTGAATTCTACACAACCTATGCATCCTACTCAACCAATAGAAGATCCGTGAATTCTTGAATTGAGATGTGCAATTGTCTAACGAAATAATGTGCTAATGATATGTGATACCCCTATTAGCCAAATCTCCATAAAATAGTTGAAAACAACCCTATGCAAATTCCATAGAATGTGATCGATCATCACTGATGTAAAAATGGTACTCCCTCAAAATCTTCTTTTCATCCTCTATACTTGTAGGTGAATGCATGAGTGTTATGTGAACAAATATGGAAACCTATTGAGACGTTTAATACTTTTCTTGCACTTCATTTTTTGGTTGTATGGTGTAGTTCTCTATGAATTCTACAACTAAAACAACAGTAGCCAATGGAAACATATCCTTGCGCAACTTGAATTGCAAATCCAACCATTGAGTTCTATGTGTATGCCTTGCATACATGTAAATAATCTTTCCATGAAAAATCTTCATGAACTCATCCACTGGAATATTTTCAATGACTAAATCACATCTTTTTCCTTGTTTCCCATCTTTTAGAGCATATGTCACTATCTTAAATTTTCTATAATCTACTATTTCATTTCCAATTGCATGTGTACTATCGAAATGTTGACAAGTTGACAAAAGTTGCGAAGAACCACAAAATAAGCATGAACCATCCAAGCATGATGTCTTGTAAAATTTTTGGCCATCCCATATTTCACATAAAATGTTGGATATGAATTCCCTTGAAGATCATGGTCGCTCATTCATGTCACAATCTTGTAAAATAAACTTAGAATGCAAAAACATACATATATGCCTAAAAACATCAAAATGGTTAGAGAATTCAATATGCATCCTACAACAACAAGTTGTGCATGTGTGATTTATTTTGACATAAAAAGGTTTACCCATCTCAAAAAATCTTTGACTTATTTGAATTTGAGGATACATACCTGTATATGAGCAATGTTAGTATGCTAATAGAAACCAAATTTAAATAAAGCTTCTACAAACTAAACAAAATTCATAAACTCCAAGATAGACTAAGATGAGCTCTCAATTGAGAATATGAGCCATTAATGGGCTCTCTCAATAAGAAGCTCTCTTGTTGAGTGGCTTTGTCTAAATAGATAGGATGTATGCTCAAGCTTATGCTTCAAAAAGGGCTTCAAATGGAGTTGTAATTTGGGTGTGAGTGTAAGGTTTTGATGTAAAATGGCTTCTTAAAATGGCATTATGACGTTACTTCATGGATTGTGTTGTTTTACAAAGGGGATGGATCCAATTTATAGGCAAGAGGCTTGAGGGATTGAGGGATAAGATGCAAGGATGGGAAAAAGCTCATGGAGGGCTCAGATTGCATGAGAGGAGAGCACATGGATTGTACTTCCTTATAGCCAATCAGAGAGTGACACATGTCACAGGGTGAGAGGATGGAGGAAAGGGGAAGGATGAGTCAACAAAGGAGGCTCAAGGGATAAAATCTTCATAAAGACTCTCATAATGGCTTGTAAGAGCAATAAAAGGGCTTGGAAGAGTCATTTATGGCCTAGTGGGCTTCATAAACTTTTATGGTTGGGATATTTTGAAGGAGATGAGAGGAATTTCGACTTGGGTTTGATTAGGAAGGTTTTAAGCTTGCTTAGGATTGTGAAAATGATTAGAGGATGGTTTAGGATGGTTTAGGATTAGCTTAGGGATAGGCAAGTGGATGGCATTTAATGAGGGTGGGTGAAGGAGGAGATATTTGTTAACTTTGGCTTGGGTTAGTAAGTCTTAACCCATTTTTAAGGAATGTGACAAGGTTAGGAGGGCATTAGGATTAGGTTTAAAGACATCTTCTAGAAGAGTCTAGACTTTGGATGAGGATAAAGACTTTCTAGAATAGTCTAGAACTTCCTAAGATGAGGATGAAGACTTTCTAGAAGAGTCTAAAACTACTTAGGATGAGGATAAATTAGATTTTAGGAAATAAATAAAGTTCTATTTATTTCAAGGGTTTGGGTTGAGGAAATATTTATTAAAACTTTTTTAATAAACATGAGGATTAATATTTAATCCTAATTAAATATTTTGAGTTGGGATTAGGGGTAGGAAATGATGGGATTAGCCTTTAATCAAAATTAAAGAAGGACTAGAAGATTTTGGAAGAGGTATGGTCTTAAGGAAATTGGCCAAGTTTTGGGCAAAAAATAATTTTTTTATTTATTTTGGGTTTTTTGGTCAATTTATTAATTAAATAATTAATAAATAAGGATTTTGGGAGGGATTCCTTAATTAAATATTTTTAATTAAGATAAAGGGATTTAATGGCATAAAAATAAATAAATTAATAAAATAATTAATTAATTAATTAATGATGATGTCATCAGGAATCTTTTAGAAAATAAAAATACTTTATTTTCTAAAGGTTTTTAGGTGTCTACATTTTGCCCCTCTTTGATGTGATGCCACAAGTGGCATGGCATCAAAGATAAGAAAATAAGATGCCCAAGGCTAGAGCAAAAGAGGAGAGAATGGACTGCAAGATGCCCCCTCAAGAAGGCAGCGGGAAGAGAAAGCGAGGCTCGACGACTTCTTGAAAAGTACAAGAATTCGAGATGAGCAAGGAGACTCAGATTGGCTTAAAAGAAGAGGTTTAGTTAGCTCAAACTCTCATTACGGGAGAATGATAAAGGGAGGATCAGAGGCATAAGAGGAAGCAAGCTTAAGATCTCAAGGATTGCAGAGGATGAAGGAGCGGAGCGCTATAAAAGGAATCTAGGATGGAGAGATGGACAAGGGGATTAAAAAGTTGATACAATAGAATTTCAAAGAGTCAGATTGGCGGAAGATGGGTTTTGGAGATCCCTAGGACTAGGATTGTGGATCTCGAAAGATGAGGCTTGGTGGATTGATTTGGATTGGTGGATCCCTAAGACTAGGATTGTGGATCCCTAAAGCTAAAGGTGAGGAGTGATTCAAAGAGATATTGATGCATAAGTTGGGGTAGGAGAGACAGATATTGGATATGGATGGGGGATAATTGAGATGAAGGAAAACTATTGAAGCTTTTTGAGCGAGGGGATACTTCAAAGAGAAGTACCACCAGGTAGTTGAGCACTAGATTTGCTATAGGACTGTTGGTTAATTGCCAAGGTTACCAAGAACATCAAGGCCTTGTCACCAACCATCCAAAGGACTGACTGACTGACTTGAAACAAACACACAAGGATTGCCCTAGCATCACACATGAAACCCGAAGGAAACAGTGTGGAACCAACACTGGGTAACCCACAAGCAAAAAAGAAACAAATGAAAGACTTGATCAAAACCATATGCTCAGAGTGCCCCATTCGTAGCATACCATGATATGGAAGATCATGGAAACCTTGAGGAGGGAACAAAAAGATTTCTTGGAAAAGATACTTCAAGACCCAAAAGGGAAGATTCTAAATCAAAAGAAAGTGAAAATCCAAAAGAGAACCGTTTGCCAACGAGATGGGTAGGACAAAGTACTAACAGACCAAGATCAGACATGAGGAAATCTATATCCTACAAGGATCTATCAGAGAGCACCTAAGCTGATGGATCTGGGTGAGTGATGCGTCTGGCAAGCTGAACTAAGAAGGATAACACTTTGGTGACAGGAGATCTAGTTAAAGGATGCATTGGAATAACTAACCAAGGGTTGTGCGATGTGTGCAAGATGTTGATCAACGATGAACTAACATGAAAGCTAGATAGATACAATGGTACTAAGCTAAAGAGGATGTACAAGCTGATGGACCAAGATATTTACAAGCTAAAGCTGACCAAGATAGTTACAAGTAGGAAAAAGCTTAGGATGATAGGATAGCAGGATGGTTCGATGTTGTGCAAGATGTGAAAGCTAAGGGTGGGGTGATAGCGAAAGATATGGATTTGGCAGGATGCATCCAATGATGATGAGAGATTTTATGACCAAGGATAGCTAAAGGAGTAGGACGATATGGCTGGATAGGATGGTAGATAGCTAGGATTATGATGGATATAGAGAGATGACATTGGGTTTGCATGAGGATAGCCTAGAGCTAGATACCAATGACAAGGGAGGATGGACAAGACAAGATCTCCAAGGAATATAGGGCCCCCAATTAGAAGATAACATGTAGAAGAAGGTCTTATAATGGATGTGATAGGATTGAAGCTAGGATGGAAAAAGCTGAAGGGGCTAGGGAGATGGATGATAGCTGGGATGGTTGGCTGAAGCTACAGGAGATAAGTGGATGGTGTGAGATGGAAGATGGAGGGTGGAGGATAGGTGTATAGATTGGAAGATGGAGTTGGATGTCAAGAGATGACCAAAAGCATGAGGGTGATAGGCTAAGCTAGGGATGGCAAGATTACACATGACGCTTGTTTGCCAAGTTTTCATCATGGTACTTGTCCAAGGTGCTTGAATTGCCAAGTTTTCACCAGTGGATGCTTTATTTTTCTTTATTATTATTTTTTTTGACTTTTTGACTTCGGACTTAGCTAGAATGATTTTGGCTTTCTTCAGCTATTTTGACTTTTTTGGGATTTCTCACTGGCTATTGGAATGTTCAATTTTGTTGCTAGCTGTTGGTACACCAGATGTGTGATTTATGCAATAGATTGGATTAGATGGGATTGATGGTAGGAGATGGAGGGATGAAAAGTTTGGAAAGGATCATGAGATGGGGATGCTTGCAAGAGCAACATTGGCACATGTTGGGATGGGTGTGAAAAGAGCATATGGGGGATAGATGGTAGATGCGGGCATGATGGAGGATTTTTAGAAGCATGCTTGGGGATATAGGCACCCAAGATGGAGTTAGGAGATGGGGGACATGAGTCACTAGATGGAGGATTAGCAATGGTGGATGCCATTATGCATTGGGTTTCAACTTTTTTCTTTGGGATCCACATGGTTTTGGATTTTCTTTTCATAGGCTTTTGCATTGTTTTGCATTCTTTGATTGGATATTTCCTTTTTGGAGTATGTCTTTTAGAATAGACATATGATTTCCTAGGATGTGGATTTTTAGCTTTATGGATTTTGAAGTTGGCATTTACATTGTTGTGGTAAGCTTTGGGAAGATGGTTAGGAGAAGCTTTGTGAGATGGAGAGGATATGGGAGAGCGTGTAGGGGGATGATGATGGATGATGTGCCTTCATATGTGCCTTTGCTGATCTTGCATAGGAATGGAGGGAATAGGATTTGAATGATGGCTGATAGGAGGATGGAGGATGGTAGATTTTGGGACATAGGGACCCAAAATGGATTTAGTGGATGAAGGGGGGATGTGGTAGGTTATTTTAGGTTGCAAAGATGGTGGAGGGGGGATGACATAAGATTTCTTGAAGGAGTGATGGGAGGCTGGAAATGGGGGGTTTGGAGATACACTTGGTTTGGGGGTGTGGTGTACCAACACCTTTAGATGGTGAGCCTTTGGATAAATATCCAAGACCATGAAATCCTAGATTTTTTTGTGCAATAATAGGCTTTCTGATTCCTTGCTCTTGTGGTCCTTAACCTTGACCTTGATAATGCCATCGATTGAGCATTTGAACTAGCTGAGGATACTTTTTGCTTGTAGAAAATGGTGGAAGTGCTTTATCAGATGTACTGCAATAGGGAGATACTATTCTTAATTCTTCTGCTGAGAGAAGGCCACTATGGATGAATGTAAGTGAACCAAGAGGGTATATTATAGATGGTGAAATAGCTTGGATAGGTCGTAAGATGGAAGCATGGAGTGGAGGAGATGGTAGGATAGGATCTTGATTTAGCTGATGGGATGAAAAGATATCCTGTAGTCAAGGAGGTATGGCTTGAGGTTTTGGAGATGGAGGGGATAGTGACTACACTATGGATGGAAGACATGGTATGATGATTTCTTCGTTTATGCTTTGGGGGATGTCAACATGCTTTTGGGTAGGATCTTGATAGGATTGGTTTGGAGTGGATGGTGCGATAGGAGGTGAAGGGATGGACTCTTCAAAGGCAGCGGATGGATAGATGGGAGATTCAATAGTGGAGATGGGTGAGTAGAAGATGGATGCATAAGGGTCATTATGGGAGATTTGGGAAATGCTTGGAGGTGATGTGGATAGGATTTGGAGGGTTTTGAGAGATGGTGGGATTTTGATGCTTGCGAGAAGTGGAAGGATTTTAAGAAATTTGATGGATGGTATGGGGATGATAGCTATGGGAGATGGAGGTGATATTATAGATGGGGAAGCTTCATTACTAACTACTTCACATGGTTGGATTAGATGTCATGGCTTATCGACTGCTGGAGGTGACTTTTCTTGTATTTCCTCTAGGAGATTCCTTGGAGACTTGTGTGTCAGAGGTGGAGGTGGATTGACAAGAATAGCTAGTGTGATGGGGCTAGAAGATTGGAAGCTTGGTTGATTGGGTGATGGAGGAGAAGCTGGGATATCAGATAGCATGACTAGATAGTTTGGAAGAATACATGGATTTTGTGGGATGCTTGGGGAAACGTTTCTAAGGCTTTCAATATACCTGTCATAGTCAACAAGATTTTCATCATCATTGGAATAGGAGGTGGCAGGAGCAAGGACAATATGACCGAACACATCATGATAGGTTTGGGATTTCATGTTTTGATGATGAGTCGAATGGGGATGGGGTCTTGCATATGGATGAACACAAAAGCTCATGGTTAGATTTGGATTAAGCACAAATTTTGGATTGGCTGATGAAAGATTTCATAGGGAGAGTCAAAGCTATATGACAGACCTAAGGAGGATTGGCTGGAGATTTTTGGCTTTCCTATGGATGGAAGACTTCAAAGGCATGCTGTCAAAAAGTGAGATTTTTTCTTTCCTATGTGCTGGATTGGTGGAGATTGTGTCAACTTAAGGATAGACTAATGATCCTATGGGCATGACACGAGATTGACCACTTGTGGATCCCAACCTTTAGCTCAAGCTGATGAGGGATAACAAGTGACAAAGCTAGATTACCCTAGACAAAGCTCTATCAAAGGGATAACCTTGGTGAGGCTAGTGGATTGGTCGGATTGATTGGATAGCAAATTCTAGCAAAATGACAACAACTCTCTAAAGGCTTGGGTGTGATTTTGGATTGGGTTGCTAGCTGGCTGGGGGGGATGATTTGGAGAGACTTTAGATTTTGGATTGTTCTAAAGCAAGGAACTAGATAGATTCAGTTGCAGTGGGGGAGCTTGGATGACTTTTTGATGAGGTAGTGACTACGCTAAGTATGCCTTGAGCTGGGAGATTTCTACTTTTTTGTGATTTTGACCAAAGTTGGCAAACATTCATTCAAAAGCTATGAACAAATAAGCAGACAAAATTTTGGAGCAAGCACGTCAAACACACCAACATCCTAGGAAGCTTTCTACAAGGATGGAATTTTTTATAGCTAGGGAGTCCTCGATATACGCAAGGTACATGAGGCCCAAATCCATAGATGAAACCAAAAAGATGTCACACAGCCGAGAGGAGCGGTAACCCACTTCTCCTCTTTCACTTCTCAAGGGTATAAAGTTCCTTGAGGCTTAGCCCGAGCGACAAAATCTTGATCCCAAGAGAGGTGTCTTTTGATTCACCTCCTCATTCTTATACTCTACCGAAATGCTAGAGTTGACATCGTCCCAAGGGGTGATGAAATCCCCAAGCAGGCCTCCTAAAAAGTGTAAAAAAAGACCACATACATGATCTTGGTCTTTAAAAGACACACTTTCACTCCAATTGATGATTTAGATTTTGTAAGCTATGATTGAAGACACTTATGATTATGGCATACAAAGTTCATTCCAATTTGATAGCATCATCAGCATAATGCAAGTCGAGAGATCGTCAACATAAGAAATGCGAGCGTCATTGAAAATGCGTCCAAACCATGCAATGTTCATTGATTGTTAGGCATTCAAGATTGAGTGTGAGTTTGTTTTAAGCCCAAAAAAAAGATGTGTGAAACTCGATTGCCAAGCGCATGCCTGGAGGCCCTCCACGTCAATATTTGTCCAATTTTTATGCCCAAATGAAGTGTGAGCGAGATTAATGCGCATTCAAGGAATTTTCTAACTTAGAAAAATCACTAAAGACCCAAGTGAGTGGAGTTTGATCTTTGTGGAGCACTTAACACCCTCTTAGGTAGACCCACCCCCATAGATGGTGCTGAGATTGCAACCAATGGTTAAATTGATGGGTGATTAAAGAGGGTGAGTCCAACTACAAACTTACTCAAAGCGTATTTATTAGTTTTTATAACTTAGAAGATTTCAAAAATGTGGATTCCTTTTATGCCCAAAAAGATGATTATTTGATCTATGGCATTCAAGATTGGATTTGTTGTTTTAATCATGCATTCATAAAAAAAACAAACTTGATTTTAATCCATGACACTCAAGAGTGATTTTAGCAACATGCATTCAAAGACAAGTGATTAAACATTCAAGTTGTTTCCTTTGAGCATTCAAGATTGAGATTTTGTGTGTTGTTTTAAGAACTTTGAAGTTCTTTGTTTTAACTTTAGATCATTCAAGATTGTTTTGGAGTCAAAAGTGAAAATTACTCTTTGGACTTTGGTTTTCATTCAAGATTTTGTGTTCTAGTTTGCATATTTTAAGCCCAAAAATGATATTCCTAGATTGTTTTGATGCATGAAAAACCTAAGAAACATTCAAGATTTTGTAACAAGACATTTGTTTGGAACAAATAACAAAGCTTTTTAGGAAAATTTTGGCAACCATTTAGGACTCTTAGTTTTCATGAGATTTTTAAAAGAACTTTAAAATATTTGCAAATGAGGTTCATTTTATCCTTGATTGATGCTTTGAGTTTGATTTAGATTTTAGTGTGCACTTAGTGTTGATTTTGAACCTTTTGAAATGGAAACTTGAAGTTCTTTTTAAATTTCAAAAAATGAAGTGTTCCCAAATTTGCATGAATGCATCTAAAACCTTGATGTTGCAAGGATGCAAATGATTGGATTGGTTTAGTTTCACTGGTTAGAAGGCTCTCTATTTTTTTCCAAATTTTTAGTTTTTTAATGGATTTAAGTATGATTTGGGGGTTCATTTTAAGCACTAAAAAGAAGTGTGTATGATTTTTCTTCCTTAAAAAAAATGGTCAAGATCTCCCACAAGAAGAAGAAGAAGAAGATGGAATAAGAAGAATATAGACAAGAAGAGGAAGAAGAATTCCAAGTGCTTTGTCCACCTATAAGCTTGAAAAATCTGCAAACACTATGAGATAGACTATGAGTTCCTTTGTCTTCTTCATGCTCATATGGACCTACAAAACCAATTTATACAATCCTACCAATCACAAAAACAAGAAAAATTAGCCAAAATTAGCAAATGACATACAAAACATGACTAAAAAGGCTAATGAAGATGACCCATGCGGGGTCCCACCGGGCGTGCCAAAATGTATATGAGCAATGTTAGTATGCTAATAGAAACAAAATTTAAATAAAGCTTCTACAAACTAAACACAATTCATAAAATTCAAGATAGAATAATATGAGCTCTCAATTGAGAATATGAGCCATTAATGGGCTCTCTCAATAAGAAGCTCTCTTGTTGAGTGGCTTTGTCTAAATAGATAGGTTGTATGCTCAAGCTTATGCTTCAAAAAGGGCTTCAAATGGAGTTGTAATTTGGGTGTGAGTGTATGGTTTTGATGTAAAATGGCTTCTTAAAATGGCATTATGAATTTACTTCATGGATTGTGTTGTTTTGCAAAGGGGAAGGATCCAATTTATAGGCAAGAGGCTTGAGGGATTGAGGGCTAAGATGCAAGGATGGGAAAAAGCTCATAGAGGGCTCAGATTGCATGAGAGGAGAGCACATGGATTGTGCTTCCTTACAGCCAATCAAGGAGTGACACATGTCACAAGGTGAGAGGATGGAGGAAAGGGGAAGGATGAGTCAACAAAGGAGGCTCAAGGGATAAGATCTTCATAAAGACCCTCATAATGGCTTGTAAGAGCAATAAAAGGGCTTGGAAGAGTCATTTATGGCCTAGTGGGCTTCATAAACTTTTATGGTTGGGATATTTTGAAGGAGATGAGAGGAATTTCAACTTGGGCTAGATTAGGAAGGTTTTAAGCTTTCTTAGGATTGTGCAAATTATTAGAGGATGGATTAGGATGGTTTAGGATTAGCTTAGGGATAGGCAAGTGGATGGCATTTAATGAGGGTGGGTGAAGGAGGAGATATTTGTTAACTTTGGCTTGGGTTAGTAAGTCTTAACCCATTTTTAAGGAATGTGACAAGGTTAGGAGGGGATTAGGATTAGGTTTAAAGACATCTTCTAGAAGATTTTAGACTTTGGATGAGGATAAAGACTTTCTAGAATAGTCTAGAACTTCCTAGGATGAGGATGAAGACTTTCTAGAAGAGTCTAGAACTTCTTAGGATGAGGATAAATTAGATTTTAGGAAATAAATAAAGTTTTATTTATTTCAAGGGTTTGGGTTGAGGAGATATTTGTTAAAACTTTTTTAATAAACATGAGGATTAATATTTAATCTTAATTAAATATTTTGAGTTGGGATTAGGGATAGGAAATGATGGGATTAGCCTTTAATCAAAATTAAAGAAGGATTAGAAGATTTTGGAAGAGGTTAGTGGTCTTAAGGAAATTGGCCAAGTTTTGGGCAAAAAATAAATTTTTTATTTATTTTGGATTTTTTGGTCAATTTATTAATTAAATAATTAATAAATAAGGAAATAATGTTTAAATAAGATTTAAAAAGTTTTGGGAGGGATTCATTAATTAAATATTTTTAATTAAGATAAAGGGATTTAATGGCATAAAAATAAATAAATTAATTAATTAATTAATTAATGATGATGTCATTAGAAATTTTTCAGAAAATAAAAATACTTTATTTTCTAAAGGTTTTTAGGTGTCTACAATACCAATAAATTTTGCAAAAAATTGTGTTTGAGTTGAGTCCAAATTTTTTTTTGCATGTGGGTTGTGATTTTGGCTACCAATCCTCCTTCTTACAACATCTCTTTGATTAGGAGAAACACGTGCGTTATTTTTCCAAAAATCTTTGATCCATGATTTCAAAGCTTCACTAATTTCTTTATCTTTTCATGGTAGTCTACCACTAAATGTCCATAACTCATTTTTGTTGGATCTTCCAATATCTCACACCTTAGCATGGCTCTCCTTAGAGTTCCTCTACCAATTTTTAATTCTTTTCTTTTCTTTCTCATGAGTTGAGCATTATTCATTTGGCTACTTACTATTGTTGATGTAAGTACTCTTGTGATATTACTATCTTTTGTGCATGATTTAGAACTCACTTTGTCATAAGCACTGATTAGATTATTTACAATATTTTTTTAATTTGAATCGTCCATCGTTCTTAGCCCAAGAATCTTCATGATAGACCTAAATTTCAAATTCCTCATCATTTCAACAAATAATTGGTATTGACCTATAATATTTAATTCTTCAATAAATAATCGCCACCTATGATTAACTTTTCTTTGACAAGCGCTTGCTAATCTTGTTAGGCATTGATTTCAAAATGTTAGTATCATTATCAATCAAATATTTTGGTCTTCTAAAATGAATTCTAGAAGGTGTTATAATCTCTTCCATTACCTCAACATTTTGAACATCAACATAAGGTTGAGTGTATTGCGTACCTTGAACCAAAGATGATGTGCCTTGGCAATAAGATGAAAAAGATGGAATATCACCTACCTAATGTGTTGATGTTGTCTCTTTAACATGACATGATCGAGTGTGTACATCGTCAAATGTACAAATTAGTGTCTCTTCAACATGAGAGGATGATATGACTCCAATATTAGAAGATGGTGTAGCTTCACAATTCAATTGTCTTCTTGAGCATAATAGTCTCATTCATTCTCTTTGTCTTTCCAATCCTTCCTCTTTGTTTCTTTCTATCAGTGGTTCTTGATCCTCTTCAAAAGTTAATTCTTCATTATTGCTTTGCAATTTTCTTTGTTCATGTAGTAGTTTCATTTTATCTCTTTTAATTTTCAAATCTCTCTCCCTTTCTTCATTTTTTTGAGTTTTTGGTTTCTTCCTTGGCATGATGATGATTTCTACATGTCAAATTATTCAAACATCTAAATTACTTATGATGTGTAAATTACAAATCAATCAAATACATATAAAAATTACAATTATTTGAATGAATACATAATATATATCAAACAACTTGTCAAATTTCTAACCATTTCGAAATAACATTTCATTCAAACACACAAATTTTAAAGAATTCACTATATATTGAACAACATGTCAAATTATAATCAAATATGTACCTATATATATCAACAAATAATATTTAAAAAGGATTGCACTAACCTTTTCTATACAAAGAATATTCAAAAAGTCTTCAAATTACATATCTAATGATTTAATTTGGTGTTTTCTAGCTTCAAAAATTCTTCAAATAGTGTTTGCTATGTTGAAACCCATGTTTTCTACCGAAACAATAGAATGCACAACAGAGAAAAAGTAGAGAATGGATGAAATGGGACCCAAACTTGCTTTTCTAACATTTTTGTGTGATTTGACATAACGCATACACACTATAGCTCATACGCACTATGTCAAAACACATCTCTCCCTATCCCACCATCCCCCATCATCAAATCTCTCTCCTCTCCCATCCCCTACTCTCTCTCTCACTCTCCTTGTCCTACTCCCTCTCCCATCGGCTACTCTCTCTCACTCTCCCTCTCCTACTCCCTCTCCCATTTCCTATTCTCTCTCTCCCATCCCCTACTCTTTCACTTTCTATCCTCTCCCATCCCCTACTCTCTTTGTCTCACACACTCCCATCCCCCCTCTCTCTCGGGCTACTCTCTCCCATCCCCTACTCTCTCATTCTCTCTCTCTCTCTACCCCTCTCCCATCCCCTACTCTCTCTCTCTCTCTCTCTCTCTCTCTCCCTCTCCCATCCCCTACTCTCTCTCTCACTCTCCCTCTCCCACTACCTACTCTCTCTCACTCTCTCTCCTCTCCCATCCCCTATTCTCTAGATCTCTCACACACACTCCCATCCCCCCTCTCTCCCTCTCTCCCTCTCTCACTCCCTCTCCCACTACCTACTATCTCTCTCTCACACTCTCTCTCTCCCTCTCTACTCTCTATCTCCCATCCCCTACTCTCACTCTCTCTCCCATCCTCCTACTCTCTCTCTCTCACTCTCTCCCATCTCCTACTCTCACTCTCTCTCTCCCATATTATTCTCTCTTTCTGCCACCTCCTACTCTCTCTCACACTCTCTCCCATTCCCTACTCTCTCTCTCTTACACACACTCCCATCCCCCCTCTCTCCCTCTCCCACTCCCTCTCCCACCACCTAGTCTCTCTCTATCTACTCTCTCTCTCCACTCTCCCACTACCTAATCTCTCTCACTCTCACTCTCACTCTCACTCTCACTCTCTCCCTCTCTACTCTCTCCCTACCACCCCCTACTCTCTCTCACATTTTCACACTCTCTCCCATCCCCTACTCTCTCTCTCTTTCTCTTATACACATTTCTATTCCCCCCTCTCTCCCTCTCCCACTCCCACTCCCATCACCTACTCTCTCTCTCCCATCCCCTACTCTCTCTTGAGCTACTCTCTCTCCCCCCTCTCCCATTCCCTACTTTCTCTCTTTCACACACATGCACTCCCATCCTCCTCTCTCTCGCTCTCCCTCTCCCACTCCGTCTCCCACCACCTTCTCTCTCTCTCTCACCCCCATTTCTTACTCTTAATCTCTCTCCCATCCTGTAATCTCTCTCTCCCCATTCCCTACTCTCAATCTCTCTCTCCCACCCTATACTCTCTCTACCACCCCTAGTCTCTCTCATACTTCCTATCTCTCTAATCCCCTACTCTCTCTTTCTCTCCCCTCTCCCATCCCCTAATCTATCTCTCACTCTCCCTCTCCCACCACCTACTCTCTATCTCCCTCTCCCACTGCCTATTCTCTCTCACCCTCTCTCCTCTCCCATCCCTAGTCTCTAGATCTCTCACACACACTCACATCCCCCCTCTCTCTCCCTCTCCCACTCCCTCTCCCACTGCCTACTATCTCTCTCTCACTCTCTCTCTCTCCCTCCCCACTCTCTCTCTCCCATCCCCTACTCTCACTCTCTCCCAGCCCCTACTCTCTCTCACACTCTCTCCCATCCCCTACTCTCACTCTCTCTCCCATCCCATTCTCTCTTTTCCACTTCCTACTCTCTCTCACACTCTCCCATCGCTTACTCTCTCTCTTACACACATTCCCACCCCCTCTCTCCCTCTCCCACTATCTAACCTCTCTCTCCCATCTTCTACTCTCTCTCTCTCCTCTCTCTCCCCTCTCCCATCGCCTACTCGCTCTCTCACTCTCACTCTCTCTCTCTCTCACTCTCTCCCTCTCTACTCTCTCTCTACCACCCCCTATTCTCTCACACATTTTCACACTCTCTCCCATCCCCTACTCTCTCTTACACACATTTCCATCCCCCCTTTCTCTCCCTCTCCCTCTCCCATCCCCTACTCTCTCTATCTCTCTCCCCTCTCCCATTTCCTACTCTCTCTTTCACACACACACGCATCACCCTCTCTCTCCTCTCCCATCCCCTACTCTATATCTCACTCACTCTCCCTCTCCCACTCCCTCTTCCATGACCTACTCTCTCTCACTCTCATCCTCAAACACACACACTCTCTCTCTCACTCTCTCCCTCTCTACTCTCTCTCTACCACCCCCTACTCTCTCTCCCATCTCCTACTCTCTCTCTCTCACACACACACATTTCCATCTCCCCTCTCTCTCCCTCTCCCACTCCCTCTCCCACTGCCTACTCTCTCTCTCTCCCATCCCCTACTCTCTCTTGAGTTACTCTCTCTCTCCCCCCTCTCCCATTCCCTACTCTCTCTTTCACACAGATGCACTCCTATCCTCCTCTCTCCTACTCTCCATCTCCCATTCTATCTCCCACCACCTACTCTCTCCTCAATCCCCTACTATTAATCTCTCTCTCCCATCTTGTACTCTCTCTCTCTCCCAATCCCCTACTCTCAATCTCTCTCCCATCTTATACTCTCTCTGCCACCCCTACTCTTTCTCACACTTCCTCTCTCTCCCATCCCATACTCTCTCTCTTACACACATTCCCATTCCCCCCTCTCTCTCCCTCTCCCACTCTCTCTCCCATCCCCTACTCTCTCTCTCCCCTCTCCCCTCTCCTACTCTATCTCTCTTTCACACACACCACACACTCCTAGCTCCCCTCTCTCTCCTCTCTTATCCCATACTCTCTAGATCTCTCACACACACTCCCATTCCCCCCTCTCTCTCCCTCTCCCAATCACTCTTCCACCACCTACTATCTCTCTCTCACTCTCTCCCTCGCTACTCTCTCCCCCTTATCCCCTGCTCTCTCTCTCTTCCCTCTCTCATCCCCTACTTACTCTCTCTCACACTCTCACACTCTCTCCCATGCACTACTCTCTCTCTCTCTCTCTCTCACTCCCATCCTCCTCTCTCTCTCCCTCTCTTGCTCCCTCTCCCACTACCTAATCTCTCTCTATCATCTCGTAATCTCTTTGTCACCCCTACTCAATTTCTCACACTTCCTCTCTCTCCCATCCCCTAATCTCAATCTCTCTCCCCAATCCCATACTCTCCCTTTGCCACTCCTACTCTCTCTCACACTTTCTCTCCCTTCTTGTACTCTCTCTACCACCCCTACTCTCTCTCACTTCCTCTCTCTCTCTCTCTCTCTCTCTCTCTCTCTCTCTCTCCTCTCCCATCCCCTAATCTCTCTCTCTCTCTCTCTCTCTCTCTCTCTCTCTCTCTCTCTCTCTCTCTCTCTCTCTCTCTCTCACACACACACACACACACACACACACACACACAACCATCCCCCCCCCCCCCCTCTTGCTCTTTCTTTGCATCTCTTCTTCTTTCTCTATGCACTAATTAGGTCTCAATAGTGCATGCACACTATAGCATGCATGTGCTATTGAGACCCAAATTCAAAAGCTTTAAATATTGTGTGCTCGCTATAGTGTGCACGCGCTATAGGGCATACATGTTATTAAAAGCTTTGCATTAAAACAAAGCCTAAGGCTTGGTTTTTCTTTGGAGATCCAACCCAAAGGTTTGGAGTTTATAAATAGGTCTAAGATGTGTTTCTTTGCAAACATACAAAAAATGATTGATTTTTCTTATGTGCTCTCCTTCAGGATTCCTCATGGTTGGGCATCGATAAGATCAGGTTACATGACATTGTAGGTCTCTATGTTAGCTATATAACCATATAATTTATTTTTAATTTGAACTATTTCAATCCTTTTTTCTATAATTTCTTTTGAATGTATGTCCATTTTTTGTCAAAAACTAGCGTCTACTAATTGGGCTATAGATTTTAGCTCATTCATTGAATTTGCAACAACTTAGTTATTTTAGAAACTAGACTCCATTCTACACACTTTGAAAAAAAAAAGTTTTGATTTTAGATTAGTTTTCAATTATTTCTAGGGGGAGGACATAGATATTTCACATTTTTGGAATGTGTCTAGTTAAAAAATTCATTTAAAAAAATACACATTATAAAATTAACCAAAAAACTGGGATAAACTACATAGTGTTAAGTAACTTTTGACCAGAGTGATTAAAGAGTTTCAAAAAAAATGTTAAAATTTTAGGGGGGCCACACTTTGTACTGTGTTATGTTTTTTTGGAATAAAATATACCACTTTTTGTGGCCCCCTTTTTTGAGGACCTAAAACTAAACCATTTTGAAAAAAAATTAGTAGTTTAGAAACTAGATTCAAAGGACTACAACTTTTGTTTTTATCATATCTTAAAATTTTGAGTGTAACTATCTTCAAATTCTTGTTGAAGTTCATAAATTGCTGATTTTAGATAAAAGGTGTCCACTTATACCTCCCTTTTGGCACCACAACTTGTTGCACTTACCCAAATGTGAATCCCATCTGGAAACTCCACCTCATATGAATTTCCTGAATCATGTTTCTACAAAAATTTGCAAGGACCAAATTTATTCATCTTTAGCTTGTTCTAGGTACCCACTAGAAATCATTCCTTTCTCAAGTATACCATAACCGGATCCCCAACTTGGAACTCCTTATAGCTCCTCTTTTGATCTGCTCTAGCCTTATACTACAGGTTCATCTTGGTAATATGTGCATGTATCTCCTCATGTAGGTTCTTGAAATGTTCAAAAAAGTCTTCTACCTTAGCACTTGTCTTCTCTCCTTGCTCCATCTTCCTCAGCTCTAGTGCAGTCCTTTGATTACTCCCATACACTATTTGGAATGGTGATCTACCAATAATCCTATTCATAGAATTAATGTAAGAAAATTCTACTTGTGGTAGAATCAAATCCCATCCCTTGGGCTTATCTCCTACTAAAAACCTCAGCAAATTGCCAAGACTTCTATTCACTACTTCCCTTTGTCCATCAATCTGCAGACGATGTGTAGAACTAAACTTCAATTTTGTCCTCAAATTCTTCCACAAAGTCCTCTAGAGTAACAGGTTCTTTACAAGCCTTCCAAGCATCTACAAATTCAAGATCCTCAAGGTACAGATTCTTGAGTTCATCAAACACAACCACTTTAACCTGCATTATTATCAGAAACAATTGTCTCCTACTTAATGCATCTACAACCTTATTAGACCTTCCACTTCTATGTTTCAATACAAATGTATGGCTTTGCATGAACTCTACCCATTTCAAATGTCTCTGATTCAATTTACCTTGGCTATTTAGGTATTTCAATGTTTGATGATCATTATACAAGACAAATACTTTTGGCAAAAAATAATGCCTCCATTTCTTTAAGGCCTGGACTATTGCATAGAACTCCGAATGATAAACAAAATACTTCTTCCTTGCATCATTCAAAGTTTCACTAAAATAGGCAATAGGTTTACCTTCTTGGCTCAACACAACCCTAATAGCACTACCACTAGCATCACAATCCACCTAGAATACTTTATTTAAATTAGGAAGTTTCAACTTACTTTGTCACCTTCTTCTTTAGCAATTCAAAACTCCTTGCATGTCTTGTAGTCCACTTAAACTCTTTTCTATCCCCCCTCACTATTTTAGTTAGGGGTGTACATATACAACTAAAATCCCTAATGAACTTCCTATAAAAGCTAGCTAGACCATGGAATGACCTCACCTCAATGGAAGACCTTGGAGTAGGCCATTCCAAGATGACCTTCACCTTCTTTGGATCTATTTTGAGACCTTTAGCTAATATAACAAACCCCAAATAGACTAACTCCCTTTTGAAAAAGCTACACTTTTTCAAATTAATCAACAATTTCTCTTCCCTCAACCTTTAAGGACACTATGGATGTGAAATAAATGTTCATCCAAAGACTTACTGAAAATCAAAATATCATCTAGATAGACAATAATAAATTTTCCCAAAATTTTCTTTAGCACCTCATTCATAAGCCACATGAAGGTGCTTGGCATATTGGTCAGTCCAAAGGGCACAACTAACCACTCATATAGACCCTCCTTGGTCTTGAGTTCATTCCTCCCCTCATCTCCCTCTTGTATCTATATCTAGTGATAGCCACTCTTGAGATTTATCTTTCTAAAGCACTAAGCTCCACTCAAGCAATCCATAAGATCATCCATCCTTGGCAAAGGAAACTAGTCCTTGATGGTTATTTTATTTATTGTCTAAGAGTCTATACACATTCTCCACTCTCAATCTTTCTTAGGTGCCATCACTATAGGTGCCACACATGGACTTAGGCTCTCTCAAATCAAGCCTTTCCTCAATAGCTCCTAAACTTGTACATTTATCTCCTCAGTCTCAGTAGGAGTCATCCTATGAGTATCCTTGCTACGAAAACTAGCTCTAGGGACTAAATCTGTTTGATGAATAATTTTCATTATTGGTGGCAGCCCTTCTAGATCATTATCAAAGATGATATCTCCATACTCACTTAATAGACTTGAAACTTCAAGTGGAACTTCACTACTACCTACCTTATCCTTTCTAGGAATTAAAGTATAATATATATGCTAATGTTTCATGTTATCTAGAATTTTCTTCTATTAACAATACATACCCTAGCAATATTTTATACCTTTTCATGCTCCTTTATCAAGGGCATCAATTTTTTGCGAACTCCATCTTTTGTTAGAGAGCATGTATTTGCATGACCATCATGTATAGCATGCCTATCAAACTGCCATGGCCTTCCCAAAAATAAATGGAAGACATCCATTGGGATGATTTCATAGAGAGCCTCATCATGGTAACTCCCAATCTTGAACTTTACCAAACATTTCTCACTAACCAGGACCTTATGGTCATCCTACACCCAATAAATCTGATAGAGATGGGGATATTTCTCACTCTTGAGATTTGGCTTTGAGACCATTTCTTCTAACACCATGTTGACAGTGCTCCCACCATCAATAATCACATCACAACATTTACCCTCACACTTGAACCTAGTACAAAAAACACTCCTCCTTTATCTAGGTTTAATCTCACTACTCAGCAAGACCCTTTCATTAACTAGAATCTCTCCTCTTTCTACATTCTCTAAATGCAATGACTATGCATCATAATTCACATTAGCAACTCTTGCTTGACCATCAACTCTCCTATCTATCCTTCCTTGGCATTGGGGGAATTTGTAGACATGATGACCTTCTTCATTGCAATGAAAGAAGGTACCACATAAGCCTCCTCTTCTTGAAACTTTTCGATGTCCTCTACCTCTTCCTCTATGATCTTAAAAGTTTTGATCATGGGAGTGGTTGAAACCCTTGTTCCTCTAGTTTCGGCAAGTACCCACATCTTCTTTTGTCTTTTGGTTCTTATTTTGGCCTCCAAATGACCTGGCACTGCCCCTTCCCCCTTGAATGCACCCTCTTTGCCTTCCATCAAATTTTTTTTTTAACTTCTCCTTAACCCACAAGCTAAACAAGTATGCCTCTTCAACACTAGTCATTCTAACCAAACTTAACTTCTCCTAAATGCTAGCTCTTAACCCATTAAGGTAACAGGAAACCTTCTCCTTGTTTGCTTATGCATGCCCCACACTAATAAGGAACTGGTAAAACTCCTCTATGTATTCCAAGACATATTTTCCCACTTGCTTTAACCCTTGCATCTTCTTGAGAAAATCAAATTCATAATCAACAGGAATAAACTACTTCTTTTGTTTGTCCACCATGCGATCCTATCTTGTGGTTTTCTCCTTTTATCTTCTATTTCTTTCCAACTAAACCTCTTGCCACCAAATTTTGGCATGCCCTTTCATTTTGGATTTTGTAAACTTAACCATATCAAGGTCTTGATATCCTCATACTCAAAATATTCCTCTAGCTCATTGATCCAGTCAATCAACTCATCCGGGTTTAGATTTCCTAAAAATATGCCAACATCAATTTTAGGTCTTTTTTCTAGCTTGGAAATGGCCCTAAAAGGGTTCTCCTCCACCTAGTTTAGGACTTCTCCATCTCCTTCACCTTCTTGCGCAATATTTCCTTCTTCTTCTTTTTCCTCCTCATTTTCATTCCCTACAATAATATCCATTCCTCTACGAATCTCCTCTTGCAATGCCTAAACTTGTCTCTAGAGGGTACAAACCTCAGGAGGAAAAATTCTTGCCCTTCCACTATGCTCCCTTAATGGAGAAATCTTATTGCACTCTATCAACACATTTGGCACTCTATCAACACATTTAGGAAAACCCGCTCTGATACCACTTGATGAGGGCACAACCCAAGAAAAAATGAGCATAATAGGAAAAGGGGACTATTATTATCAGAAGTGATATGCTATTACATTTAGTACAATGAAAATAGACTCAATGACATGCCTTAGGGCTTACAATGTTGTCTAATTCTAGAGAAAAACACTCCTCATAGTATCTTCTCACAAACTCCACCAAAAATTGTGTTTACAATGCCAAAAATGACCTTAAGTAACCCAAATTAGGTTTTGGGTTAGGAATAAATTTTAGAATATGCCATTTTACATCCAATGAAAAATAAGAAGGTTCTAGAAAACATGTCTGAAGTCAGTGCAAATTTAGAAAAATCTAGAAATGGTAGTCCAACTTCCAAGAGGCATAACTTTTGATCCAAGACTCTGATTGATAAGTCATTTATATTTTTTGAAATATTTCCAAGTGCTCTATATTCATATTGACAATGTTTTCTTGTCCCACATTTTATGGGATCATACAAGTCTATTTAGTGCATCAAATTTGACTTTGAAGTCCTCTTAGGGGGTCTCCAGGAAACTCAAAACTACAATAACTTTCAAGCTGTAAAGTCTTTTGACCTGATTCTTTTTTTAGAGTGCTCTAAATTAGAAGTATAATCATCCACCTAAATTAAACCCTCTAACTAATCATAATTATGTCTCAATTACAAAATATTTTACATTGGTACATATCCCAAGGTGCTCAAAAACACTAACCAAGAAAACCAATAGTGGAACTATGAGAGTTGGAATCTCTATTTGACCCAAACAGGTATCTAGAAATAAAAAAACATTTAAAAATACTAACACTAAGCATATTTTTTGGGTGATATAGGATTGCCCGTACACTATTGGATGCTCTTGCATCAGGTTGAGATGGTAAGATCATGTTGTCATGTTTATGTTCCTAAGGCCATGGTTGGAACTTTGACATTGATCTTGGTTTAGTTTCTTGGTATTGAGTACATTGATCATAAGCTAGATACTTCATGATATTGCTATGTTGCATTTGGAGTTGGCAAGGATTGATTGTTTATAGGTGCTCATGAACAATTAGAGATAGTGGTGATGATTATTTCTCTTGGATTAGAGAAGTGTTTGTTGTGACAGTTGATGGTTTTAGAAGGAAGTTTGAGGGACAACCACTTGATATGGACTTGAGAGGAGATATTTTTTAGATGAGTCTTGGTTGGAGACTTGGATATCTTGATGAGAATTCTCATTCTCCACTCTTGGTCTACTCAATGGTTTTGCTACTTGAGAGGTGTGGCCCATTATTTCTCTTAGGTGCATTATATTTATGCTTTCCTTTTAGGGATATGGTTCTTGAGCTATGGCACATGAGTTAGTTCTAAAGGGTTCATTTGAGAGATGGTTTAGCATAGGTTATCTCCATTTGTATATGTTTTTTATGTTAGTTGAGTTTGGGAGATGGTTTTATATTGGGAATATTCCTCGGTTTAGGAATGGTTTATGAGTTTGATCTTCTTTTGAGAGGCTTACATCCATGATTAGTTATATGGTATGGTTTGGGTGTTGTTGAGGCTTCTTGTTGGGGTTTAATGGAGGATATCATACTTGCACAGTTTACATCTAGAGGTGCTTGTAGAAGTACATGATACAAGTTATGATTTACATGGTTTATCTTTGATCTTCTTTATCTTCCTAGATGTTCGATTTTGCTTACATTAGATTTTAGATTGGTTAGAGATTGTGATCACTAGTTTTTGTTTATGTATCTCATGTGAGAGATAACATGGTTATTCCTTTATCTCTTTCCTCTGTTGGTTGTGGAGAGCTTGGGAGACTGTTGGAGATTTCTCATGAGAGTTATTCTTGCAAGTTATTGGTTTATGTTTTGTGGATTTCCTTGAGACTACTGTTGGGTAAAACTAAGGTTCAACTGGATGGTATATGATCAAATCAACTATACCATAAAAATGTCAATCTAGGATTTGTAAACTTATGAGAGATATAATGCCTATTTGCACAAGGGGCAAAAATAATAAATCAAGAGGTTTATGAATGCAAATAACTACTTGCTAATAAATTAAACTATCCAAATTACCACACATCAAAGATTACTTCTACAAATGGATTATAATCTAAAGCTCACACCTCTAAACAATTAAACACAATGTCTTTATAAATTCTATTACAAAGTTTTGTTTGATTAAAAGTTGGTAAGAGGTTGTTTACAACAAACTAGTTTTAAATACAAAGTATGGTAGGAAGTATGATAAGTGCAACAAGAAGTATGATAAATGGTGATAGAGCATATTATGGATAGGGACAAGAAGTAGTTTGGTACATGGATGGATGTGGTAGAAATAATTTAGTGGAAAATATTCTATAATAGATTTATATGATAGAAAATTAATGATATATATAAAAGATAATTTACTTCATAAAAGTGTTGCAGTCATGTACTTTATCAGACAATTGAATTCTCAATCAACAAGCACTCTATAGATTTAATTGACAAACATATATACAATAAACTCCTTATAAATGCACACAATCAATTAAATCTATAAAGAACACACAAAATCAATTGAAAGATTTACAAAACAAACTAGGATAATCTCACCAAGTTTCCCAAGAGGGGGCCCTCCTTTGGTTCACAAGGTGAGAGATGTTTTAAAGACGACTGCTATAGAAACTCCATGCTTTTAATACCATAGACTTTAGAGATAATATAAATAGAGTGTTTCATATATCATATCATATCATGTCTTTCATTTAACATTTTCTTATATAGACTTAAAATGTTTAACCAAATTAATAACTAAGCTAGAATGGTCAATGGCTTGCTCCCTAAATATAGATAATAATTTGTTTTGGCTACTGACCGCATATAACAGATTACAAAACAACTTGGCTGAGGTCATACATGGCCCAAAACTAATCTATTAAATAGTTAGAACTATTTTCCCAAAATAATATAACAAAATTACAACTTTCAAACTATTCTTCCAACTAAATGGCTGACTACATGCTCTCTCATCCTTTGTTCTTGTAGTAGAATGAATTAAAATGTTTCAATATTTATGCATTAAACATCCACTCTTCAAGAAATATTTCAAACCTTAATACTTTATTAATGAATTATATTCTTTAGTAATTAATGGCATAATAGGAGTTAGGACAAGCTTAAGAAAAGACAAAAATGTATAAATAATGTACAAAAACAAAGCACATTTGCACACCCATCATTCCTCCAACTTAAAGGCTTTGCATGTCCTCATGAAAATGAGGTGATTGGGTAGATCCAATAAGTTTGACATTTAGTATCTATGTATTCTCTTCAACTCTAGCTGTATCAGTAGCTCCCTTTTCCTAAGAAACAAGTTCTTGTAATTGCAACTATAGCTGCTGATTGGATTGTTGGTGTTGAGTGACAATCTGCCATAATTGTGCATTAGAGAAAAGTGGCATACCATGTTCTATAGTAGGAACTCCATGAATTCCACCCATTCCTGTAGCAATTTAATTGTAGTCACTGTTAGAGTAAATAATTAATATTTAATTATTTATTCTATTGCTTAAGTTTACTTAGGTCATGCATTCATTTAATATTTCATATTTAATGCATGTAGTGGTTAGTTGTTGACAACTCGGGAGTTTTCTCCTTTTTTAGCATATTCCATTTTTTGTGGATATGTGCTGAGTTGTCATTTTTGTCCTCTACCTCCTTCCAGCTTGTTCTACAAGCTTCCTGGAGCTCTTTATATTCGGGCTCTCTCTCATTGTAATATTGATCATAACATATTGTAAAGCCATTTCTTATTGTAAATACATTTCTTATTGTGTTTGCATTTTTGGCTCTCATGTCCGTTTAGGGTTTTTTCCCGTGCTCCATGCTCCTCCCCTTCTTTGGCTTCTCTTTGACAGGTTCGCATGCAGGTGATCTTGGCGTCTTCGGAGTTGGCTTTCCTCAACTCCAACATGGTATCAGAGCCTTCCTGCTGCAGCTTCGTTGAAGAAATTTTGAAGCCGTGATTTGAAGTCACAAACCCTAGTTTGTTTGTGCAATTTTTCTTCAAATCAGGGGATCAGCAATTTTTGGAGCACTTTCAGCCCAAACGGACATCACCAATGGATCCGGAAGGCCGTTTGCAGTCAGGATTCATATAAAACTTTTCGTTTTTGGAGACAGAGCTCCGGGAGGCAAAATTTTTTTTGGCTGGAGGCACTCCCGTACGGATGTACGGACGATTCAGCATTTTAAAAAAAAATAAATTTGCAGAGCGCACCGCCGAGCGGCCACCACCGCGCCACCCGGCGGCCGCCCGCGCTCCGCTTGCACCTCCGCGCTCCGCCTGAGCGCCTCCTCCGGCGGCCCTTTTCCTGTCTCCACCTCCACCGGCAGCCCGCCGCCCTGCGGCCACCTCCGCCGGCGGCTCCTCCCGGCTCCGCCGCCCGTGCGGCCACCTCCGACGCTCGCGTGGGCAATACTGCACAGTCAGCAGTTTTTCAGCTTGACACATGGCATGGGCGCCACGTGGCACATTGCCACGTGGCCCATGCCACGTCATCGTCCGTACTGCCACGTGGCACTTCTTTTTTGCGGCGACGGCCTCCAAGCCGTCAAATTTAATCGCGTGAATTGCTGACGTCAGCACTGCATCAGCCCTTGCATGCACCTCTCCCGATTGCTTTTGGACCTACTTGTGGTTTTTTGGCCATAACTCTTGCATACGGAGGTATTTTTCCGATCCGAAAGAAGCGCCGGAAAGCTGGTTCCGAGACGGAGATTTTGGTGCAGGTATTTTTAGGTTTTGATGCATTTTTATTGCTCGTTTTTTCTGTTAAAGTCCGAAGTCCTATTTTTGACTCCGGCATGCATATCTTTTGCGTCCCATGCCTGTTTTTTGAAAACTTTATATTTTTGGAAAGCTGATTTTCTCATCTTTTCAGAACTGTCATCTTTTTTCCTCACTTTTGGCCTCTTCTCTTTCTATCATAGTTTTAGTGTTTTTGCTCTATGGTTGATATTTTGAGTGTTTTAGGCCCGAGGATCGTTTTCCTGGCATGGTTTGCTTTATTTTCGGCTATACTTTCTTTTGGTTCAGCTCTTTTTCAGTTCTGATCATTGTAGCTATCTTTTTGAAGCACTTTTTCTTTTCGCACTGAGATAAATTGTCACTTTTGTATTCTGGGAGTCATGAACGTTGTTTTGAGTCAGGTGTACTTGCACTATTTCATAAAGCACCATGGGGGGATTATTTGTTTGCTGTTTTAGGCATTCTCCCTTTGTCAAGTGAGTGTCCCTTCCACGACATTAGCCCATGCAGAGTCAGTTAGACCGTGTCTTTATCGGTGTCTGTACTTCTTTCCCTCTCTCCTCGTTCTTGGTTCGTTTGCAGAAGATTTTGGTTCACCTTCTCAGTTCCCTGTCATCACACCCCGTCTGCATTAAGGGGGGATTATGCTGTGTTCTAATGCATCCGTGGTTCGATGGTTCGATAGTGTGAACTATGTATTCAGTGGTTGATCCTACATACAAGGCGATTGCAGTGGCTGGCTACCTATGCATTTCGGTGAGATGGATCATCTACCATATAGACATGCTCGGCTCGTGCCTTCTTCTTCCATGGAGGTTTCTTCAGATCAGCAGTTTGACAGATTTGCGACTTCTTCATGCTTCAGTGATGCTGCTTCTTCATGATCACTCATTGTTCCTGTTTTAGGGGACATTTTCCCTAGTTGGAGACTTCTTCAGCTCTTCACTGGGTTCTTACCTCTTTTTAGGGGAGGGTTTTTCCCATGTGGTTTTCTCTCTTTCCCTGCTTACAGAGGTTTCATCTTCTTGCATTGTACTTGGGTACCTAACATGGCCTCGTTGCCGGGACCCATTATGCATTTCATCTTAGCTTTGTGAGCTTAAGGCATTTCCCTAAGTTGCACTTAAGGGGGGGTGTTAGAGTAAATAATTAATATTTAATTATTTATTCTATTGCTTAAGTTTACTTAGGTCATGCATTCATTTAATATTTCATATTTAATGCATGTAGTGGTTAGTTGTTGACAACTCGGGAGTTTTCTCCTTTTTTAGCATATTCCATTTTTTGTGGATATGTGCTGAGTTGTCATTTTTGTCCTCTACCTCCTTCCAGCTTGTTCTACAAGCTTCCTGGAGCTCTTTATATTCGGGCTCTCTCTCATTGTAATATTGATCATAACATATTGTAAAGCCATTTCTTATTGTAAATACATTTCTTATTGTGTTTGCATTTTTGGCTCTCATGTCCGTTTAGGGTTTTTTCCCGTGCTCCATGCTCCTCCCCTTCTTTGGCTTCTCTTTGACAGGTTCGCATGCAGGTGATCTTGGCATCTTCGGAGTTGGCTTTCCTCAACTCCAACAGTCACTTTGAAGTGTAAGAGCAATAGGAGGTGTATCACTACTAACATTAACCATTGCAAGGGTAGAATAATTAAGAAGATGCTCACTTTGTGTATCTTTGTAAAGAACCATATCAGTATTAGCAGTTGTTTGTTCCTTCATTACATCCTTATTTTTTTTAATACTTCCCTCATGAGAAATAGGGCATACTTCTTCAGTTATTTGATGAACATCTTCCTATAAGTTTTCAAGATTCTCTTGTTGATTTCCTGTAATGCCCTTTTCTTCATTAATTTGAATATTCATGCTACATGATGGAGTCTCTTCCCCCATTCCTTTACCAATTTCCTTACCAAATTTTTTGCCAATTTCTTCACCCAATTGAGTAATTTCATGATCTTCCATTTCATCCTCATCTCTTTATTTAGGGGTTTC
Organism: Cupressus sempervirens; assembly: GCA_028749045.1. Classification (NCBI taxonomy): domain Eukaryota; kingdom Viridiplantae; phylum Streptophyta; class Pinopsida; order Cupressales; family Cupressaceae; genus Cupressus; species Cupressus sempervirens. Next base: position 700,536,021 of record CM053789.1, on the reverse strand, counting down.
TTCTTCATCTAGAATTAAATGATCAGCGAGGTCTTCTTTTTGTTTCTTTTTCTTTTTGTTCCTACATTGTTAGCTTCTCAACCTCCTTAAAAGTTGGGCATTCTTTATCTATGATTCTTTTGTAACCAAAATTTCCATGTCACATATAGACCTTGATGTTTCTGCTAATCCCTACTACCTATCAGGGGTATGTTGCTTCTGCCAAGTAACCATAGAATGTGGACTCAGTTTTTGGGTTTCACTTCCAATTTTATTCTTGTGTTTTAGGGCTTTTTCTTTTAGTAGGCTTAGAGGTTGAAATGTCACTTCTTATAAGGGCCGACTTCAAGGGTTTGATCAATGGTATGAAGTTGAGGGTCTTCTATATAGGTTTGGTTAATAAATGCATCCCATTCTAGGATAGCTTGAGCCACATGAGGATTATGGTCAATAATGAGCTTAATTAACCAATGGTGAACCAAGGAATCAACATGACCCCAATTATACTAGTCACAGGACCACTTCAGGGAGCAAAAGAGGTAATATGGAAGATTAACGAGAACACCATATCGTAAATGTAACATGAGGAAAAAATGGTGGGAAAATACATACTTGTAGCATCCTTCACAGGTGATATAATGAATTAAAAACTTTGCAACAACATCCCATGGTTCTGGAAGTAATTTTTGTGCTACCCCTTAGCCTTGGATGTTCTCAACTAATTCTCCTCACTAAAGAAACTACTTTTTGTGGGACCTTAAATTTGTAACACTTGAGAATGGATTAGGAAAGAAATGGTCACCAATTTGGTATAGACCAGTTACCTTTGCAATAGTCTACAAATTCACAAGAAACTATAGTCCCCAAATTGTAGCATGGGTTCCATGAAATCCCATAGCAAACTCTGTGGCTATGGTCTCATCAAATCCACACAACTATTCAAATAAATTCATCCACCTAGCATGAGAAAAAAAATTTAAGGCTTCCTCATTTGCTTTTAACTTATCCCCCCATGATGAAAAGTGATAGAATTTGAACAAGTTTAACATAGTAGGAAACAAGCAAAAAGAAATGGCAATGATGATAGGAAGTATGAAATGGTTTTAGCAATAGAGAAATGAGGATCATATCATCAAAAGTAGTAATAATGGTGAGGTAAGTGTAATTAATTTTTAAGGAAAAGAGGGCTCATGTAGAAGTGATTGGCACAAAACCCATAAATGCTTAATAGTGGAAAGGAGCATGTAATTAATGGCATGGAAATGATGACTTGGTATAGAACCCCCCCAACTTAAGTGGTTGATTCTTCCTGATCATGCCAAGTAATCATCAAAGAAATAAAATACATAAAATAAAGCATAAGGTAAGAGAATACTTCCTTATGTGGTGATAGTGAGGAAGGAAGATTTGAAGTTGTCAGCAAATCCAAGGAGATCGTCTCATTAAGGAAAGTGCTACCAACCCCAAGGAGAGAGACATTAGGCATGTGAGGAGTAAATAAAATCTGCCAGAAAAAGATTTTCAAATAAATGGTCACCAAAGAAAAGAGCCACATGGTAGTATAGGCCACCAAAAGGCTCAGAATGACAGGAGGGTCATGAGGAAGGGACACCAAGAGAATGGCGATAGGAACAAAGAGGCCTCCTATCAAAACCATCAGAATGAATTGTTGGAATTTTTTTGTTGAGCTCTCTCTCTCTCTCTTTCTCTTTTCTTTTTTTACATGACACTAGACTACCAACAAATTGGTTTTCAATCAAGTGTCACTTCGAAGTGCTGGAAAACTAGTTTTCACTACCAAGAAGTCTAACAACTACAAGTCATTGGATTACCTAGTTTTCAACAAGTAGTTGGCCAAGAACGCTAGAGAATTGGTTTTCATTGTCATATCTATCATTTTTTTTTTTTTTTTTGTAATATATATATGATGATATAGATATATTCTATCAATGTTGAAGGAGGCCAAAGGCAACCATGGTGAGTTCCTTGGTAATCTCCAAAAAGAAAGCTTCCTTCAAGTGAGGTTTCTTATATAGCTTCAATCGATGACCATTAACAAGGAGCTTGCAACATTCAGAGTCCATAGTCTAGAGCTAAATTGCACCATTATCATACATATGCTCAATTTTGTAAGGTTTGAGCCATCTTGTATGAAATTTACCTTTAAAATCCTAGAATTAGGGGTCGTATAGAAGTGCCCAATCACCAAGCTAGAAAGAACACTAACGAATGTGTTTGTCATGCCACAGTGCTCATTAATTTTGAACAAGTTCAATATGAAGAAGTACTTCTTGACATAGCTCATCAAGCGAGTGGAGTTTTGTTAGGCATTCCTTTTGAGCATCAAAGAGGCTCAATCCAAGTTAAACTATAGTTTGAAGAATCTTAATCTTGAACTCAATAGGAAGTACAAACTTCTTACTATAAACTAATTCATAGGGGGTCAAACCAGTGTCTTCCACATAGTACGATAGGCCCACACACCTTTAGGAAGTTGTGTGGCCGAATCATGCTTATGAAGTGCAATAGTTTTGGTAAGAATATTCTCTAGTTCCCAATTAGTTACCTCAATTTGTCCATTTTCTTGACGATGATCAGGTGACAATTTCCTATGGTGAATCTCATATTCTTTGATTAATGTAGCAATGAGGTCTGAAGTGAATTGAGGTCCTTGATTAGTAGTAATCTCATAGGGAACACTAAAGAAAATGAAGATTTCATAATATAGGAATTCGACAAATTTGGTATCTCTAGCATGCTTAAGCGTGACCACCTCAACCCACTTTTTGACATAATCTGTAAAAACAAGAATATATTCCTTTTTTTTGGAAGGTGGTTTAATAGGTCCAACTAAATTGAGACCCCATTTTTCAAAGGGTTCGATAGAGAGCTAAGGGTGAAGTGGCATTTCATCTAATCATGTAGAATGACCCATATGTTGGCACTGGTCACAATGTTGAACAGAACACTTGCAGTCCTTGTGGAGCATAGGCCAGTAACATCCTATAGTCTAAATATTTTGAGCAATTCATTGAGCAAAAAAGTGTCCACTACAAGGTTCAATATGACAGGCATAGAGAATATCAAAGATGTCTTCCTCAGGAATGTATCGATGCATGATGTTACCAATGCCAGTATGAAATAGGAGACCATTGATCAAAATATATTGTTCACTGAGTCCCATGATCTTATGACACTCACAAGGAGAGAAATGGGTTGGGAACTTGCATTTAACCAAATAGTTTACAATGTCAACATACCATGGACTTTTGGTAGAAATTGCAAAGCGGTGTTCATCTAGGAATGTGTCATCAATAGGAAGAACTCCATTGTCAAACTGCTATAACCTAGACAAGATATCTGCAACCACATTTTCTCAACCAAGCTTATCAAGTATAGTGAGATCCAATTCTTGTAATAAAAACATCCACCTAATAACCCTACAAGTTACTATAGGTTTATTCATCAAAAATTGAATTGTTGAGTGATCAATATGAACAAACACCTTATAACTAGTAATATAGTGTTGAAACTTATTAATAGCATAAACAACAGCTAAAAATTATTTTTTAGTTACTGTATAGTTTACCTTGGCACTAGTGAAATTCTTTCTGATGTAGTAGATTGAATAGAAGAGGTTGTCCTCCTTTTGTCCAAGTACTACTCCCATTCAGAAGTTAGAAGCATCAGTGTGAATATGGAATGGTATCTCCCAATTAGGATCTCTAAGAACATGAGTAGTTACCATATTGGTCTTAATGGTTTCAAAGGCTTCTTGACATTTAGGGGTCCAAGTGAAAATAACATCTTTAGCTAACAAAGAAAAAAAAGGAGAAGCAATCTTATTGAAGTTTTCAATAAATTTCCTGTAATATCTAGCATGACCAAGGAAACTCTGAATGTCTTTTTGTGTCAAAGGTGTGGGAAGGTCTTGAATTATTTGGATCTTTTTAGGATTAACTTGTATACCTTTTGATGAGATTAAATGACCTAAAACAATTCCCTCTATCATCAACATATGACATTTCTCATGGCTTAACGATAGATTAGTGTCAATACGTCTCTTAAGCACTTTCTCTAAGTTATCTTTGGCTTCATCAAAGGTATTTCCATGAATAGTAAAATCATCCATATAAACTTCTACATAATCATTAACTAGATCAGCAAAGATGCTTAATACTACATGTTGGAATGTCATAGGGGCATTACATAACCCAAAAGGAAGAACATTGTATGCAAAGGTTCCTCATGGACAAGTAAAGGTAGTTTTTTCCTAATCTTTTGGTGCAATGTAGATCTGATTATACCCGCTGAAGCCATCCAAGAAGGAGAAGAATCACTTCCCTGCAAGAGTATCCAAGACTTGATCAATAAAAGGTAATGGAAAATGATCCTTCTTAGTAGCCTTATTTATAGCTCGATGATCAACACAAATACACCACTTACAATTTTTCTTTGATACAAAAACCAAAGGAGATACCCACCTACTATCTAAAATTGGATAAATGAAACCAACATTCAAGATTTTTTAGAGTTCTTCTTTGACAATATCATGCAGGGCAGGATTGAGTCTGCATTGTGGTTGTCAAATTGCGTGACTTCCTTCTTCAATGTAAATGTGATGGGTACAAGTGTTAGGATCAATACCTTGCATGTCTTGATACTGCCATGAAATGCATCTTTATATTCTTTAAGCATGCTTATGAGATCTCTAACTTGAGCTAGTGTTAACTATGGATTAATATGAAGGGTATGCCTAGGTAGGATCTCCATAGGTTTTGATGAAATAGGAGCATTATGGAGGTGTCTTGATGATGTTTCTAATTTTTTTAAGGACAATAATGGACTATATAAACATTGATGTGGTAGAAGTTGGTGTAACGTGAGGAAGTGTTGAATGGATTGAGGATTGCCAACTAAAGGAAAATTCCTAAAAGGATAGTCAATAGTCATATGAGAGGAGAAAACCATGATTTCTAGGATATCATTAGACTCATACCTATTCTGAAGAAATTTTACTAAAATGGCCTCATCAGTTGTGTCTTCAAAATACTATACTTTCCCAATGGTAAGGACTAGAACATAATCATTTGAATCACTGCAGACCCATGTTGGGTCCTCGGTATCCAATAATAGTTGAGTAGGAGGATATAAGGTCAACTCTTTTGTTTGCTTTCCATTAGAAATAATCATGTTACCTGAACAAAAATTAATGTGGGCATTGTTTGCTACTAACCAAGGTCTTCCAAGAATGAGAGGATATCCCCCCAACTTAGCTTTGGGCTTAAGGATCATAAAATCAGTTGGATAATCCCGACTATCAATGGAAAGAATGACATCTTCTATAACCCCTTCTAGTCTAACTAAGGATCAATCAGCCATTTGAAGCATTGTAGGAGTAGGTCTAAGTTCCTCTAAGGATAATTTTATTTTTGTTTCATTTTTCATTACATTTATAGCAACACCTAAATCCATACATGTATTAGGAATAACAATTGTAATGATACTTACCTAGATGACAAGACTACTAGGATCTACATATTTTGGAATGCTAATATTTCCCAACATTAATTCTACTAGTTTTCCAATAACTTGAATAGTTTTTGGATCCTTCTTTTTTTGGTGTCGGGTACATAATTCCCATATCATATTGTTGTATATCCTTAAGAGCCTACAAAAGAGGAATTTTGATGTTAACATTGCGTAATTAATTTAAAATTTCAAACTTAGAATGAGTTGGTTCATTAGGCTCTGGCTTATGAATGAATTGATTAGGAAAGGGAGGTTCCTTTTTAGACTCCTATTTAGGTTCATCTGGGACCTCTATGATAGTAGGTCCTTTAAGAGCTTTCCCAAATCTAAGGTGTACACCATCCAACTCAACCATGTTAATAGGATAGGTGGGAAAATTAGTCACCTCACTATGATAGAGTGGTTGAGGAGGTTTATTATTAGGATTTGGATTTGGTTGATTTGGCATGGGTGTGGGTTTAAGCAGTTGTGGTGGATTCGAAGAAGATGGAGGTATGGGAGGAAGAAATTTTTGAGATTGTTGATAGGGGCTTATTAATGGTGGTGGAGGAAAGGACTCTTGTGGAAGATAGGGTTTTGTACAAGGTTGTGAAGGTAGATACAATGATTGTGGAGGTGGATAAGAAGGTTTTGGCCTCCATGTTTGATGCCATGGTTGCATACTAGGTTGAAAATTTTGGGGCCATTGTGGATAAGGTTGAGGTTGTTGATAACCTCCATACAATGGACCTTGGTTAGGGAATTGCTAAGGTGGTCTAGAAAAATATTCATTAGAGAACCCTCTAGGTAAAAATAGGCATCATGGAGCGATATAATAAACCAGTTCTTTGGTATATTCCATAGGAATCATCCCTTTAGGAAGAGGTCATAGCATTGAAGTCATACTAGCTTCCTCAAGTGATGCTACATGAGATTAATTATAAGGGAAATCTTCTAGTCCATGCTTCTTATGAAAAGTTGGACAATATATTGCCAAGGCCTTTTTAGCTTCCTCATGTTTCTTGCAAGAAGATAATGTGTCAATTTGTTTTCCCATATGATTTAATAAGTCAGTTTTAAGATCTTCACGTAAATTACCAATTTCATGTTTAGAGATACCTAATGCATTACCCATAGTGGAAAACTTACTTGAATTCCTATGAATAGATCGATGAGATAGCAAATAGTTCCTGCATATATTGCAAATATCTTCAAAGGACATTTTATAAATATCACCTTTTCCAATCAAATTTAAGGCATCCATGTTTTCATCACAAATCCCTCTTAAGAAAACAATCTTGATAGTTTTTGAAGTTAAATTAGGACATCTTGAACATTGTAAGCTAAAGGAAAAATGTTCAAAGAAATCTTCAACTGACTCTTCTTCTCATTGATTCATGCGAAAGATTTCATCCCATACTTCCTTGGTCTTATAGTACTCCTGATATTTTGATAGAAAATCATCTTTCATTTGGTTCCATGTTCTAATGTCCCTAAGATTCATAAACCATCGCAATGTAGCATCTTTCAAGGTAGCTAGAAAGAGAATTAGTTTTTGTGCATCACTTTGATAATCATAGCTATTACAAAGGACACCAAATTCAAATAGGAACATATCAGGATCCTCAAAGGTTGACCCTCTAAATATGGGAAGTGCAGAGTGAGGGATCTTTTTCATAGGGGCATCATCTACAAGAGGCTAAATAGGAAACTCAAAGGTCATATTGTGTTGAACAATTTCATTCCTATTGTTTCTAGCATTATTTCCTCCTACATTGTTGTTTTTGACATTGTCAGCCATGAGTTCTTCCAAAACTTTGGTTTCCCAAGGTGTAAAATATGTTTTAAAGGGTTGTTCCTAAGGTTTTGGAGGCTTACAACACCTAATTTTGTATGACTTTGTGAACTGTTCAAAAATTTTAGGTGTAGTAGGAGACGTGAATTGAGAAGATGGCTATATTTTAACTTCACCACTTGGTTTGATTTTAATGGTTAATGATTTTTTCTCTTTCTGCGATTTTTGAATTTTATAACTACCTACGAATTCCTTCTTGACAAATCTACCTTGACTATCTCTAAGCCTCTTCATGCACCTAAATGACTTACTACAATGGAAACCAAAGCTACTATCCTAAGCAAGGTTGAAAATTACTCAAGACTTCTCAAGGGCTCACTATTCCTATCTTGACTTATTATACTTTCACACCTTTAATATCTCTCCCCGAGAATGGCACCAAAAATGTTGGGTAAAACTGAGGTTCAACTTGATGGTATATGATCAAACCAACAATACCCTAAAAATATCAATCTAGGATTCATAAACTCGTGAGAGATATAATGGTTGTTTGCACAAGGGGTGAAAATAATAAATCAAGAGGTTTATGAATGCAAATTACTATTTTCTAATAGATTAAATTGTCCAAATTACCACACATCAAAGATTACTTCTGCAAATGGATTATAATCTAAAGTTCACACCTCTAAAAAATTAAACACAATGTCTTTATAAATTCTATTACAAAATTTTTTCTAATTTAAAGTTGGTTTAATTAAGGGTTGAAATCTACTTAGATTTCTATAGGAAATTTAGCGACGAAAGGAGGCTATTTACAAAAAACTAGTTTTAAATATAGAGTGCGGCAAGAAGTATGCTAAGTGTGACAAGAAGTATGATAAATGGTGACAGAGAATATTATGGATAGTCAGAGGAAATAGTTCAATACATGGATGGATGCGGCAGAAAGAATGCAACTAACAATATTCTATAATAGATTTATACGATAGCAAAATAATGATATATATCAGATAATTTACTTCATAAAATTGTCACTACCATTTACTTTATCAGACAATTGAATTCTTGATCAACAAGCACTGTATAGATTTAATTGACAAACATATATAAGATAACTCCTTATAAATGCACACAATTGATTCAATCTATAAAGAACACAAAAAATCAATTGAAAGACTTACAAAATAAACTAAGATAATCTCACCAAGTTTCCCAAGAGGGGGCCCTCCTCTAGTTTGCAAGGTGAGAGATGTTTTAAAGCTGACTGCTAGAGAAACTACACACTTTTAATACCATAGACTTCAAAGATAATATAAATAGAGTGTTTCATATATCATATCATATCATGTCTTTCATTTAACATTTTCTTATATAGACTTAAAATGTTTAACTAGATTAATAACTAAGCTAGAATGGTTGACGGCCTACTCCCTAAATATAGATAATAATTTGTTTTGGCAGTTGGCCACATATAACAGATTACAAAACAACTTGGCCAAGGTCATATACGACCCAAAACTGATCTATTAAACAATCAGAACTATTTTCCCAAAATAATATAACAAAATTACAACTTTCAAACTATTCCTCCAACTAAATGGCTGACTCCATGCTCTTGCATCCTTAGTTCCTATAGTAGAATGAATCAAAATGTATCAATATTTATGCATTAAACATCCACTCTTCAAGAAATATTTCAAACCTTAAGATTTTATTAAATGCATTATATTATTTAGTAATTAATGGCATAACAAAGGTTAGGAAAGGCTTAAGACAATGGGAAAATGTATTAAAAATGTGCAAAAACAAAGCACATTTGCACACCCATCAACTACATGGACTCACTTCTTTGAGATGTTGTGAGTCGATTGTTTATAGATTTGACATTATCTTTTGTAGTAGGAGCTTCTTGGTATATGTGTGGTAGGTATTTCTCTTGAGTCTTGTGATTGTAGGGTATACATTAGATATGTTGATGATGTGAGATTCACTTGATATAGCTTCAGAGGTATGGATAGTTGGATGGGTTTGGCACTCACTATGGGTGCTATTTCAGCTATGGATATTTTGAAAAGTATGAATACATGTGATTACCTTTAGATCAAGTTTTTGTGCTTGAAATTTTAGTTGTTACAAGATTTTATGATCTTCTACTATGATAGGTTGGGTGGTTTTCTCTTTGGATGGCTTCTATGTATGTTCGGTGGCAGTGACATAATAGGAGGTGAGATCATTCATGTTTGAGATGTTAGATACTTTTATTTTGTTTCAATTACCAAGATCGAGAACTTCATGTACTTTGATCCATGATGGTGGATGTGCTAGGAGGGATTGTTCCCTTGTTCATTTATGTGGCTACAGATTAACCCTATGCAATGTATGCAACAAGTGGGAGATTGTTGAGATTATGGGTGTTGCACACATTGCATAATATTGTAATATTGTATTATTTTATTATGTAATGTTGTACCTAGATGGATGTTCAACATATAAAGATTCCCATGGGATATACTTGATGAGCTGTATTGTAAAATTGTAATAATATTTCACGTAATTATTTAATATTGGGGAAAAGAATTAAAATTCCAATATTAAATGTGGGGTCAAGGGGTTAGCTAGCACATGGTTTATGTAATACCACTTGGTGGTTTTGTGGGATTTGCTACTATATAAGCAGTCACAAGGGTAGTTGTTGGTGTGAAAAGGAGAAGATAGAAGGGAAAAAGGGAAAGAGTCAAGTGGGACAAGGCTTGATAGGTTAGCCAAGGGAGCATTTGCGAAGGTTGGAATCTTGGTAGGGATATGTTGATTCATGCTTGCTCACATAGATTTCTTGGTAGTGGCTATGACTTTGAAGGCTTCCATGGTTGTATTGAAATTGTGTTTTTGCTGAATAATACATGGTGATGGATGCTTTTGGAGGCTAGGTTTCTTTCCCTCAATGAGAGTTTCCCAAGGTATATCTTGTGTCATAATTTTTGTGGGTATTTTGTCTATTCTCTTGCATGTGGATTTCAATTGCATGTTTATTTTAGAAATATTATGGGTTATGTGGAAACAGTTACATTCTTTATTGCAAGTTTCCTTACAATCTTTGTGTATTATAATGGATGGTTATATCTCTATGATGGATGATTTTACTTATTGTATTATACTTTATTTCATGGATCCGAAAGGCATGATGTAATTTATTTTATAAATGTATATTCTTTCAGCCTTTCATACCTTGTGACATGTACAATGGATGATTGTGCATTCCAAATTTATTGTCAACTGGAATTCGGAACAAATGTATATAATTAAAATAGACTAGACTTGTAGTTACTCTTTTGTGTGGATGAGTTATTTATTGGAGGGTGAACCCAAAATATTGGGTAACACTTTTTCAAAGGAAAATAATCCTCAAAAATCACGCGACCAAAAAAATTTCACATCAAAGTTTTGATAGAAACTTATTAGTCTCTATCGAAACAAAAAAGGCACATAGTTTCTATTGATACCATAAACAATTTTAAGTATTGATCAAAAAAAAGAACCTAACCATAGTTTATTAAACTTGTGGTTGGGCATTATAGTTTCAATCAAAACTACTTAACATATTTTCGATCAAAACAATAAAAATAGGGAAAGATTGAGAAACACCCTACCCAACCCCATGTTGTCATTTTTTACTATAGCGTTAAGTTTCGATCGAAAGCACAAGAAGAGAAAGGAAATCCAAATTTATCAACCTTTGAAATAGGTATGGTTTTATACTTTTTTGTTTTTTCTTATAGTTTTAGTTACATTTTATATGTTTTTTTCTTTGTTTTATAAGTCTTTTGCTTCAATTTTTTGGTTTTTTTGCATATATGTACATATATATTATGTATATGCATATATATATCATTTCTTATAATTTTAGTTACATTTTATATGTTTTTTGCCTCGTTTTATAAGTCCTTTGCTTCAATTTTTTGGTTTTTTTGCATATATGTACACATATATCATGTATATGCATATATCATGCAAGTATATATGCATATATGTTATGTGTATATATATATATATATATATATATATATATCATGTTGTACATACATGAACATATTTTGGATATGTACACATACATTTAAATTTCTAATGTACACACATTCAAAAAATCTAATATATTAAAATTTAATTTCATGTATGTACATGTGTGTGTGTGTGTATCCACATGCTTTTAAATTTTCACCTTACCTCCAATAATTTAATTTCAATGAATTAACCCTTTAACATTAGTTCTTATGGGTTACTTGTCACACACACACACACACACACACACACACACACAAACCCTAATTTATAAAATTCACCTTGACCTCCTCACCCTAATCTTCAAAGTCTAATTAAACCTCGACTAGAGTTAACCTAATCAAATTTAAATAAATATAATTGTGCAATCCTAACCCTATAAATGTCATGTAACAAAATGCTAACCCTCATGTAAATTTAATCCTAATGTTAACTCTAATGTTCATGTTATATATTTACCCTAGAATGAAGACAGGTTGATTTTAACCATGTAACCATAAAATCTAAGTTACACTAGAAACATAAACCTTTAAACATAAAATTATATCATTTTATCCCAAAATTTATCACTAAACCTAAGAATGAATATTAATTTTCTAACTTAAAATTTTTATAGCATGATCCTCACTTCTTAACCCTAAAAATAGGCTAATTTATGAATTTCCTAACTAAAAATTTTAATCTAGAGATTTTTCTACTAACCCTAGACATTTAATCCTAAGATCCCTAAACATTATATTAAATTTCTAGGTAACATTTCAATCATGATTCTAACGATATAACTATGTAACCATGTACAACTATAGTGAATGATAATATATTTACCTTTTAATCCTAGGTAATACTAAACTAGGTAGCATGCTAATCATATTAATTTACTCAAGATTTAATGTTACTAAATCAGGTATTTATCTAGAATCATAATTCTACTAGTAATGCTAATGTAAGTCTCAAATTGATATTAAACACTAATGATCTTATGTACAATTTTATACACTAGTTAACCCTAGGCAATTCTAACCATAATAGCTTGTGCTCTACATCAACATAAAACACTATTTTGAACACACATTCCTTTAACCCTAGCTAGGTAAATACTTTCCTCATGGGCTAAAATAATGAAAATTTACCATGATTAAACCCTAGAATAATGGTTCCCTAAATTGAATCTTAATATTAAACTAGGTAACCCTAAAATTAACCCTAGGTTAGAAATAATATATAAGTTCCATAATCATGATAAAACATTATCCTCGAGAATGTTGAAACCCTGATCAAATTAATTTAACCTCACTAGGTAATGTTTTAACTTTAAGCATAACCCTAAAACTAACTCTAAGTTCTTAAGACTAACTAGATAGAGTTCAAAAAAATTGATAACACTAACCCTATCTCTAACCTGTCATAATAGCTTACTCTTGGCATAGAACACTATTCTAAACACACACTTGGACTTTAACCCTACAACCCTAAATAATTTCCTAACCCTAACTTAATAAAAATTTACCAAGTAGCCATAAAAGTAACCCTATAACCATGTAATATAATTTTCATAATCACGATAAAATATTAACCTCAAGAATGTCAACCCTAATCAAATCAATTTAACCTAACCAAGTAATATTTTAACTTTAAACACATATTATTTAATTTATGTTCAAATTTCTTCCCCTTGAGGAACATGTCCTAATTAGTTGCATACAGGTACCTAACTAAACTATAATTAGTTATGAATCACAATTTAAACTTTACAAGTTAAATGAAAGAGTAAAAGTAATATATAATTAGTTACAAGTCCTAGTTTCATCCCCTTAAAACACAAGTGCTAATTTGATCCCATTAAGACAAGTGTTTGAATTTCTTCCCCTTAAAGCACATGTCCTAATTAGTTGCATACAAGTTCCTAATTGAACTATAATTAGTCACAAATCACAATTTGAACTTTACAAGTTAAATGAAAGAGTAAAAGTAATATATAATTAGTAACAAGTCCTAATTTCATCCCCTTAAGAGAATTGTTCAAATTTCTTCCCATTGCATACAAGTTCCTAATTGAACTATAATTAGTTATGAATCACAATTTAAACTTCACAAGTTAAATGAAAGAGTTAAAGTAATATGTAATTAGCTACAAGTCCTAATTTCATCCCCTTAAGATACAAGTCCTAATTTGATCCCCTTAAGAAAATTGTTTGAATTTCTTCCCCTTGAGGGACATGTCCTAATTAGTTGCATACATGTTCCTAATTGAACTATAAGTAGTTAAAAATCACAATTTAAACTTTGCAAGTTAAATGAAAGAATAATTAGTTACAAGTCCTTATTTCATCCCCTTAAGAAAGAAGTCCTAATTTCAACCAAATTTCAAATTGTTGAACCAAAGTTCAAATTTCAAATACTTTAGAAAAATTTCAAATTTCAAATAGTTAAACCAAATCTTAGATTTGAAATAGTTCAACAAGTTGTTTCTATCTCTTATCAAGTGGGTCAGCTCATTGTTGGATAACATTTAATATTTTCCCATGATCATCAATATCAAACCTCCACTTACATATTCTAGGTCCTTTGATTGGATAAATAGGTAGACCAGTGGTAATAACATGGTTACTATATTTATATACCTTATTGTTAGGTTGATAATCAGTGAAATGAATCTCATTCTTAATTCCTTTATTTTTCTTCAAATATGTTCCATGTAAAACAACATAAATTGCATATAGGTCAATCAAATAATTCAATAAATTTGAATTCATAAGAAAACATACATGTACATACATGTACATGATTCAACTATATACTAACTTGTGGGAAACATAATTCCATCACTTGTTCCAGTCTTTGTTAGCTTCTCTCTTTGTATGGTACAATGCAATACATAATAGCTAACACCTTCTATTTTTAGATTCTACCATGACTACAAAAACATTAGCTACACAAAGTATATGTATATAAATTCCATGTGTCATAAATATATATATAAAAAATTAACAAATATGTTGAAATACATACCAACTCTGATCAATCCTGAAATATGGTCATAATCACTAGAAACCAATAGAATATCATCATAGTTTTCATCCTCAAACTCATTCATATTGATAACATCTAGTGGTACCACAGTTCATTCACACACATATCCACATTCTTGATTAATGCAACCATAATTGTTTTCATCAATGCAATTAGGACAAAAACATGAGTATTCTCTTGTGTATAATGACCATACATTGCTATTTGTACTCATAACTAAATGCAACAATCTCATCTTGTCTACCCTCTTGCATGCATGCATTGATCTTCTATTGACACCTAAATGTAAGGTCCATATATACATATAAAAAATGATTTTTAAACATGTGTGTACCATAAGTTAGTTATGACATAATGTATTAAATGTAAAATTGATTCAACTATAATATTTGAAAATTAATTTGTACCTAATACCTCCCAAAATACTCTGAATGGTATGACTTTCTTCACTTGTGATGATGTATCCAATGTGTTTTGAGACACTCAATGACATCATGAGCATTATTAATGTGATATCCTTTATAGGCCATTTGATACTTTCTTAAAGAATATTTGATACAAGCTCCTACACCATCATGCTCACCCTTTTCATGTCCACTCTCAAAAAAACTCCAAATGTGTGGTATATTAAGGTATTGATGATATCTACATAATGCATAAAATGGTCTAGTTGATTTAAATTGTGTTACACATCCATCTAACCATACAAAATATTTTTCCATTTTATGCCTTTATTTTTTAAACAATCAAAAAATGTCTTAAAACAATATTCCACAAAATGTATGTTGTGTTCTTTGTCATCACTGATGTAAAAGTGATACTCCTTTTTAATGACTCATGCTTGATCTAGACTTTCCACACCATCCAAATCAATTTATTCATGTTGATAAGACACTTGAACCATTATAGTAAGCTGATCTACATAGTGGTATTTCGCTTGATGTTGTTTTTGAGAAATGAATGAGTAATTCTCTATAAAGTTAGCAATAGATAAAATTGTCCTAAGTGCGAATGTTTCTCTTAGTGTTGAAACTATTCTGCTTGCCACTTAGAAAAAAAAGCATGATGTCTATATGGTTGAATCAATTTACAAAAAATTGACATAGATTCTCCAACAGGTATGTCATCCTCTACATATTCTAACCTTGTCAAGATTCTTTTTCAACTTTTGTTTCTAACTTTGTGTACTTATATCTCTTACATTTTACTATCGTCGTCATATCAGTATCTTCATTTTTTAAAGGATATTTGGTTAGGTTACCACATGTTTCCCAAGTTTTTCTTATGCAATCTATTTCACCTATTGCATGATCATTTGGTTTGTTACATAAGATTGATGTTATGAATTGGTTCAGACATTTATGAAAAATATTTTAAGAAATTCTACTTTCTTCTATCATATTTCTAAACCCTTGATAGTACAAATCAAATTCAACATGATATTGACAACATGTTTCAAAAGATCTATTTATCTTCAAAAAATAGGGTTTCAATCTTTCAAATGTTGTTTGTCCAATCTTTGTGTTCGGATTTCAATTACAAACTAAGAGACATAATTCATGTTGTGTGACATCCAACCAATGTTTTGCATGTTGAAGATACTCCTTAGGCCCAATCCTTTGCCTGATGATATCTCTTCTATTTGGTGAAGCACAAGTATTATCAATCCAAAATTGAATGACTAAGTTCTTAATTGTTTCCACAATCCTATTAAATTGAGGAATTCTACATATTAGTGCCCAGTTTGCTCCTAATGTACTATCATCCAAATTTTTTCTCCTTTTCAAATAATGTAATATCACCTTTTGACTATACCTAATATGAGATGACAGTGAAGAAATTTGTCATTTTTTCCATAATTTCTTATTTAAAATAGATGTTAGTATCACTCTTCATGCAATGGATTTATCTCCAGATTAAGTTTTTTCCCAATGGAGTGTAACCCTTCTTTAACACTTTCAACAATATCTTTTTGTAGTTTAGAAGTCTTCCTCTTTTTACACTTGTATGTATACCCAATAGTTTTCAATGGCTCTTTTAATTCATCTTTAAGAAGTGAAATTGATAATAGTTGAATTTCTCTACTGTATCAAGATTCTCAAATTGTGCAATTATTTAGTTATACTTTTTATTCAATTTCCACTTCATTGTATGTGTAGGTTGACTAGCATATTCTCTCAAATTTTCCACATCCATTTCAATTAAATGACCTATGTTTCAATGATTAATTTTTCTCTTCAAACTTTGAGCTAGATTAACATTTTCATTTGTTATTTAATCTCGGGTTGCAAGAAAAATTAAAATAAAGACTTAAGATACAACTTTTCTTTAGTGTCCACATGTGTGTGTGTGTGTGTATAAAAAATAAACTATTAAATACAATTTTATCTAACCTTTAGATGGTCGTTCTTCGATATACATTTTTTCATCTTCAATTTCCTCATGTCCAACATTTTTATCATCTACTACTGCACGTGCATGATATAAAAAATAAAATAAAGCAAGTTTGTACTTGGGGATTTGTATCTAAAATTAAAAATCAAAGACATAAATTTTTCCTCTATACAAGTAGAAATCTAGAGTTTCCAGAGATCATACTTGCAAGGGATGTGTGCATACATACATGTTTGAACTTGGGATGAACCTTCTCCAACCTCTATAGGTTGTCATGTGTCACTATGTCCTGAATAAATTTATAATTTAAAACACCATAATTAAAATGTACCCAAATTCTAAATATTCATAATTTAAAAACCATAATGTAATAAACCCTAATTCTAAATATTCATAATTTAAAAACCATAATGTAATAAACCCTAATTCTAAGTATTCATAATTTAACAATCATAATGTAATAAACCCTAATTGTAAATATTCATAATTTAAAAACTATAATGTATGATAAACCCTAATTCTAAATATTCATCATTTAAAAACCATAATGTAACAAACCTTAATTCTAAATATTCATAATTTAAAAGCCATAATGTAATAAACTCTAATTATAAATACTCATAATTTAAAAACCATAATGTAATAAACCCTAATTATAAATACTCATAATTTAAATTTACCATAATGTAATGAATCCTAATTCTAAATATTCATAATTTAAATTTACCATAATGTAATAAACCCTAATTCTAAATATTCATAATTAAAAAATAATAATGTAATAAACCCTAATTCTAAATATTCATAGTTTAAAAACCATAATGTAATAAACCCTAATTCTATGTATTCATAATTTCAAAATCATAGTGTACTAAACCTTAATATTAAATATTCATAATTTAAAAATCATAATGTAATAAACCCTCATTCTTGTTGGATAAAATTGATTAATTGTGTGTTGTCTTTGATGTTACACAAATGTCATATCAGTTGAAAGTCAGTGCATGCCGAGCTCACTTGGT
Organism: Cupressus sempervirens; assembly: GCA_028749045.1. Taxonomy (NCBI): domain Eukaryota; kingdom Viridiplantae; phylum Streptophyta; class Pinopsida; order Cupressales; family Cupressaceae; genus Cupressus; species Cupressus sempervirens. Next base: position 700,518,234 of record CM053789.1, on the reverse strand, counting down.
CAATGAAGATAGTTTTCTTTGTCTACCAAGCATTCCTAAGTCTACTCTATATAGAAGGCAATACCTACCAAGCTCACTTAAGTGTTGAAGGAAGTTAAGCAAAAAAGTTTGCTAATCGAGCTCACTCAGTTAACAAAGGGAAAGTTGAGTAGAGTTAGTATTAACCAAGTTCACTTGATTACCAAAGGGATTTTGTATGTTCATAGTGTTAACTAAGCTTCTATAGGTTAACATAGAAAATTGCTTCAGAATCAGTTTCTACTGAGCTAGGTCAGCTACCAAAGGATTTTCTTATTTTGGCATGTAAAGCTGAATTATTTTACCCATTGATTCTAGCCAACTGAGGTGATGAATATTGGTTATTCTAATTTGAATTTGAGTTGACTTGACAATCTAGAAGGTACAAGTAAAACTTCAAGTTGTGATTTCGAAGTGTGATATGCAAGTTGAAAAAAAGAGTAAAAGAATAGAGGAAGTGAACTTAAACGATAAGCAAGTATCCTTGTGGAGTAGAAAAGTGTTATACAATCAGGAAGGATCAAGTATGAGCTAGAAAAAAGATTTTTAATCAGCAATTTAGTTGTATCACAATCAGGTCATTTCATTGTTACTCTCTAACCATTGTAGTGGCAATTCCATTGAATTATTTCAAGACCTTTTACAAGGCCACTCCTAATAGGGTGATTAAATCATTTAATAAGGTCACACCTAATAGTGTGTTTTTTAACCTTTAACAGGGTTGGCTCCTAACAAGGATCACTTCAGAAGAGTGAAAAATAGTAACTAGTTACATTTAGTGGTTTTTCCCAAATTGGGTTTCCACGTTAAATCTTCGTGTCTTATGTGTTCATGTTATTTCTTTCATGCTTGCAAGTAAATTAATGATAACATCTTAAGATCCACTAAAGTAATTCACACTCTACATTTACTGAGTTACAATAATTTTTTGTATGCTTGCCAAGTATTAGTAGTAATCAATTCTATCAATATAAATTTTATTTGACATCTAAGGGATCTAGAATTTATTTTAGTAGTAACTGATTCACCCCTCCCCTCTCAGTTACTACTCTTATATTCCCAAAAATTGGTATAAGAGCTTTTGGTGCTTCCAGAAAAGGTTTCAAGTACCTAAGCTAAAGATTAGGATGTCTTACAAGCGAGAGATTCCAAAGCTAAACAGAGATAACTTTATAGCTTGGCAAGGACTTATGAGGCTTCATCTAGCTACCATTAGTGATTCAGGATGCAAATATCTTGATGAAGAATATAAAACTCCCACTGTAGTACTATCACTTGAACATATTGCTGAAAATAACAACAATAGCATCATGATGATTGATATTGCATCTGCTCTAAGTTATGTTGAATTTAATGAGGTCAAGGACTATAAAACTACTTTTGATAGTGGAACACATTGAAAAAAATATATGGAGTAGATGGAAATGTAAGAAGAGCCAAAGAAAAAAGCCTTAGAGGACAATTTCATCAAATGAGAATGAGAGAAGATGAAAATGTTACAAAATATGTGGAAAGAATCAAGGCTAGTGTTAGTGCAATCAAAGCATCTAGAGGAGAAATCAAAGAAGAAATTGTTGTAAGTAAAATTCTTAGAACTTTTCTTTCCATCTATGCAATTAGAGTATTTTCTATTCAAGAAAAGAGACGTTATCCAAAGAACAAGATAGGCTTGGATGCCCTATTAGGAAGATTGATAGCTTTTGAACTAGACAACTTTGACAACTATGTTACTACTTCCAAGAATACTGAGTCTACATTTGAAACTAAACTCTCACTCAAAGAAAAAGACAAGAAAATAAAAGAAAATTAATTAGAAAGTGAGGAATAAACTGAAGAATTTTTTGACAATGATCTTGAAGCTCTATTTGCAAAGAAATATTCCAAGAGTAGAGGAAAGTACAAAGGTAAAATCCCTCTAATATGTTTCTCTTGTGAAGAAATTGATCATATTGCTACTAGGTGTCCAAAAAAAGAAGGCAAGGAAGAGAAGAAAAGACACAAGTACAAAGGCAAGAAGGAATTCAAAGGTCACAAATCCTACAAAGACAAATGTAAGAAAACTTGTTTTATGGCTAAAGATTCTAATAAAAATGAAGATGAAATAGTGTATATTGCTTTAAAAGATGAATCTAATGATGAAGGAGAGAAGATGGCACTTGTCTCTCATGTTAGAAAAAATGACACATGGATCATAGACAGTGGATGTTCTCACCATATGACTAGAGAAAAAACTAAGTTTGAACATTTTGAACACTATGATGGAGGTAGTGTAAGGTTTGGAAAAAATGAACCTTGTTGCATAGAAGGAAAAGGCCAAATCTCATTAAGCAATGAACTTGTATGTGATAGTACCTATTGGGTTGAAGGACTAAAACATAATTTACTAAGTGTGGCATAGTTGAAGAACATTGGATTCAAGGTAGAATGCATGAATGACATGGCAAGACTACTGAATAACCAAGGAAATTTTATCAGATTAGGCAAGAAAATAAAAGGTAACCTATTTTATCTTGATCTTGGTGATTGTTCATGTTCCATTGCTCAAGTAGAAGAAAGCTAGCTATGGCACAGAACACTATCATGTAAACTTTGATAATATGGTGAAGATTAGCAAAATCAGAAGAGTAAGATGTCTTCCTAATTTGAAGAAACCTAATGTTAGATTATGCAAAAGTTGCCAAATTGGTAAAATGGGAAAGACTAGTTTTAAAAGAAAAAACTACCAGTCAGAAGATATCTTGGAAATTGTATATATTGATTTATGTGGACCCATTGGAATAGAAACCTATAGTGGAGAAAAAAATTTCATTCCTTTTGTTGATGCTTATTCTAGAATGATGACTATTATGTATCTGAAAGAAAAAGTAGAAGCTTTTCAGAAATTCAAATGATATCTGGCTAGAGTAGAAAAGGAAACTAGAAAAAGATTGAAGTGATTAAGATTAGATAGAGGTGGTGAATTCATCTCAAATGAATTCAACAATTTCTGCATTGAAAGAGGACTCAAAAGACAAGTATTAGCCCCCGGTACTCTTGAGCAGAATAGAATAGCTAAAAGAAGAAATAGATCCATCATGGATTATGCAAGAATACTAATGATTAAGAAGAATGTTGCTATCAAATACTGGAAGGAAGCTATCAGCGCTACAATTCATACTTTGAACTTAGTTCAGTTAAAAGACTCAAACAAAACTCCCTATTGACTATGGCATGGCTACAAACCCAATGTAAGTTACTTCAAAGTATTTGGCAGCAAATGTTATATCTTGAAGGAATCTAGAAAAGGAAAATTTCATTTAAAAGGTGATGAAGGTATATTTCTAGAATATTCTTGTAGAAGTAAAGCATACAAATGTCTTAATTTGTCCACTCACAAAATCATAGAAAGTGCACATGTGAGTATTGATGAGTTTGCAGAAAAGGTTGAATAAGAAAGCAAAAAGGAGCTAGAAGATTATAGAAGAATTATTTACTATGAACCTAATACATTACCAAACATATTTGACAAAAAGGATACTTCATCTCCTGAGCTCTCCAAGTATCCATTAGTTACTGAGTTGCAAGAAGTGCAAACTGAGTCATAGGGACTCGAGTCACATTTAGAGGCTATCATGTTAGCACATATCTAGTCTGAAGAACTTGAGCCACAGATTGAAGGACCCAAGTTTGAAGTTGAGATTCAAAATGAAGATAGTAAAATTCAATAAAAAATCAAAGAACTTGTATTGGCTAAATATGTTAGAAGGAATCATGCACCTAATCAAATCATTGGAGATAAATCAAAAGGAACAATGACAAGAGGCAAACTAAAAGGTACATGTTTACTTGCTAAATTTGGACCTAGAAGTATTAAAGATGCACTAGAAAATGAAAGTTGGATTGAGGCTATGAATGAAGAAATAGAAAAATCGAAAAGAATAAAACTCAAACTCTTTTACCTAAGCCCATAGATAAAAATGTGATTGGTACAAAATGGGTATTCAAAAATTTAAGCTAAATAAAGATGGAAAAGTGTCAAGAAACAAAGCAAGATTGGTATGTAAAGGCTATTTCAAGAAGTATGGTGAAACCTTTACCACTATTGCAAGATTAGAAGGTGTTAGGACTTTACTAGATTATGCAGCTCATGGAGGTTTCAAAGTATATCAAATGGATGTTAAATCTGCATTCTTGATGAGGAAGTCTACATTGAACAGCTAGAAGGTTTTGTTGATCTAGACCAAAGGGACATGGCATGCAAATTACACAAAGCCCTATATGGTCCAAAAAAATCTCTTAGAGCCTCGTATGAAAGACTACATGACTATTTAATACATATTGGTTTTCAAAGAACAAATGATAACAGTAGCCTATATATCAAGGAAGGACCAGATAAGAAGATTGTGTTGGTAGAAATATTTGTGGATAATACTCTATTCATAGGAAATGATGACTTATAAAAAACATTTTTAGAAAAAATGAATAAAGAATTTGAAATGTCTATGTTTGGTGAAATAAAATTCTTTGTTGGATTGTAGATACAACAAAATAGAAATGGTATCTATATCACTCAATCTAAGTATATCAAAGAGATACTCAAGAAATTTGGAATGGAAGATTCAAAACTAGTTGGAACCCCCATGTGCATTGAACTTAAGCTTAAAAAAGATGATGAATCTAAATAAGTAGATTAAACCTTATACAAATCAATGATTGGAAAATTATAGTATGTGGTACATACAAGGCCTGATATTGCCTTAGTAGTTGGGATAGTGGCAAGATTCTTAGCAAAACTTTGAGAAAACTAAATGGTGGCAATAAAAAGAATCTTAAGATATCTGAAAGGTACTAAAGACTATGGCTTATGGTAAAAACTTGGAGGCAACCTTGACCTAAAAGTATTTACTAATGCTGATTGGGTAGGAAATCTTGATGACAGAAAGAGCACCAGTGGTAGAGCATTCTTTTTTGGTAAAAGGCTAGTATCTTGGATGAGAAAGAAGAAAAACTACACATTTCAATCCACAACAGAAGTAGAATATGTAGCAATAGCAATGAATTCTTCTAACATTTTTTGGTTCAAACAATTATTGGAAGGAATGAAGGTTGAAATTAAAGAGCCAATTATCATGTATTGTGATACCCACAATTGCAATCAATATATCAAAGAATATAGTGATGCATTCCAAAAAAAAGCACATTGCTATAAAATATCACTTTGTAAGAGAATTACTATAGGACAAAGAAATTAGATTGGAATATGTGCGTACAAAAGAACAAATTGTAGATATATTCACAAAGCCATTACCTAAGGATGCATTTTTGTATCTAAGAGGTAAGCTAGGGGTCATTCCCCTATCTGAAGCTCACTAAATAAAGTTTAGTGATGCATCAACATGAACCAAGTTGAAGATTAATCAGTTGATACAATATTGACAAGGACATATTACAGATGAATCTATACTCAAGGTACATTGATACTAATTAGAATTGTCATTGGCATGTGTTGTCAAAGAGGGAGATGTTTACCATCATATCTTTCTGAAATTTTGTAGAGGGAGAAGTTAAGCAGTTCCTTCATAGAGGAAGAATACTATAGGAGAAATTTTTTGTGTAAAATCAAAGATAGAGAAACTTTCTGATAGAGGGAGTCTTGTTCTCAAAATTTAATTGTGCTATGAAATATTATGTTGCCATTAATGCCAAAGAGGGAGATTGTTGGATACAATTGATTAATTCTGTGTTGTCTTTGATGTTATTAAAATGTCATATCAGTTGATAGTCAGTGCATTTCGAGCTTGCTTGGTCAATGAAGACATTTTTCCTTGTCTATCAAGCATTCCTGAGTCTACTCTATACAAAAGCTAGTATTTATCAAGCTCACTTAGGTGTTAAAGGAAGTTAAGTAGATAAGTGTGTTAATCGAGCTCACTCAATTAACAAAGGGAAAGTTAAATGGAGTTAGTATTAAACAAGTTTACTAAATTACAAAAGGGATTTTGTAAGTTCACAGTGTTAACTGAGCTTTTGTTGGTTAACACAAGAAATCACTTTGGAACTAGTTTCTACCGAGCTGGGTCATCTACCAAAGGATTTTCTTATTTTGGCATGTAAAGCTTATTTATTTTACCTATTGATTCTAGCCAACTGAGGTGATGAATGTTGGTTATTCTCATTTGTATTTGAGTTGATTTGACAATATGGAAAGTATAATTAAAAGGTCAAGTTGTGATTTCAAAGTGTGATATGCAAGTTGAATGAAAGAGAAAAAGAAGAGAGGAAGCAAACTTAAAGGATAAGAAGGTATCCTTGTGGAGTAGGAAAGTGTTATATGATAAAAAAGGATCAAGTATGAACCAGAACAAAGATTTTTAATTAGAAATTAAATTGCATCATAATTAGGTCATTTCATTGTTACTCTCTAATCATTGTAGCAGTGATCTAAAATCTCTTTACAGATTTGGTTTAATAGCCATTCGTAAATTCTCTAACAAGGTGGAAATTCCATTGAATTATTTCAAGATCTTCTACCAAGCCATTCCTAATAGGTTGATTTTATCCTTTAACAAGGTCAAACCTAATAGTGTGTTTTTTAACCTTTAACAAGGTTGGCTCCTAACAAGGATCACTTCAGATGAGTGAAAAATAGTAACTAGTTACATTCGGTGGTTTTTCCCAAATTGGGTTTTCATGTTAAATCTTGGTGTCTTATGTGTTCATTTTATTTCTTTCATGGTTGCAAGTAAATTATTAATAACATCTTAAGATCTGCTAAAGTAATTTACACTCTATATTTATCGAGTTACAACAATTTTTTGTATGCTTGCTGAGTATTAGTAGTAATCAATTTTATCAGTCTAAATTTTATTTGGCATCCAAGGGATCTAGGATTTATTTTAGTAGTAATTAATTCACCCCTCCCCTCTCAGTTACTCCTTTTATATTTCCAACAAACTCTATATATTCATAATTTAAAAACCACAATGTAATAAATCCTAATTCTATATATTCATATTTTAAGATCCATAATTCTAAATATTCATAATTTAAAAATCATAATCTAATAAACCCTAATAGGACTAATATTCATAATTTAGTAAAATCTAAAGCTAAATATTCATAATTCAATAAACCCTTAATATTAAGTTAATAGTAACCCTAAGTTATTTACCATATTCCTAATTGGATAAACCCCAATCCTAACAATATACATAAACAAGTCTACAATACGATTGCACACTATATGAACTAAATATGCATTGGAAAAATATATTGCATATCTACACACCTTGCCTCTTATAATATTCTACTAAATTTTTTCAACAATTTTCTTCTTGTTCGTCAGTTCTTCTTTGTGAATATTTACTTGCCCTTTTACCTTTATTGCCCGTGTCATAAATTATTTTTACAAAATTTGAAAACAAACAAGTAGCAAAATATTTCCTCCCTCCTAATTGAAGTGTGAATTATTTGAGTGGATTTGAATGTTATTATTGAAAAAAAAAGTTATTATTTATATGGAAATTTCTATTTTATTTTAAAATCCCTAACGGTTGACTCTAGTTTCGATAGAAAAAAGACTAAGTAGTTTCAATTGAAACTAGTTAGTCTAGTTTTGATCGAAACTAGAGATGGCCCCATTAAATGTTAGCCCTTAGAAAGTTTTGACATTTTAGTGTCCACACACTTAATCACTTTTTTTATTGAATTTGAGTACACCATGTATGTCAAGCCACAATGTGTGTTGAGTGACTTCAGGTGTCGAGTAGTATATAAGTGTTGAGTGATATATAGTTTTCAAGTCATAGTATGTGTCGAGCAAGCCAGAATGCAGTATATGCTGAGTGAGCTAGAATCATATATGTGCTGAGTAAGCCAGAATGTAGTATATGTCAAGTGAGCCAAAATCATTTATGTGCCAAGCAAGATAGAGTGTAGTTGGTGCTGAGCAATCTAGGATAGTGTGTGTTGAGCACTAGTAGTCCAATATGTGCCGAGTAACATAGAATTAGCATATGAGTTTATGCCCTCACAACCTCAAATGTAAACCATTTTTGGAGCTAACATAGAGAGATTTCAAAGAAGAAAAAGGATAAGGATGAATCATTTGCATTCCCTATGCGGTCTGCATGTAATCAATCAAAAAAAATGGAGGAGGCATACAACCAATTGGAAAAGTACAAGGTATGAGCAAGAATTTGAGATTCAATATGGATTGTAGATCCATACCTAACCCTAAGTCTTCACATTCTTTAAAAGAAGATTGAAAACCCATTTCATATGAGGATAAAAATAGTGTATGGGGAGATTATAGAAAAATTTCAATTTGAAGAAGGAAAGACTTAGATGAATAGAGAAGAATTTTCATATCTAGTTGATTAGAACAACATAAGGGATAAGGGACAAGAGAAAATATTAGATCTCAAAGGATCAAGATCAGAAGAGAGCAGATCAAGTGCCTGAATCTAGCAATTAGAGATTGCATACCATCAGGTCAAATTTTCTAATACTTTCTTACCATTGTATTATATGCTGAAATCATATATTGATAGGTTAGCTTAACAACTACATAGGAGAACCTTTGGAGAAGGTGATTGAAAATCCTATGTATTAGGTCGGTTTAACAGCCTATTGTAAATCCTTTAATAGGGTGAGACTTCATGTAAAGTGTTTTGTAAATCCTCTAACTAGGTCAATATTGACATAGTGTAAAGCCTTTAATAGGGCAGGCCTTTCACAGGGAAAACCATCAGAAGTGGTTGAATATATATTGCTACAGTAATCTTTGTGGGTTTTATCCCCATCTCATGTTTACCTTCTTATTCTTGGAGGGTTTCTGGTTACTGTTGGAATATTGAAATATGGAAAGAGTACTTATGACAAGCGTGGGGGGGTGAATAAGAAGTATCCCACTTTAACCAATAAAACTTTTGGGTGAAAGTAAATTGAATGCATGTAAATACATCTAGTAAACATGAAACTAATACATGCATCAACAACTCATAACACTGGCATTTGGTAACCCAGAAACCCTCCAGGAATAAGAAGGTAAAACTGGATTGGGGATGATACCCACAAAAATTACTGCAGCAATATTGTTCAACCACTTCTGATGGTTTGCCCTATTAAAGGCTTTACACTGTATTAATAGTGACCTAGTTAGAGGCTTTACAAACACTTTACATGAAGTGTCACCCTGTTAAAAGATTTAATCACCTAATTAAAGGATCTACGAAATAACTATTAAGCTAACCTATCACCATAGGATTTTCATTCTAATACAATTGCTAGAAAGTATTATTTATAATGAACTTGATAGATTACAATCCTTGATTGTTGAATGTAGGCACCTATTCCACTTTCTCTAATCTTGATCCTTTTGTGATCTGATAACCCTCACTTCTGAAAATAGATTTCCTTGTGCACCCTTGTATGTCCACTCATATGTTTTACAATGAAATTTCCTCTTCCTTATAAAGACATTTGAGGATTTAGGGTTAGGTATGGATCTATGATCCATATTCAATCTCCATTTTCCACTTATTATTTGCATTTCTTCTATTGGTTGCATGCCTTTATCATTTTTCTTATTGGCTGCATGTAGATTGCATAGGAAAGATAAAAGATTCGATCTCATCATTAAATCCTTTGAGATTTACCTTATGTCGGCTAAAAAAATTGTTTGCATCATAGTTTGTGCAATTACAAACTCTTATGTTGATATTATGAGTTACTCGACTCCTGAAGTATTGCTGGTACTCAGCACATGTTGTTTCCTGGATAGCTCAGCACCTAAACAAAATTGTATCACTTGGCACCTTATGTTACTCGGCACTTGTTAACACTCAGCACCTTATGTTGCTTGGCACTTGTTAACACTCAGCACCTTATGTTACTCGACACTTACACTTCACTTAGTATTTGATCTTCACTCGGCATCTAAAAACTACTCGGCACCTGAAGTCATTCCTAACTCGGCATTTTTTGTGGCTCAGCATGCATGGTGTACTCGGCTCCAATATAGAGTAGGTAAGTGTTATTGGCACTCAAGTGTCAAAAACCATTATGAGGTTAACAATCTCCCCCTTTGACATGAGTGACAAATACACTTAACTAACCTTATGAGTACATTTACTAATCCGATTGGTATATACAGAGTCTAAAGAAAACTTGATCAAAATTTGTAACTTACAATATATACCTCAAAAATTTTGTAACTCCCCCCGAGTTGATTGTGCCTTATCTGTATATCAAGCTCCTCCTTTGTATCTTTTCTCCCCCATTAATTCATCTCATAATATCTATATCTCCCCCTATTATGTCTCTTTTCTCCCCCTTTTTTGACACTTATGTCAAAGAATGTTTAAGGGTTAAGACCACATTTAGCCAAAAATGTGATGTTTACTTCCATAATCATCTTGAGAGCTGCATCCCAATTGTTCAAAGCAATTTCTAGTGACTTGTGTTGGATGGTAGTCTCAACAGCAAGATGAATAAGTCCTTCTGAAGTAGAAAGATTTGGGTCTTTCTTGAGAACAGTTTCAGCATATACTTGCTCTTTATGGAGTATTTCTAAATGTGGGGTAATGGAGGACTGGAGCTGTATTAATTTGGCCTTGATATTAGCCTCATCTACTATTAATACGACTATTTCTTTGTGAGTGTGAAGCAATTGAGAAAAATGCTTCTCACTTTGAGCTGGATCATTTGGTAGTTGCATGCTTGAAATGTTTAAATTTCTTTCTAGGCTCAATATCTTTTGGCTTGTTTCTTGTGTGAAGTATGAAAAATCACATAGCTTTTTGTACAATGAGAATATATTCTCAAGTACCTTTTTCACTTTGTCAATGAGCTTTGCTAATTCAACTTGTGAAAGTGCAATTTGACTTGATATTTGTTCATTTACTTTTCCTTGGAATTTTCTCTCTGACCATTCCATAAGTTTTTCATTTGTTTCTAGGTCTTCATTTGTCACCTGATCAATAATATCTGATAATTGGTCTGTTATATGCTTTGACTCATCTGGTGATTGCAAACTAAAGGCATCCATAAAGATGTCCTTAATTTCATATAGTGTTTGCTTTTGTTTATACTCCTTCCTAAGTATCTCCTATCTTTTCCTCCTATTCAGTGCTTCTTGCACCTCATTGATTTGATCAATGGTTATTGTTTTTGAGTCATAGCCTGGTATGACTATCTCCTCATCTAATTCAGGGTCTCCATAGTGAAGTACCCTTGCAACTCTGGTAGTACTAGATGTTGGTACAGATATTTGTAATGGCTAGTGTGAAGGAGTTCCCGAGGTAGGAAAATCTATTAATGTTTGTATTGTCTCCTATTCTTTAGAGGTTTTCACTGTTTCCTCCTCCTTCTGTCTACCATGATCAATTATTATAATTTGTGGAAGTGCACCTTGTGTTTGTGCTGTAGGATCAGATGTAATAGTCTATCCTATTTGTTCTATTCCTTTTTCTACAGCTGCACTTGGCTTCTAGTTTGCAGCATCAACTATGCTTGTTGGCATTTGAAATTGATTACTAGTAGTTGTAGAGATGATAGAAGGTGGTTCTTGTGGATTCACCTTATTTTTTACTATACTATCTACTAGTTTTTGCAATTCATCCATACTGACCAATACTAGATCTGCACATAATATTGCTTGTTGGGTAGATTGGTCAAGAATTCTCTTAAGATCTTCTGCAGTTAATGTATTGATATTCTGACTAGAAGTATCAAGAACATCAATAATAGTTACAATGTTTGTAGGTGAGATGGATGCTTGAGGAGGGCTAGGGGGTGGCAATTGTGTGTCTTGCACACTCTGATCTAGTTGTTGTTCTTGCTTAGTTGTTCCCATTATATCCTATTTTTGTGTCTCTTCCTCCTCTCCATCTTTATTTTCTTCTTCCTTCTTCTCTTCTTCTCTTTCCTTTTTTTCTTCTTCTTTCCTTTCTTCTTCTCTTTTCTTTTCTTCATCTTCTTTCCTTTTTCTCCTCTCCTCTATTGGTACAGCAGCTTCTTCCTTGTATTCTTCTTCAAGAAAATCTTCAATCTTTTTTTACAAGTTCTTCCATGATTTCATTGTTCTTTGAACAATTTCTTCCATCCTATTTTGGAGTATGAAGAATGCCCTGTATTTAGGTGTAAACCTATTATTGTGCCTTTTGACTGCATTCTTTACTTGTTCCTTAGTCAAATCCGGCAATACACTTGCTAGAGTTGATTCCCTCATCTCCTTCTCCATTTTCAAATAGAAATGCCATCTATCTTCTACAATTTTTGACAGTTCTTTTGGCAATTGTCCATCTAGTTCAAGTGGAGTGTACTTGAACTGTGCCATCATTCCATAAACTGTTTCTTCCATCTTATTCTGTTCTTCTTTAGTAACTTTATTGAAATCAACTTTATTTAAATTACTTAAGTCACCATTTCCAATCTTTTTACATAAGGTATCAACTGAAGAGTGGCTTACCTTTTCAGATTGGTCTTCTTCATTAGTATCAGGTTGAGCCACATATCTTCTTCTTTTCCTTGACTCTTCCTGTGTTTTCTTGATTTGTTCCTTCTTTGTAACTTCCTCTTTGGCATTTTCAGTGGAGGCCCTTGTTGATGCTCATGTTGTTGGCTTTTGAGGTGATGGTGTGGCAGCTTTCTTTGATTTGGGCTTAGCTGGAAGCTATTCTATTGCCTTTCTCTTCTTTGGCTCAGCTTCAATTGGTGCTTCCTTGGCTTCTTCTTCCTCTACACCTTCCTCCTTGTCTTCTCCAAGACCTTGAGTTAATTCCATTGGCCCTTGTTCTTGCTCATCTTCATCATCACTATCATCTTCTTCTCCTTCTGCTTTAGCCTCAATTTCTTTACCAAATTTCTTCTTAATCTTCATTAATAATTTGTCTTTCTTCTTCAATGTGGAATCAATTTTTAATTCCATGTTTATCCTTGATCTTACCACATCATAAGTGCCAAAATGTGGAGCACTTTTATCTGTTTCTTCTGCCAATAATGTAGTTATTGCTATAGATGCCTCATCAATATTAATTTCATATCCAAATGGCTTTAGCCATCTTACCCTTGGTATCACTACTTGAATATAGGTAAAATCAATGTCAACTAAGAAACATATATCATTAGTATGTATTTCCACTAAGGAAACTGGTATCCTTGATCTTTGCTTCATGGATTTCTTGAAATCCTCAAAATAGCTTGTCATCAAGGTATAAAAATTTTCTCCCATTTGTTCTATGTATTCATTGATTTGGGCAATGATGGTTCTAGCATTCCTCCATGCCACTTTTCCAAAAGAAGGAAACTCATTTTGAACATAAAAGAATATGCAAACTAGGATTGCTCCAAATTTGCATTGAGTGCCCTTTGTTCTTCTTATGGTAGCTAGGTTTTCATTGATCTGTTGTAGTTGCAATTCTGCAAGATCATAAGTATAATCCTTTTTCACTAATTTGTAGCCTACATCTACTACAATACATGGTACACTGTTGAGTCTACTAGATTGGTAGAATTTATGGGCGATGACTTTAACAGCAAACTCAACTAGAGGATCCTGTATGGTGTGAATTGTCATTCCTCTTTTGTTCCACTGGGCACCAGTGTTCTTTTCAATAACCTCCTTTGATTCACTTCTCAAAGTTTTGAACTAATCTAGGGTTGGGTACCCTGTTACTCTATGTATGATTTCTTTTGTCAATTTGATGGGAGTATCTTCTAGCCACAAATTTCCACCATGAATTTTTCTTAGCAAAAGTCTAACCCATTCTATTTTGAATACAGTGGGAAAGCTCAAAACTCAGGTTAAACCCTTTCTTTCAACAATTTTGAATTCATCTTTCATGACTCCATCCATGCACAATTTTTCATAAGCTTTTCTTATTTCCATGTCTCCTAGGGCACCTATGTTATAGTTGTAACATTTTCTTACATCTTGGACCATTACAACTTTTGGGGGAATTTGGGAGAGAGCTTCGGCTAGGTCATTTTTATAGGAAACTTTGGGAATGGGTCAAAAATTGGGTTGCTTGATCTCATTTGAAACTAACTAAACTTCAAACATTTCTTTATCTTCAATTTTCTTCAAAATTGATGCCATTTATGCAAACTAGGGTTTTCACAATAAAAAGATATGAAACTGTGTAGCTCGGCACAAATGAAAATACCTTAAGATCGATGAAAAATGTGTTGAATGAGGTTGTAATCTACTTAAAATGCTGGATTCTTGCTATGAAGTCACTCAGCTCTCTTTCTTCTTCTTTGCTCTTTGATCACGATGAGTAAAATTGATTGAAATCATGATAATATACCCTATTTCCATCACATTAAATGCTCAACTACCAACTCATCTTCTGAAGAAATCTTGACCTAACTCGGCTTGCACTATATTTTCACTTTGCTCGGCTTCCATTTGAGTTAACCAACTTAGCATCAGTTATGATCTCGGTCGCTGTTAGGAGCTCGGCCTGTGTTGAAGTTTAACTCAGCATCCAAAGATAGCTTGGCAACAACATTTATTTTTTGTCTTGACATCTTGTTTCATGCAGATTTATACTTAGCATGGCTTCTTTGTCTTGGGACTGATGTGAGATATAGCTTTGTATATCAGTCTCGTATACTCCTCGTGCTTAGTTTGATGAAGTGTGATCACTTGACCCATTGGATGAAGTGATCCCTCCACTTGATGTGTTGCACACATCTTTCTTTTTCCAAGTCTTATTCATTTGCCTTCTTATCTTTTTGACATCAATTTTTTCTTTTCCCTTATTTTCTTTAGTCTTGGGTGCCTTTGATCTTGTAGGACAGTTTTTGCTGATATGACCAATTTTCAAACAATTGAAACATGTAGTTTGATTCAACCATCTTTTTTAGTTCCCTCTGAAATGTGTTCTTATGTAGTTCTATGGTATATGTCCATATTCTTGACAATAATGACAACTATACTTGGTATTGTAATCCCAATGATAATGATTTTCATTCCCTTCTATTTTTACTGGTTGATTTGATTTCCACATAGATTTTGATCTACACTCAAATCCCCTATGTCCATACTTTTTTAAGTTATAACAATGTCCATCAAATCTTTGAGTCCTTGTGACATTGGATCTGCAATTTTGTGCCATATGTCCTTGCATGTTGCACTTGTGATAGAAACTCTTATTTTTAGGTGTGTTTGATTGATTGAATCTTCTACTCCTGCACACATTAGTTGTATGCCCCTTCTTATTATAATAATGACAAGTGGGTTTTGAATTCTTACCTTTGTCACTTCTTTGTTCAGCATTCTTTGATGATTCCCCAACTTCAGTGCTATTGTATCCTAGTCCTGATGTATCATCGGCAGATTTTGGGGATTTTAGCAACTATTCAAAATACTTGGTGGCTTCACTTGACTTGTTGAGATTCTCTGCTACCTCTTTTTCTCTATTCAATTCATTCTGCATTTGTTCATTCTGCATCTTTAAAGTAGAAATCTCAATATCTTTCACATTGAGTTCATGATGAAGGTTCATCATTTGGGAAAGTGTATGCATCTACATGTTTGAGATCCTTGTAAATTCAGTACATTTTTCTTCAAGTCTGTTTGCAAGATTTCTTTTGTCATTTTCCATCATAACTTTATCTTCAACTGCTCTTTTCTTGTGTTCAGTGATTTCACATATCATAATGGCTTGTGACTCATGCTCCATCTTAAGAGATCTTATCTCATCTGCTTGAACTTTATTTTTCTCCTGCTATTGATACATCAAACTCTTTATTATCTCCATTGGAAAATATGTTGGTGGTATCAATCTTCTTGTAGTGTATATCATTTTCAGCTATGGCTAGATCCTTCCTTTTTTTAATGAGTTTCTCAACTTTTTTCTAAATTCCTCCAAGCTATGCAGACTATCACCTGATTTTCAATGATCTTTCCAAGTTTGAAAGCTTCCATCTTTAGATATTTTCCTCCAAGTTGTTAGGCTTTTCCTTGTGAGAATCTGGATGCTCTAATACCAATTGTTGGAATATTCAAATATGGAAAGAGTACTTATGAGGGGGGGGGGGGGGGTGTGAATCAAAAGTATCCCACTTTAACCAATAAAACTTTTGGGTGAAAGTAAATTGCATGCATGTAAATACATCTAGTAAACATGAAACTAAGAGATGCATCAACAACTCATAACAATTGGATTTGGTAACCCAGAAACCCTCTAGGAATAAGAAGGTAAAATTGGGGTGGGGATGATACCCACAAAAATTACTGCAGCAATATTGTTCAACCACTTCTAATGGTCTGTCCTGTTAAAGGCCTTCCTTGTTAAAGGCTTTACACTGTATTAATAGTGACCTAGTTAGAGGCTTTACAAACACTTTACATGAAGTGTTACCCTATTAAAGGATTTAATCACCTAATTAAAGGATCTACAAAATAGCTGTTAAGCTAACCTATCACCATAGGATTTTCATTCTAATACAATTGCTAGAAAGTATTAGGTATAATGAACCTGATAGATTACAATCCTTGATTTCTGAATGCAGGCACCTGTTCCGCTTTCTCTGATCTTGATCCTTTTGTGATTTGATAACCCTCACTTCTGAAAATAGATTTCATTGTGCACCCTTGTATGTCCACTCATATGTTTTACAATGAAATTTCCTCTTCCTTATAAATACATTTGAGGATTTAGGGTTAGGTATGGATCTATGATCCATATTCAATCTCCATTTTCCACTTATTATTTGCATTTATTCTATTGGTTGCATGCATTTATCATTTTTCTTATTGGCTGCATGTAGATTGCATAGGAAAGATAAAAGATTCGATCTCATCATTAAATCCTTTGAGATTTACCTTATGTTGGCTACAAAAATTGTTTGCATCATAGTTTGTGCAATTACAAACTCTTATGCTGATATTCCGAGTTACTCAGCTCCTGAAGTATTGATGATACTTGGCACATGTTATTTCCTGGATAGCTCAGCACCTAAAAAAAACTATATCACTCAGCACCTTATGTTACTCGGCACTTGTTAACACTCAGCACCTTATGTTTCTCGACACTTGTTAACACTCAACACCTTATGTTTCTCGGCACTTGTTAACATTCGGCACCTTATGTTACTCAGCACTTACACTTCACTCAGTATCGAATCTTCACTCGACATCTGAAAACTACTCGGCACGTGAAGTCATTCCTAACTCAACATTTGTTGTGGCTTGGCATGCATGGTGTACTCGGCTCCAATATAGAGTAGGTAAGTGTTATTGGCACTCAAGTGTCAAAAACCACTATGAGGTTAACAATTACCAAATCTCTTGTATAATGTGTTGATGCATGTTTTCATTTCATGTTTTCTTATATGTTTATATGCATATACATTACTTTTAGTTATATGTTCAAAGGTTTGAATAAAGGAAAAGTGTGGTACTTCTGATTAACCCCCCCCCCCCCCCGCTCGCTCTTAGAAGTACTCTTCCCATTTGAATATTCCAACAATTGGTATCAGAGCCTAGTTCTCACAAGGAAGAAGTCTAACAGCTTGGAGAAAAGGATCAGAGGATGGAAGTTTTCAAACTTGGGTAGATTATTGAAAATCAAGTGATTGATGTGCATCTAGCTCTACACAAAGTAGAGGAAGTCGGAGAGGAATTGAGAAAATCACTTAAAAGAAGAAAGGAGATAGCCATAGCTGAAAATGACATACACTAAAAGGAGATTGGTACCACACAAGTGTTTTCCAATGGAAACTCCAAGGAGTTTGATGTAAAAATAGAAAAATTTATGGAGAAAAATAGAGCTCAAGCAAAAGAGATAAGATCTCTTAAAATGGAACAAGAATCACAAGCCATAATGCTTTGTGAAGTGACTAAACAAAAGAAGAGAGCCATGGAAGACAAGGGCATGATAGAAGATGACAAGATAAATCTCATCAATAGGCTAGAAGAGAAAACAATTGAGTTTGAAAAGATCTCAAACATGCAGCTAGACACCTTAAGCCAGATGAGTAATGTTCATCATGAACTAAACATGACGGACATTGAGATCTCCACCTTGAAAATGTAGAATGAACAATTACAGAATGAGTTGAAGATAAAAAAGGAGATAGCAAAAAGCTACAACAAACCCAATGAGGCTATCAAGTACTTTGAACAACTACTAAAATCACCAAGGGCTAGTAATGATACTTTAGGACTTGGTTACACCAATACTAAACAAGGAGAATCATCCAAGGATATAGTAGAAAGAATAAAAAAAGGTAAGAACACTAAACCTACTTGTCATTTCTATGTTAAAAAGGGACATGACTTTGATGTGTGCAAGAGCAAGAATAGTCATCAGCATGATAAGCCTACAAATGCAAGCTTTTGTCACAAGTGCAAAAAGCAAGGACATCAAGCACATGAATGTAGATCCAAGACCATGAGGACACCAAGATTTGAAGGTCACTTCTAAAATTGAAAAAAGTATGGACATAGAGCATTTGAGTGCAAATTGAAGCCTATGTGGACACCTAATCAGTCTGCAAGAGGAACCAATCATGCACATCACTACAATTGGGATTATAATACTAGGTATAGTAGTCACTATTGTTAGGAGTATGGAGACATCCCTAATAATTGCATAAGAACATATTTTAAAGGAAGTTACAATAGATGGCTGAGTCAAATCACATGTTTTAGTTGCCTAAAAGCTGGTCATATTAGTCAGAAGTCAAAAAGGGAAAAGAGAAGGTTGATGTTGAAAAAATAAGAGGACAAATGAACAAGACATGGAAGAAGAAAGGTGAGTGCAACACATCTAATGGAGAGATCAGTTCACCCAAAAGGTCAAGTGATCACACTTCATCCACTTAAGCACAAGATAGGAATATGGAACTCATATACAAATCTATATCATACATCAATTCCAAATAACAAACAAAGTACTAGAAAGAAGAAATCTGCATGAGAAGAGAAGTTTTCGAGTTACCCTTAGATGCCGAGTAAAGCTCTAATGGATGTCAAGTTTCCAATAGCTATCGAGTTGATAGTTGAAATCGAGTGAGAAAGAAGCCTAGTGGATGTCGAGTAAATAAAATACAATGAAAGTTGAGTGATGGTATATCCTTTAAGTGTCCAGTATATAGCTATAAGCATGAAGCATTTAATGCAAATCATCCAAAGGTATAATTTTGTTTGTTTTCACATCATTCAAATGCAAAACAAAGATGAGAAGAGAAAAGAGGTGATAAAGCAACTACTTTATAGTCAATTCCATCAATTTCAATAGAGATTTAGCATGAATGCATCGATTCAAAGGTATTTATCAAAGTATGAAGCTATGCAGAGTTTCAATTTTTAATACATTTTAAAGCCCTAGTTTAGTAAAATGGCCTTTATCTCTAAAAACCCTAAGGCTAAGGAAGACCATGAGATTCAACTGGTCAGCAACGAAGTTAAATAGCCAGAATTTAGACCAATACTCAAATTTGCCTATTAAAATGACCTAGTTGGTGCATTATCTATCATTCCACCCAAGGTTATTATGGTTCAAGATGTTAGGAAGTGCTAAAATTGCAAAATTGGTGCCATAGGAGACTTAGAAGTCTTTCATGCCTATGATAAGTTGTGTAACAATGGAATACTAAAGGATGAGTTTCAGATTGTTCAGAAGAAAGGTCTGACCAAAACCCTAGATTTTCCTACGGTATTCAAAATAGAATGGATTTGAATTATTCTAAGCCGAATTCATGATGGATGTCTATGGATAGAGATAGGACCTATCAAAATTACTAAGAGGATTGTGCTTAGGGTTGCTAGTCTCCCAACCCTAGATTGGCCAAAGACTTTGAGAAATGATAGGAAGGAAGTAATTGAGAAGAACACAAGTGTAAAATGGAATAATAATGGAATAACTATTGACAATGTGACTAAACCCCTAGATGACTTTGTTGTGAGGGTAATTTTACATAAATTCTATCAATCCAACAGACTAAACAACATACCCTGCATAGTTATTGATGTAGCATATAAACTGGTGAAGAAGGATCATACCTATGATCTAGCTAAACTTATGTTGTAGTAAATCAATGAGAACTTAGGAGCTATAAGGAGATCAAAGGGTGCACAATGCAAATTTGTATCAGTTCTCATGTGCATATTCTTCTATGTGATGGAATAATTCCCTTCAATTAGGAAGGTGAACTGGAATTATAACAAGTCGGCAATCACCCAAATTAATGAATTCATTGATCAAATGGGAGATAATTTTGAGACACAAATGAACAACTATTTTGAAGACTTTAAAAATTCTATGAAGCAAAGGATTAGGATACCAATCTCAGTAGTAGAGAAACATGTCAATGACATAACTTTCTTGGTTGATATTGATTTCACTTACATTGAAGTAGCAATACTAAGGGTAAGATGGCTAAGGCCATTAGGATATGAATTAGATGTTGATGAAGCATCAACAGCAATCACAACATTGCTAACAGAAGAAATTGATAAATAGGCTCCTCACTTTGGGACTTATGATATGGTTAAGTCCAAAATTGAAATAGAGTTGAAAACTACTTTAGTCATCAAAACAAAAGAGAAAATGGTAAGAAAAATAAAGAAGACATTTGGAGTAGACATTGAAGGCAAAGAGGAAGAAGTAGAAGAAGGTAGTGAAGAAGAAGGTGAACAAGAGCAAGGGAAAAGGCTAGTTGAGCTGACACAAGGCCTTGGAGAAGACAAAAAAGAAGGTTCTGAGGAAGAAGAAGCCAAGGAAGCACCTACACCTATCTAGAAAAAGAAAAGAAAAGAAAAAATACAGCCTATAGTTCATCCAAAGCCCAAAAAGGTCACAAGGCAACATCAAATGAAGCTAGTTCCAGCTAAACTAGTAGTAACAAGGGCCACAAAAAGAGCATCAACTCAAAAAGTCAAAGAGGTAGTAAAGGAGAAGAACAAAGCCACTACCCAGCTAGATGAAGAGCCCAAGAAAAAAAAAAGATATGTGGCTCAACCAGATATAGATGATGAGAAAATAGAATTTGAGGATATAAGCCAATTCAAAGCGGTAAGTCGGCCTCCAAAATATACAATTGACAAACTTTGTAATAAGATTAGAAACGTAGATCTAAATGATTTAAAATCTTTAAATTTCAATAAGCTTGGTAGGGAAGAGTAGAATAAGATAGAGGAATCTATGTATGCCATGATGGCAAAATTCAAAAACACACCTCTAGAGCTTGATAACACAATGTCAAAGGAACTATATGAAATAATAGAGGATAATTGGCATTATTGTTTAAAGATGGAAAGGGAAATTAGAGAATCTACCCTAGCACAGGTAAAGCCTAATATGTCAAAAGCTCAAATAACCAAGGCTAATAAGAAACATAGTGGGAAATTTGCACCCAAATATAGAGCTTGTTGCATTCTTCAAAACAAAATTGAAGATGTAGTAACTAAATCCACACAAATCTAGAAAACAATATACAAGATTACTGATGATAAAGTGGAGGAAACTAATAAGGCAGAAACTAGTGCCAAGAAGAGGGTAGAAGAGCAAAAAGGAGAAGAGAAAGCAAAGGAAGAGGAAAAGAAGGAAGAAGAAAAGAAAGGTGAGGAAGAAAAAGGAGAAGAGGAGAATAAGGAGAAAGAAGAGGAGGATTCAACAAAGGGAGAGGAAACTATGACAATAGCTAACCATCAGCAAGAAGATGAAAAAAGTGTACAAGACACACAATTGCCACCTCCCAGTCCACCTCATGTAATCACTACACCTATAGAAATAGTAATCATAAAGGATGTTACTGACAAGACACCTCAAAACATCAATCCCCTTATTGTAGAGGCTCTCTCAAAGATCCTTCACTAATCTACTTTACAAGCACAATTGTGTACAAGCCATTTATTGGTAAGTGTGGATGAACTACAAAAATTACTAGCAGCACCACAAAAGGAAAAGGTGAAGCCAAAGGAGAAACCTTTCACATACACTGCTACTAGAACTAAAGTTTTGATGCTACCACCAGCACCTCCACCAAGAGCAACAAGTGATAACGTTCAGATGCTGAGTGTGGAGGAGAGGAAATTAGGTGAAAAAGAAGATGCAACAAAAGAGAAGGAGTAGGCCATCATTCAAACATTGGTAGAACTACCAAAGACTAGCACTCCTACTAAAACCATTTAGAAGCTGAGCACTAATTCTATTCCCTTGAAATTTTCAACACTAGGCTCAAGTTCAACAAGAGTGGCTAGGGTACTTCACTATGGAGACCCTGAATTAGATGAAGAGATTGTGATACCCTCCTATGATTCCAAAACTATCACAATAGCACAAATGACTTAAATGCAACATGTATTGGATAGAAGGATGAGGTAGGAGATATTGAGGAAAGATTTTAAACACAAGCAAGCACTTCATGACATCAAGGACATCTTCATGGATGCTTTTAGCTTGCAATCACCAGATGAAGGATAGCCAATAATTGAGCAACTATTAGACATAGTTGACCAGGTGACAAATGAGGACCAAGACACCAATGTCAAACTCATGGAATGGTCAAAAAGAAAGTTTCAAGGAAAGGTTAATAAAAAGATATCAAGTGGCATTGCACTTGAACAGGTAGAGTTGGCCAAGACAATAGATAAGGCCAAAATTGTTCTTGAAAATATTTTTTCATTATATAGGAAGTTTTGTGACTTTTCAAATTTCACACAAGAAACAAATCAAAGAATAATGAGCTTGGAGGGGAACTTGAAAATCTCTAGCATAAAATTACCTAGAGATCTAGCTCAAAGTGAGAAGCATTTTGCACAATTGCTTCACACACAAAGGGAATTAGTTGTATTAACAGCATAGGATGCAAATATTAGGGCTAAATTAATGCAAATCCAATCCTTTATAACCCCTCATTCAGAATTCCTCCACAAGGAACAAGTCTATGTTGAGAAAGTATTAAAGAAAGATCCAAATCTTTCTACCCTTGATGGAATTGTACACCTTGTTACAAAGACTGCCACCTAGCACAAGTCATTAGACATTGCTTTGAAAAATTGGGATGCAGCTCTGAAAACAATAATGGAGTTAAAAAACAATTTTTTGGCTAAATATGGTATTACTCCTTAGAGCTCTTTGACATAAGTGTCAAAAAAGGGGGAGAATTAATAAAGGGGAGATATATGAAGGAGGAGAATACCTATAAATTTTGATAGCCAAGAGTGGGAGAAAATATTTTTCAAAATTTTGGCACTCATATGGAAAGTAGCTCTGATGCAAACATAGAAATTCCATAGGTTCTGGTAAAACAAATGTAGAGACATATATACAAAATATAGATATAGGGAAAAAGACAAAGAGTATTAGGCACAATCAGCATAGAATTTTGATTGCAAAAATGATAAGGCACAAAGCAACTCAGGGGGAGTTAAGGTATTTTGAACAAATTTTGAACATTTTTGAAATTTTGTTGATAAGGTGCTCATAAGGACAAAATATTAATGATTAGTTAAATGATTTTGACACTCATGTCAAAGGGGGAGATTGTTAGTCCTTAGAAAGTTTTGACATATGAGTGTCAACACACTTAATCACTTTTTGTATTGAAGTCAAGTACACCATGTATGTCAAGCCACAATGTATGCCAAGTGACTTTAGGTGTCGAGTAGAATATAAGTGTCAAGTGATGTACATGTGTTGAGTCATAGTATCTATCGAGCAAGCTAGAATTCACTATATGCCAAGTGAGCTAGAATTATATATGTGTCGAGCAAGCCAGAATGTAGTATATGCTGAGTGAGCTAGAATCATATATGTGCCACGAAAGATAGAGTGTAGTTGGTACTGAGCAATCTAGGATAGTATGTGCTAAGCACCAGTAGTCCAATATGTTCCGAGTAACATAGAATTAGCATATGAGTTTGTTCCCTCAAAAACTCAAATGTAAACCATGTTTGGAGGAGGCATGCAACCAATTGAAAAAATGCAAGGTATGAGCAGAAATTTGAGATTCAATATGGATCGTAGATCCATACCTAACCCTAAGTCTTTTCATTCTTTAAAATGTCATAAAAAACCCATTTCATATGAGGATGAAAATAGTGTATGGGGAGATTATAGCAAAATTTTAGTGTGAAGAAGGAAAGACTTAGAGGAACAAAGCAACATTTCCATATCTAGTTGATTAGAATAGAACAAGGGATAAGAGACAAGAGCAGATATCAGACCTCAAAGGATAAAGATCAGAAGAGAGCAGATCAAGTGCCTAAATCCAGCAATTAGAGATTGCATACCATCAGGTCAAATGTTTTAATACTTTCTTACCATTGTATTAGATCCTAAAATCCTATATTGATAGGTTAGCTTAACAGCTAGGTAGGAGAACCTTTGGAGAAGGTGATTGAAAATCCTATGTATTAGGTGGGTTTAACAACCTATTGTAAATCCTTTAACAAGATGACACTTCGTGTAAAGTGTTTTATAAATCCTCTAACTGGGTCACTATTGACATAGTGTGAAGCCTTTAATAGGGTAGGCCTTTCATAGGGAAAACCATCCGAAGTGGTTGAATATATATTGTTGCAATAATTTTTTTGGGTGTCATCCCCACCCTAGTTTTACCTTCTTATTCTTGGAGGTTTTTTGGGTTACCAAATCTCGTGTATTATGTTTTGATGCATGTTTTCATTTCATGTTTTCTTATATGTTTACATGCATATACATTACTTTTAGTTATATGTTCAAAGGTTTGAATAAAGGAAAAGTGTTGTACTTCTGATTCACCACACCCCACCCCCACCCCCCCCCCCCCCCCCCCCCTCCCCTTGCTCTTAGAAGTACTCTTCCCATTTGAATATTCCAACATTAAACCACATGGGTTAGATTTCTAGTTTCGAGAGAAACTAGAGGGTATGTGCAGGATCATGGTCAACAAAATTATGGCCTTAAGTGGCAATGAAAAACTAGAAAATCAGGGTTATGTCAACTTGACACATAATTTTAAAGTGGTTCTAGACTTTATATCAAAAAAAGTTGTAAGAAAATAATCTATAGGAAATTGAATGTAGTTTCTAAACTACTTGGCCTTATCTGGAGAAAAAAATATTTGATTAGTCAAAAGTTTAGATTTTAATGTAGTACTACTAAAAATTTAGGGAAAATTTTTAAAAAGCAGGTGTATGTCTGACCACCATAATCAAAATCAAATGGTAATTTTTTTAATATAATTATAGATATAAAATGTAGACTCATACCCCGATGTGACAAATAATTTTAGGTATTTTTATTCCAAATAAATAATTAAATATGAAGTTTCAACTAAAATTTTTTTGAGAAAAAGAAAACTCTAGTGTCTAACCATCTTAACTAATTGAAAATTTTGCCAAATTAATTTTTATGTTTTTCCTTATACTAGGCGAAGAATAGAATGTAACACAACTTTTAGACTTAAAAAATGTTATACCGTTTGAAAGTTATAGCTATTTTTCAATCATTATGTCAATAAACACTTTACAATCGTCTTCATTGAAAATTAACTAACAATTACTGATCGAACTCAAAATTTGATAGCAATTATCTCAATTGAATTTCAAGAGTGTTATAAAAAAACTCTTTTTTTTTCATTCAATTTTGATGGAAATGACATTTTCAAATGGCTACCCAAAGTTTGAGTGTCAATGAAACCCTTCTCAAACATATTTTTTGGGTTAACCAAATAGGCTTGGTAAATACCAAGCCTAATTGGATACTCGAACTCAAATCAAGTATTCAATTTATAATCGGACACTTGATATGAATTTAGGTATCCGATTACTATGTCTTTTCCAATAGCAAATATGGAGGGAAATTTGAGAGAGAAACTTTAGAGAGTTTTAGAGGGAAATTTATTTGGGGAACTGTGGACATTAATATTATTATTACATATGATTATGATTATTATTATTAACTATTATTATATATGATTGTAATTATTACTATACATAGTAATATGTATGATTATTATTATTATTATTATAAATATATTATAGTAATATATATGATAAATATTATTATTATTAAATATATATAGTAATATTATATGATTATAATTATATATAATCATATATATGGTTAGTATTACTATTAAATCTATAATCTAGTAAGTAATGATTATTATTGTTATATAATCTAATAATATATTATTATTATATTAAAACATATAGTATTATATTATTATTAAATATAATATTGTCATGAAATGCATTGAAAGAGGTCATAGGATAACCTATGACCCCTTCTCACACATTTCATGACAACATATGTCCCTAGGCCCCATAGTGACCCCTTTTAACCCATTCTGAATGGGTCCCTAAGGGTCCTAGGGCCCCTAGGGGCATATGTTGTCATGAAATGTGTCGATATCATTATAGGTTAACCTCTGACACCTCTCAACATATTAGAGCCAACCAAATGCATCAGAAAATATATTTTCATGAAATGTGTCAAGAGGGGTCATATGTTAACCTATGACTCCTCTCAACACATTAGAGCCAACCAAATGCATCCCTAGGGGTCCTAGGGCCCCTAGGGACATACATTGTCCTAAAATGCATTGATAGGGGGTCATAGATTAACCTATGACCCCTCTCAATGCATTAAAACCAATCAAATTCATCCCTAAGGGCCTTAGGGTAACCTATGACCACTCTCAATGCATTAGAACAAACCAAATGCATCATTAGGGGTACTAGGGCCACTAGGGACATATGTTGTCATGAAATGCATCAAGAGGGGTCATATATTAACCTATGACACCTCTCAATGCATTAGAACCAACCAAATGCATCCTTAGGGGTCCTAGGACCCCTCGAGACATACATTGTCATGAAATGCATCAAAAGGGGTCATAAGTTAAACTATGACCCCTCTCGATGCATTAGAACCAACCAAATGTGTCCCTACGGGCCCTAAGAAAACTAGGGATATATGTTGTCATAAAATGCATCAATAGGGGTCATAAGTTAACCTATGACCCCTCTCAACCCATTAGAACCAACCAAATGCTTCCCTAGAGACTCACCCCTAGGGACATACATTGTCATGAACCTATGACCCCTATCGATGCATTGAAACCAACCAAATGCATCCCTAGGTGCCCTAGGGCCCCTAGTGACATGCATTGTCATGAAATGCACCAAGAGGGGTCATAGGTTAACCTATTACACCTCTTGACAAATTGGTACCAACCAAATCTATCCCTAGGGGCCCTAGAGCCACTAGGGACATAGATTGTCATGAAATGCATCAAGAGGGGTCACAGGTTAACCTATGACCTCTCTCGATGCATTGGAACCAACCAAATGTGTCCCCAAGGACCTTAGGGCCCCTTGGGACATACATTATCATGAAATGTGTCAAGAGGGGTCATAGGTTAACCTATGACACCTCTCGATACATTGGGACCAACCAATGTGTCCCTAGGGGCCCTGTGGCCCCTAGGGACATATATTGTAATGAAATTCATTGAGATAGGTCATAGGTTAACCTATGACCACTCTCAATGCATTGGAATGAACCAAATGCATCCCTAGGAACCCCAAAGCCCCAACGGACATACACTATCATGAAATGCATTGATAGGGGTCATAGGTTAACCTATACCTCCTCTTGATGCATTGGAACCAACCAAATATGTCCCTAGGGGCCGCAAGACCCTAGGGACATTTGTTGTCATGAAATGCATCGAGAGGGGTCATAGGTTAATGTATGACCCCTCTTGATGCATTGGAATTAACCAAATGTGTCCTTAGGGGCCCTAAGGACATACACTGTCATGAAATACAATGAGAGGGGTCATAGGTTAACCTATGACCTCTATCAATGCATTGGAACCAATCAAATGTGTCCTTAGGTGTCCTAGGGCCTCTAGGGACATATATTATCATGAAATTCATCAAGAAGGGTCATAGGTTAACCTATGACCCCTCTCAATGCATTAGAACCAACCAAATATGTCCCTAGGGGTCTTAGGGCCCCTAGGAACATACATTGTCATGACATGCATCAAGAGGGGTCATATGTTAACCTATGACCCCTCTTGACACATTGGAACCAACCACATGCATCCCTAGGGGCCCTAGGAGCCCTAGGGACATAGGTTGTCATGAAATGCATTGAGAGAGGTCATAGGTCTCGATGCATTGGAACCAACCAAATGCATCCCTAGGTGCCCTAGGACCCCTAGGGACATAGATTGTCATGAAATATATTGTTAGGGGTCATAGGTTAACCAAAGACTCCTCTCAATGTATTGGAACCAACCAAATGCATCACTAGGGGTCCTAGGGTACTTAGAGACATATGTTGTCATGAAATGTGTCTATATGGGTCATAGGTTAACCTATGACCTGTCTCGATGCATTGGAACCAACCAACTACATCCCTAGGGGTCCTAGGGTCCCTAACAACATACGTTGTCATGAAATATGTTGAGAGGCATCATAGGTTAACCTATGAGCCCTCTTGATGCATTAGAACCAACTAGATGCATCCTTATGGCCCCTAGGGACATACATTGTTATGAAATATGTTGAGAGGGCTCATAGGTTAACCTATGATCCCTCTCGACACATTGGAACCAACCAAATGTGTCCCTAGGGGTCCTAGGGGTCCTAGGGCCTCTAGGAACATACATTGTCATGAAATGCATTGAGAGGAGTCATAGGTTACACATTGGAACCAACCACATGCATCCGTAGGGGCCCTAGGACCCCTAGGGACATAGGTTGTCATGAGAAGTGTCAAGAGACGTCATAGGTCTTGGTGCATTGGAACCAACCAAATGTGTCCCTAGGGTCCCTAGTACCCCTGGGGACATAAGTTGTCATGAAATGTATCAATAGGGTTCATAGGTTAACCAATGACTCCTCTCGACGTATTGGAACTAACCAAATGCATCACTAGGGGTCCTAGGCCACCTAGGGACATATGTTGTCATAAAATGTGTCAATATGGGTCATAGGTTAACCTATGACCTGTCTCGATGCATTGGAACCAACCAAATGCATCCTTAGGGGTCCTAGGGTCCCTAAGAACATACGTTGTCATGAAATACATTGAGAGGGGTCATAGGTTAACCTATGACCCCTCTCAATGCATTGGAACCAACCAGATGCATCCCTAGGGAACCTAGGGATATACATTGTTATAAAATACATCGAGAGGGGTCATAGGTTAACCTATGACCCCTTTTGGCACATTAGAACCAACCAAATGCATCCCTAAGGGTCCTAGGACCCTTAGTGACATACATTGTCATGAAATACATTGATAGGAGTCATAGGTTAACCTATGACCCCTCTCAACACATTGGAACTAGCCAAATGCATCCTTAGGGGTCATAGAGCCCCTTGGGACATCCAACCAAATTCATCCCTAGGGGTCCTAGAGCCCCTAGGGACATTGGTTTTCATGAAATGTGTCGAGAGGGGTCACAACTTATGATCCCTCTCGACATATTGAAACCAACCACATGCATCCCTAGGGACAAGTTTGTCATGAAATGAGTCGAGACGGGTCATAGGTTAACCTATGACCCCTCTCAATACATTTTAACAAACCAAATGCATCCCTAGGGGCCCTAGGACCCCTAGGGGCATAGGTTGTCATGAAATGTGTGTATAGGGGTCATTGGTTAACCAGCAACCCCTCTCGATGCATTCAAACCAACCAAATGCCTCCCTAGGGGTCCTAGGGCCCTAGGGACATATGTTGTCATAAAATGCATAGAGAGGGGTCATAGGTTAACCTATAAACCCTCTCAATGTATTAGAACCAAACAAATGCATCCCTAAAGGTCCTAGGGCCCATAGGGACATACGTTGTCATGAAATGCATCAAGAGGGGTCATAGGTTAACCTATGACCCCTCTCGATGCATTTGAACCAACAACATGTGTCCCTAGGGGTGCTAGGACCCCTAGGGACATAGGTTGTCATGAAATGAGTCAAGAGGGGTCATAGGTTAATCTATGACCCCTCTACATGCATTGGAACCAACCAACTATATCTATATTGGCCCTAGGACCCCTGGAGAGATAGGTTGTGATAAAATGCATTAATAGGGGTCATAGGTTAACCAATGATTCCTCTCAATGCATTGGAACCAACCAAATATATCTGTAGGGGTCCTAGGGCCCCTAGGGACATATGTTGTCATGAAGGCATCAAGAGGCATCATAGGTTAACCTATGACCCCTCTTAATGCATTAGAACCAACTGGATGCATCCTTAGGGGTCCTAGGGCCCTTAGGGACATACATTTTCATGAAATGCATCAAGACCTATGACCCCTCTCGATTCATTAGAACCTACCAAATGTTTTCCTTGAGGCATTACAACCCCTAGGGACATATGTTGTCATGAAATGTGTCAAGAGGTGTCATAGGTTAACTTATGACCCCTCTCGATGCATTGGAACCAACCACATGCATCCCTTGGGGCCCTAGGTTCCCTAGGGACATATGTTGTCATGAAATGCATCGAGAGGGCTTGTAGGTTAACCTATGATCTCTCTCAACACATTGGAACCAACAAAATCCATCCCTATGGGTCCTAGGGTCCCTAGGGACATATGTTGTCATGAAATGCATCAAAAGGGATCATAGGTTAAACTATGACCCCTCTCGATTCATTAGAACCAACCAAATGCATCCCTACAAGCCCTAGGATCCCTAGGGACATAGATTGTCATGAAATGCATTCAGAGGGATCATATGTTAACGTATGACCCCTCTCAATGAACTGGAACTAACCAAATGCGTCCCTGGGGGCCCTAGGACTCGTAGGGACATAGGTTGTCATGAAATGCATCAAGAGGAGTCATAGGTTAACCTATGAACTCTCTTGAGACATTGGAACCAACCAAATGCATCCCTAGGGGCCCTAGGACCCCTAGGAACATAGGTCTTCATAAAATATATTGATAGCGGTCATAGGTTTAGAATTAACCACATGTGTCCCTAGGGGCCCTAGGGCCCCTAGGGACATACATTGTCATGAAAGGTGTTGAGAGGGTTTATAGGTTAACCTATAACCCATTTTGATGCATTTGAACTAACTAGATGTGTCCCTAGAAGTCTCAGGGAACCTAGCGACATATGTTGTCATGAAATGTGTTGAGAGGGGTCATAGGTTAACTTATGACTCCTCTCAATGCATTGGAATCAACTGGATGCATCTCTAGGGGTCCTAGGGCCCCCAAGGACATTCGTTTTCATTAAATGTGTCAATAGGGGTCATAGGCTAACCTATGACTTCTCTTAATACATTGGAACCAACCAGATGTTTCCCTAGGGGTCCTAGGGCTCCTAGGGACATACATTGTCATGAAATGTGTCTAGAGGGGTCATAGGGTAACCTATGACACCTCTCGATGTATTGGAACCAACCAGATGCGTCCCTAGGAGCCCTATGGCCCTTGGCACATATGTTGTTATGAAATGCTTTGAGAGGGGTCATAGGTCATAGGTTAACTTATGACCCCTCTCAATGCATTGAAACCAACTAGATGCATCTTGATGGGTCTTAGGGCCCCTAGGGACATACATTGTCATGAAATGTGTCGAGAGGGGTGATAGGTTAATCTATGACCCCTCTCAATGCATTGGAACCAGCTAAATGCATCCCGAGGGTCCCTAGGACTCTTAAGGACATAGGTTGTCATGAAATGCAATGAGAGGGTCCATAGATTAACCTATGACCCCTCTTGACTCATTGGAGAACCAACCAAATGGATCATAGGTCATAATAATAATAATAACAATAATAATACATGTTGTTATACTTAATATTAATAATAATAATAACATATATTAATAGCATATATAATATATTATGTTATTAAAATTAATAATAATAGTAAAAATAATAATAATATAATATAATAATCACATATATATTAATATATATATATATTATTTATAGATTATAATAATAATAACATATATTACATTATTATATTTAACAATAATAGTACAAATAATAATAATATAATACAATAATCATATATTTATTTATATATATATTATATTTATATATAATAATAATAATAATAACATAGGGCATAATAATATATAATACATCATAATAATCCTATATAATATTAATCATCATACATTGCCCATAATTCCCTCCAAAATATCGGCATCAATATCGAATATCTGATTTCAAATTGCATATCTGGTATATTATTGGGTATCTGATCTTAAATTAGATACCTGATTAAACTAACATGATTTTTTCAACATATTCCCTATCACTGCAGACCTGAAAACATCACTTTTTGTGGGCCATTTTCATGGGTTTTGGGAAAACTAACA
Source organism: Cupressus sempervirens (assembly GCA_028749045.1). NCBI lineage: Eukaryota > Viridiplantae > Streptophyta > Pinopsida > Cupressales > Cupressaceae > Cupressus > Cupressus sempervirens. The sequence goes on along the minus strand of CM053789.1, from coordinate 700,485,921 downwards.
TTTCGGGCCTAGACAAATGAAAAAGGTTTGATAATATATCATTAGGTGTTTGGTATTGCCATCTGAAAGGGGAGCATTAGTCATCAAAAGGCTAAACGCTAAAGGAAGGTATCCGTTGAAGACATTGCGGCATATAGGGAAATGGACAAGATAAATCACTAAAGGAAAAGACAAGGTATTTTAAATGTGAGTCAAGTTGACCATGAATTGGTCGAAGGTGAAATCATAGAGTCAGATAATGAATATGTGCAGTTGGGGAATGAAAATGTAGCAATTGATAATGATAATGTTGCAATTGAAAATTTAAAGAACAAAAATTCAGAGGATGAAATGCTACTAGGTCATAATGTAAATTGCATGATTGACCATGCCAAACATGACAATGCATAGGAACCTTACATATCTCCTAATTATAATTGACATGAAGGTTCTAGAACACCAAAATAGATAATTGAAATTGATGAAATGATTATTACCAATTTTGAAGGGAAAAAATTAGAAAGAACCATTCGATTATGGGCTTCAAGACTATATAAAATGTTTTTTGGCAACAAGATTGTGGTAGAGCAATGTCAACTTTTTATGCAGTTATTAAAGATGCAAAAGATGAGATCTATGCTTTCCAAATTGAAGATTTGTGTCAATAAAACATTGGAAAGAAATGTCATTATTGTGAAGAATCTTTTCAATACTCTCAGTAGCATTGGGAAAAATAGTAGGGAGAAGGATAAAAGAGCTGCTCGAAGGGTTATTACAACCTCTTTGGTAAGCCATCATTTGAGAAAGGGTAGATATATGAAACAAACTTGTATTGACTTGAACCTAAATCATACTACTTTGAGAAGAGCACTTAGTAGATGAGAGAGAATTGATGTTCCTCTTCAAAATGAAACATGAGATTTTGGTGGGAGACTTCTACATTCTAATAAGAAGCTATCTAATGATGTGAAGGAAGAAATTATGCAATTTTGGCACTCTAGCTCAAGTGTATCATGCAATGCTAAAGACATTTTAAAGTTGAGAATTGGGATTAAAGACCACACGCCACATCCTAAACATTTTTTGGAGGTAAGTCAAACTATTTTGTTCAAACAATTTAGAGAGAGTCATCTAAGTCTTCATATATCACAAAGGGCTTTTGAATCTTTGAATCCATTTTATTGTGTGCCACTCGATTCATCTGGATTTGGCACAATGATCTCACTCAATGCCAAAACTCCCAGTGTGCCTTAGTTCATAGGTGAACCATAGTGTAACTTTGAAACTGTTGATCTTGGCATCAAATCATCAGTACCATTAGCTCTAGATGGGCTAGTGAACCATAGTGACAGCCTTGTCCTAGCTATAGAGACCATCCATCATCAACGGCCACCTTGTACCAAGGAGTCTTCAAAGTTCTCTAAATGCATTTCAAGGTCGATCTTATGAGGGTTGTAACTCAGAGCTCATTAGGGCTATCGATGAAATGTTAAATTTTGCAAGATAGTGATGTTGAAGGCTAAAATAACCTATCTAATTTTTGAGAGATCACATTTCATTTGGATTTGACACAATGATTTCTTTGATGCCAAAACTCACAGTATGCCTCAATTCATAAGTGTACAATAGCATAACTTTGAAACCATTGATTTTGGCATCAAATTGTCAGCAGCATTAGCTCTAGATGGGTGAGTGAACCCTAGTGACACCCTTGTTCTGACCATAGAGACCATCCATCATTTGCAGCCACCCTGTATCGATGAGTCTCCAAGGTGCTCTAAGTGCATTTCAAGGTTGATCTTCTGAGGGTCATAACTCAGAGCTCATGAGGGCTATTAATGAAACATTGAATTCTATATGATAGTAGTGTCAAGGCCTAAAATAAACTATCTCATTTTCAAGAGATCACATTCTATTTGGATTCGGCACAGCGATCTTGCTTGATGCCAAAATTCATAGTGTGCCTTAGTTCATTAGTGCACCATAGTGTAACTCTGAAATTGTTGATCTTGGCATTGAATCATCAATGCCATTAGTGTTGGATGGGTGGGTGAACCCTAGTGACACCCTTGTTCTAGCCATGGAGACCCTCCATTGTCCATGGCCACCCCATACCAAGGAGTCTCCAAGGTGCTCTAAGTGCATTTTGAGGTCAATCTTTCGAGGGTCATAACTTAGAGTTTGTGAGGGATATTGATGAAATGTCAAACGCTATATGATGGTGATGTTAAGACATCACATTCTATTTGGATTTAGCACAATGATCTCACTCAATGCCAAAACTTGTAGTGTGCCTCAGTTCATAGGTGAACCACACCATAACTTTGAAACCTCTGATCTTGGCATCAAATAATTAGTGCCATTAACTCTAGATTGGTGAGAAAACCCTAGTGACACCCTTGTTTTTCCAGTGTAGACCATCCATCTTCTATGGCCACCCCATACTAAGGAGTCTCCAAGGTGCTCTAAGTGCATCTTCAGGTCGATCTTCAAAGGGTGGTAACTCAGAGCTTGTGAGGGCTATCGATGAAATGTCAAATGCTATAGGATGGTGATGCCAAGGCATAAAATAACCTATCTCATTTTCAAGAGATCACATTCTGTTTGGATTCGGCACAATGATCTCACTCGATGCCAAAAATCGTAGTATGCCTCAGTTCATAGGTGCACCATAGCATAACTTTGAAACCACTAATCTTGGCATCAAATCATCAGTTCCATTAGTTCTAGATGTGCAAGTGAACCCTAGTGAAACCATTTTTCCACCTGCGGAGACCCTCCATCACCTATGGCAACTGCATATTAAGGAGTCTTCAAGGTGCTCTAAGTGTGTTTCAAGGTTGATCTTCAAAGGATTGTAACTCAGAGCTTGTGAGGACTATCAATAAAATATAAAATGCTATAGGATGGTGATGTTGAGGCCTAAAATAACCTATTTCATTTGTGAGAGATCACATTCTATTTGCATTTGGCATAGTGATCTCATTGGATACCAAAACTCACAGTGTGCTTTAGCTCATAGGTGCATCACATCATAACTTTGAAACAACTGATCTTTGCATCAAATTGTTAGCACCATTAGTTCTAGATGAGCAAGCAAACCCTAGTGAAAACCTTTGTTTGACCATAGAGACCCTCCATTGTCTACGGCCACCTCATACTGAGTAGTCTCCAAGGTGCTCTAAGTGCGTTTCAAGGTTGATATTTCGAGGGTCATGACTTGGAGCTCATGAGGACTATTGATGAAACATCAAATGCTACAAGATGATCATGATAAGGCCTAAAATAAAATTTCTCATTTTTGAGAGATCACATTCCATTTGGATTTGGCATAGCAATCTCACTCGATGCCAAAACTTATAGTATGCCTCTGTTCATAGGTGCACCACAATGTAACTTTGAAACTGCTAATCTTGGCATTGAATCATTAATGCCATTAGCTTTGGATGGGTGGGTGAACCCTAGTAACACCTTTTTTTTATTATGGAGACCCTTCATCGTTCACAACCACCCTATACTAAGGAGTCTCCAAAGTGCTCTAAGTGCATTTCAAGGTTGATCTTCTAAGGGTTGTAACTCTAAGCTCATAAGGGCTATCAATGAAATGTTGAATACTAAAAGATGGTGATGTTGAGGCCAAAAATAACCTATCTCATTTTTGAGAGATCACATTTTATTTGGATTTGACACAATGATCTCACTTGATGCCAAAACTCATAGTGTGCCTTAGTTCATAGGTGCACCATAGCATAACTTTGAAACCACTAATCTTCACATCGAATCATCAATGCCATTAGCTTTAGATGGGTAGGTGAACCCTAGTGACATCCTTATTCTAGCCATAGAGACCATCCATTATATGTAGCCACCCCATATTGAAGATTCTCCAAGGTGCTCTAAGTGCATTTTGAGGTCATTCTTCTGAGGGTCATAGCTCGGAGCACGTGAGGGATATCGATGAAACATCAAATTATATAGGATGGTGATACTAAGTCCTAAAATAATATATCTCATTTTCAATAGATCACATTCCATTTGGATTTGGTACAATCTCACTCAATGCCAAAATTTGCAATGTGCCTTAGTTCATAGGTGCACCACAAAGTAATTTTAAAACTACTCATCTTGGCATCAAATCATCAGTGCCATTAGCTCTAGATAGATGGGTGAACCTAGTGACACCCTTGTTCTAGCCACAAAGACCCTCCATCATTCATGGCCACCCCATACCGAGGAGTCCCCCAGGTGCTCTAAGTGCATTTTGAGGTTGATCTTCTGAGGGTGTTGACTTGAAGCTTGTGAGGGCTATCGATGAAACATCAAATGCTATACGATAGTGATGCCGAGGACTAAAATAATCTATCTAATTTTCAAGAGATCACATTCCATTTGGATTCGGCATAGCAATCTCGCTCAATGCAAAAACTCACAGTGTGCCTCAATTCATAGGTGCACCACAACGTAACCTTGAAATCATTGATCTTGGCATCGAATCATCAATGCCATTAGCTTTAGATGGGTGGTTGAACCCTAGTGACACCCTTGTTTCAGCCATAGAGACCATCCATCATCTGTGACCATCTTGTACCGAGGAGTCTCCAAGGTGCTCTAAGTGTGCCTTGAGGTCAATCTTTTGAGGGTCATAACTTGGAGCTCATGAGGGCTATCGATAAAATGTCAAATGCTACAAGATGGTGATATCAAGGCCTAAAACAACTTGTCTCATTTTTGACAGATCAAATTCCATTTTGATTTGGCACAGTGATCTCACTTGATGCCAAAACTCATAGTGTGCCTTAGTTCATAGGTGCACCACAACATAACATTGAAACCACTAATCTTGGGTTTGAATCATTAACACCATTAGCTCTAGATGGGTGGGTGAACCCTAGAGACACCCTTGTTTCAGCTGTGGAGACAATCCATCATCCGCGGCCACCCCATATCGAGGAGTCTCCAAGGTGCTCTAAGTGCATATTGAGGTCAATCTTCTAAGGGTCATAACTCAGAGCTCATGTAGGCTATCAATAACCCCTTACCGAGTTTGGTGAACTTGTCTAATTAAGAATTTAAAGTTATAGAAAAAATTGCTCAAAATTGCAAAAGTTGCAAAATTGCAATTTTGCAATGTTTGCAACTTTTTCTTGCAAAGTGAAAATGAGTGCAAAAAGTTAGTTAGGGGTTTGAGCATGACCATACAAGGTTGGAAACACCTATATAAGGTGTGAAATGATATCATGCATTAATGAAGCCAGTTTACATAATGATAGAATGCATTACTCGATGGTTGGATCAAGGAAATGAAGTATGGTTCAAAAGTTATGAATGATTTTGTTTGGGTCTATACAAAGGACAGCAAGAAGATATGTTTTGGATTATTTGGTTCCTAAGTTTTGTTAAGTGGATCAGTATGGGTAATCTAATCAATGTGAGAAATGTATAGATGCTATTCATATGGATATGGTATTGGGGAACCAAGTTAAAAAGTTTGATCCAATCAAGTCTCTTAAGTTGGGATATTTTGAGGTTATGTTGAAATTGAAAAGTTGTAGTATGAGGATAGCAACAAAGCAAAGGGCTGGTTATTAAAGATTATGAGTCTAGGAATGAGCTCACGGTTGGGAATACAATCCATGGTTGAGGAGTGGAGTCCTTAAGTGTGTTGAGATTAGATTTAAAGCCAAGAGTTAGTTTCAAGGTTGAAGGTGGAGTTTAAAATCAGATTTGGGGTTATGTGAACCTTGTGTAGGAGGTCAACAAGTGTGTTTATGTCATGATAGAACTCAAAATTGAACATTGCAACCAAATTTGATAATAAAGGTTGTTAAAATGCTCTTCACAAATTATTGCATTTGAATTGAATATAAAAAACATGATCAAAATTAATGATATTACATAAACATGAATAATACACATGATCCATGATAAATTGAACAATACTAGATACTAAATTAATATGCATATCATTGTGCACATAAATGAAAAAAATATATATCAAAATACACATATCCATAGACAAATTACACAAATATATATTAAAATACATAGATCCATATACAAAATGTGGTTGATCATGCCATCAGAATGTGTATAATATCAATGTTTCTATAAACAATGTGGCATATGCCATCTCAAAATGTCTCATGATGCATCTTATGAAAACTATACTATCCTAGGCTACTAGTAGATGATCAAAATGCAACCTCTTCACTACACTAGGTGGATTGGATGCCTCCTATATAAACAAAAAAGAAAAACTCAAAGTTAGACTACTAAATTTATATGATTCTTTGTATCTAACATTGAATTACTCAAATGCATAATGATCTTTTTTTTAATGAATATTTATACTATTAAACTTTCATCATAAATACCTCTCTCGTTGACCTCCTGTGCCTATCAGGAGTCCTCTCTTATGCCCTTAGCAATTCTTGTACCTCACTAATTGTGGCCTATGTATGTTCAAATATGTTTGTCAAATGAATCTACAACTTAAACTATAACATTATAATTCATAGCATGCTAAATTTATAATATATAATCAAGAATTCAAACTAAAACTTACTAGTGTAGGCTCATCCTCAGGATATAGTGGTTGCATCATCAAATATTAAAAAAACTCTCCTGTCCAACCTTGTGTGCACTAGGAGTTTCCTATGAGATACAAAATACTAGTTGTTAATATCACAGAAATTAATTTTGAATTTATTTATGAAAATAAGGAAAATAAAAAATAAATGATACTTATACATACAATGGGGCTCTCAGTGTGAATGGAAATGCCTGAGCATTTAATATATAGAATCTGCATGGGCTCATCGCTAGTAGCCATGCCCTATACAATAATTGTTTAAATTAAATTTCATTGCCACAAACATTTTACAAGAATGCATCAATATTTAATCAAATAGAAAGCACCTAATTACCTTTCCTTTGTTAATGGGTCCTGGCTCATCCCTTGCACTTTGTCCCCTAGGGACAAGTCATACCTACAAGATAAAAGCAAGATTAGAAACCATATATGCTACAATTTCAAATAGAAAAAAAAATGAGAACACAACATAATGTATTGTAGATGTCTCAAGGCCAAATGAAATAGAAGAGAATGTGGCATCATCAATCTATCTTAGCTCCTCCTCAATTGTCAACTAAACATGAATGAAAATCAATACATGTATAAGTTAGTATGGATTAAAAATTAAAATTATTCTATTATAAATATTAACTTCAAATTGCATATGTCATAACAAAAAAAATTATACACATACCAACACAGAATGAGTCCATGCCTCTACACGCCCTTCCTCTCTTACATCAGGGTCTATAGCCTCTACACATGCATCTAGTGTATGCTCATCTAATACAAACTAATACTTAGGAAGATCACCTATGGGACCCAGACAAATATTCTTGCACATAATGCAAGTATGAGGCACACAAATTTGTGATGAGCTAGCCGATGATGAACTTGCACAAACATCATCAACACAGGGAGGTAGAACTGACCTAGCCTAGGATATCAGTAGGCTACTCAGTCTATGGATGGCTCTAATGGTCTAAGAGCTAGCCTTTGCAATAATATCAAGATGCTACACTTGAGGAGTGGGGGAGACATCAGTAGGGAGGATAAAAGTTTTAGCTTTCTTCTGCTAGGAAGAGGGTCTATCCTGAGGACCTCCTCCTCCCACAGCCATCTTGGGCTTCATCCTCCAATAGTTCACCTTGAGGTTCAACACAAATTCCGCATACAATTTTATAAGGAAATAAAATGGCACCTCTATAATGCTATGTGGAGGGATGTCAAAAACTATCCACCAAGGATCCCAAAAGTTTGCACATATGGCGTCATTTGTGACCATTTAATTGATAGTTTAGGCTTTTTGCAGTCAACTAGTAAACCAGGTTTTGGGTCTACAAAAAGGGCAACTAAATCATCTTTACTTATATTGAGGGTCGCAACCTCATCATAGTCCAACTTATCATCAAACATCTCATGCATTTCGTCACGCCAATGAAGAGTGGCATTTTTTTCCTTGGTAAGTGTTTCAATGTTTTTCACTATGGTGTTTAACATGGATAACATAGGAGCCAATGCCGGTATAGTATTATATGTTGTTCACAAAGCCCTCAATTTGGTGAGATTTTCAAATATAAAATCCTTGATTCAAGAAGGGTTTTGAGGGGGTAAAGGATCATTTAGTGGATGATTTTGTGGGGGCACTGGATTGTTTGCTAGGGGGTTACAAGGAACAACATTTATTGCCTTAGTATCATCATTTTGGTCAACCATACCTATTAATTTGCAAAACATAATTTATATTTAAAAAAACCTAAATTTTAACAATTTCTATCAAAAAAACCTAAATTCTAACAAATTCAACTAAAAATAACAAATTTATATAAAATTTAATAAATTTATACAAAAATTGATTAAAAACATTTTAAAAACCTACTTATCATGTATCCAATTGCAAAACAGATATCCGAGCTCAAAAATGCTAAATCATTATCAAAATAGCAACCCTCAGGTTGTGTTTTTTTAAATAACAACAAAATCATCAAGTATTTGATTTGATACTAGATACCCAATATTATCAAATATTCAATAATATCAAGTATCTGATATCAAATCAGATACCCGATAAGGGTTGGGGGCCTACTTTCTAGCTTTGGTATCAGTATGGGTGGAAAAAAATTAGAGCAGATTTTGAGATACTTTTTGACATTTTTTAACTCTATTTTTTTCACCTCACAACTTTTTGGCACACCATGATCCTGTACATACCTTAGAAACATTAGTTTCTATCAAAACTAATGTTTTTAGTTTCAAGAAAATATTGGTTTTTTTCCAAGTGGGAGAAGATTTACTATGATTTCATGGCTTCCCAGCTCCATTACCATGGTCAGATGGAGCATTGAAGTCATGTCATTTTGCATGATAGAAGTACTTTGAATGAACTTTTTATTGACTATAAATTTGCTACATTTTGTGTTTTTTAGATATACATTTTTGTACATGAATTGAATATAGGTTTTTTATAAAAAAATAAATGTATATATTAGATGCTGATGGAAAAATAATAACTAAGAGATTAAAAAATTGAAAAATAACTACGATCTTTGTATTCGAGTCCTCTTCCAATAAAAAAAAATTGAAATTGGGTAAATATATAATAAGTTACATGTGTCAAAAGCCATGTATGTCCAAATTCATGTTAGGTCAACTTTAAAATTTGATAAAATATGAAATACTAAGGATAAAGACATTAGATTGCCTCCATGGTTTTGATATGGATGTTAACAAACTAAATTCAAAAGAATCACATGGATATCTATTATAGAAAAAATTTATGTGTGTCAAAAACAATATCACCTTATAAAAATTAGATTTTTTATAACATACCAATTTTCATGGGAGAAAAAAATAATTCAATAAAATCGATTAAAAAATTTTAAAAATATATTTGGATTCTACACATAAAATCCTAAGACTCTAAGTTACTTCATCTTAAAATTCCTAAGTGTTAAATGGAAATTTGCATCCAAAAGTGAAAGTTTTCTTGAAAATTCACAGTTCAGTATTAGTTTAGAAAAAAAAGTGTAACCTATTATTGTGGGTTCACCCAGCACCAGACTTAGTATTATTTAAATTTTAATGTGATTCAATGTCTTGGGTTCTTCAAGGAATGTAAAATGTTATATTTACTTATGTATGATTATATTTTATTGCTTCTGCTACTTTATGATTGTTGTACATGTTATTCTTTAAAAAAAATGTTTGGCAAACTTAGTAAAATTAGGTTATTTCTTTTGGATCCCTTGGCAAGGTGTTACATCTGGTATCAGAGCCCAAATTCTACATTGTGAGCTCTGGGCATATTGGAATACCACTAGTTGTTAACTAGTTGAACTAAAATAAAATTTAAACTGTTATGTTTATCTATTACAAATTGAGAACTTAAACTAATTAATTCGAAATGAAACTTGAATTGCTATATGTATATCTATTTCAAAACTGAAAACTTGATCTAGTTGAACTAAAATAGAACTTTACCTATTAGTTGTATATTCTCAAACTTGAACACTTAAACTTTGAAACTTAAATATACTTAAACCTAAATTAGGAAAAATTGAAAAATTGAGCTTATACTATTTTCAAGACATGTTTCTTTTATGTATGCATTATAGTACTATGTTTTAAGGTTATTATAGCATCTTGTATCTTGGATATTATTGTAGGATAGTATCTAGGATGAGATCTTCTATTAGAGAGGTCATAGCCTTGGTTATGGTAGAGGCCATGGATGAGGTGGAAACATTAGTGTACATGAGTCTGTCCACAAAGGCCCTAATCAAGAAGAGGATAGGGGAAAGCATGTCAATGAGAATAAGGAAGAGAACCAAAGAGAGCAGTAGGCTGACTCAGAGGAGGTTGACCTAAGGAAAATGATGAAGACAATCATGGATTGCCTACCTCCACTTTAGGGTGTTGGTTAGGATGGAGCACACTAAGCTGGGAATGAGCATAGACCTAGGTCTAGGAGCCCTTGGAGGGACCGACAGAGATTAGTTGTAGTTGCTCAGATCAAGGACCTTCAAAGGTCCAAGTTTAAACCCTTTAATGGGATGGATCCAAGTTATGTAGCCAAAAAGTGGCTTATTACTCTTGACATGGTTTTTTCTATTCAAGACTTTGATACTAATGCCAAAGCAAGGTTTTCTATCATCAACCTAAAAATCTTAGGAGCCACATGGTGGACTATCAAAGAGAAGAAATTGGGTATAAATATGAATAATGTCACATGGAATTTATTCTTGGAAAACATCTATGAGTGATTCCTACCAGAGGAATGGAACCAATAGAGACTAAATGAATTCCACAACCTGAGATAGTTCACTATCATTGTAACAAAGTATGAGCGTGAATTCTATGAGCTCATGCCCTATCCGAGAATTAGTGATAACTCATCACAATTGGCATAGCATTTCATCATAGGCTTGAACAACCATCTAGTTGGGGGTTTTAAGGTATTTGAACCTAAAACCCTTAAGGATGTGGTACATCGAGCCATACTAGTAGAGTAGAGTGTTAACATAGGATAGAGGGGCTTTGTAGGAGCACCTACAATATTAGGGTTGAAGGGTAATTAGGGAGGAGGTGGTAGTAGAAAACCTTCTTTAAAAGGTAATTAGCAGTAGGGAGGAACTTATCCTCCAACACAAACCGGTGGTAGTGGTTCCAATGCTAGGAACTATCATAATGCTTAGCACAACAAGAAAAATCAGAACACTTAGCCTACATAGAGAAACCAGTCTTATGCTAGTAGGGGTAGTGTTCAATAGTCTAATGCGCCTAGAGTGCAGAGGAGTTTTGACAGAGTTTTTTCTCATGCGGATAATGTGGACATAAGTCATCCCATTTCCCTCAATAGAAATCACAATTCTCAAATTAGAGACCTACAGCTTCAAAACCTACAATTGGAGACATGGGTAGGTCTTAGAGAGTGTTATTAGTGGAGTCATATCCTCCTGTAGGGGGAAAGGGTCCAATGAGACTTGCACAGTGAGTTATTTAGTTTACCATTCTTGTAGGCTTCCAAGAGTAAGCCTAAGCCTAGTGGAGTGGATGTAGTGTCTTCCCATAGTTTACATTTAGTTATTATTGCCAAACTCTTTTAGGCTAGTTTATGTTTATGCTTGATGATTAGTAGCATTATTTTCCAGATTATGGGATGTTGTTTTCATACTTAGTTGATTTTATAATTAGACTACTTTGGTACTAGTTACATCATGTATGCATGATTATGCCTTGATGATGATTATTTACAGTGATTTTAGTTATTTAATGATGTTGGTTAGATGGATTTTTTATACATATTTTCTATGGATATTTACCCCATACTATATGTGTATGGTGTGTGTGTATGTTTTCTTTATGTATGGTATTTTTGATATGGTTAAGGAAGGGTGTCGTAGTCACCTACTAGTCGAGATCTACATGATGTACCACTTCCTACCATTGCCTATTTAGTTTAGAATATATAAGTTTGAACATGCATGGACTTTATGGAGATTGCAGGTACCGGGTATCGACTTTTCTAAATTACCAGGATGAGTGTACACTATCGCAATATCTCGATGATAAGAGAGGGGAGATAAATTTTTGAGTCCGAATCCTAACCTTTAAACCAATTGTTCTAGAAAATTAGGACAAGTATCAGAGATGATTACCCTTTCAAATTTTTCATATGATGTAAATTTGTGATTATAACCCTTGAGTTTGAACTTGTATGTGGTATTTCATGATGAGTTTTCTTATTTCATCTTGTAGGTCTTTGGTGATTTTTCTATTAATTAAGTCAAATTAAAAGAATAAATAATGATTTAATTTAATAAAAAATTATTAAGATAATTTCAATATGTAATTATATTTAATTAATTGGAAAATTAATTAAATAAAAAAAATTAAATATAAAGAGAAAATTAAAGTTCTAATTTTAGGGATTAATAATATTAATTTAATATTATAATAATATATTTAGGAGATCATTTTTAAATAAATACTAAATATTATTATTACTTAAGTTAATAAATATTTTATTAAAAAAATGCTTTGAAAACTAAATAAAAAGAGAAAGAGAAATTAATTTATTAAAGATATTTTAATTTGCAAAAAGTGTGCATGAATATCCAAAAAGAAAATAAAGAATTAAAAGATTGTGATCAATGAGTTCCCTTGCATGGTCACACAATTAGTGCCCTGAATTTAGGGGAGAACTCCATATCAAAGATTGAGAGTTCTTTTCGTAGGGACGAGGATTTTCAGAGTAGGGATTTTTTAGAGAGAAGTTTTTGAGAGAAGAGAATTCTCTCACAATCTTTAGTTGGTTGCGAATTAGTATCAGAACTAGGTAGAGCCTTGTGTTTTATTCACCCAATGAATTATGTTTCTTCAAAATTCTTGTCTACATCATGTCTGTTGAATTGTTTTTCCAAATTTCATTGTGGTGAATCTTTCAATCTTTCATTTTGAATTTGCTATTATTCATATCAAATTCTTCTATATATGAGGACTAAAAATTAGGAAACCCTCATCTATGAATTGAATAGTCATTATTTAATCAGAATTAGTTATGAAAATAAATCAATTTTAGATTGAAATTTTGATTGGTTTATCTGGGTTTTCCTATTAGACTAAATTTGTAATGTTTATGAATATATATATATATATATATATAATATGATTTGGGAGGGGCTTATTTTGAAAACATTTTATATAAAAAAAATAAAAAAATTGAAAGGAGGCAAGGCCACCAAACCCCTACCTCCCTCCTTATCCCCTCCTCGGCAACGAATGTTGCCACAACTGCTCATAGTGGTACTATGCCAGTAGAAGCAATACCTTGTACTACTACTATGGTTGTAGGATGACTGCGACAATAGCCTATCAAGGCTAGCCAACGGGCCTAAAACGCTTTTCCTATACATTTTTAAAATTATTTTAGTAATTATAATTTTTATAAATTTAATTATTTATTAATAATTTTATTAATAGTTTTTATTAATTATTAATTTAATTACTGATTAGCAAAATTTTAATATAGTTTTTTAAAAATAATTATTAATTTAATTTAATTAATTAGTTTAACTAAGTTCTTTTATTTAATATTAATTTACTAGTTAATAACATTTAAGTTAACTTTTTTGATATTATTATTTAATAATTTTAATTTTTAATAAAATTGTAGTTATTTTAATTAATGGTTAATTATTATTATTATTTATTAGAGATAATTATTTTAAAGTCATCTTATGATATTAAATTGTGAACTTTGGAATTTTATAAGTTAGGGGTAAATGTGTAATTTGTTCAAATACAAGAATGGGTTAAGTTGTAAGGGTTAAAATGTAAATCTCATATATTCGAAAACTTACATTGAAAATAAAACTTAAACCTTATTTTTAACTTAGACTATGTATCCTCAAATCAAACAAAACTCTAAAATTACATTGTTAACTGTGTGTTGTCTTATGTTTTGGGGTTTGGGTTGACTAGAGTGTTGACCAGTCTTAGGATGTTTACCAGAGGCTTGGGAGTTTTGTGCTTGTGATTTCATGATGATGATTTGATCTTGGTCTTTTAAACTCAACCATGGTAATGTGTCTAGTATGATTTATGATGAGTTTGAATCTATTGTTGTTATTGCTTTTAGTGTTCTTGTGTGATAACAAGATGAATGGTATGACCTATTTGACTTAACCTTTGAGTCTTCAATCAATTATTTTTGGATGTTTTCTAGTTGCTTATCAAGGACTGGAATGTTATTGTGAATTATTTTTTGATGCTTTCCAGTCACTTGTATAGGGTTGAGGTGATTTAATTTTGATTCTTTGATTTGTACTTTTATAAGCCTAGGGTAGGTAATCTACGGGTTAAGTTGGGAAGTGACTAGCAATGGAGGCCGAGGCCCTAAAGAGATTGATAGGTAACCCATTATAAGTAGTTAATAAGTGAAAACACTATACCAAATGAGAGTAAAATGAACCTAATAAGAGTCTTTGTCTTCCTCAACCATTCCTCGAGTGCTAGTGTAGACTAGGATGGGAGTAGAGAGGATGCTTGGTTGTGACCATGCATCATTAGTATGCCTTATCAGTATGAAAGGATACTAGTTCTGCATAGACTCACTAGGCAATTAGAGGATTAAAAGGCTATCTTGTTAACCCTAGAGTTGGTTTGGGTGATGACACTTGTCCACTAGCAATATAGATTTACTATGTGTCTTTGTTTTCCTCTGGGCTTAGATATCAATTTATCTTGGAACCTTGGAGTTAGATTACTTTTAGGGTTTTCCATGACCTCAATATTACTTTTAATTTTTGGTGTTGTTATCATGTGTAGGACTTGAGACTATCTCCTTAGCACAGTGGGAGTGGAGCTTTTTGGGTTACCATGAGGTTGGGTGGTAGTGCTTTTTTACTTTTACCATTGAGATCTGTCAATTGATATCATGGTTGAAGTTCCTTGTTTTGCATTTCCCTTCATTTTATCTTTGTGTATTATGATGGATGGTTATATTTATATTATAATGGATGATTTTACTTATTGTATTGTACTTTGTTTCATGGATCCAAAAGGGATGATGTAATCTATTTTATAAATGTACATTCTTTCAACCTTTCATACCCTGTGACATGTATGTGTAGATGATTGTGCATTTAGAATTTATTGCCAAGTGCATTTGGAACAAATGTATATTATTTAAATAGACTGGACTTGTAGTTATTCTTTTATGTGGATGTGTTATTTATTGGACTTGGTATTATTTAAATTTAAATGTGATTCAACATCTTGGGATCCTTAAGGAATGCAATTTGTTATGTTTGCTTATGTATGATTGTATGTTATTATTTTTGCTACTTTATGATTGTTGTACATGTTATTCTTTAAAAAAAAAATTGTTTGGCAAACTTAGTAAAACTTTAGGTTAGTTCTTTTGGGTCCCTTGGCAGGGCATTACACTCTCCCTTTGTTGTGTTGATAGATATGTTTTGCTATTCTTTTCTAGGAGACTGGTTTTACTCCCACCTAGGTTTCTAGTTTTGGGTCACAACAATTTTTTAATTAATAAAATTAAAATACAATTTTAAGAGATCCAAGGTGCTCTTGCATTGTATGTACTATCAAAATTTTATCAAATTAATTCATAGGATTTTTTTCCTTTACACATTGATTAGAAATCTTGAATGCTATTCTTCATTATGCTTCTAGGGTGAATGCACAAAGTTGGGTCGTAGTTCCGCGGAACTCAAATTTTTCGAATGAGACCTCTTCAAAAATGGGTACCCTATTTTAAGAAATGGGCACCCATATTCATCTTAGGTACCCATTCCTAAATTTAAAAAATGGGTACCTCTTTTTGAAAAAAAAATTAATTTTTTAAGAAACAGGTACCCATTTTTTAAAAGTTAAAAATGGGAACCCATTTTTTAAAAATCGAGTACCCATTTCTAAAAATTTCAAAGTTTTTAAAATTTTTGTGGGGATATTAAAATGCTACATTTAATTTTTCAAAATGGGTACCCATTTTTTGAATTTCAAATAATGGGTGCCCATTTCTTACAACAAGGGGTGGGATTATTTTTTCCTACCTTAGATTTTGGCTCAAGATAGGCTTGGTGAGACCAAGCCTATGCCTTGACCTCTCAAGATTTGGCTAAGGCATTGAAATGACAAATTAATGCCTTGCCATAATTTTTAGAGGGTTTTTCCTATCAAATTTTTTTACAAAACAAAAACCCATTAAAGCTCTCACTGTCTTGATTTTAGAAATATAAATTTTATATTGTTATGGTTTTATTAACTATTTTTGTACTATTTTTTAATCAAAGGGGGTACCTAAATGTAAAATATCGATGTTCACTAAAACTTTAAAAACTTTTTTATTTTATGGTTTTTATTAAAATCATTTATATGTCATCAATCTACATTCAATTCTTTTCAAGCTTTTTTTTTTTTTTTGAAAAAGGTAGAATTTTCAAATTATGGTGTCCATACATGAGAGGTTTTAAAATTTACCTTTATAACCAATTAAAAAACAATAATAAAACAATTAATCAATACAAAATTAAGGAAAAATGTTATAATCAATCTTTGGTATGTTAGGTAACTTCATTTAAAAGGATTTAGAAAAATTCATTTATTTATGTCAAATTATGGTGTTTGCACATGAGTCTGGTATTGTCCTAAAATAGGCATTTTGAAAAAATGGTTTTTAAAGATCCATACCAAAAGAAAAATCTATCATACGAGTACACAAATGAACTACATATTAAAAAAGTAGATTCCAAACACTACATTTTTTATTTCTGATTTTTTTTTTAATATTCAATCTTTAAATGTGTCAATCTTTGACATCAATTAACAAGAAATTTCAAAACTATGAAAAACACTTTCATTTTTTGCCCAAATGTGAGACCCAACTTCTTGCACTTACCCTCTACATTGATAGGACTAACATAATTTTTGAAGATTTCAATTTCATACATTTCTTTGTGCATGACATCATTTTAATCAGACCTAAAATTGTAATTTTGAGAAGTGAATACTAGATATACAATTATAGTAACTTCCGCAAGATATGTTGTTCTAGACATGTACAATACCTCCATGGAGTATGTAAAAAAAATCTTAGAAAATTCATGTAACATTTATCACTCTATTTGATTGCAACTAGCTTCATATGACAAATAAAATCCTTGATTTCATTGGATTTGATTTTAATTTCCATTCTAGTTCTTGATAGAGATGATTTTTTATATTACATATTTATTCAATGTTTTACTTCTTTTCAAAATATACAGTTATATATGTGTGAAAATACTAGTATTCATTTTCCCCTTACTTAGTGCTCCATCTTAAAATTTTCAAAATAAATATCTACGTAACATTCCATAGGTAGATTTGGATGAAAGCCCATCTAAAATTATTAGAAAATTTATCCTTAATTTAGGCCAAAGTCAAACACCATCCACATTGGGTTGTTTGTTTCAAGAATGAGAAATTCAATCTAACCTAACCACACAATATTTCCTATATATTTTATATTATGACTTGCATGATGCATGGGAACATGTATGATTGAATTACTATCTTAATCTTGAACCTAGAATTAGGATAGTATGACAAAATGAATAAAGATGAAATTCATAATGTACATATCAGTTGTAATCTCCAAAGCACCCAATAAACACCTTTGAAGTTTCATCCAAACCAATTATTTCCACTATGGACCACCCTTGGGATATTCTTAAATTCTCTTACAAGGCCACTCCTAATAGGGTGATTAAATTGTTTAAAAGGGTAACACCTAACAATGTGTATTGTAACCTTTAATAGGATGTCCGTTAACCAAGCTCACTTTAGAAGAGTGAAAATTTGATAGCATGTTACTGGTGGTTTTTCCCAAATAGGGTTTATATTTTAAATCCTAGTGTCATACTTGTGTTAATGTTATTTGAGATGTTTTACTATCTAATATTTTGCATTTTACAAGTAGGTTACTATTGGGAAAAAAAAAAACAATTTTATAATATTGATAAGTTATTATAGAGACTGAGTGGACTAATGAATACATTTGAGTTTTTGAAAGTGGTTAAAGATTTTTTGGAACATCTAGACCTAAGGATAACTAATTTACTCCCCCACATATTTATTCTAAATCATTCTAATAATTGGTACTAGGTATTGTGGTGCTTGCAAGGAAAATCTTAAAGGGATTTAATGATAAAGATCAAGATGTACAAAAAAGAGGTACTGAAGTTGAACAAGGAGAACTCCCTTGAATGGAAAAGTTTGATGGGGCTATACATTTTAAAATTGGAGATTCAATTGTATAGTTCATGGAGGATAACTACATATCAGTACCATCACCTTTGAAAGTCCAACATATAAAGGAGAAACTAAAACATAATCATGCAATGTTGGAGATTGCATTTTCCCTAAATTACTCATAGTTTGATGACATAAAGGAATGTACTATTGTAAAGAAAATATGAGAAAAATTGGAAAAGATCCATGGAGAAGACAAGAATGTATTAAGAACTAAATCATAAATCTTGAGAGGAAAGTTTAATAACATGAAGATGGTAGAAGGTGAGGACATTGCTCAATATGTTGGAAGAATCAAAGAAGTCGTGAATGCAATCACAATAGCTAGAGGAAAGATTAGTGGTGAGACTATGATCAACAAGGTATTGAGAAATTTACTTCCTATTTATTATATTATGGTTTCTTCAATACAAGAATTGAGATGTACTCCTAGTAATGATCTAACCTTGGATAGTCTAGTTGGTTGACTCATTACTTTTGAATTGTCAAATTTTTATAATTTTACTCCCCATGCTATTGAATCTTCTTTCAAGCCACAATTGTTTTTACATAAGTCTAAAAAGAAGAAAGGAAAGAATGAGGTTAGTGAGAGTGAATCTTCTGATGATGTCTTAAGGATCTCAAAGAATAAATGGCTAGAAGGTTACCAAGAGGTAAAGGAAAATTCAAAGGTAAACTTCCTATAATCTATTTTTCATGCAATAATGTTGGTCATATTATTTAAAGATGTCTTGATAGGGATGAAAATGATGAAAGGAAATACAACAAGTTCAAAGGAAGAAGAGATGGGAGAGACAATAAAGGATGCAAATACTACAATCATAAAGATAAGAAATCCTATTACATTATTGAAGAAGAGTCTAACAGTGATTCTGATAGTCATCATGAAAAATATGTTTATGTTGCAATGGAAGATGATTCTAATGAAGATGATAAAACTACACTTATTTGATATCTAAGTAAATGTGATAGGTAGATAGTTGGTACTAGTTTCTCACATCATATGACTAGTGATAAAAGTAAGTTTGAAACCTTAGAACATTATAAAGGAAGTTGTATTAAGATAGCTAATGATGCACTATGTCTTGTGAAAAGAAAAGGATCAATAAGATTAAGTGACAAGATTAGATGTGATAATGCTTATTGGGTTGAATAACTTAGTTATAATTTTTTGAGTGTTGCATGGTTGAATAGTTAAGGTTATAGAGTTGAGTTTCAATATAAGAAGGATAAGATCTATGATGCTTCTGGTGAACTTATTGGAAGTGGAGATCAAACCAAAGGTAACGTGTTCTATCTAGACGTATCTAATGGTACATGTTTATTTTCACAATATAACAACATTTGGTTAGGGAATTGTTAGAACTAACCTCAGATAGAAATAATAGTTACATGCAAATAAAAAAAATACAAGAAAATATTATGCCCTTTGGATATTAAATGAGATTCCTCCCTGGTCGAGGGCTTGGCTTCCTAGCCTCATTCCAAAATTAATATGTTCTATTGGCTGGCTCTTCAGGATAAAATCCTCACCCAGGATAACCTCATTAAAAGAGGTCATATTATGCCCAACAGATGTAAGTTATGTAAAGATCAGATGAAGACTGGTAATCATTTGTTCATTCATTGCTCTTTCTCCAGGGAGGTTTGGGTTTTCCTAACTCAAGACTTGGGCTTCAGCTGGTGTTTGCCTTTTAACCTTCTGGACTTCTTCTATTAATGGAAATGCATGTTCAATAGGTGTGATTTGCAGGAATTAAGCTCCTAGATCCTACCTCATTCCTGTTGGAGCATCTGGAAGGAGACAAATAACATAATCTTTAGAGATAAAGAGGGGTTGGCTATAGTGATAGGAAAGAAAATATTTGCAAATATTAAGAAAAACTATTTAGTTGGGAAAGGGGGAGGTAAAGAATTAGGTGGTAGAAAAAAGGAGAAGGAAAAAGATAGAAAGACGAAAAGACAGGTTGCAAAATGGCTTCTCCCCTCGAAAGGATGGCATAAAGCCAACTTTGACGAAGCATCCAAGGGAAATCCTAGTGCCTCGAGAAGTGGAGGAATAATAAGGAATGAAAATGGTGATGGTATTGCGACTTTTTCCCTATAGCTGGGATTTCAAACCAACCATTTTGCAAAAGCAAATGCTACGTGTAATGTTGTCAAATTGGCGTTTGAAATTGGAGTTACTAACCTTTGGCTTGAAGGGGACTCAAAAAACATTATAAATTGTATTAATGGCAACTCCCAGCCATCATGGTTGATTGAAAATCTTATTGATGAGACTAGTGAGACTCTTGCCAAATTTAGTAGAGTCCACATCACACATATTTTCCAAGAAGCTAACCCAGTTGCTGATAGGTTTACAAATATAGGGGTTAGCGCAAACCAAATTATGACATGGCATCCTGGAAATATTTTGCCGATGGATGTCAAAAGCATGATTGAACTGGACAAGATCGAAGGAAGTACGAAGAAGATCAATGTACAATTATGAGTATGAATGGATCAAGGGGAAAGGGTACTTCCCAAAAAGGTAGCATGGGAAATTGTAATAGCTATAATTTATTACAGACTTTTTGACACACTTTTTGGGTCTTTTTTTGCATTTACAATAGGTGCAATAGCAAGATTATTTCTTTCTATTTTTTGCTCAACCAAAGTGGTTCCTTTCAGTCTTAGTGCAAGGTACATATGAGAATTAAGGGTGTGTAGAGTGTAGATATGGTTGGCAAAAGGTGCAAAAAGGATCCAGTTGGTGAATTGAAAAATGGAGTAGGGAAAAAGTTTGGGAGCAGCTAGATCAGGGCGAGATTACTAGATACATTGTGAAACTACATGGTTTTGATCAGGAGGTGACTAATAGTATGGTGGGTTCATGGAAGGACGACATAGTTAAGGTGAATAGGATTTCTTTCATGATCACTAAGGAGGTGATATCAATCGTCTCTAAAATCTCAATTGAGGGTTTTAAATTTTTTAGGGACAAGAAGCTCTCAGCTAACATTGTGCAAGATTTTGTGAAGGATACAGAGGAACTAAAAGCCCTGAAGAATATTAGCACATACTATGTTCCTAATACTATGAAGAAACTATGGAGGTATGTTTTGAGAGCTATAATCGAGTACATTACTCTGGACCCTAGGTTTGATCTAGCTCGTACCCACCATTTTGTTCTTTGGAATCATTTTTGGCACAGCTATAAAATTTCTTTTCCTTTTTACTTGTTAACTTCTATGAGAAAGGCAATGGTTAGTTTCAAAATGAAGCCCATTGATAACCTTTCTCTGCATGAGGAGCTCATGCTACTCATTTATGAGCACTTTAAGGCTTAGACTACAAGCAATGCCCCCCCTCAGATAGAGAATGTGCACTATAGAAGCTCTAGCTTCTCTTTAGACTCGAATGATATTTAGAGCTTTAGCTCTGACGATGGAGAGATTTCTTCTGCTGATAAAATTATCACCCTTCAAGCCAAGAATTCTCCTTCTTCCATTGCCCCAAGTAGGAAAAGGCCTAGGGGTCATGGGAAAAAGCAACTTGTGAAGGATGTGAATGTTGACAACGATGATGAGGATTTGGAGATGAAAGAGGAGGAAAAGGAGATGCAGGAGGAAAATAAGAAAGACCAGGGAGGGAAGAAATGCAAGAGGGAGATTCTAGAGGATGAGAGATTGCAGCAAGAACAAGATATGTCTTCTCTATCTCTTTCTCCTATCCATACTCAAACCCAACTAGAGGAGCAAAAAATGGGTTCTAAGACTGAGGGTGGGGAGGTGTAGGTTAAAGATAGGAGGAAAGCTTGGAAAAACTTTAATGTTAGGACCTCAAAAATGGGCATTTTTAGAGAGGCCATGAACACGCAAGTCCTTGTGGAAAACAAAGAAGAGGAGCGGCTTGAAGAACTTATTGATTCGATGATTGTGGCTATTTCAGATAATGCAAGGAAATCTAGGATAAACCTCTTGAACAATGCCCACAATAGTATGATTGATAAGTTCAGATCAATCAAGTGGCTTTCTCATGAGCTAGAGGAGGTTAAAGAGCAGGTGGGTCATATGGAGGATAATAGAAATGGAGCAAAATTTGATAATAGAGATGGCAATGGTGAGAGGCTCAGCCTAGCAGTGAGAAGGATTAACAACCTCAAAATCTACAATCATAATCTCATGAACTAGATGATTTCATTGCTAAGCTACATTAACAACAACATTATGTCTTTAACTGGTTGGATCAAAGATAGAGCTATGAAGGAAGAAGAGGAAGGAAAGACAGGGAAAAAGCTAGACTAGAGGATGACACTACAAAGGACAACATCAAAAATGGATAGGACCAGGAGGATCAAAGGGCGCACCAACAAGAGGCTAAGGAGAACCAAATGGCCTATGAGGCTGCTTAGGCCATGCAAGACCTGGAGAGAAAGAAAAATGACTAATCCACTGCCTAGTCTTTTGTCTCAATCTATTTTTTGGCTTTTTTTCAAGGGTTTTGCCTTTGTCATTTCTATGTTGTTTCTATTCTTGGTCTTTTCTTTGATCTTTTTATTTAGGCTGGGCCTTGGGCTTATTATCAGCCTTTGAACTTGAACTCTTTTTCTTGGGCTTTTCACACTTATTATCAGCCTTGTTATTATTTTAACTCTTGGGTTTTAGGGTCCCTGTAAGACCTATTTAGCTAATAAAAAATAAATAGTAGAAAATAGTAGATTGCATAAAAGAGAACACAAAACACCAAGATTTAACGTGGCTGACTCAATCCCTAGGCTATGTCCACAAATAGCAAGTCCAATATTACTATGATCCAATGATTACAACTTGATTACAATCTATAATCCCTTACAACTCAATAAGACTACAAGAACCATTTTTTACATCACACATTATGAAAATCCCTAACCCTAAGCAATTTTAATCAAGCTTTTTTCCACTTACAAAATTAGGCCTAGAATAATAGAAAAATAGTACCCAACACCTTTTACAATATAAGGTCATTTTTTTCTTTGAGGGTGCTACCCCTCAAAACCCCCACAAGGGCATTGCCCCTTGACCCCACCCTATATTATGACAATGAGCCCACTTGGGGAACTACCCCTTGACCCCATCTTAGGGGCACTACCCCCAAACCCCCATAGAAATAATCTAGAGGGAAACTGTACTAAATAAACCTTTGAGTCTAATTGGGCTCCACATTATGGTAGGAATAAGAGGCTATGTCAACTTTGATAATTTGATAAGTATTAGTAAGATGAAAAGAGTGAGAGGATTACCAAGATTGAGGAAACCTAATATTTTGGTGTGCAAACAATGTCAATTGGGAAAAATAAAAATGTCTAGTTTCAAGAGAAATACATATACTTCTAATGGTAATTTAGAGGTGGTCCATAATGACCTTTCTGGACCTCTTGGAATGCAAAGCTACTATGGTGATAAATTTTATATTCTATTTGTCGATGATTACTCTAAAATGATGACTATAATGTTTCATAAAGAAAACTCTGATGCATTTCAAATGTTTAAGTAGTATTTCGATAGAGTTGAAAAGGAAATGAGTAAAATATTGAAGTGTTTAAGATCTTATAGAGGAGCTAGATTAATATCTAAAGAGTTCAACACATTTTGCAATGATAGAGGAATCAAGAGATAAATGTTTGTACCTAGAACCCTTCCATAGAATGGTCTAGCTAAAAGGAGGAATAGATCAACAGTGGATTGTGCTAGGACATTGATTATCGAGAAGAGTATTTCAAAAAGATGCTAGAGAGAAGTTGTAAGTACAATTGTTTATAATTTGAACCAAGTACAAGTTAAGAGAGATATAAATGTCATAGCCTTTGAGTTATGATATGGATATGCATCTAATGTGATGTATTTCAAGGTATTTGGAAGCAAAATTTGTATACTAAAAGACAATAGGCATGGAAAAATTGATGCAAAAAGTTATTAAGGAATATTCCTAGGATATCCCACTAAAAGCAAAGCATATAAATGTTTGAATTCTAAGACTAACAAAGTTGTAGAAAGTGCAAAGGTGAAAGTTGATGAATATGGAGAAAAGAATGAAGTTGAATGTAAGAAGGAACCTAAAGATTATAGGAATTCATATACATTGATGAAGGGGAGCCCAAAAATTTATCTAAACCTAAGAAGAAATCTGTCGAGTAGCAGCATCTAGCACATGTCGAGCATTAGCATATTATCATCAAAAAACCAAAAGAAAAAGGTGAGATACATGAAGTGCTACTTGAAGTAACTATAGAAGACAAACTTGAAGAGAAACAACTAGAAGTAAGAAGAAAAGAACCTATGCTAGAAAATTATGGTTGAAGAACCATGCCTCAAATAAAATTATTGGAGATAAAGATTTAGTAGTTATGACAATAAAAAGACTAAAGACTGATACATTCTTATTATATAGATTTGAGTGTAGAACTATCAAAGATGCACTTGAGATTGAAGATTGGACTATAGCCATGAATGAAGAGTTTAAGAAAATAGAGAATAAAAAGAGTTGGATATTCATACCTAGAAAAAAAGACAAAAATGTTATTGGTAGAAAGTGGATATTCAAAAACAAGTTTAATGAGAAAGGTGAAGTCACAAAAAATAAAGTAGGACTAGTTTATAAGGGATGAGAACAAGAAGAAAGAATTGACTATGGGGAAACATTTTCCCTAGTTACAAGGTTAGAAGGAGTGAGAACTTTTCTTGCATATTATTTTACAAAGGATTCAAAGTGTATCAAACAAATGTTAAATCTACATTTTTTAATAGAATTCTAGAAGAAGTCTATATTGATCAATCTAAAGCATTTTTTGATCCAAACAGTAGGAAAATGGTATGAAAGGTTGCACACATATTTAGTAATTATTGGTTTTTCAAGGACTAATGATCTAATGGTAATCTATATTTGAAGATTGAATCTAGAATAGGGATATTGTTAGGTGAGATATTTGTGAATGATATCATATTTGGAGGACAATAATCATTGTGTCAATTATTTGCTAGGCATATGCACCGAGTTGTGGTACCAAAAAGGTGTCAACTTTTTTTTTATTCTATTTTTAATAGCACATATGAGCTAGTAGCAAAATAAAAAAATTATATATCATGGGTTGCACACCCACAGTCCATCATTTCCATTAGTGTTTTTTCCCTTTTCTTGCAGAGCAGTATGTATGTGGGTTGGAGTTTCAACATTTTTACACCATCTATTGCCAATATGCCTCCTCGCCGACAAAATTTGAGATCACAAGCCCACCCGTACCGATGTCGTATGTGACCTAAACTTAACTTTGCATTGTTTGATATGTTTTTCATATTGTTTTGTAGGGTTTTTACAATTTTCATTTATATTTGTTTATTTATTTGGATTTCAATTGATTTTTTGTTAGGAAATGTCCATAATCAATTGGCAAATCCACAAGAACCTCAAAACTCTCAACAACCTCAAAACCAAAACCCTCCTCAAGAAGAACAACAAATTCCATAACTCGAACCAATAGCAAGACCTCCACTAGGCACACAAGAAAATATAATAAATGAAATAGAGAGAGGCAAAACTAAATTAGAAGGTCTCATTACTCAGTTCAAAGAATATGGACAAACCAATCCAATGAGGGCTCAATTGGCATCATCCCTTGAATCTATTAAGACCCAAATAGTCTCAGTTAGTGGTTAGTTAGATATTTGGAGGGTTAAGAAGGATGAACAAAAAAGATTTTATGCAAATAAATTGTCATATGAAGATGTTAAAAAAAAAGAAATACCAAAAGGTAGTATATGTGCATTAGTTAGAAAACCCGATGAGAAAAATAGTACTAGAGAGGGTACTAAACGATTCCCCATCCATTGGTGCATACACGATGCTATTAGAAATAATTTTTGAGATAGATGGTGGATGGTTTTTTATGCCCCTCCTTGTAACAATCACAAGGTCGCCATGTATTTTTTGAAGAATTATATTGTGAGTTTGTCCTTGGGGAGATCCCCAATTATTTTGATATATTAGACTCCCAGGGTAGAGGTGGGGGGTCAAAATTTGAGAGGCTGGTAGCACATTGTGACCCTAATGTAGTTAGGGCACCTATGGTTAAGCTATAGCACGAGCATGTGACTATTCCTTCAATTGTGAAGGAACATGTAGAGGCCAACACTCTAGGGACCATTAATGCTTTGACGTAGACCCTCATCCATTCCATGAGCCCATTAGTTGAGGGGGAGCCTTTTGTGCATCATGGTCACATGTGCACTTCATGGGGATCCCTATGTACATTTCCCACTCATACTATAGATGGTGAGGATTATGGACTCGTCACTGATTAGTTCCTGAATGACACATTTGGCATTGACACATAGGTAAATTACAATTATAATTTACTAATCTAATGAAATTTCATATGTATAGTGAATGATTAATTAATTAGCATCTATTGATATTGTTCAAAATTTAGGGTATGAGTGTTGCTAGGAGTATCAGCGATCCTCTAGGCCCATTTTTTGTCCCCTCCACGAGTCTAGAGGTATGTATCGATTTAATAATTTTAATTAATACATATATATATTATGTAATCATATTAAGGATTGACAAATAAAATTATGCATGTGCATTAGTTCTCCACAGGACCCTCAACCTTTACTATAGACTCGGAGCATAGACATCGTACGAGCTTCATACAGGTACAGTTGTTTCATGTTTATTGAATTCATTTGATAATATTTATTTCATGTTTCATGTTAGATGTAACGTGTATTGTATGACATGCAGCTCATGACATTAGACACACCTCCTCATCTCTGACAGTTTGTTGATCGTGGAGTGGCCACAGCTATGGTTAGCTCACAGCCATTGACTGAGGTATGAAAGAATTTTCTTTTTTTTAGTTGTTTATAATATTTAGTCTCAAAATTTCTAATGTTATTTATAAGTGATTATATTTATTGAAATTTTGTAGGGTCCCATCAGGCTTGATCATCCACAAGCCTTCGAGGTGGACTTACAGAGTGACTATTTTATGGTAGTAAGAAAATAATTGATTTTGTGTGTACATATATTTGATTTCAATGTATAATAAATATTGATTCATATCTACTTTGTTTGTATCAGCTTGAGTTGGAGAAGAGCCTCAATAAGAGGATGAGCGAGCGTGTCAGGAGGACCCCGTCATCTCCACCATCTTCCTCCACATGATGATAGAAGACATTGAGAGATTTTTTTCCTTCCCCTAATGGGAAGGAAAAGATATAGTTGATCTAGACATGTATATATATAGGCATCAGTGGATTTTTTTGATACACATTTGATGTATATGATATTCTATATTTGATGTATGACATTTATTTGATGTATGAAATTATTCGACTTATGACATTATTGGTTATCATTTTATATTTTATGTTTGTTCATGTATGACATTAAATTAGATATGTTCATGTATGACATTAAATTAGATATGTGCATGTATGACATTAAATTAGATTTGTTTATGTATGACATTAAATTCAATGACTAATTTGTTTGAAACTTTGATAGAATATTGATTAACAATAAACTTTATCATTGTTTTAGCATAAGTTAATTGTTTGCAATACGTCATCATCATATGATTTATGATCTTGTTCATGTTTAAAGTTTTCCTTCTCTATCATTTGTTTATCAAGTTTAATTCAATACCTAATTAGTTTGAATTTTTGATACAATATTGATTGGCAATAAAATTCATCAATCAAGATCGATTAGGACCTCCTGGCAATAAACTTTATTAGGCAATATTCATGGACCTCTTGGAAATTGGTCACCTAAATAAGAACCTTGAGATTTATTAAGAACTCCATTAAGAAATCAGTAGTTTGAAATTATTCTAACCAAAAAAATTAGATCAAAAGTTCTCTAAACATTTATGTTAAAAATAAGATAAAAATTTGATCACAAGTGGTCACAAAGTTTGTGTAGAAGAAAAAATCATTGTTACAAAAAGAATTTAGACAAGAAGAAAAAACACAATTAGCTTGTTGAGCTTCAATAAATAGTTGTGATGTATAAGAAAGAGAGATATCTCACATGAGAGGGGGACAAATCTAAGATGACACATAAGATAATTGTAAGAGGGAGCTATACTTGTTAACAAATTTACAATGCATGTTATCAAAAATCATAGAGCATCTTTAAAAGGAAATAAAAGAGTATGACAAGTGGAAGGAACATGTTGTTTTGTAGACTCGTATTCAAATTTGGGTGTCAATTTTCTAATGAAGGATTCAAGAACTGCAATTTGGTAGTTGTGGCTCATGTTATCCTTGTATCTCACTCTCTCTTATTCCCCCCCACCCTCTTTATATTTCTATTTTTTCCATATCTATGTAGCCATCTATCCTCTTCATCTCCCCCTGACTAATGCAGAGATGTTGAGCAAGAAGTGAGGTTTAAGCAATTTCTTCTTCCTAATCTACCAAACTAAACTTGTGGCTTTCCTAATATCTTACTCCTTTAGGATATCATTTTTGAGGCCTATCCAAAGTGATAGGGTCATTTGTGAACTCCTCCAAGGTGAGTACTTCTCCAATCAAGATCTTGCACCTTTTTGTTTTATAGATACTAGCCCTATTCCAAGCCAATAACTATAACTCTTCACCAATGGCTTCACCAACCCCAAGTTTCTATTGGGACACCTTCCTTATGTTGAACAGATTGCGAATCAACTCTTGATTTAACCCTCCACTTGTCATACAGTACAAAATGTTGACTATTATAGAATTCCTTGTAGGTCTCCTACTCTGATTTTCTAGACTTAAATTCCTCTTAGGTTGAAATCTAACTATTTTATGGGTGGATTCAAACACCCTTTTGAAATTTATTTAAGACTCCAAAGCCTAGATTCCCAATTCCATTCTTGTAGCACCTAACCCATGTAAAGTACATAGACCTAATAATGTCACACTAGGTTTGGTTTTCAAAGTAATTACTAGATAATTGGTGCATGGCCTTGGACCTCCTCTACTCACCAATATTTATCATCTTCAAATTATGGTGAAACACAATAATGTTTCCACTTTTTTCTATTATATATTTCCCCTTATGAAAATACTCATAGAACTAATAAACCCTTCATCTCCTCCTTGCAACACTTCTCTACTTCATGTCTCTGCTTGACTCATATCTTAACTATAAAACTTCTCTCCTTGAGTAGCATTCGCCAATAGTTCATTTCTCCCCCTTTGACTCATATCTTCTATTTTTACATCACTACCCTTGATATAATTCCATTCAATATTTTATCTTCATTAACTAAATTTCCAATGTTTTAAACTAAATTTCCCCTTTTCTTAACATCTTTAAAGTTAGTTAATATTGATTATCCATTTTCACATAGGAATATATTTATATTTTGTAGAAAATATTTTATATCTACTCATACTCTTATCAGCCCTAGTCATGACAAACAACACAAAACAATGAGTTGCCTCTAGCAATTTTATGTTTTTAGTGGAGGATAGAGAGTTACAGAGTTCACGACAATTTGGATGTGTAATGAATATTAAAAAAATGAGTAAAGAAGAAGCCATTAGCCACATGACCTAAAATGTGGTATTTTCATGCATTCATTGGGTTTCAATATTATGGCTTTTGTGAGAGCAACGTTATCATTACAAAGAGATTCACACCTTGAAGGTGAGTACAATGTACCCTTCTCAAACATAATCAGTTTGAGAATGATTAGGTTTTTTTGAGTTTTTTGTATACTAATTTGGTAGACAAGGGAGAACTCAAAATTGGAGAGGACAAGGTTGATTGAGCAATGACTTGTTCATAGACAATGCCAACCTTGAATTTGCATAAGGTTACTATTTAAATTAAGTTTACATTTCAGCACAAATTATTCCTAGACCTTTCTCAAAACTTTGGATGGGGCTAAATAAGAATGCTAATAACTTTTTGTTGAAAGATAATGCCTAGATTTAGTGTAATAAAATTTCTTATTTTTGATGTTGGTATAAAAATTTACAAGTCAATTTTGAAGGTCTTAAAGACTCCTAAACAACTCAAAAGTGTTTGTAATTAGTGTAGTGTGGTATAGCTTGATAAAGGGTATCAAGACCTTTGGAATGCTTCTAACAATTCCTCAATCAAACTCTTGGCTCAAAATCTCTTTAACTCAATCCTCAATCAAACTCTTGGCTTAATGGATTATACCACTATATCAATTTATATGTATGATATTCTTCGTAAGTACATATGAAGTGATACAATCAACATATTCCTTTAGTTAACTTTAGATAGGAGAATGGCCCCAAATTTACCTTTGATATCAACATACTAGATCTTAAGTCTTCCTATCAGTTGCTTTGTAATTGCATCATTCTTACATTGTTGGAAACAGGAGTAGCATGAAGGATCTCTGATATTTTCCAAATGAAGGGTATCTAATTTTTATATATGTTTTGTGTGAGGATAAAGGGTATCCAAAACATCCATTTCTTCAAAGAGTCTTTTAGGAAAAAAAAGTTATTGATCAATTTGTCTTGCTGCTATCAAAAAATTGGAAAAACTTGCATTGACAACATTTTGGCACATTGAGAATTTTGGCTTAGAATGTATTGAAACTAAAAGGTATTGATTGGAACAAGTTAGATATGCCAAAATAAACCTATTGATGCCTTGAAACCTCCTAGAGTTGACTATTTGTAGATTTTTTCCATCAAGACCTAGAAGAGTCTCTTGGAATACTTCTACACTTTTGCTCATTTTGGGTTGTTTAAAGGGCTCATCATACTTTCATCTGCATCAAAAGGGGACATGACAAGGTTGGGGATAGGGTTTACCTAGCCACTTGGAGCTAATGGAGTAGACAGTTCGATCCCACGACGAAAGGTGAGAGAGATTTGGCAGTTGGCAACTTTGTACTGGCCAATACTACAAGTTTCAGCATCACCCGAGATGGCATTGTAAAATAAAAATGGAGTGTGATCTCCATAAAGTGAGAGAGGTTATTGTAGGTCTCTACAACATGGTCTTTTAGGAACTAGAATTGCATCCATACCTCACATGAGCTCTGAGATATGCCCCATCAAAGATCACAACCCTATGGCATTTAGTAACTCTTAGGGACATTTCGGTTCGGCGTGCCCGAGAATGTTTGAGTGCTAAAGGAGATAGGATGAGGTTGAGGATAGGGTTTACCCAACCACCCAAAGCTAATGGAGTAGACAGTTTGATCCCATGATGAAAGATGATCCCATGATGAAAGGTGAGAGAGATTTGGTAGTTGGCAACTTTGTACTGGCCAATACTACAAGTTTCAGCATCACCCGAGATGGCATCATAAAATGAAAACGGAGTGTGATCTTCAAAAAGTGAGAGAGGTTATTGTAGGTCTCCCCAACATGGTCCTGTAAGATCTAGAATCACATCCATACCTTGCATAAGCTTTGAGATATGCCCTATTAAAGATCATAGCCCTATGGCATTTAGTGATCCTTAGGGACATTCTGGTTCGGCATGCCCGAGAATGTTCAAGCATTGAAGGGGATAGGATGAGGTCCATGATAGGGTTTACTCAACCACCCAAAGCGAATGGAGTAGACATTTTGATCTCATGATGAAAGGTGAGAGAGATTTGGTAGTTGGCAACTTTGTACTGGCCAACACTACAAGTTTCAGCATCACCAAAGATGGCAATGTAAAATAAAAATGGAGTGTGACCTCCAAAAAGTGAGAGAGGTTATTGTAGGTCTCCACAACACGGTCTTGTAGGAACTAGAATTGCATCCATACCTTGCACAAGCTCTGAGATATGCCCCATCAAAGATCGCAACCCTATGGTATTTAGTGACCCTTAGGGACATTTCGGTTCAACATGCCCGAGAATGTTCGAGTGTTGTAGAGGACAGGACGAGGTTGATGATAGGGTTTACCCAGCCACTTGAAGCTAATGGAGTAGACAGTTTGATCCCACGATGAAAGGTGAGAGAGATTTGGCAGTTGGCAACTTTGTACTAGCCAACACTACAAGTTTCAGCATCACCCAAGATGGAAATGTAAAATAAAAATAGACAGTGATCTCCAAAAAGTGAGAGAAATTATTGTATGCCTCCACAACATGGTCTTGTAGGAGCTAGAATTGCATCCATACCTCACACGAGCTTCGAGATATGCCTGTCAAAGATTGCAGCACTATGGCATTTAGTGACCCTTAGGGACATTCCGATTCGACGTGCCCGAGAACATTTGAGTACTGAAGTGGATAGGAAAAGGTTGGTGATAGGGTTTACCTAGCCACCTAGAGCTAACGAATCAGACAGTTTGATCCCACGATGAAAGGTGAGAGAGATTTGGCAATTGGCAACTTTGTACTAGCCAACACTACAAGTTTCAGCATCACCCGAGATGGCAATGAAAAATAAAAATGCAGTGTGATCTCCAAAAAGTTAGAGAGGTTATTGTAGGTCTCCACAACATGGTCCCTTAGGAACTAGAATTGCATCCATACCTCACATGAGCTTCGAGATATGCCCTGTCAAAGATCGTAGCCCTATGGCATTTAGTGACCCTTATGGACATTCTGGTTCAGCATGCCCGAGAATGTTCGAGCACTAAAGGGGATCAAAAAAATTTGTGGATAGGATTTACCCTGTCACTCAAAGTGAATGGAGTAGATAGTTCAATCTCACAACCCTTTTTCCACTAAGTTGCAAATTTGAGCAACTTTTACAACTTTCAACAATGCAACTTTGCACAAAAAGTGCAATATTTAAATTTTTCACTTGATTCCAATTCTATGACTTGGAAAGGTTTTGAAAATAGTAAAACCTCAAAGGAATATAGGAATATAGACAATTTTATGGTTATTTCCTAAAATTTGTTAAATTTTTGCAAAAGTTGCTAATGCAACTTTGCAATTTTTGCACTTTTTGGAATTTCAACTAACCACCAACCTAAATGAATCCTGATCATTCCAAATGATTATTATAGACTCAAAACTACTAAACCAACCTTAAAAAGTGTAAAAAATTGCAAAATGCAAAAAGTTGCTAAAGAGCAATTTTTGCAAATAATAGTTGTCAAACTGAACATGAGGTTGTATGGTGTTCCAACCATCCAAATGGAAGTTATAACTACTCGAAAGCATGTACTTAAGATCCCCACATGTGGAAAAGGTCATTATATAAATGGGGACAACATTGGTCAATAAAAAACTCAAATTTTATGCCTTTTTTATTGATTAATCTGACCCAAGTGAAGGGTGTAAAAGGACAAGTTTAATATATAGCAGAGATCCAAGGGGTTGAACCAAGTCTATGAACCCATTTTTTTATGTTTTCCTTGTAACCCAAACTAAACTAGCCATTTAGGACTATGACACAAAGTGGGCATAACTTGATGTTGGAGCCGAGTTGTTAGTTAATATTTTGGAATCTCTTAGGGGATGTTGGAGAGTGTTTAAAAATGCAAAAATAGCAGGGGTTCCTTTTTATGGTTTGGGAGTTTGATCATTAAAACTAGAAATTTTCCTAGTAGGAAGTGTTGGTAATAGTTTTGAAATTTGATTGTTGAGTGTTGAGAAACCTCAAGTTTGAGATTTTTCTTGTTGGTTTGAGTCTATAATAACCATTTCCATCTAAAAAGTCGAGTGTTGAAACCATTTAAGAAGTATTTTCCTTTGTAGGCCTATTGGTGGCAGGGAGTTCCTAAGTGTTGATCCAAGTTGTTTGAGTACCCTAAGTTTGAGGGTTGGTCTTGTGAAGTGGAGTCCACTTGCAGAGTAGAGTCTCCCTGTATTAGAAGTCCATTGGATCTTTAGTCCTTGGTGTCTTCAATGAATGTATCTTCATAGAATGACCTTGGTGCCCCTACACCATTAAGTAATGATGATGAACATCAGTAAAATTATGAGATTTGTGCCTAAATGTTACAATGAAAAAGTCCTATCTATTTTGAAATTAAGAACTATCAAACAAGTTTCAAGAGAAGCTTAGGCTATGATGCAGGAGCATCATATTCTTATCAGAGGCACATTGGAGGTCCAAGTCATCACAGAGGTCATGGAGAACCTCTTGGAGTCAATTGGGCAACCCTTCAACCAATCATGGCATTTGAAAGCATAAAAAAGTCATAATGTTGTATGATATCTTGATAGATTTCAATGTTGGAAAAGTTGTAATTGAGCCATTGAATAGGATCTAGGGATTTCATAGGGTAGGAGAGTCCTTTGATAGGTTCCTATAGGTTAT
The DNA here is from genome assembly GCA_028749045.1 of Cupressus sempervirens. Classification (NCBI taxonomy): domain Eukaryota; kingdom Viridiplantae; phylum Streptophyta; class Pinopsida; order Cupressales; family Cupressaceae; genus Cupressus; species Cupressus sempervirens. Next base: position 700,451,331 of record CM053789.1, on the reverse strand, counting down.
CATAACCTTATCATGTCATTTGATAAGTTAAAAGACTCAAAAGGGTCTTTAACAACATAGTTTCATAGTTAAAAAATATAAATCTTGAATGTAATGGCTACATGGGCATTTTGGAGGGAAACTCCATAGTTTAAATTTTATGAAGGAATAGGAAGTGAAACTGGTTGGAGTTGGTTAAGGGGGGTAGTTTCTATCTCCCAAGTCTATAAATATTTGTTTTGTACGGACTATAAACACAGATTGTATGGACTGTCTCAGAAAAATAGAAGTGCTTGGTTTCAAGAGTAATTTGAAGATCTCTTTGCTTGTTGAGTTCTTTCATGTGTTGGAATGATTGGTAACATCTTAGCAGACATGTTTTGAGATTCTTTACTCATTTTAGCATTCAAACTTGAAGTTTTGTTCATCAAATTTCTATACTGTTGGCTGTAACAATCTTATTTCTAAGCATTTTGACAATTTTTTGCATCTAATCATGGTCGTTCCATGAAATTCTCATTGTTTCTTCATGGAATGCCATTTATCTAACTTCTACAAATATTTCTAACCATGAAATGAAGATCTAACTTGAGATTGGTGGCCATCACATCAAATAAAGTTGTGAAAACAAGGGTTATTTGGAGGGGACAACCAATTAGGAAGATATTTTCCCTAAGGAGGGTAGTGTTTGTGAGTTGATTCATCTTTATGGTGATAAAACATAGATGTTTGAATGTTGAATTAGTCTAAGAAGGCTTGGCATGTGTGAGATTGGTGATGCCCTAGGAACAAGGGTTTTGAGAAGGTGACTTGGGGCTTTTGGGGTTAGTAAACCCATAAACTGAAATTGAGAGTGGATTTATCTAATTGAAGTCATTTTAGGAGCTATGCAAAGTTTGAAGTCCATACATTAAGCCTTAATGACATTATTGAGCCTACAAGTTACCTAGGGGTCACTAGGAATGGATTTGGAATGATCCTAGGTTAGGGGTGGATAGAAAAGACCTATAAAGGTATTGAATAATTTAATAAGGCTATCAAAGCCTCTAAAAGATGTAAAAGGCACTAAAAGTGCAATATTTTGTAAAATTGCCAACATCAATATAAGCCAAAATGGGCTTAATCGAGTAATGTAAGGGGTCCAAAGGGAGGTTTCATTTGATTTTGAGAGTCTAAATGAGTTTAAAACCTCATTCCCATGTGTGGGAGAAAAATTTGGATGGTTTAAATTGATTGATAATGTAAGAGTTTTGAAGTTTGAGCAATGAATGTATAGTTTTCCCTAAAATCGGAGTGCATAAAAAGGGGTATGTGATTGCTCCAAAGGTGGATTTAGTGTTTTCTCCAAACAAGAGTTTCATTTTATTTTGTAATTCATCTAATATAACCAAATTTAATGTGTTTCAACCATTTTGGGGTTCTAGAGACGTTGCAAAGTAAGATTTCTAGAAAGCCCTAGAGTAAAGGGGCTAGAAAGGAGGGTTTTGTAAAAACCATTATAAAGTTGATCATGAGACCAAAAAAATAGAAGGATCCTTGCATTTTAGTCATATCTTAAGACTTTTTTGGGTCATGGGAGTTCCAAAAGTCAAGGGATTGTGAGTTGCTTTGTAAATGGCCTTAAATTAAGCCTAGTTGGTAGACTAAAATAGCCAGTTTTGAGTGATATTTTACAAAACAAGTGTAGTTGGTTTTAGAGTATATTTTAGAGTGAGGAAAAGGGTATTTTAATCACCAAATATTTTAGGAATTTATATGGGAAATTTTGGGAGAAACAACAAATTAGTGACTTGCAAGGGCTAGTTGGAACAAGCCTAGAAGAGGCAAAATTGAGAAAGTGTAAGAGATGAGTTGCTGAGAGTGTGCAAGGAGTTGGAACATGTTAGATGGGATTTTTTGAGATGATCAAAGGTGTTTGGGTCATGGTATGAACCCAAGGAAGAGTTTTGGTATATTGGAGGCACCAAGGTACACTAGGTGCATGGTGAACAATGTGAGTGTTTAGAAGACAAATTGAAGATTTGGGTTATAACCTCTTAGACATCATTGTAGGAAGATGTTACCAAGTCAGAGACCTCCTCTTGAACCCTAGTAGAGTCTAATTCCTTGGGCAGATTCCAAGAATACAAGAGAATCCCAGAGTTGAGTTGTGGTTCCTAAGGGAATATAGGAGGGCTTTGCATCAAATACACACACTTTTTGTATAGTCACAGATATTGTGATCATTCATGAACTTGAACAACACAATGTTAGAAATAGTGTTGTGAAAAAGGACTACAAAATAGAGGGAAATGGCCATTGGCTGATCAACATTATCCTTAGAGATAACTATATCTGTCACTACCCCATTATCATCAAATCGAGACCTATTTTCCTTCTTACTTTTTGATGATTGTGATCCTCTACAATTCCAGGCATCAGATGATTAAAATACAATGGTACTTGAACAAAGAACAATAATAAATATTGAAGATGTGAATTGATAATACCATTTCACAGATGATTTTGGCATCTCACCCTTTATCACTTGTGCATCAACTTTATTAGCCCTCTTCTTTGGTGACCTATAAATGAAGAATTAGCATAGTAAAAAATCTAAGATAAGATTAATACACTAAAATTAGAGAATGAAAAAAATTAAATTTTTCTTGTCATTAATAATTATCCATTTGTATAAATCCTTTCTTTCTGAGTTATATGATAACCCTTGCTTGATGAGTATTGAAAACGTCTCCCATTGTATCCTTGCTTTCGCCAGTTTGAAGTTTTTGGTTACATGCACACAATCATGACTTTACATCACAAAGCGTTCACATTCTAACAATATTTATGTTCTTTCATTACATTTTGATCTAAAAAAAAAATTCTAAACTTTCACTTATTCAAATGACTAATCTAAAAATGGGCCCTATTAAAGAATCTAATATAAATTCAAATAATGTATCTAGATTGTAAACAAATCAAAACTAAATCTCATCACTTACACATCATAACAATATGTTCCACCTTAGTCACGTGGATAGTCTTGGGGAAGAGGTTGTAACATTGTATTTGAATCCAATTGATCACTCTTTCTCTCTCTCTCTCCCTGTCTCCCTATTCAATCTAACGAGCCAACTGGATCTGCTTGACATTTTAATGTCTCAAGTATTGCCTCATGGTCTGACTAGCGAACTTTCTAAAGAATCTTATTATGTGGTTTTCCACCATATCTTATCAAGTGGAAATTTTATGCGACAACAAGGTTTGAATAATCAAGAATCTTCCTCTCTATTTTCCAATCCTCGAATAACCACAAGTTAGGGTTCTTCATAGAATATTGTCTAAACCATGTGCCTATTACAACCACCGCACTGATATGGTACTCTAAACCTTCACCATCTATAATTGAGTGACCCAAATTTTGTTTGGCTTCAACACAAAGACACAAATAATAATATGTCCCTTCTTCATTTTTTTCAGGTGCAGTAATAGCAAAAACATGGCCTGCAATGACACATGTACAAAATGTGGTCATTAATTCAGAAAATACTTGGGTAAAATTTATAAAGCTACATATTGAAATTACAAAGATATATAAATATATATATTACCAAGTTGCACTAGATCTGAAAAGTGGTCAAAGTCAATAGATGAATCCATCTCTACCATTTCTAGTGCTTGTGGGGGACAATAGGTGTCAATTGGGTCAAAAACCCATATATCCCATTTGTCCACCCATTCAGTTGACTCACAGTCATCCCAATTTTCCTCTGCACATGATGGACAATAGCATGCCATTTTTCATGTGTGGATACTCCATGAACCTACATCAGAGCTTCTAAAAGAGTGTAACTCACTAGATCCTATTAGTGTGAAACAATCCTGATATGGTGTAATGTTAGTATTATCTATCAACCATAAAAATATATAAACCATAGACTCACCTTCCTTACCTAGACCCATTGTACCATTACACCATTGGACAATCGATTTTGCAACTATCCATATTGCTCCATCTTTGTACTTTAGTTCTTCATGAGCCAAGGCTCTTTTAATGCATGCACTTGCACCATCATGCTCTCCCTTACCATGACCAGCCTCTGTGAAATTCCACATATATTGAATTCTGCACAACTTGTGCATCCTGCTCAACCAATAGAACATCTGTGCATTCTTGAATTGAGATGCGCAATTGTTTGACCAAATAATTTTTTGCGATATGTTATGCCCTTGTTAGCCAAATCTCCATAAAATAGTTGAAAAAAACCATGTACAAACTCCGTAGAATGTGATCGATCATTGTTGATGTAAAAATGGTACTCCCTCAAAATCTTTCTATCATCCTCTGTACTTGTAGGTGAATGCATGAATGTTATGTGAATAAATATGGAAACATGTTGAGAAGTATAATACTTTTCTTGCACCTCATTTTGTGATTGTAGTGTGTAGTTCTCTGTGAGATCTACAACTGAAACAATGGTATCTAGTGGAAACATATCCTTGCACAACTTGAATTGCAAATTTAGCCATCAAGCTCTATGGGTGTGCCTTGCATACTCGTAAATAATATTTTCATGAAAAATCTTCATGAACTTATATAGCAGAATCTTTTCAATGACTAAATCACATCTTTTACCATGTTTCCCATCTTTTAGAGCATATTTCACTATCTTAAATTTTCCATAATCTACTATTTCATTTCCAATTGCATGTGTGCTATCCATATGTTGACAAGTTGATAAAAGTTGCAAAGAACCACAAAATAAGCACATACCATGCAAGCATGATGCCTTGTAAACTTCTTGGCCGGCCCCTATTTCACATAAAATGTTGGATATGAATTCCCTTGAAGATCTTGGCGGTTCATTCATGTCACAATCCTGCAAAACAAACTGAGAATGCAAAACTACGCATACATGCCTAAAAATATCAAAATGGTTAGAAAATTCAATATGTATCCTACAACAACAAGTTGTGCATGTGTGATTTATCTTCACATAAAAAGTTTACCCATCTCAAAAAATCTTTGACTTATTAAAATTTGAGGATACATACCAATAAATGTTGCAAAAAATTGTGTCTGAGTTGAGTCCAAAAAATGTTTCACATGTGGGTCGCAATTTTGGCTACCAATCCTCCTTCTTACAACATCTCTTTGATTAGGGGAAACACGAGTGTTATTTTTTCAAAAATCTTCGATCAATGATTTCAAGGCTTCACTAATTTTTTTATCCTTTCATGATAGTCTATTGTTAAATGTCCATAACTCATTTTTTGTTGGATCTTCCAATCTCTCACGCCTTAGCATGGCTCTCCTTACAGTACCTCTACCAATTTTTAATATTTTTCTTATCTTTCTCTTGAGTCGAGCTTTCTTCATTTGGCTACTAACTATTGTCGATGTAAGTACTTGTCTTGTGATATTACTATCTTTGGTGTGTGATTTAGAACCCACTTTTTCATAAGCACTCATTAGATTATTTACAATATTTTTTTCATTTGAATCATCCATCATTCTTAGCCCAAGAATCTTCATGATAGGCCTAAATTTCAAATTCCTCATCATTTTAACAAATAATTGGCATTGACCTGTAATATTTAATTCTTCAAAAAATAATTTTCACATATGATTAACTTTTCTTTGACAAGTACACTTGCTAATCTTGTTAGGCATTGATTTCAAAATGTTAGTATCAATATCAATCAAATGTTTTGGTCTTCTAGAATGAATTATAGAAGGTGTTATAATCTCTTCCATTCCCTCAATATTTTGAACATCAACATAAGGTCTAGTGTATTGCGTACCTTGAACTGAAGATGATGTGCCTTGACAATAAGATGCAAAAGATAGAATATCACCTACTTGATGTCTTGATGTTGTGCCTTAAACATGACATGGTGGAGTGTGTATAATGTCAGATCTACAAATCAGTGTCTCTTCAACATGAGAGGATAATATGACTTCAACGTTGGAAGATGGTGTAGTGGACAATATGTCTCTAACATTGGAAGATGGTGTAGCAGACGATATGATTCCAACATTGGAAGATGGTGTAGCAGACAATATGACTCCAAAATTGGAAGATGGTGTAGCGGACAATATGACTCCAACATTGGAAGATGGTGTAGCTTCACAATTCAATTGTCTTCTTGAGTGTAACAATCTTATTCATTATCTTTGTCTTTTCAATTCTTCCTCTTTGTTTCTTTGTACTGGTGATTCTTGATCCTCTTCGAAAGTCAATTCTTCATTATTGCTTTGCAATTTTCTTTGCTCACGTAGTAATTCATTTTATCTCTTTTAATTGCCAAATCTCTCTCTCTATCTTCATTTGTTTGAGTTTTTGGTTTCTTCCTTGGTATGATGATTATTTCTACATGTCAAAATATTCAAACATTTGACTTACTTAAAATGTGTAAATTACAAATTATTCAAATACATATAAAAATTATAATTATTTGAATGAATACACAATATATATCAAATGACTTCTCAAATTTTTAACCATTTTGAAATAACATTTCATTCAAACATACAAATTTCAATGAATTCACTATAT